>OU342451.1:0-1200000 GCA_910589575.2 Carcina quercana | reverse complement strand
AAAGCCTCAACCTTCCAACCAGAAATACAACCTTTCCTATTGCTTGTTTGATTTTAGGACGATCAATCTACATAGCAACAGAGGCTGATGAATTGAAGTACGCGGGTTTGATATATCTGTCTGTACTCTATATGATGGTAGAATATTATATATCATCATCAACCGCAGCCTGTATATGTCCCCACTGCAGGGGCTCAGGCCTACTCTCTCCACCACGCGGGCCCAGTGCGGATTGGCGGACTTCACATGCCTGTTCAAGACATGCAGGTTTCCTCACGATGTTTTCCTTCACCGTTAGGCAATCGGATAATATACTTGAATTGAAAAACAACTCATTGGTACATGGCTGGATTCGAACCCGGTACCCTAAAATTGAGAGGCCGCGCCTTATCCACTGCGTCACCGACCACAAGTAAATATTCTGGGCTAATCACGCTGCTATCATGCGACCTTGCCTTCAGTTACCATGTTGAGAATGTCGTAGTAATAGCCTGCTTATGATAAGCTGATAGGACGATTTCTCGTGCGCAGTCGGACGCAAATCCTCGCGTTACTCCAAGAACTAACATCGACGATAGATCGATTGGAAAGTCCTACAACTAAAACAAAACGGTCCTCGAAGTTGTCAAAACTTGGGACAAACAGTCACCCTCAGAGGCCTCAAGAACAGTGTGTAAAAACTCTCGCCAGGGATGTAGTTAGGGAATGCCATGGGGAGGTCCATCAAGGGTAGGTATTAGAAAGGTTAGTTTTTGTTTTTCGGTCGTATTCTTGCTTTCTTCGTTCTCAACACCACTTCTATTCAAAGCATCGACACAGTCCATACATTTCCGAAAAATGTTGTGATATCTGTTCCTATTACCATACATAGAACGGATGACGTTTTCATACACGTGCATTTGTGAGTAGATTCGCGTGCGCTATATTACCGATCATTGAGCGGGCCACTTTCTTGCGGGGAGAGATGATCTATCGCGGAACGTCCTTTCTGTAAATAGTACTGATACTCTGTGGCATCAGTAAAGTTAGTTAAAACAAAATTTCGTGCAGTGCCTTCTTAACAGGAGAATCGCTTTTGAAAGGCATTGAAATAAAAAGCAGTTCTTGCTACGGCATAATAAGCAACTCCTAACAAATTATGCACATTATCTTTCTATGATCATCATCAACAGCCTATATACTTCTCTACTGCAGGGGCTCAGGCCTACTCTTCTACAGAGAGTTTCAAGAGATATATATATATATCTTTCAATAGCGTAGTTCTGTTCTATCTCTTGTACAGACATGGCAGCGCAGCAGTACGTATCGCAAAATGTAAGTGACTGGAAAACCCTGCTTGCTATGACCCTCACCTTAGTCCGGCTCTGGTACACTTGAGAGCTCAACGAAAAAAAACTGAAGCCTAACGACTCATTGATTAATGTTCGCTGGAAAAGTTGTGACAGCCTTGTTAGTTCTTTACAGTTGTTGTTTTCGGGGATTGTCTAAAATAATATTGGTTTTACTCTCATATCGTGTCAACATTATGACTAGTGGCTTTGTAAGCGCACTTAGGTGTTACACAATATATTTGTTCTTTAAGTTTATATGTCTCAATAAGAGTATCGAAATACTTTTGTCTCAATTTTGAACATTATTCGAAATGTGTTTTTCCTTCTCTACCCACATAAATTCGTCATTTTGAAAAGTTTCAAAAACGGAATCGACGGAGACAGTGTCACAGATATTAATTTTAAGTTGATACCTCCCTGCGTATTTGAAAAAATGCGTCTTGATAGACAGGCAGACGGACTACCACGTGATCCTATATGGGTTCCTTTTTTTATTTTTGAGGTACGGAATCCTAAAAACATATTCCAATAAACCCACGTCACTGCACTCTCTTTCTTAAATTTAAATTGATAGCACGCACGGGTCCCTGGATCTCTTGTTAAATCCCACCCAAGCTTTTCGTAAACATTGCAGATCAATATATTTTATGCCGCTGATCAAATCAAAGCCTCCGCCAGGCATTTCTTGCGTCGGAAAATACTCTATTACATATACACACATAGCGAGGCAAAAAACAAACACGCCTCATGAAAATTCCAGTCACGTCCCATGTTTCCCAGATACATTTTGAGGTCAACAATTTTTTCCGCCAAACACTTTCATATTTGGGATTATGAGAAATAAGTCGACGTCGCATTATTGGTTAAGGCGATACGTGAACCTTACAGCAACATCAGTGAAAAAACGGTCAAGTGCGAGTCGGAATCGCGCACCAAAGGTTCCGAACCCCTAGCGCTATCCAGTTTCTCAATCGGTGTCGCCTACCTGAACACAAGGCATTGGTGTAGGTACTAGTTTTTACGGAAGCGACCGCCGTTTGACCCTTCAACTCAGAGAGGAAACACCATGTTGTTTTTATTAGGCTGCTAGAAGTTTATCAAGCCGACCGAAGGCTAGAGACCTTGGCTTAACAACTGCTGTCGAATTCAGCAACCGGAATGCACAGCTTTAGGTGCCTGCCAAAGCACGGAATCATCTTACTCTTCAGACAATCAGGTGATTCACAGATATTGTAGAAATAAAGCTCATTTTCCCGATCGCAGAATTGAGTTTGTTTTTCGAGGTTCTTTGACGATTTCTCAAAAAATCTACAGAGACCTCGCTTAGGTATTACTGTAATATTTACACAGAGCCCTGTTTGCTGTGTTTATTACAGATTTTTCACTTTGGCAACTTGGAGATAGAGGTTCGGAGATATTTATTTTTAGACATTTCTCAGGCAGAAAAGAACTTAATTAATATTTAATCTGTTATAGAATGTACAAATGAAGATCTTAGGGAACAGATGAATGGTTATACACACAAAGCCTGCTAAAATCATAGCCCTCTTGGCTTCGCCGTAGTCGGGTGAAAAGTCTTTAGAGTAATCAGATTGAGGTGTAAAAAGAGAAAATGATGTAATACCTAGTCTGCATCCCAAGGTAAACCCTAGTCTGAGTGGGATCTGGTATTGAGATTTGTGTCTTTTATGTTCACACATGGCCTTCATCACCTGATAGTAAGTAACGATAAGGGCGTTGAATGGAAAGAGTGCTCACTTACAAGCTTCATCTTAATGAGGAGCAGGCTTGTCTCGTCCTTCAATACCAGGACACAACAATACTAAGGTAAGCGGCCATTACAGATACCCTGCACTGACATTCGAATTAGCAACTTCCAGATTGAGGAGGGGGTTGATAGGTCTCATCATAGGTGTGGGACATGAGCCTGAGCATGAGGGGATTTGCAGGCAGGCTGATTGGTAATCTAAGTATAATGTTTCTACATAGGTAGATGCTGTTTACCATCTCCTTGATTTTTTCCCTGGTCTTCCACGGCACCAGAGGAATGGTGAGGCAGTGTAAGTTCAGGAGCAGACATCCCCCAAAACAATCGTTATCATCAGAAGAGAAACGTCCACTGCTGAACACAAGCCTCCCCGATGATACGCCGCAATGACCTGTCTCCAAGCGGCTCCGCTTGCGTCCAGCTTTCTATAACCTTTAGCAGGTCTTTTTTATGTTTTTTTTGCTTTCATCTCACGTAATGGCAAGTGATGATCATGAGATGCTGGCTCTGCTACCTTTCATATCGGAACACAACAGTGCTATTTATTAACACTGCTTTGGCGGCAGACTCAGGTAACATGGTGGTAGCTAGCCAGGCGGACATAGAAATTACCATACTGCCAACCAAACCGAGTACCGCCAGGATACTGGGAATCGTACAAAATTTTTACCATTAAGCCACGAAGGTGTTTAAAGACTTTCATATCCGTTAACTGGCTAGTCGAGCTTGTCGGTGGCTTCAATTCATCTACGGAAGTATACAATGGCCAAAACAATGGTCCAGCTGTCTATTGGTTTCCACTATTCCCAGCGCCATACTTTGATTGATGTCGTCACGCCAAACCAACCTCACCGACACGCGACCGTCTGAATTATTTATAAACTCACGCGTTTGCTGGAGATTACTCCAGCTTTTTTATGGGAATGCTTCATATAAATCAGCTTAGCAGGCCCTCGGGTCAAGTGCGGCTGAGCTGTTGAAATATGTACCGGGGTTGTGGGGTCACGGGGCCACAGTGCATCGGTTCGGAGGGTACGAAGATTGAGACATGAATATAAGACAATTATAAGGTATTCCATTATAAAATCTGGAATGAGGAAATCTGTAGACGCACTAATAACAGTGTCATGGTTCGACAAGCCAGTGGACTGAAGTGGCAATGGGCAGGCCAAATCGCTCGAAGAACGGTCAATCGATGAGGAGTAACAGTTAAATTTGCACCGGGTCGTCCCCGAGGCAAGTGGCCCGGGACCGGAGTGGCATACCATGGAGGAGGCGTATCTCCAAATGTGGACGTTTCCCGGACGATATGTCCAGAAGCTTTTTGTCCTAGAATTTGCGTTCCGTCTTTCTCCATAACATTGGCAACACTACGTAGCCTAGGCTACGCAAACAGACCAATTGCCAGGACTCACAATTCGGAGTCCTCGGATTCGATTTCCAGTGAATAAAACATTCGTATCGTAATGTCAAATACGATATATGTAAAATGCGCTTAGTACATAGTTTAACGATTTTCAGATTTCTTATTGACTTGTGCGTTGTGACCGTTCTTCATGGCGCATTTCATAATTCTATGTGAGCAGCCTTATATATAGTAAATGTACTACTTTAATTGCTTGATATTTTGGTTAAATTCACTTTGAATTTATAATTTCATTTTTTCTGCTTCTACGGAGCGTATTTAAATTCAGCATTCCTTTACCCATTCCCGAGAAAACGGACTGACAAAGTGATCCTAAAAAGATTCCGTGCTTTTCCTTCTGAAATACGTACTCCTAAAAAGAGTTCTCTGCGTAATTATACGAATTAAGTGAACACTAGCTTCACATTTCTTGGCATGCCAAATAAACTCGAACTTCTCGGAAACTTCACGACGGGAAGGAAACATGAACCTGAAACTCTGAGACACCTTGACATCTTGCAGAACTCAAGTATATAGCGGGGGATGTCAACAGGTTCAGTGGAACGAAACTGAAGTTGTGGTGCCGAAATATACTCGTAGTGGGGATATGTTATTCCTTGCGAATAAACTGAATAAAAATATGGTGATTTATCTATATCAAGCCTGCAATCACTTTCATCTCGATAGCATCTAGAAAGAGATGTTTCGAATCGGCTATGAACTTAATTAATGGCAAAGGTCAGTGCCTCAAATTGAGTACATATTTTTGTACTGTATTCTAAGTGTTAAACGTCAAATGACATTATATTATTATTAGAGTTCAGGCCAAGGTTCCATATATTCGGTAAGTGTCTTTGGAAATATTAAAATATAGAACATCCATGTTCTGATAGCTTATTATAATTATGCTAAAATGAGTTTTTTTTTTGGCAACGAAGAGACACAATGAATTGACTTTTTGTCTTTTTCCATCGGAAAGGTGAAAGAGGTATTTCAAACACGAGCGAAAGTTCTAAATCGCTGTCTCTTTCAAATTGCACGCATCTGAAAGAAAACACTACAGTTCCGATGGGGATGTTTTTCTTTGTAAGTCTACACCGGAGCAAAATTACAGTCGAACTGGGTCCGTGGTAACGAAATTTTAATAGTTCGCATCGGGTTCCCGAACAAATTGATAGCTTTTATCAAAATTGGTTTCGATATAACTTTGCTTTGTTTACTTAAACGAGAGTTCTGTTTCGGTTGTTGAAATGACGTCGTGACTGTATTGATTTGGAGTGTGCACTCGATTGTTAAAAGACATGTTTCAAATTCGGCCTGCACTTGTACACAATTAAAAAAATCTAGTAATATTATAAATATGTATAGAAAATACTAGAATGACATTTTTGCATTTATTTTAATTGTACAAAATTATTCTTTTTGTAGTAAGTGACAGCGTCAAATGTCATTTTATTGACGACATCTTTGTTCTCAACGTTAAGTCTTACCTGTTTCGTGCGTTTTATATGTTTTTGTATATAAAAAATAAACTAAACCAAAATATACAAGATTATAAAATTAAAATAAAATTAATATTAAAATTATAAGTGTACAAGACCAGGCCTTGGCTCCATACATTCGTGGAACGTGTCATTTGAAACGGGTTTGTGTACTAGTTAGCTGCAACGTAGGTATAGTAAACTTAAGGACGTATTTTGGAGATTTTTGGATGGATCGCTTTCTTTGTTCGGCATCATAGCGGGCTACACAGCTCTCTGCGCTGTCTAGGGTCTCTCAGACCAAGAAAACTTTTATTAATTGGCGTCTTGCCCGCATCTTCGTCTTCAGAAATTATTCAGCGGAAATAAATACTTCATCATCATCAACAGCCTATATATATGTCCCCACTGGAGGGGCTCAGGCCTACTCTCCTACAGAGAGTGTATGGGCCATAGTCCACCACGCGGGACCAGTGCGGATTGGCGGACTTCACATGCCTGTTCAAGACAAGACAAACCTGCATGGTTTCCTCACGATGTTTTCCTTCACCGTTAAGCAATCGGATAATGTACTTGAATTGAAAAACAACTCATAGGTACACGGCTGGATTCGAACCCGGTACCCTCAGATTGAGAGTCCGCGCCTTATCCACTGCGCCACCGACGCTTATATAATAATAAATACTTATTCGATTGCAATAAAAATATAGCCCGTGTCCTTTTTTGGCCCTTTAATTTATTTATTCCAATACTAAAATCAAGTCATTGAATGTATAAGAAGAACAAACAAATCAACTCAATTTCGCATTTTTAACTTTATAGCATGGATTGTTGAGATGATTTTTGATATCCGTGCAAACCAAGCCGCAGCCTAGCGCAGGCCTAAACTCGGCTTTGGTATGTCAGCCGACTTAGAAATGTTTTTCAACAGCACAGCCTATCAAAAGCTCTTATAACTGATGAAAACATCAAAGCAGAATTACAGGGTCCTCTAAGGCGCTGAAAGGGCAGCTGGGAATCGAACTGTGACCCGGCACACCTAATCCCGGCATCATTTGTCAAGCCGTCAGACGTTTTTGCGCGGCCATCTCGGCAACTCGATAGCGCTCCTATCATAGGATTATGCGGTTTTTGCGGTTCCAGCAGCCCTTGTTTGGTTCAATATCTGTTTATAGCGTAAATCGCTTTGGAAAAACAGCTTAGACTCATGTTAGAGGACGCCATAGAAGCCACAGGACAGGATTTGATTCATTTTGTGACGTGCCAAAAAAGTTATGCATTTTTATTATTACAGAAGCTAACCTGTTACGACGCTAGTCTTCCTTGGAGCCTGAGAGCCTGGAGGATGTCTCGTTCAAATATACCTGTATATACTGGGCCGAATAAACAAGCTCAAAGTCACTCAGTGAGGTAGGGACTACGCTAGGAATTTCTCTACGTGATAAAATCCGGAATGAGGAAATCCGTAGACAAACTACGGTCACCGACATAGCTCGACGAGTCAGTGAGCTGAAGTGACAATGTGCAGGCCACATCGCTCGAAGAACTTCTCGAGTGCCGACGACCTACCGAGAAGCGTGTACCGGGCCGTCCCACTACTAAATGAACCGACGACCTAGTCAAGGTCGCGGGTAGTCGCTGGATTTAATTGGCTTGGGACCAGCCAATGTTGCATACCATGTAGGAGGCCTTTGTCCAGCAGTGGACGTTTCCCGGCTGAGGAAAATGAGTAGATACAGCTGACATTTACAATATTTAATGTAAAACCCTGAGAATACATTGCGTCTTGTATAATAATTCCGAGTTCCTCCCGCAACGAAACAAGAACATTTCTTGTCACTATAAACAAAGTACAGCGCTCGCTAGTGATGCGAAGCACCGTAATAGCTTTTATCGATAGTCGATATATCGTGGTTATAGTGCGCGCGGGACAATACAGTGTCGACATTTTTACGACTGCAAGCCGCCGGGGGCCCCTAAAGGCATTGTGTTTTAACGAAAACTATGTCCTTTCTTTTATTTAATACATTTTTGGGGTTGTCTTGTAAATTAGGATGAGAGCAAGTTTAGAGTGGTAATGCCTGATCCCAAATCTTCTTTATGCTTGCTTTTATTCATTATAATTATAATTGTGGACACGTTTAGTATAATATAATAATAAAATTTATTGAAACACATACAAACCTAATTAAAGCTACAATAAAACTTGGGCCTAAAAGAGAGAGATAGAGAGGTCGATAGTGAGAGAGAGCAACTTAATCGGAATAATTAGTAGCTAATACCCTTCTCCGTATGTCATCACTGGCAACACGCACTGATCAAAGACTTTTGTCTTTAGTGGTCTTTTACTGTGGGCCGAATAAACAAGCTCAAAGTCACTCAGCGAGCGATGGAACGAGCTATGCTCGGAATTTCTCTACGTGATAAGGTCCGGAATGAGGAAATCCGTAGACGTAGAAGGTCACCGACATAGCTCGACGAGTCAGTGCGCTGAAGTGGCAGTGGGCAGGCCACATCGCTCGAAGAACCGATAACCGGTGGGGAGTATGGGTTCTCGAGTGGCGACCACGTACCGGGAAACGTCTACTAGGCCGTCCCCCCACTAGATGGACCGACGACCTGGTTAGAGTCGCAGGGAGTGGCTGGATGCGGGTGGCTCGGGACCGATCGATGTGGCGTACCATGAGGGAGGCCTATGTCCAGCAGTGGACGTTTCCCGGCTGAAGATGATGACCCTTCTCTATGTCATAAGCAACGGGCGTGCATACATAAATATCGTTTCGTATAGTGAAAGGGCAACACAGAGAGAAATGAGTTGCTTGATGTTGATTTTGTAGCCGTAACTTTTAAAAAAGGAAGTCATGCTCGTATACAAAAGGCCTCTCGGACTGATTGACAATGATTTTATGATATTATTCTCCTAAGAGGACGATAAGGGTGAAGTTTTTTTAAATGGAAAATCCACATTGGAAATTTGAAATATCGATCCATTTGGTCATCTCGAAAACTACTACTTAAGCAGGAATTTCCAGGTAATAAATCCACGGCGGATCTACTATTAAGTCAATTTTTCCATTGACATGTAGTGAGATTTTTAGAGTTCAAACATATTACTGACAAAAACTATACTGAACTTGTTTGCTTTGTAGATGGGAGAAATGTTGATAAACTTCTGCGAACGTATTTTCGAAAATGTAAGCGAACACACAATGTTCACTCGTGACCCGCAAGGAATGTAGTGTGCATTTGCGAACAATATTTCACTTCACCAATAAATATCTCATATAATAATCATACAGCAACATACTATATGTATCCTACAAATAATTCCAAGCGAGGTTCTCGGAAAGGAAATGAAAGTGCTCATAGAAATTTATACGATTTCCAATTGCCGAAGTACAAGCACAAATCTTTTTAGGATCGTTCTCGGACCAATAAATATCGATATTTTTTTGTTACATCCCTTTTTAATGTATTTTTTCTGCGACTGTAGGAAAGGTATAAAATGCTAACAAAAAGAGTGCGGACAATTAAGTCGTAATGCCGAATTGTGGATAAAAATAGAGGCGTTCATTGTTCGATAAAATTAATGTCGACAAATAAAACTTTATTGTTAGTACTTACAGCTTAGTGGTCTTTGAGCTTTTAGAGAAAAAAGGGACTTCATAAAAAATACTCACATTATTTTTTACGATTGTTACTTACTTTTGAATTTGTTTATAATTGTTATTTTAGCGATGGTTCCCGCGTAGAAATTCCTTACAGGTACTCTAACACTTCAAATGAATCGATGTTTTATATTACAAGGTTCCTACTCAAGTGATTTGTCCTTTTCATCTCCTAAGAAGTGAATTTTGTAAAACTGTTAGTCTATTTCCGCGTTGAAAAAAGGATTTTATCCAAGAAATCTGTTAACGAACCGCCATTAAAAACCCGTGTTACATTTTCCTATTGACTTGAAGATCAGTCCTTCCCTGTTACAGCGTCACTTACCAGATTAAACAAATCCAATGCAAGTTTCTTTACATATCTAACTAACTTAGTACGCATCATCTTCACGACAAAGTGGGGCAACAAATTATAGGTTATTTTTCATCCGAATAAAATATTTCCTTGGGAGCATTATTGAAGTCCGCACCATACGACGCCAAAATCTAATAAAAATAACAGCAAAGACATTTGTTTGTGTGGGACACAGTTGCACAAACATAAGTATTTTCATTCATATTTATACATGCTAATGACAAAGAATTATATGCAAGCTTCATGAATGTTTGCCAAATTGAAATGAATTGAAATTTGCTAATTAAATAGCAAAACATTTGCTGTATAGAAATTACACTAACGTATTTAAAATAAAGATCAAATTAATTGCAGATTTTTAGGAATAAACTACTTTGTCCTTTGCCTGAAAATGTGTGCCAACCTTACGCGAACCAACCGCCTTAACATCATCAAAACCCAATCCCTAAATTGGCCACCTGACATCGTCCTTTGACGTCTGACATCGTATTATGTCAGAACGTAATGATCTGACAGAGCCAAGCTTCCACAAAGACACAACAAGAACGGAAGGAAGCAGGAAGTGCCAGGTAAGCGGTGCCGCGGGTAATAATAAAATATTATAGGGTGGCGTTCTTTATATCGCTAGTCAACTAGTGACGTCACCGTATCGATAGATGGATAGCTTTATCGATAAAAATATTTAAAAAACTTCAAAGAAAATCTTTTCCAAAAGTGATTTACCCGCCTCTAAAGACATTTAATATTAATAGACCGGACAAAGCAAACAAACATTTTGATCCTAAACTTATTACCAATTGGTAATAAGTTACTCAATCTAGTGTCACATCACGTCACGCGGCCGTAAAAGACATTTGACATACCATTGACTTTTGAGATCAAAATGTTTATATGAAACGTTTCCCAATGACCGCTCTATAACCTATTACTTAATTTTTTTAAATCTTTTAATTAATTTATTTTATTTAAATCTCTCTGCCCGCCTCCGTGGTCAAATGCCTACATATTTTGAGTTACAATGCGGAGGTCCCGGGGTTTCAGAACCTAGCGATACTCGGTTTGGTTAGGCATTTTCTATGTCCGCCTGGCTAGCTATCATCATGTTAATAAGGTGTGCCGCCAAACAGACCTGTTAATAACATTGTTGTGCTCCGGTAAAGGTAGCAGAGCTTGACGCTTCAGGGTGGGCACGCTATCTACCCGACGGCGTTACCATCAAGTGACTCCAATTATCCGGGTGAAGCTGTAGTGGTCACAGGATCAACATCGTGTCTTTCAAAGACTTCAAATATACTTTTTGAATGAATATGACTCAGCAAAATGTCCCTCACTTAGGAATTCCTACCGATGCTCGTTATTGGGTTTCCGTTCGTATTTGGGTCCAATTTGAAATAGATTCAGCTCTTTGGAAATAGAGGGTAACACAAAATTAATACAACGTTTTGCAATTTAATTCCGTTTAATGGCAACGTTCGCTATCAGAGAACTGGGTCAGGGCGTGCTTAGGTTTGCAAATGAGAGTGTCTTGTTGGACAAGAAAAAAGCATTAATTGCCTCTGTACATTAGAACAAATTAGGGTCTCTAAAAGCTGCATCCTTCAGAGCGTCTACCGTGAGTTTACGCAGGCGGTCACGTATATCGAATACTATCGGAAATGCTGCTCAGTCGAGATGCGGGTGACAAGGACAGAGCGATAGTTAACGATACACGTTATCGCCTGCGTAAACTCATGGTGGATGCACTGATCGCCACATCAGACAACCTATAACAGGATTTGAAAAAAAGATAATGCTAGTCACTTCCTTTTTTCTTTTAGACGTCTTTCACGACATTACGGGACAAGGTGAATTATTTTAACCCATACTTGTGTTAATAAATAAAACAAAGTAAAAACAAAACAGATCTAGTTACTACTAATTTTTACTACTGCTATGTTAACTGTCAAACAAAGGTCACCGACAAAGAAAGAAAGAAAAAAATTATTTGCCAATTACATAGTTTTTTACACGGTGTTTAGATAGTGATTTCAATTAGCTTGTCCACAGGTGTGCAAATATTATAAACCTATCCAATAAGGATTGCAATTGTTAAAAAATTAGTTTACATCGCATGTCAATAAATGTTAATAATTTTGTCATTAAAAACATCAAGTCATCTCATTAATTTATGTCAAACTATAATAACAGGTATATCTTATTTTAAAGCTCGACGAGTCAGTGTGCTGAAGTGGCAATTGGCAGGCATCGCTCGAAGTACGGATAGCCGATGGGGAGTAAACTATAGAAAATTCGAAATATTTACAGCTAAGCCAATCCTTTAAGACATTTTTGAACTTTATAGTCAACAGAATTCTGAGTGGAAGACGCAGTGCTCTAGTAAATTCGTACTACTTAAGTATTCCGGAGCCCGCTAAGTAAGTAGTAATTCACTAAAAGACAAATCAATAAACGCAAGGAAAACCCTCTCGAGAAAGCATCAGAATTTATTACCATAATCCCTGTAATGCAACATTCAAATCACTGACAGACGGACAAACCGTCGCGCCGGTCGTTCCTCCCAAACGGCGCGGTGTAAAACTATTTTCCACTACGTTACTTCGATACCGTCGGAATTGAATCGAACCGTTATTATCGACGGAGATTTGTCGATAAAATTCCATCCCTATCAAGGAAACTATGTCGTTATCGTGATCCCTGTTTTGATGGCTATCGATTTTGTTTCATTCAATAGCTAAAGAAAAACTCGAGGAGGAATTGTTTTTTTTCTCTCTGTCGAGCGTTGGAAGTTAATCAAAAGTTTGAACGTATTTGATTTGGAGCTGGGATGAAAAACGAAAACAACGTGCTCAGGCTTCAATCACAGCTTCAATTACACAGAGAAAACATTGCTGAGAGTTTTTCCCGAACAATCAGATTATATTCTGTTCCTAGGCAAACGCTTCTCCCTGGTTTTTTGTATACGATTGAAATACCACTGCCTCGCTAATATCCACGTGGTCGTTACCAGCTAGTCCTCACTCGCCCGGCTTTCGTGACACTCTGACTGAAGCTTAGCAAACCAACACATTGATACACGAGACAGTGTGTCATTTATAAATCTTTTCTACTATTCTGCATTGTCTCACGGGTATTATTTAAGTACATTCAAAACACTTTATTCTTTTAGAAAATAAGATTGTATGCGTGTGTCAGTCAATACATATGTGCTTGAAATTGGGATCAAAATATTGTTTTGATTCAACCCCACACAACACATAAATATTACCTTGAAATTGAAAATTCGTTCTTTTTTTAAGATTCAAAGAATAACGGGGAGTTTTGGACATGGAGAGTTTACTTGGATGAAAAGTTTTTTTTTTTAAAATGTCCCCTCAAAGGGTGAATAGTTGTTAAGGCGATCCACCTCTATCAAGGTTTCATACTAAATTTCTATTTCCATAATATTTTAAAATATATCAGCTGGATTTGTGCAGTAACTATCTAAAATATGACATCGGATTGTGATGTCGCGAAATGAGTATAATTACCGAAGAACTTCACAGTGAATCACAATTTACATTTTAAACACTTTTCGATTATTGTTCAAAGCGCCATCTATGAAACATTAGGTGCGTAACGGCTATTGTAGCTAACTATAAAGTTGTACATTAATGAGATTTATTTCGCGACACTATAATTTTCATCTCCTATTTTTAGGTAATTACTTATCCAAGCCAGCTACGAGTATTCTATTTTAAAAGATTATGGCAACAGAAATTTAGTATGGAAGCATTAGGAGAGGGATAATTTAAAAGCAAACCACTTCAGCTAGAACCTGCTACATTGATGTATTAATTGATGAACAGTAAAACAAGCTTGTTGCAATATCACTCAGTTGATGATTGCTTTTAACTCTACAAACGGAAATACGTCGATGTCGATAGAAATGCGACACGCGATAAGAAGAGAGGGTTTGTTGACTTCAATATGGTTGAAAGGGTGTCTTTGTTTTATGCAAGTTTGCTTTTTCAAAGCGCTCACGACGAGAGGGAGCTGTAGCTAGAAATGATTCTGTCTGGATCCCCTTCACAGTCGCTATGTTTTCACTGAATGTAATTTAAAAGAGTTCGAATTTAGCATTCAAAATTGTTAAACTGTAGATATTTTTAACCGACTTTAAAAAATGAGGTTCTTAATTCAACTGTATGTTTTTTTTTAAATATAATTACGCGATAACTCCGCCAATTATGAATCGATTTAGATGTTTCTTTTTGTTCGGTAGAGCATACCTCAGAGATGGTCCCATATAAATGTTATCGAAATTGATTCAGCGCTTTTGAGAAAATCAATAAAAAATTGGCCAAGTGCGAGTCGAACTCGCGCACGCAGGGTTCCGTACAGAATATGAATATTTAAAATACGGAAAACCATAAATAATAATATGCACCGTTTTTTTTCTTCAAATTTCACAAATGTATGTTTATTTATCCTTCTTGAACGGAAAGTCAAACTGACTTGATTTTTATATAGGGATAGTTGGAGGACTGGAAAGGGACATAGGGTACGTTTTATCCAAATTAAACAAATGGTTCCTGTGGAATAGGTTATACAGAGTACGCGGACGAAGTGACAGCCAAAAGCTAGTATGCAAGACTACCTCTATAGATAAGAGAAAAAAAAACGAAACGCAATTTGAAAGCAAAAAATATTGTCTTGTCGATTTGTACCACAATAAGTCACGCTAATATTTTAAAATATCGATGTCATAACTCGCAACACTAAACTGCAGCTATCGAGCCCCCATAAATCAGTTTCCGTCCGTAGGCACATCTTAATACAATTTTACAAGTGACGTCAACAAACAACAGCTGAACTATCGATAAAATCCACGACGATATACTTTATCGTAACACGCGGTTTCATGAATAGAGATTAATTTCGGTGTGTCTATCTCAACTTTTTTTGTGAGATATTTGAATTTGGGTTGGATGAAGCTAAAGCGATTCAGTGTTAATTGAACCGTTTGTGAATCTAAATTACTGATCAAACACCCAAAATTATGCATTGAAGTGTTAGACTATAATTAATGGTTAATTTTGATGGATTAATGGACAGACGCAAGGAGTATGTTTCATATTTATAACCGACATAAAAAAGGAGGAGGTTCTGAATTCGGCTGTACGTATTTTTATGTCCCCGACTGCATCTCCCTGGACATTAGAATTATCTCGGGGGAACCACTTAATGGACCGCGATATAAAATAGGCTACATTAGGGACAAATTTCGTGACGATTTGTTATCTTATCGATGCACCCAGAGGTAGCAAGCTCTCAAGTCTAAGGTTTTCCTATAACTTTTGCGCATGTCAAACTTCATTGTGATCGGTTGAAGCGCAAAATTAAAAAACAACATAACCGACTTACAGCTGGTTAAAGAACGACACTATCATCCATCAAAAATGACAAAATGTTTGTGAAAATATACCAAGACATTTATAATTTACACAGGATGATATTACGAGGAGACATCCCGGCTACATTAGCCAAATGTCAGAAGTTGAAATAGAATGAAAAACTGATTATCCTAAGAGGTTTTGGGCCGCGTCAGCTCCAACTAGACGCCACAAGAAATAATTCCCCAAAAACCTTAATCGGGAAAGAAATTCAACAGAATCCTTCATTTAAAATCACTTCAATTAGTGAAGTCGGGCCTTTCCTTTCTACCCAATAGGCTGCAATTAGAATATTCTTTCTTGAAATTTTCCCTTCCCTATTGACATTATTGGAAAATTTCTTCGGGAGCAGTTAAGTGGTTCTTTTGTGATTATTTTTACTGTCCGAAGTAATAGCGATCGAGGTCAAGGGCTCAGTTACAAATGAGTTCTTTAAATGCGATTGACTCTTGGTCTATGAACACCACTTTTCGATTCAAGGATCCATTTTCGAAATATAAAACTTTAAAGTGATATTTTTGTCAAAGTTGCCTTCTATCTTCTAAACTATTGCTTTTAAAAATCTGGGAAAATTCACAGTAGTAGTATGTACACTAAAGTTAAAAGGAAAACTATCACGACTAAGTTGTCTTGACAGGTTTACGAGTAATGGTCGACCAAATTATAAAATATACTTCGAGATGTCACAATGAAAGTTTCGTTTCAAAATGACTTTACATCGTCTTGTTTGGGCCCAACTACGGAAGCCTACACTGCGCGCGACCCGACAAGTAACTGCTTGTTTAAATGTATGATGGGTTTTGCGCTTGGCCTTCATCTCAGATAAGGCCATTGTATGGTAAGCTTGCGCAGTGCGCACCCAGAAGCCTAACGAGGCGCTGCCTCAGCTAACTTTCACACCGGAACACAACAGTGCTATTAGCAATGCTGTTGAACGGCAGACAGCTAAAATGGTGGTGGTTAGTCAGGACATCGGAAAAGCCCTACCACCAAACAGAGTGTTACGTCTTAAATTAATTTGATATCCTAGGCATTGCGTTCATTTTAATTTTAAGCAGGCAAGATAAGGGTAGTTAACGCAATATAAATTAGGACAATTAAATTATAATTAAGATACTGTAAGTGCCTTAATAAAATGTTTTACGTTTATTTCAGACTTAAGAATTCTTCTTCTTCGTTCATATTCTGTATTCAATAGAAATAAAATTGCTTATAGACCATGTTAATGTGATACAACAAGATTGATTTGGCCTTCATCTCTCCTTATGGTAAGACACGACAATGACGTTAGATGGTGTGATAAATCATCTAATACCCGTCGACTGTTCCTACCCACTAATATAAAGAATATTATCTAATATTAATTTATTTGCTATCTTTTTGCTCTAGTTCTAAGTTTTCTCATTAAGTGAAATGTAATTTTATTTCTTTTGAGAATATCTTTAACCACAAAAGTATCGATTTCACAACATCGACACGGCCCATCTCTATTCCTTGCCTACATAAATCATGGGAGACATACGCCCTATCTGTTGCCAGCTTAATACGATCCGCGGAACGTCTCGAGGGGGTTTAAGGGGAGGAAGGCAACTAAGAGAGGGGAGGAGAAAAAAAATAGAAAAAGAAAAGCGCCGGCATGTGTAATGCCTACGGTACCACCAACCCGCTAGCAATGTCACAATGTATGCAAATGTCATCCGTGACTGACTTACTGAACATAACAAATATTGGTTTTCTGTTTGACGGGAATGCGTCTATAATTTTGAATAAATACAGAATGAATGATGAGAAAGTTGAACGTGACCTTTTCGCGTCGCCCGAGAAAAAACCTTTATTGTAAGGTTTAAATATAAGAGTATTAGGTATTGCTTTGTGTCATTCAATTTGTTTTATGCCGCCACCAACACACGCCACTTCATCAAACAATGACGACAGGAGCTCAAAGTAAGACGAAAACAAATAACATACGCTGGCGAACTTGGCACATCATATTGAGGCATCGCAGTAAGGTTGTATTGGCACTTCTGCGCCGCCATGTGCATCCATTTTTGTCGATTAAATTAATTTTGATGCCTAAATCAAAGTATGTGCATTATTTAATCATCCTTTATTTTATGTTACTAGGCCTGGCACCAATCATCATTTACATATTTCACTTTTTTAATGTATGGCGGGCAAGTGACAATTAAACCGTTGAACTGTAAGCGTGCGCAGGAGCCTCAATCTGCGCATAAAGCTGCTCTAGCTCCTGCTTCCTTTCATACCTGAACACGACAGTGCTAAAAACACTGCTGTTCGGCGGCAGACTTAGATAAAATGGGGATCACTGGGGATCGAACCCGGGACTTCCAGATGTCCACCAAAGAAAGGAGAAATTAAGTCCAAGCGTGTAGCCATTAGGATACTGAGTCGGTTAAATTAAAATTGGGTGACAAGTTGACAAGACAGTCTATAAGTTGCCTCCAGTGACATTGCCAGTGACGCATCTGAACAGAATAGTCTGTGGAACAAAGGGAGGTTGTTTTTTACAGTCCCTGTATAGGCCAGGGGCTATTGTAGTGTGTATTCTACTGAAAGGGAACAGCTCAGCTCTTTTTAATAGAATCGATAGTCCTTGGTTGAGGGATACCAACTAAAGATGGTTTAGACTGGTTTAGCGCAAGTTGCTTGATTGTACAGTGTCTACATTGCCAAAAAACGGTGGTTTTCCTGTTATATATGGTTCAATATCTACTAACTATTATCAATACCAAAGTTATAAATAGAACGCAATCCCTATTTGTGATATTTCAGGTCAAGATATATGATGATGCGAAATTTCAAGTTTCTAAGTTTTTAAAATTACTCTCAGTGACAGTCGAACACGTGAATGATAGTACAAGGGTTGGGTTTTCCCTTTCAGGCCCGGACCCCTAAAAATAAAATATAATACCTAATACCAAAGGGTGACCTCAACAATAGTTTCTAGGTGCCAAAGAGCGTTACCGATTAAAAACTGGGCAACACTGTAGCGAGAAATTAATAATAATAATAATCATTGTTTATATATAATAATTAGCTGCGAACCCCGGCGTTGCTCGTTTTAAAAGAAAATTCTAGAACGTTTGAAAGCATTCTTGATCTTAATCAACTTTACTATCCATTTATTCTAGAACACTCTACAATATTTAAAAAATCTTCGTGTGTTAGAAAAGGACACATATTATATTAAATTAGGCAAACGTAGTGTAGGACGTCCCCCGGCGAGGTGGAAAGACTACTTGCGTAGGGTAGCCGGACATGAATGGATGCGGAGAGAGGACCGAATTGAGTGGTGCACTCTGGGAGTGGCCTATGTCCAGCGTGGACTGCCGCATGATGATGATAATAAAACATATTAATCCCAAATTTTTCCAACCGTTTCCACTTAGCGCGACCAAAGTGACTTATTCGCAGCAGAAGACCAGTTGGTGGTCACCCATCTTCACATCCTAACACTTGATTTATATACAATAATTAAATTGACATATTGACTCACCTGTAGGCCATCCGAATCTGCTCCCCATTCTTGTACCAGATGAGCTGGGCGGGCGGATTGCCTCCTCGGCTTCTGCACACCAGCTCGAGACTCTGCCCCCGACGGACGGTCTCACCTTCTGCGTAGCCCTCAATATACGGGGCTCCGGGAGGATCTGGGGAGAAATCAATCCAAGGTTAAAAGTTGCATTATCAGGTTTCCCATTTAGAACAGGACTTCGTTTGCGAGGAATACAGAAATTAACCACTTTTTTCTCAACACTGGAGGGCGCGTGCCAGCAGTTGCCTACCGTATGCGCTTTTGACCTTACGCGAGGAATTCATCATATAAATTGGAATGGCTTGGGATGTTTATTACAACTGTAAATTACTCAAAAGGTGAGATACTATTAAATTTAATAAATCAAAATGTTCTAATTTATAATTTCTCAGACACTCGTGTTAATGTACTTCATGCTGTCCCTTTCTGATACACTGACATGAACATTAGTGTTGTCGCAGCTTACTCCGCCTCCCACCGTATTTCGGAGAATTTTGTCCAGAACAAAAACGCGTTTACGCTCTCTCCAGCCTTGTTTTTTTTTTTATTGAGGTCCTTCTGACGCCATGCTGTATCTAAGTCTACCGCCAAACATCACCGGTGTGTTCCGGTTATGAAAAGGTACAATAACCAATGTCTCATCACTTGTGTCAGAAACACCACCGGAATCGAACCCTCGACTGGGGATGAAGAGTCCAACCGGCCAGGCATTTTAATTAGGAAAAATTAATGTTTCGATCGCATTGACCTTATTTTTCTGCCTGCCTGAGCAAAAATAGATTTTAACCTAACAAATTACCAAAATATGCCTTTTCAATATTTTAAATTAAAAATTATGGCTAAAAGGGTAAATTCGCCACTGTAGGCTTTCCCTAATATCGTAGGGGTGGTTCCCTTTTGTGAGATCAGCAATATAAACCAGTAATATCGCAGTGGGTAATACAGTTTCTACTGGCCGGTCAAAGTTGCCAATAAACTCAAGCCGCCCTTCATATTACGGGCCCAGGGACGCCGGTTATGAGGTTCGGATATTTTTCAGCCGTTTCGGATATGAAAATGTTAGACATTGTTGTTGAGAAAAATATATATTCCATGTGTTTTTCATATAACATGTAGAACAAACGATTTACTAGCGTTATGGACTGTCGGCAAAATTTTGATCTAGGACCTTTTTGCTGGCGTGGTACACACTGCTACACATCAAGCTATACATTTCCAGTATAAGCTGACCTAACATTGAATGAACTCGCGGCACGATACCGGTTCAGCGTATACTGGAAGTGTATAGCTTGACCTGTAGCCGTGCGTACATGGCAGACTACTAATAGTATACTTTTGCCTGATTCGTTTGTGTGGACATTTTTTGTACTAAGACATTCAATATACAAAAAATTGGCAACACTTAACCCAAAAATTAAGGTAGCACCGACGGCAAAGATTTTTACGAAATAAATCCAATCAAAAATGCTATTTATTCCATGTTTTTGAAAAATTCATAAAAAATAAGTTTTCACTATTCTACTTCAGTCTATTGAAACTTTCTAATATACAAAAACCTTTCGGATAAAAACAATATATCCCAACATTTCGGATACACGCTCCGTCACTATTTTACAGGGGCAAGTAATGGATAATAAAAGTAAAACCGGTCAAGCGCGATAAGTGAGGTCCACTAGTTTTTTCTATTTATAAAAGTTTCACTTTGGCCTGAGGTCGCAAGGTTTATAGTAATAGCTCTTCAACAAATAGTGGGGCAGGTAATGGTTTATCGATATAATAAAAATACGACGTTCACATCACTAATTTCATTGGTTCGGGGGGTTATTTATTTGATACTATTTTAGGTGATTTATTTTATTTGATTCGTGCCGGAAGTGTTTTATTTCTTTAATTTGATATATTGTAGTTTGTTTTATTATGACTTCAGCTGATTGCTGTGTGGTTTACGGTTTAGAATATAACCGCCCCATTTCTTCCCGTGAGTGTCCATAATAAGAGTAACGGAAAATCTAGTGGATGGGCAACTGCGTCATGCGTGTACCACTAACATTTTACTGTGATCACCAACCCGCGTGGTAAGCGTGGGTGTCCCAGAAGAGGAATAAATGAAACATTCCGTGGACGGACAGCTTCGTCATTTGTGTAACACTAACATTTTACTTCGATCACTAAGCTGTCTTCGAAGCGTGGTCCGGGTGGTGATCACAACATTATTGATATAGATACATATTGCTGCCTATCTTCTTATTTCTTTGGTTAGTCGCTTTTTTTCGACACCGGTGGCAGGACTCTTAAGATTTTTTAAAATTAAAATGAGTCAAAGATGACTGACTATTCATGCTCAAATTAAAGTATCATAATCATATTTAGCTGCTTAAGATCACTTCTGGACATTACCACCAGAAGCGACCTACAGGTGGGGATGGCCTATGAGGGGATTTGCCATATTCATTAAGCTTGACAGGATTGGTGATCGCAGTAACATGTTGATACACAGATAAACGCTGCTGATAATTTACATATTTCGTCCCTTAGCCGCCTTTTAAGACGGGTTGAAATGGGGCGATCAAATTGTAGAGCCAAGTCATTCCCAAATTAAAACGTAGTCTTGCTCAATAATAGTCTTCATGTTCCCTCCATAGCTTAACTAGTTTATGCGCCCGCCTTTATGCGCGCGGGGTTAATGAACTTAGGGCAATTTTCCTGTACGCCCACTCGGAAAAGCGTTTAGAGCTTCCCTTTTGTAGGACCTTATGACTTTTCTTTGTGACTGTACCCCAGATTCGAAACTACTTGAGTAATGAGTTCGAAACGAAATTTCCTTCCGTCAAAGGCTTTGAAAAATAAAAAGCTCACATTAAAAAAAAAGGATTCAACATTTTTGCAAGAATATAAGGGATATCTTATCTTGAATTTTACGGGGTCGCTCGACTCTGGCTTAAAGCTTAATATTTCGCACTCGGATCCTTGAATCAAAAGGTGGTGTTCCAAGACACTCAATATTTTTGCAAGATCTATTCAACGATACCCAACACAATGAGTAAAAGCGACAAAAAATCTAGCTGTTATTCTACCACTTCATTGACGTGATTAATATGTATACTCGTACCAAATTACAGCTTCCTAGTAGTAAGAGTCTCTGAGCTAAGCCGCGGACAGACATACGGACGGACGGACAGAGCCAAAGTACAAGAACTAAACTAAACTAAAAGAATATTAACATTATCTTGTCTGTATATTTTATATGTCTGTATATTAACCGTGTGGCTCAGAGAAAGGGTTGTATATAAAGTAGCAGATATTTTAAAAAAAAAATTGTGTATAGCTTATGGAATATATCTTATGTAATTAAATATTTTGTACGCCATCAAAATGGCTAAATGTGCTGAACTCTTATAATGACATAACATCTTTGCCTGCGAGCAAACCACCACATTTACGGCAATAAACGATTTCTATTTCTATTTCATAATCGGTTCTATTTGTTTCGTAGGTCTAAATAAAGCAACATAAATCGAAGAACTAACGTCGTTATACATGTGCCCAAAGAAAAAAAACATCTGTTATGTACTTATTTACGCCATTAGTGTGGATAAATGTGCCCAAACGACAAATCTCCCGCCTGATCAGTTTCAAAACCAAGTTGTTAGCTTGCGGCGATTTTAGCCAGCCCCGTCTTTCATTTTGTACAACAAGGAGAGACGAAACGCTTTTGTTTATGAGGTTTTATGGCGGCGCGAGCAACGAATGTATACGAAACTGACCATAATGGTGGTCAGGCGGGAAGTTTGTCAAGTGTCAACGTTTGTATTGCGTGCGAGCAAACAACAATTAAATATCAAAAGGAAGATATTTCAGAAGTAGTTCTCAGTAGTTGTCATATTAGTATTTTAATAATGTACATACATGAATCCCAAAACAGTAATATATAGCAGCCCGAGATAACATATTAAATCTGTCTCGGGCGAATATCTCAAGCTAAGCGAAACGATCTTGAGACCCGTCTCGAGACACGTCTTAAGTTACGACGCCGTGTGGAGCGGGGTTCGTAATTAAACGGGCATTGTTCCGCGGAGATGGCAAATTTGTTCTAAGAACGGCCGCCTGTCACACCGACGCGTAATCTGTTCATGTTCCAAAGGGTTCGTACTTTGACCTTAGGAATTTGTCTTACCTGATGGTGAGTGAAGATAAGTACGTTGGTTGGAAGTGTCCTTCCAGAAGGGGATTATGAAGCTGGCTGGAAGGCTGTTATATTTTATTACCGGAAAACAAAAGTGCAAAACACTGATAATGGCGACAACAGCGGCTAGTTTATAGTGAGACGATTATGAGACAGATTTGTAATGTTTATAAATGTTTTGTATGTGCTTATTTAAGCTTTAGCTTAAACAATAATGCTTACGGTCCAGACATCGCAAAAAGACTATGGCGTAAAAAATCTACTACGAGTCCATGACGTGAAAAAGCTACTACTTAAAATAACTACTTCGCGTTACGCATTTCCGTTCAGTATCCGTAGTAGGTACGTGTACTAGCATATTTTATTTTAAAAAATTAAAACAGTTGTAAAATAAAGATATAACACTTATACAAATGAAGTCTCCATAGTTAGATTGCGCTAAAACAAAGTACGTTTCGCAACTAACAATTTAAACTTATCAAAACAAATTAGAAGAAATACAATTGATTAACCTAACAAGGGAGAAATCAAAATCAAATAATAAGAGAGAAATCTCTGAAAACGTTTAGCAGCGTTCACCATATTTTTGCGATCGCGAACACAGCGTAATTATGTCAAATACCTCTAGAAAAATATATTTCGCCGTGGATATACTCGTATATTCAATTTCAACAGTTTTATTTTCAGGCTGATAAAAATTGCATGTATCGAACATGTTACGTTACGGTGTGACAGAGAGTCAAGCGAGAGCATCTATTGTGTTACAGCGCCATGTAAACTGTGCACAAACTCTATTGTTTACGAACTTAAACTTAAAACTTAAGAACAACTCGGGCGGTGCTTTATTTTTAGTTGGAAACGGGTTCAGGGGTTATATTAGATTTTAAATTTTAATAAGCCCCACACCAAACAGTTTAAAAATATACAGAAATTTTTTGCTGGTGGTAAGCTGTTGTGTGTGTACGTTTTCCATCCACCGTTCCGCTATACTAGCATCTATTCTCTGCTTCAAGTGAGATGAAGGCCAAGGAAAAAGGTAAATTCATTTATGTTAGCACAAAAAGTCCAGCTGAAAGTCAAGCATTTTTATTAGTGTTCACATGGTAGGTACAGATGTTACATAAACAAGCATGTGAAGCCCCGGTGGGGCGCTGCAATATAGAATAGCGACAAAAACTTATTTCAAATTATTTCAATGTCCCAGCAGTAGACATACTAAACATATTCAACTCATTTATGCTATAGTATCATTTAATAAGCCATTTTTTCAACGATTTGATAAAGTGTCGTGTTTTTTCGCTGTTTTGACGGAGTTTGGTATTTTATTAAATATTTTTATCACCATGCATATCCAAGTATTTTATTTGAGACTTCGTCGGCAAATATAATACTTTTAGCGTCTAAAGATTCCGGAAGATCAGAAATGAGCTTCACAAACAAACTTCAGTAAGAAAGCAACATTACGTTTGCTGCCTGTTCATGACTTAACGACTAAACTTATTAATTAAAACTTAACTAATTTTCTCTTAAAAAATCTAAAGCTAGTCACATACTTAGATAATATGCTATACATACATGTATTATTGTTGTTTTTGTCTGTATTTTTATTCAAACCTCCTCCTATAGAACCCACGGGATTACCAAGGGTAACCCTCTAAGCTCATCAGGTGGGAATTTCAAACATTAAACAACCCCCAGTTTTTTTCTTCAAAAGATTACTCCAACGAAATTACTCCTTTTACTTCATTAAAAACGTGATTTAATTCAAAGGGGAAAGAGCTTTATTTTGGTAAACAAAGAATGGGAAACGTAAAGTATAAACTTAAAAAGAATAAAGAAGGGAAAATATAAAAAAATCCTAAATCACGCGAAACGAAATTTTCAACGCAGAAAATATTATTTTGCTAAATTAGAGATGTCTTTTTTGTTTACGATGCGATTTAGCGTGTAACCTGGCAACAGCGTATTTAGAAAATCTTTGAGTCTAAACTATTTGTTTTAATAAAGTATTTTGGTATTCTTCGGACGCATAAGAAACCAACATTTAATTGATAAGTCCGTAGGTAGCAAAAATTATCGAGTGGCGAGCACGCGGGAAGCGTGTACCGAGCCGTCCCCCTACTAGATGGACCGACAACCTGGTTAAGGTCTTTGTGGCATACCATGACGAAGGCTTATGTCCAGCAGTGGACGTTTCGCGGCTGATGATGATGATGACTTTTCCTCTCTAATATATCTATATAATATTGTAAAAGAAAGAAAGAAAGAAAATTCTTCTTCGTCGTTTACCGTTAAAAGACAAAACTTACGAACGTAAAAAGTATATCATTTTGTGTAATTTTAAAGTGATTGGGTTTGAGTTTTCTTAAATAATATGAAATAAATAATCAAAACAAAACATACCTAAATTCACACAGTAAGTATACCAAATATTACATCATATACATTTACAAACGATATTGCAATTAATGATAGTGTGATAGGTCTCGGAATGAATCTGGACAAAACTAAGGTTATGTTCAATGATCTCGTCGTTCCGAGACCGGTAATCGTCGATGGAACAACTCTCGACATTGTTCAAGAATATGTTTACCTCGGGCAAACGATGCAGTTAGGTAGAAACAATTTCGAGAGAGAAGCCGATAAGAGGATACAGTTGGGGTGGGCAGCGTTTGGGAAACTACGTCAAGTCTTTAAATCGTCGATACCACAATGCCTCAAGACAAAAGTCTTCAACCAGTGCGTCCTACCCGTGATGACTTACGGAGCCGAAACGTGGACACTCACGGCACGACTGATACACAAATTTAAAGTCGCTCAGCGGGCTATGGAAAGGGCTATGCTCGGAGTCTCTCTGATGGACCGCATTCGGAACGAAGTGATCCGTCAGAGAACCAAAGTGACCGTTATAGCTCACCGTATTAGCAAGCTGAAGTGGCAGTGGGCTGGTCATATTTGCCGAAGGACAGACAGTCGCTGGAGCAGACGAGTTCTCGAGTGGAGACCACGCCTAGGCAAACGAAGTGTAGGACGTCCCCCGGCGAGGTGGAAAGACGACTTACGTAGGGTAGCCGGACGTGAATGGATGCGGAGAGCAGAGGACCGAATCGAGTGGCACACTCTGGGAGAGGCCTATGTCCAGCAGTGGACTGCCGCAGGCTGTACATGATGATGATGATGATAGTGTGATATATCATTTTACATATTCAGATTCAATGCAGTAGTTGTGCCAACTGCTAGTTAATTTGCTACTAAATTTTTTGACTCTATCTTCGCCCCTGATAATATCTTCTCAAAGATGTATTTAAAAAATAATTTAGAAACTTTTACCTAGCTTTTTTATTGGAATGCGATGTTGCCAAACATTAGTGCGGTGGTCCTTAACATTGTAGTCTCCGGTACATCACTAGCTTGCGGGTGTCTACATTTTATTCTGCGAAGTCAGGAATGCTTTTGTATTCAGTTTTGTTTACTTTTTTATTCTCTATTTTGTGTGAAGCGCATAGAGCTGTGCTAAGAATTTTCAGTTCAGTGAAGGCGCTAGTAGATTTACTATGTATTTTTATTGAGTGTGATTTGCGGTGTGGTCTCGGCTTTAGAATATGATGATGTCGTTAAAAGCGACGAAGGGAAAAATATTCAGGAGCATCTACTTATGTAAAAACAACATCTAACCAATTTCCAAGTTATTCGTATACACCTCTTTTGGGGATCGGGGGCTAAATTTAAACGCCTCCGTGACCTAATGGCTAAATGTTGTAGTAACAATCTAGTGGTCCTGGGTTCGATTCCCAGTGGGGTGCCTTTTGGTTGGTGGTTGGACGTTTTTTATGTCCACCTTGGCTAGACATGTTACCAAAGCCTGCCGCCTAACACCTGTGTTAATAGCACTGTTGTGTTCCGGTATGAAAGGTATTGAGGCTTCTTGGTGTGCTTGGTGGCTTGAACGTCACATAGTATCAGGTGCGATGAAGGCCAAGAGCAAACCCATCATGTATAAAAAATATCGTATCGATATCGGCAAGCTTAGCTATCCCATCACTAGCACGTAAACCGAGAATAGGGGCAAAGAAAACAAAGCAAGATGTAATTATACAGGCTGATGGAAATTGGCGCTCCCACATGTGAACACTCTGTACATGTCATTATGAGAACAGCTTGTATTTAGGTCGTGTTTATTGATTTAGGACATTAATTTATATCCTAAAGGTACGAGTAGCACCAAAAGACAGATTTTAAATTATAAACCGACTGTTTCTATACACGTAGGACAATGTGTTTAGGGTATGTAATAATCTATGTAAAACTTGTTTATGTAATTATATTATTTTGCTAAATAGGATGTGTGGTCTCGGCTTTATAAAGGAGCACCTTATTTTATCACGCAAGCTTCTTAATAAGGGAAAATTGAGATAATAGATAGCAGGAAAAGTCCGTTCAATTGCATAGTGTCACCTTTGTTAAATGACGCCCGGCACACACCGCCTCTAGTCAAATGATGGCGGCGCAATATCAAAGCAGGCCGGCTGCGGCCCGCTGGTGAATTTGCATTTTTTATCGAGCAGCGACAGATAGACGTTTGGTGTATTATGTAATACTTGTCTTTTATTACAATTATCACACATTCCCTTTGGGTATTATAAGAACATGCAGCTGGCAATGCAGTTGTATGTGCGTGTTATATGATTTAGTTTACTCTTAACAATCAAAGGCTGCGGTTCTTAAACTTTTGAGGACATGAGACAAAAGAGACATTTCAAATTCAGCCAGCACTTTGTACACTACTAAATATCAAAGAAAAATCTAAAGGCTACAAGATCAATACTAGAATTGTATTTTAGGAGCATTTCGTTTGTACAAAAATCATTATATTTCGTACTACTAAGTGGCAAACGTCAAATTGACGCCATTTTTTATTTTTGGGTTAAGTGTTGCCTATTTTAGTCAAATTCTTTAAAAATGTTGTGTAAAACTATTTTTGTACGCTATTCAGAAATCATCCCACGAGAATGACTTGTTTAATTTAGATAAAAGTTACCCCATGTCATTTTCCAGCTTTTCAACTATCCATTTACAAAAATCAAATCATTCACCTTCTCCGTTACGACATTAGACAAACAAACTCACAGTCGCATTTAAAATATAAAAAAATTGTGCATTTTTCTCTAAAGTGTTTGTAAAAATACAAACACTTCATCAACAGCCTACATATGTCTCCACTGCAGGGGCTCAGGCCTACTCTCCTACAGAGAGTGTATGGGCCACAGTCCACCATGCGGGACCAGTGCGGTACAGCGGACTTCACATGCCTGTTCAAGGCATGCAGGTTTCCTCACGATGTTTTCCTTCACCGTTAAGCAATCGGATAATGTACGCGAATTGAAAAAAACAACTCATAGGTACACGGCTGGATTCGTACCCGGTACCCTCAGATTGAGAGTCCGCGCCTTATCCACTGCGCCACCGCTTCTTTGAAATAAACACATACAAAATACAAACACTTGAAGATTTAAAAATAAATATATTGAACTGAATCTAAAAAGTTAATTATTCGTAAAAATTACTTTCTACGGCATCAGTGTTCAGCGGTTTCGTAATGGCATGTCCCTCTCCATAGTTTTCTCTGTGCTTCATGTGTTTTTTTTACAGGAGTCGCCATAGACTGTCAAACATGGAATCCGATAGAGACCCCGCGAACTACATGAATTATTAATTCACTATCCACGAGGCGTGTTTACTTTGGCCCGCTCTGTTGACTTTACGGATCCATGCCACTATGTTCGTTGCCAGTATGGAATAACATACATATAGAAGCAATTGGATATATATTTAGGACTTAGCGGAAAATACAAGCTCGGGGATATTGTTAAGGACTCAAGGGGCTACTAGAGCCAATGGCCATGAATCTTGCATTTCATTTCACTTACGTGGTTGTAATATGTGAGAATAGAGAAGCTGTAGAGCGTCGTGGCATCGATTTTTGAAGAAAAAAAAAACGATTGAATGGACGGAAAAATATATAATTATAAATAAATAAATAATATTATAAGTGTGAAAGTTTGGATGTTTAGATGTTTTAAAATCTCACTTATAATATTAGTGGGATTACATGGGCCATTTTGGCATAACAAAAACGCGTTGCCTAGCAACCGACCATAGAATATGTAATTCGTATATACAAACTTTCGCGTTTATAATATTAGTGTGAAGACTATTTGAATGTACTACGTCAGATATTGAAATTTCTTTTGTTTCTTTAAACTATTAGCCTACGTAACAGAATAAACACTATTTTGTACCTTATGCTGGAAATGGAGACAGATGCCTTCTATGCCTATCGAACAAGTAGAATATGAAGTACACGCGGACAAAGTCGCGGGCGGAAGCTAGTTATAAATAAATATGACTTACATATCGTAGTGCAATGTCACATATAACGGTGCAAATAAACTTTTTAAGTTTCAGTTGCAACTTTTTCGAGTTTTTCGCCAAATGAGAGTTGATGTTTATTTTATAAGCGACAAACACTGATCTTCAATTTTTTTTATTTAATTCGAGAGATTATTTAAACAGATAAATAGCCTTGTTAATTTTTCTAGATACTTCTTCAGAATTCTTTTCTAAAAAATCTTTATACTCGTACTATATACTTATAATCGATTTCGTTGGAGCTTTAAAATGTATAAAACTTTTAACAATTGAGTTATCTCGTAAAATAATGTCTTTGTGTATTAAAAACTTTCAGATTTCAATAACCTAAATGTTATAAGTATTCTGCCATTCGAAAAAGTTGATTTTTCGAATTTTTCGAGGCATTTCTTTGTTTCAGAACCAAAAGTAAATTAAAATATTCTTAACTATGCTCAAAGCCTCTGCAGTGGGGGCATAAAGGCTGAAGGGCATGATGATTAGGTGTTTTATAATGCCTTTTATGGTATATATTCGATTTAACACACTCTGTTGTGAACTACCGTATTGGGTGGACTGTATTTTATCTCTATTACTTACCTGAGGGATGCATAAAGTACAAGAGCATTAAAGAAAAATTTCTCCGCGGGTAAAACTACAAGCAATCTGCTAGTCTTGAAAAGAGTACGCTTCCACAGAGATCTACCACAATATAAGTATTAAGTATAGATATAAGTTAAGTAAAGAAACCTTCCTTACTTAGGCGCTTAATCTTAAGGATAATTTCTCGTAAAGCCCTCAGAAAAAGCGGCCCACACATCATCCAAATAGTAACCCATTAGTTAAAGGTGCCCGTTATCTGTAACTGGCTCATCCCTTACTTAACTGCCCAATTAACCGACTCCGACTAAGAGAGGTTAAGTGTATAACATCGTTAGGTAAAAAGGAGATTTTACTTGGTTCCGTTATTGCTTCTTAAGATGACATTAGATCTATAAATGTACTTTAACCTCGTAGTACCCCGGATCACTAATCGGAGTCACAGGTTCGATTCCCTTTGACACTAGATTTGGTAAGTGATATTGAACTTTCTAGCCGTGGTAGCTCAGTTGGGTAGAGCGTCAGCGTCTTTGAACAATCGAGTTCTGGGTTCGATCCTAGAGTTACAATTTGTTGTTTGGAATTAAAATACCAATTAAAATCATTACCATTGGCTTTTCGGTGCACGAAAACATTATAAGGAAACCTGCATACTCCTGAGAAGAAATTCAAAGGTGCGTGTGATGTCTACCGATCCTCGCTGGGCCCGCATGGTGGACTATGTCCCATACACTCTCTGTAGGAGAGTAGGACTGAGACCCTGAGACCCCTGAGGACATAATATATTGATTGTATTTTTCTACGCCCACCTAACTAGCTAACACTATGGTAGTCGCCAAACAGCAGTGTTAATAGCACTATTGTGAGCAGCACTGAAATATAACATAGACAGGGCATCATTAAGGCTTCTGGGTATTACTATGTTTGCACTTGGCCTTCATCTCAACAGTAAGTTACGATAACGTGTTCACCTAGATGAATCAAACTACTCGTAATGAGGCATTGTTTCTGCTACCTCTCATTTTATATCTAAGCTGAAAGCTTGATAAAGAAAATCCATCTCAGAACTACTACAAACGAGAATTCTGCCTTTTGTCAAAAAACCTACATTCCAAGAACTTGGCAGTCCTTCGAAGCAAAATCAATAGAACATAAATAACAAAGTGAATCGAACCCAATTTGGAGTTAGTCCCTAAAGCCTACAGAAATTTTCGTTTCTAGGAGATGTGACACCGACTAAAGAAGTAATTACGGACATGTCAGTGACTATAATCTGAGGCGTAGAAAGTAGGTGCTAATTGAATTACTTTTTTCTGTCTGTACATGTTTCAAATTTAAAGTTAAAATTCGTTTAATGTCAAAATATTTACATGTCAAATACAGATACATATTTTAAATTAGATTTTTTAGTAAACTTAGCCTAGATTAGTAATAAAATTAAACCTAAAGAAACACGTAACCTAACCTAAGAAATCGCGTGGATCTGATCCCGATCCAAAGGTCCCCATCACACTTGCCGCATTGCCACGTTGGATGCCAATGGAGATCCTTTGTACCAGGAAAGATCCCGACCGACGATCAGAGCCACTCCCTCAGGCGGCGTCCCAGTTCGTGGACAAACGTCTTGGCCTCTAAGCACCACGGTCCCTCCGTCTCGAATTACTTACTCTCTAGACTTACCATCACGTAAGATTACGTGGAAGTGCAAACTTCTTATTTCTACCTAAACATCGATAAATCTTTTCTAATTTATTTTATATCACGCATAGTAATGCCTCATTCGCGTCCATGACCGTGTTTGACTTAAAAATATGTTTTACCACAGTGAAAGTCGATACGGCAATTATTAATTTGTTTTTTATATATTTATACAACATATTTTGCATTTAATTACATTAATTAATTAATACAAATAAACATTAACTACATTTTACATACAATAATTACTATACTGATATCAGAAACTGACAGCAGCTGTACTGCTGAAATAGTGAAGAGAAGAGCGCTGCATTTAAAACAAGTTTTTTCGCCCTTCTCTGCAGAGCGCTCCTTCAAAGGGCAGTAGATTTAAAAACGACAATAAATATTTGTTGCGATTTTACTTTGGAAAAAAAGTTCTACAATATAGAATGGTGTGTCCGTAGTTTTTATAAATCCATAAAATGTAGGCAATATTTCTAACTTTAGTTATTGCTTTAGATTTAATATGAGATTGGAATTGTTTATAGTCAGTTATTTTTTTGATAATACTCGGGTAATGGTTTATAAGCCGTTATACATAGCCGCTAGCTGTTTCACTAAACAGCTCCGTTGTGTTAAAAAGCTAAACGCCGTAAACGTTTTTTCATAATAGCTGAAAGAATTGAAAGAAGATAAATTCGCAGAAGGCTTTTTTCAATGCAGCGAGTCAATGATTTGCGTTTTTGTAAAACAGCGTGACATAAAACGTCAAATTGTATTTAGTTCTAACATTTTATTGATATTTAAAGAAATATGATGGAATAGATAAACAAAGTATACTCCTTGTCTTCGCCGTTGTCGGGTAACGAGAGACAAACATTGCGTCAGCTTTAATATTTAATCAAGCCATCACATATTCAAATTTAATCTATTCCAACTTGCCTGTTTTAGCAACAAAGCGGCTTTGATCTGAAAACCCCGAAGTGGCGAAAGTGGCGAAGTTGGCAAAGTGTTCGCCACTTCGCCACTCCCCAATTCTATTCGAGTCGAGTGTGCATTGTCATTTGAACATATTTTCCAACAAAACATTCAGGTGCTTGAATTAATGGATTGAGAGGGGGCGAGGGCATTGGAGGATCCAGTAGAGGTGGGCTGCATTTGGGAAACTAAGCCAAGTCTTGACAGCTTTCACTGTACCAATCAGCGGCTCAAAAAAATAGACTTTAAAAGCCTGCGCAATTGGGCTAGACTAACCCTAGGCCATAGACAATACGCCTTCCCAGTGACACTGAATTGCTTCTCTGGAGTGGGATTTCCTTATGGGTACCGCATGGTAAAAATCATTGCCATTGGCGTATTTGACGCAGACAGGCATTTATCTAGGCATGCACGCATTTGTTTTAAAAACAATTTTTTCTAACGGACATACTCGTAGCAATACTCAACCCACTGTTAATTATACTTTCAATAAATAGCTACTTGAGCCTTTTGATAGGAAATATAAATTGAAATTAAATCTATTTTAATCATTCGCCGGTAATTCGCGCATTGGAAACGGAACGCAAAGTTTTCAGAACTATTGGGACTGTCAATGTCAATCAGTGTTCGACGTTGACGTTTAGTCTGTCACTCGCCTCCAGCACTCGTTGCGGAAGAGCGATTCAAAAATATCAGATTTCGAAAGTCGAACGAAAATCAGCAGAAATCGAGCGCTCGTTGCGCGTTGAGCGATTCAAAAATAGAGCTGCCATCGCTTCTGATCGGCGCATAATCTAAAGCTCTCGTTCTCAAAATTATCATTACGCATGTCATCTTGTGTCATCGTCCTCAATCCAGTCATTGCCGTATTATCATTACCACCATAAAGCTCCAATGGCCCCCGCAATGACTTTATTTTCGTCATTCCGGAATTAGGTCGCGCCCCATGCTGTGTATGCCGATGACGGGGGCCATATTATTTTTTATAGACTTTCGTGGCTGTGGATACTTGTTACTTTATAGGTGTTTATGACTTAGGATACTTGTTATTTCGCTATTGTGTGCGGGAAAGAATGGCGAGAGGGCTTTCTTTTGTCTGCGAAGGATGGATAGTATTTCAAATAGTGTATAGATTACATTCATGTGCATGTGTTAAGGTCATGAAATGTAACAGTTATGATATTACTGAATACGGTTACATCTTTGAACATTCCAAAAACTAGGGGGTAGTTACCGGGACTCGGTTTGGTTGTTGTTAGTACATTTTCTATGTCAGACTGGCTAGCTACCACCATGTTGTCTAAGTCTGCCGCCTAACAGCAATTAAAGAACTTTTGCACAGACAGAGCCTCATTGGCTTGAGGTGATCACGTTTCTCATCCTACGGCCTTATCGTCACTTGCCATCGGATGAGATGTAGGCCAAATGTTACTATATTTTAAAAAAAAACTGTTTTAACGTAATGTCTAAAGAATAATCATTCCATGTCATCGCGTGGAAATTTATAAAATTTCATAGGATCTTGATGCTTTTTATCCATATATTGCTGCCCGTCTTCTTTCAGTCGCTTTTACACAGTTATAAACAAAACATGATAAAATCTGTAAAGCTTTAGTAAAACGCGACTAAGAGCTATATTAATATTATATATTCAGGTAATATTCAGGAGATTGATATCTCCTGCGATCACCAACCCGTCTGCCAAGGTGTCGATCGACTGAACTGTAACACACACCGCTATCCGCACACCTAACTTATATCATATATTATTCCTCTATGAGCTGTCTAGCGCTGAATGTTTTAGTAGTTTGATTAGACGACATAAAAACGTTTCAGCGCTGCAGCGAATTTTAGTTCTAATCAGTATTTGAACGTATAGTTGCTAAAAGTTTTACATTCCTTTCTAATAGGAGCGTAACAATCTTTGCGACAATCTTACTGTTGGATTTATCTATCACTTATCACTGGCTCGGCAATGCCCACGGGTTCGGTAGTCTCAACTCGCCCACGTCACATGAACTGTCACTCATTGACACCCTGACACTGACGTTTTGCATACCAATTCATAGACACACGAGACAGTGTGTGTATGCTGTATGACATACACTACACTTACTATGTCCAACATTGGAATGTTGTAGCCGCTGTAAAAATGATAAGAATTTTTTTTAAATATACTTACAAAGCACGCTGAGTTGAACTGTAGTCCTCATAGGGCTGTCTCGTTGCAGAGCCTCATGTCGCGCCTCACATGTGAAATCTGAATAGTCGTCATCCGCTGAGGCTTGGAAACGGACCCTGGGCAAAGACAGAGATAGATAGATTAAGCAACAGTTGTCTCAAGTTGTTAGCTTAGAAAAAGATATGTGTCATTGCCCAAAATACTTCTAACGGCCTTCGTGGCGTAATGGCTGCCCGCTTGTACTTACAATCACGGAGAGATTCACAGTGAAGTAAGGCATTTTATATGTCCGTTCCGGTATGATAGGTAGCATGAAGGCCAAGTGCAAACCCATCATACATTTAAAATGTATATAGAGGTAGAATGAAATATCTGCTTTTTGACAACTCTAGCTTATTACTTTCAAGAAACAGTCTACGTGATCACCAAGCTTGACAGGCGGATTAGTGATCGTAGCCAGATGTTAGTGGTACGCAGGTGTACCCATTTAACAGTCCCCTAAGAGCTTAGAGAGAAACTATACGATTAAAATTCACAATTACACATGAATTATTTACCACAGCAAAGCACGACAGAATATGCAAGCTTAGTAGGGTGACCACACTAATTCTCCCATTCGCAGGACGTCCCGCTAGCTGAGACGTCCAGAAAATGTCCCGTAAATTAATTTATTAGTTTCCCGTCTGGGACTGCGCTTTGAACTGTTCAAAGCGTATGCATTTCTAGACAGGACTGACTGAATTATTCTGCGGCAATAAACTACAAGCTAAAGTTTCAGGACAAATGCTTTTAGTTGAGACTCAAATGCATCGAGTTTTTATTTAATTTTGAACAAACAAATCTCACCTTAATGTTGAGGTTATTCGCTCGATAACACTTGAAACTGTTAGTTTCAAACTAAAAATTTTGTTGCTATATTAATCTTTAAAAATAGAATAGCTAGGCTGTGTGCATACAACTATCTAAAACTAGGGCATCGGATTATAATGTAGCAATTTTTTTTTCATATATTTTTTCAATTTTCATATACACATTATTTATCGATTATTGTTGAATCCTGGTGGTGGATTGTGTCCATACACTCTCTGTAGGAGAGTAGGCCTGAGCCTCTGCAACGGGGACATATATAGGCTGTTGATGATGATGAAGTTTTCAATCCTGAGATAATCCGCTACAGTCGGATGGACGGCCAGACACACACCAGAGTAATATCAATATTATTAGGGTTTCGCAGTATATATTTTTTTATTCACGTTACCATAATCAGATTTTGCGGATGTGTTGTTTTACAATAGGCCTGTTTCCACTAATAACAAATTGCTTGGTTTATAGTTTCTAATTATAAATGAGGAGACGAAGATAAGAAAAAACTAGTATATTTCTCAAAAAAGTTAAAGATTATTAATATTTTTAGAAAATGAATTCGAAAAAAATAGGCATTAGGTCACGTGACAGCGAACACGAAGAACGCGGCGCAAGAAAGTGTGACGTCACGCCTCGCAAAACATCATTGTTGTTGTTGACGTTTTCATATCACAGAGCAGGTTATTTCGCGAGCTGTGACGTCATTCAAGACGCCATGACACTATTCAGCGTTTTCGAGGGAAATCTAAATGGCTTTTTTAAAATACAAAATACGTAATGTAAATATTGATATTTCTTTAAAATATAGTTTTTTTGGGATAAAATAGATATTAAAGTATATAATTAGCCAAGTTTTCAAATTTAGTCAACTAGCCTATTGGGTTTACATGTATGTATTGATTGTATGTATGATTATATGTATGTAATCAAACTATGTTCCGCCAAGGCCCGGTATTGTACAATTATAATTTTAAAAGGACATTATCAAGTAAAAATGAAGTTACCAATTTTGTATATTTTGGTTTTGTTTATTTGTACAAAAACATATAAAACGCACGAAACAGGTAAGACTTAACGTTGAAATCAAAGATGGCGTCAATAAAATGACATTTGACGCTGTCACTTCGTACAAAACGAATGATTTTGTACGATAAAAATAAATGCAAAAATGTAATCTTAGTATTTTTCCTTTACATATTTAGATTAATGCTTAACTTTTTAAATAATGCACAAGTGCAGGCCGAATTTTAAACACCTCTTTTAATCAAGTCACATAAACCTATGAATAAAATACTTCCGGTGTTACCAGACCCGCGCTAATGCTCTTCAATACGAGTAATCCGGATTCCGAACCATTGGCAACACTTTTTAAAATTCACATTCTCGAATGACCCGCGCCGTCGCTCCGCCGACATCTACTTTAATCCGGATAATGCCGGTTAAATCCCGTTCAATTTACAATTTATACCGTCAGTGACTTTCTGTGAGCTTTTAATGCCTGTAATTGCTGTAAAATGTGACGATTTTTAACAAAGGGGTATCATTGAATAAATGTGGTCATGGCAGACCTAGCGTTGCAAGCATTGATTGCTCAAAAACACTTGAATCAATAAAATTGTGAGAGGAAAAATAGAAATCAAAACCATCACACGCTTGTTTTTTTAACAGACAATGGTATAGTCCGTTGGCTAAGATAGTGCCGGTACACCAGCACGGGTTATTGTAATAAAAAAACGATTATTAAATAGAAAGAGAAAGAAAAAAAATTTAATCGACAAAAAATACTTTGATGCATCGAATCAAATTCACCAGCGGGTGTACACCTTAGGAGAATTTTTTGAGATCGACTTCCTTTGATTGTAAGCGAGGTTGCCGAGTGGCATATTTTAAAAGACACTCACTATCTAACGTATTGGCCCGCATCGTATGAGGTTAAAAACACAAGGCAAGCTTGGTTTATAAACAGTTCGCCGAACTTAAGTTACCTTTTGGTGGCTAGATTTGTGGGTCCTGGCTATTATAGAAGATTATCACTCATGTCATACTGTGTACTTCTAATTGAAGAATGATCGCGCGGTCAAAAGAATAGTAAGAGAGCCCACGACCAAAATTTTTGTCCCATAGCAATATGGCCTCAACCGCATCAAATTGATCGATTCGATTATCGTGAACTCGAAAATACCAGTATCAGAAATTTTTCGCGTAGCGTTTGAACCAACCAAATTTTCAAAAAATGTTAAATTTTTTTACCGGCCCGTATCATAGCAATCTGTCTGATTTTTGGACTGTAGTTGGATGATAGCTGTAAGATACCGAAAACAGGTTTTTCAGAAGTCAGTTGTGTCACCTTTTTTTTTGACACAGCAGAAATGGCCTCCCACGCAGTTGCTACACTTCTTGATGTTATTATCCACCTAGTCGGGTTCAGAATCATATAATTTGACGATTTTATACAGTTTCGACCGTATTGCTAAGATACATGGTTTTGGTCGTGGGCTCTCGTACTAAAAGACGGAGTGAAAATTAAAGGAAAATGGTGGCCCAACTTTTTTTTTTTTATTGAAGACAGACCAACACTTGACCTCAATCTCACCTGATGGTAAGTGACGATGAGGTCGAAGATGTTACGTGTTGGTCTAGAAGGTGCCTATTTACTCTTCTTTTGAAGATTCCCAAGTTGTAATTTTCGGAGAACACGGAAACCGGTAGTGTATTCCATATTTTTGCTGTACGCACGATAAATGTGGAAGCGAAACGCTTCGTGCGAGCTGTAGGAATGTCTACAGTGTACGGGTGAAGGTCTGCTGTTCTTCTGTTTGACCGGTACTTGAACGGCGAAGGTGGAATAAACAAAAATAGCTCTTGCGCACACTCTCCAAAATGTATCCTATAAAATACCGAAAGGCAGGCAACCTGACGCCTATGTTCGAGGCTTTGGAACTTTGCCTTATGTAGCGTATCGTTGCCTATCAGTCTCATAGCTCGACGCTCCACCGAGTCCAAAGCAGCTAGTTGATAGCGAGCTGAACCATCCCAAAGATGGCAGAGGTACTCCATGCATGATCTTACTTGAGCGCAATATAGACTCAAGAGCTGTGAAGGCTGGAAGTACCGTCTGACCTTCGATAAGATGCCTAGTTTTTTGGCCGCAGTTTTTGCTATGGACTCGATGTAGCTCCCGAAATTGAGATCAGACGCGATTATTGTCACAAATCAAATCTATGTATAAGGGACAGCATAGACGAACAAAGTCATCTCAAGACGGTGCACTTACTGGTACATAAGATACATAATTATTGCATTTGTTATCCTATCGAGGCTACTTGTCTCTAGAACCAGATTTGCACGACACCAGTACAACATATTATCGGATCACCTATACAATAAACTGAACAGAAATTTAACCCTGTACCCTAAAACCTGCTTACGAATTTAAAAAAAAAACGTTAGCAAAATGGCTAAAAGAAAAAACATGAACCTCTCTTAGAGGTACTATCTTAAAATTAACGAGAGAGAAATAATGATAGTCTCTCATAGATTTCTCCATAATAGGATTTGCTACAACAACTACACCTGGCGGTGACTGGATGGAATTAAGAGACTATGTTAGTTTGACCACGTGGACGCGTTCAAATTTGGATTGTTTTATAGCTGTCCCTATCCGAGCCCTATCCTACCCGAGCGCGTACGGTGAGACATCATACACTACGCGAAGTTATCCATCCGTTATTTGGATGTTTCGTAGTCCAGGGATCATTTGAAGGATACAGTATATTATGTAACCATTTTTTTCAATACAGTATACTAATGAAATTTCAGATGTCGGTGGTTTTTCCAAATTGTTCTAAATTGATTCATAATCTACAAGAGTATCAGGTTCAAAGTTGGGGCTTTTTATTACCGAAAAATACAATACTTTGACGCCCTGTAACTCTGGAAGTATATATTTAAACGAAAATCTGACTCACCACCGACACAGATATTTGTTTCTACTCGTAGATTGTGTCTTGAAAATTTCATAGATTTTCATGGCCTAATACTCAAAATATGACTGGACTACGTTTGTATGGGCGCTTTGACATCAGCATACCCTCTTAAGTCTTCATCCACGGTATGCCACAAGGACCGGTCCCGAGCCACTTGCATCCAGCAACTGCCCGCTGCCTTTACTGAGTCAAAGGCCGGACGCTTCAGACAAATGTCGAGATATCGGTTCCTATTACCATACAACAGATGACGTTTCATTTCGTGCGCGCCATACTACTGATCCTTGAGTGGTTCACTTTCTTGCGGGGAGAGGTGAGGTATTTCGGATCGGTGGGAGGCGGTGAACGTGCGTTCTGTACTATATTAATTATGCGACAGTAGAAGAACGGCGCGGTACACTCGCTAAATACTTACTAGGCCATTTATTTCATAATTATTTATCAAAACGAGAATGTCCCGTACTTCATAAAACGAAGTCTAGACTCAAAAAGCAGTTTTAAACTGGCAGATAGCCAACCTTCCATAGCCGTTAAAAACGAAAAATAAAAAACACAATTTCAGTTTTAATCAGCGCAACGGAGCGCGACTCACGCATTTTGTCCGACAAAATAAGGAATTTTGGTAAAAATACGAAACACAGCCGTGTAATATGTATGAACAGCTAAGTTTTTTAACTGAACCGGGTTTAAGCTGACATTGCAGTGTTTACCGGACCACAATAAAACGAGGGTATTTTTCATTATGACAAAATTTACGTACGTTTTATATATCTTTGGACTGAAATATCAACGCTTAGCCCAAACAAGATGACGACATGAAGTCAAAAATCTTTGAACCCCTCTGAAACATATCCAATATAAATATAGGTAAAAAAACGATACTCTTAAGGCGACCCACCAAAGTTTCATACAAAATTTATGTTGCCATAATCTTTTAAAATATAATAGCTGGATTTTTTTAAGTAACTATCTAAAAATAGGTCATCAGATTGTGATGTCGCGAAAATAATATCATTAACATACAACTTCACGGTGAATCACAATTTTCATTTTAAACACTTTTTTTCGATTATTGTTCAAAGCGCCATCTGTGAATCATTAACTGCGTAACGGCTATTATAGCTGACTATAAAGTTGTAAATTAATGATATTTATTTCGCGACACTATAATTTCATCTTCGTATATTTAGATAGTTACTACACAAAGCCAGCTATTCTATTTTATAAGATTATGGCAACAGAAATTTAGTATGGAAGCATTAGGAGAGGAAAAACGTTAAGAGGACGAAAAAGGGTGTAAAGTTTTTATAGGGAAACTGCTCGAGTTGGAACCTTGATATTCGAAATGTGACTATTTCGATAATTTTATTTATTTACAAAAAAAACGTGGCGTTATTTCAAAGAAACTTCCCGAGCTGAACTCCAATAGTTATCTGAAAATGTGAAGCCGTAAACAGCGATGACATCGGTCCTGTAGAATACCCATCTTACTTATACAGCCTTCAACAGGGAAAGCTTTTACTTGAAGTGTTGTGAGATGAGATGCAAAACAGGGGTTTAGCCTGTGCGGCAATAACTAGACTGAACTGGATTGAAGCGGTTCGAACCGGATTGAACTGGAGCTTCGAACTGATTGAAACGCGTTAAGAGAATTTGTTTGATGGTTCCGCGTGGTTTTTTTTCTGGTTTAAAAGAGTAATATCTGGGCGACCGAGCTTTGCTCGTAGTTCTTTAAAAACAAACAAAAACTTTATTTCTGCCCCTGGTTAGCCATAAAGAGTGGAACAATTTGCCACTAAAAATAATAATTACAAACTTGAATAAATAAATAAAAACACACACACAAAAAAGCAATTTTGCAACTGAAATTTCCCATCATATTTTGCGTTGAATAATGCGAAGGAAAAAACGCATGAAAACTTGAAAACGCGCATTTTCCCAGACAAGAGACTAATCTAGATCGATTTTTCGCCTCCGAATACCCCCAATCGCGCGCGTCGGTAGCGCAGTGGATAAGGCGCGGACTCTCAATCTGAGGGTACCGGGTTCGAATCCAGCTGTGTACCTATGAGTTGTTTTTCAATTCAAGTAGGTACATTATCCGATTGCTTAACGGTGAAGGAAAACATCGTGAGGAAACCTGCATGTCTTGAACAGGCGTGTGAAGTCCGTTAATCGGTCCCGCGTGGTGTACTATGTCCCATACGAGACTCTCTGTAGGAGAGTAGGCCTGAGCCCCTGCAGTGGAGACATATATAGGCTGTTGATGTGATAGCTACATCGCCTGGTAATCTACAGGCCGCAGGTTCGTTCCCGACGGGTTACCAATCACTGTACTCAGTTTGATTAGTGATTTCAATATTAATTACTAATATAAACTAACACAGCTTATTTTGATATAATTTAAAACATTTTCATAAGTAACTTTATCCAAAGAATTTCTAACAAACAAATTTAAAATATTCTAAATGATAAACAAACAAAATGAAGACTTGTATATATTATGAGTTTATGATACCCCATTTGACCTCATGACTCCACTCTAAACTGTTAAACCCGCGATCTCAGCCGCTTTTCAAACAGAGATAAAATATATTTTTTTAATTATTTCACTTGCGGTACAAATGGGTCACCGTTTTAATAGCTGCTCCAAATATCTGTTACTGAGATAATTAGCAGTGACAGACTGACAGACACTACAATGATCCTAGGATATTTTCACCGGTCGCACGGAACTTAAAAACGAATTATATTTAAATGTGGAAACCTCCATCACAAATATGACACGAGACATGCGCATTTTAATACATGTGCCAGCATCGTAACCGAAAACAAACTGTCAAACTAAATAAATAAATCTGAGGCAGCTGTCATTTGTAGCCAACAGACATTTTGGAAGTTTCGTTACAAGTTCGTCCCTCTGTCATGTGGAACACGGATGTAGCGCCGAGGGAACTGTTTTATAACGGTGAGTAATGATTTTAGGTGCCACGGGAACGAGTGTGGTAATGACTGCGCCACGAAACGGGAATGAGCTTGCGACTTAAGTTCCTGTTCCTTAACGTTAGGAACTGTGAATTTGAATGTATTCAACTGATCTTAAGGCGTTGTATTGAAATCCTAATGGGCGTGGATTGTGTGAAAATATTGAACTGTAATATTAGAGCCATAGGGTCAGGAATGTCATTCACTCCGCGTGAGTCATGTGTTTGAAACGCGAAAAAACACATTTAATTCATTTTAAAAATAACAGCGACAGATAAAAAATCGCTTTTTACGATTGGTAAAATTGTTGTTATCTATTTATTAAATACTTTATTTTATTCCCATAAAGTACAGAATGTTAGTTCATCCCGTTTGGCCGAGAATTTTTATTTTTATATAAAATATAGTTCATCCATTAAACAGACGGGTGAAGTTTTTTTCTAATTCGGTTCTAGACCAACAGATTTGACTTACGTAATAGAATATGGTATTGATATTTAGAGGGTATGCTGTTGTCAAAGCGCCCATACAAACGTAGTCCAGTCATAATTTGAGTATTAAGCTATGAAAATATATGAAATTTTCAAGACACAATCTAGAAACAAATATCTGTGTCGGTGGTGAGTCAGATTTTTGTTTAAATATATACTTCCAGAGTTACAGGGCGTCAAAAAATTGTATTTTTCGGTAGTAAAAAGCCCCAACTTTGAACCTGTTTTACAAGAGTATGAATCAATTTAGAACAATTTGGAAAAACCACCGACATCTGAAATTTTATTAATATACTGTATTGAAAAAATGGCTACATAATATACTGTATCCTTCAAATGATCGCTGGACTACGAAACATCCAAATAACGGGTGGATAACTTCGCGTAGTGTATGCTGTCTCACCGTACGCGCTCGGGTAGGATAGGGCTCGGAGAGGGACAGCTACAAAACAATGCAACCTTGAACGCAGCCACGTGGTCTAACCAACAAACCCTCTTAAACAGCCCGGTGAAGTTTTTTTTTAATTCGGTTCTAGACCAGCAGATTTTACTTACGTAATAGAATATGGTATTGATATTAAGTGGCCCTGCCGAGGGATTTGGCATGTTAGTGAAAGTACGAGAACATTGGCACGGTAATTAGCTGCTAGTTTAGTTCTGTTTAGTTTCTTAATGTCAAGGGCAGTGAGTAATTAAATAAGTAATCAAAGCTTTAGTTTAGTTATTAAAACGCCTTGAAGAAAGTTGAGTTTGAAGGTCAATGTAGTAACAGTGTGTTTAATAATTAGTCTTATGAGGTATTTTAGATTGGATGAAGTTGGTATAAACGCGCATGTGTCAGTAAGTACTCGATCCTTACGCGGGTCACTTTCTTGCTAGGAGAGATCCGTTCTGTATGAAGTACCATATTAATTACAAAGCCTTTCCAGGGATCTATACCTCTTTAGCCTCGTCATCATGCCCATATGTGACAAGGAGCGAAAATTTTCCGAAAAGCAATTTGTGTTTTGCACGTATATGAACGGTATTTCATGTTAAGTGTTTATAGGAAATAAAACTTTTGCACAAAAGCAACGAATTTCCTCTCGAAATGACTATAATGACGTCGAAAATGTTTCCCAATTATTGTTTCAAAGTTGTTTAATACGTTATAGAATTAGGTACGAGTCAGGGTTACATTAAAACGTGTAAAAAACTTTTAAATGCCGCCTCATTTCGTACTGAGCACCAACGGTTTTATTGTGGAATGGAACGCAATATGGCGCTTTGCGGTCGCCATGTTGGATTGCATGTGATTTCAAAAGGTTATAACGGCGTAGTCAACAACTTGAGTTATTAAAATGCTCACAGCTGTACAGGTTTCTTTAGTTTTCATGTAGTATTTCGTCAACATATAAACCTATCTTGGGCTGTGCTGATCTACCTAGATCAGAACAGCACAGATTTGAAACCGGAAGGCAAGAATGCCATACAAATATACAAATCGAGACACACCTGTCTACGCGCACCGTCCAGCACGCCCGGCCAGCATCCCCGGTGAACGTGCTGGCCGGTCAGAAAAAGGCGCTAGTTACATACAAACTACATATACACACTGACCGGTTGCATCCCGGAGCCGGAGACTTCTTCATTACGCTTGTAGTTGTGCAATAACACAGTGAAAGTAAAAGGTAAACTAGTACTCGTACGGCTCTAGGTAAGCGCTAGATTACGAATAAATGCAAATAAAGCAAGCCGGTAAGTGTGGCGCGATCACCCCGGATCCTTTTCTGATCTATGTCATTCTAGGTTGATCAGCACAGAATCGATAGATGTGGCGGGACCCCACACAACATTAGATAACGGAACAATTTTACAACCACCAACTGTCTTCAAAATCAAATCTCGGAATCAAAGGAAATAGATCAACAAAACTAATTTACTAGCTGACAACATTGTCAAAACTTTGAGATGGGTCGTCCGGGCGCTGTGGTCGAACAACTACATTCACACCCGGTATTCGTGCCTTGAATTCTGGAGATATCGCTCAGGGAAGGACCCGCTGTTCATAAATATACCACATTTCAAACTTAAATGCTAGTGCGCATGAGGTTATAGGAAGAACAGGAGATGTATATCAGTATAGTACATTCGCTTAGAGTCGGTGTCGATTATTGTAATAAAAAACAGGTGAAGTGCCAGTTGGACTCGCGAACCGATTCCTACAGAATATGAATAATTAACATACTGAAAATCATATAATAGGTACGGCAATATGCACCCAACAATGCTCTACCGAAAATGTAATGCTGATTGAAAAACCAACTTAACTTTGCAGCTAAATTACATACCCGATGTATGGCATTCAACTACAAAGTTAAGTTTGTAAACATAAAACTTCTTCACTCATGTGAAGTTCACATGAGTTAGACAAGAACAGAGATATATTTTTCACATTTTTGCCACCACCAACCACCCACCCATGGCAACCAAACTCCCTTACTTTCATCAGGAGACCAAGGGGTATTCACTACCCCAACGGGAAGTTGATCGGAGTTGGTGGTGATAGAGAAAACCCTGTCTTAACGTACTAACATTACTCACCATGAAACGGATGTGTATCTAGTTGACTTTGGATTGCCGTTTTGATTCTCCACATCTTTTGTTTCTTGTTTTGAGACTGTAACAAAAGAAAATAAGCAGTTAGTACCTCGGCAGAATCTAAATTCATCAGCAGGGGTGCGACTCACTCAGGAGAAACATCGTTACAAACGGTGGTATCACGGATTTATTTGCTGATGTCTCTAATTTTCCAGGCAACAGGGACTTTGGACATGAGCCTCTCAGAGATCGCAACGTCAAACTTTCTATGCGGTGATTTGCAAAAATCACCAAGCTTGACAGGCGAATTTTGCTTCACAAAGTTATCATTTTTTTTAAATTACTTAGTTCTATGGTTTCGTGAGTTTGTGAACCAGGCCTTCACCATCAGACATGTGTTTTTTTAAGTGACAAGAAATACTATAATTTATAATATCTCGTCTAAAAATAGTTTAACAATTTAAAATAATAGAGAGTGAGCGAGCGAGCGCACGAGCGTTTGTGTGTGTGTGTGTGTGTCACATGAGATATGCGATGGTTTATTTCATAAACCGCGACCTTCTGCATCGTCAAATTTTTTTACTCCATATTGATTAGGGACCCTATTACTAAGACTCCGCTGTCCGTCTGTCCGTCACCAGGCTGTATCTCATGAACCGTGATAGTTAGACAGTTGAAATTTTCACAGATGATGTATTTCTGTTGCCGCTATAACAACAAATATTAAAAAACTCACTGAAATAAAAAAATATTTAAGCGGGCTCCAATACAACAAACGTGTTTTTTGGGATGTGCGTTTTAAAGTATTAGTGATGTCATCTAGCGACGAGTAGCAAAACTAATTCCAAAATGGTGTTTAAGCGCATTCGTAAGAGGATTGTTCGGTGCATATTATTTATGATTATCCGTAAATTATACACATTCTGTACGGAGCCCTTGGTGCGCGAGTCCGAATCGTACTTGCCGAGTTCTTTCAAATGTGGAACTGTTTCTATCAATTGTCTATGGAAAATTTAGAATTGTGCATACAATCTAAATGATAACGACAAACTACTAAATTAAATTACTAAACACCTGTCGTGTAGCAAAGAGCAGTAACCTCGCTAATAACACTGCGCACTACCGCGCAGGTCCCGGCGGCATAATGCAGTAACCCCGGGATGGGTGGAATTAAGGCAAGCGCACCCGGGAGCGTGATACAAGCTTACGTCCCGAATTAAATGCTTTATGAGTCAACGGCACTTTATATTGGCGCTTCTATTTTGTTTTACCCGACTCTGGTGATGAAAGAAGGGTAATGTTTTATTTTATTACAACTTCTGCTATTAGAAATAAAAACACATTAAAATGTTTTGTTTGAATTGAAATCCTGATGTTCCGGGTTCGATTCCCAGTGGGGGTACCTATCCGTACTCGGTGTGATTGGTTGTAGGGCATTTTGTAGGTGTGTTTATCTACCACCATGTTAGATAAGTCTGCCGCCAAAGAGCAGTGTTAATAGCACTGTTGTGTTCCGGTATGAAAGGTAGCAGAGCCAGCGCTTTATTAGCTTGAGGATTCGGCGTGCACACGCTTACCAAAGAATATATTTCTATGACAAATTAACAGAATTAAAGTTCAATTAATGTATTTATTTATTGTGCAGAACAAAAACAATTTCCGTTTTCTTTTACCAACATCAAACTGTCAATTTAAGATATTAGTTCAAATATCGAATGCTTCTCAAAAAGGTAACCTCTCATCTGGGGCCAGCTCGTTGTACACCGTTTTAAAATAAAGGTAATAATATGGGAATTACTTTAAAAAAATTAATGATCTGATCATATGGGTAATTTATGTGTACAAAATACTTTTGTTTTTCTATGTCCATTCTACGTTCATTTTTAAATGACAGCTTGAGGACAGCTCCGACTACTTAGCATTTTGTGTTGTCACATATTCGTTCAGAAATTGTTATTAGCACGAGTAAATATACATATAAATCAACTGTTGTTTAAACAATGCATTATCAATTATTACATGTTTAGTTTATTTCTGACGCAGGGGTAGATAATTAGTTAATTACTATTATGTATATGATTTAGAACTATAAAAAATAGCGTCTTTCTAAACCGTATCTATGGTACAGATCACAGTGGCTCAGTTTCTGAACGTAGACAGCGATGTTGACATTGACAAATCAAAATGGCTGGCATGACAACATGAACATCAAATATAGGTAATATTTGATGTTCATGTTTGATTGTGACAGTCCGCCATTGTTGTATTGTGTTGCAATTGATTAAGGAAAAACATATTTTGTACACTACATTCGGTTAGATTTATTGAAAATAGATGATCAAAATTTTTTAATTTCGGTAATATTATTATATTTGGTGTATATTGACTTAGCCCAGGCTCCATACATTTTTGAAAATCACCTTTAGTCAACTCACAAAATCCGTCTCAGCCAATCAGCGGCCGTCAAGGCATAAAGGCAGGGACTCAACATGCAATTAAACGGATCCATTTATCTGTCACTTCCTTATCCGTTCCCGATTCCAGGAATTAAATTCGAGAACTTATTAAAATTTTCCTTCTCACGCGTCCTCGGGCCCGAGTTGAAGTTGTTGAGTTTTCGTAGTTGGATAATTAGTTTTGGAGGACGTTTGGCAGTTCTAAAGATTTTGTATTATATCTGGTAATAGACTTTACACTTGTTATATATATGTGAGTGGTTACACAATAGTTAACGCGTTCAAAAAGAACTAGAAAACAGACTTCAATTGCCAAAAAGTCTACAGCGTTCGTCCCCTAAATGTTCACCCTTAGAGGTAGAATTATCATATTTGTTTTTTGATGATTTTTTCAAAATGCGCTGAATCAATTCCGATAAAATTTATATAGGACCACCTCTGAGGTATTCTCTAATAAACAAAAATAGAATAATCAAAATCGATTCATAATTCGCGGCGTTATCGCGTAACAGCGGACAAGACTGACCCAGACCGATTTTTACGACCCTAGACCAAATTTTTGCGAAATCGTCAGAGCTGTTTCCGAGATCACCGGTATATAATATACATAAATATACAAAAATTGTTCGTTTAAAGGTATTTCGATTAAAGTTATTAAATAAATACATTATTTATATAAACATAATTATTCACAAATTCACAGGGAAATATTTAAAATCAAACAGAAGAGCTCTTATAAAGCTCCATTAGCGAAAAAATTCATTAAATGAAATAAACTTCAAACACGAAACATTCGTTGTATATTCTTTTCGTATCTTAAAAACAGTTATTATCTTTGAATCGAAATAATTCCCTACCTCTTATGCTTTCAAGGGTCCTGTCTCCCGCGCTGTTGTTTACGGAATCGTCGTAGGGTTCCGTAGGAACAATTTCTAAACCCAAACCTTTATACTGTTATACCTTTTTATTATTGTCAGTGGTAATATAAATCTAAATCGTCAAATAGATTGGTGTTTCTTTCAAGGTTCTCATTCAAGTCGCATGCCCAAAAATACTTCACCCTTGTCCATACTCAATTCGCGACCAAGCCATTTATTCGTACACTAAAAGATTATCTAAAACAAATTTAGGATGAAAACTTTCATTGGCGAATTAACCTCAACGATTTTGGAGATTTTAGTAAACTTCTTACTAATAAATTTATGACGTAGTTTTACTGTTTATATTCATTCTATGCGCCATTAGTATATCCCATAAAGTAACCTCTATGGACATGTCCGCAACACACACCACACATTCCACATATTTTTAATATAACAAAAAATTACATACCAACTCGTAACGTAACATCTACAGTGCAATATTGTTGTGATTCTGTTGTTCTATTACCGCGTATTATACGTTTCTTTATCTTTCTAAATTTAACTAATGTATACCACAGTCACGAATTCTCTGCGGGGAGACCTGGTTACCCATCGCACAGGCTTCGAGTTTAGTTTGAGAACCAGCTCTCCCACAACTACATTACTTGTTTTTAAATACATGATGTTGTGGAGAGAGAAAATAAAAACCTATTTTATTATTCATTAGTTTTATTCTGGCCATCAAAACATTTACCTGTTTATATCTAGTTTCAGGTTGAATACATGATACCCGTTCCTATTTCCTCAACTGTAATATCTTGTAATATATTATGAATTCTTACAAATAAATACATTTTATTCCATAGCAATGACTTGCGTTGTAGTATTTTTGATTTATTTGGACATGTTGCAGTCCGTACGTCTTGTGCATCTACCATGAGTTTACGCAGGCGATAACGTGTATCGTTAACTATCGCTCTGTCCTTGTCACGCGCATCTCGACTGAGCAGCATTTCCGATAGTATTCGATATACATTACCGCCTGCGTAAACTCATGGTAGACGCACTGCTCAGTCGAGATGCGGGTGACAAGGACAGAGCGATAGTTACCGATACACGTCATCGCCTGCGTAAACTCATGGTAGATGCACTTCATGTCACTGCGACCTCTATAGATATATTGTGACAGTCACCTATGGATCAAGTCGTCTTCTCAAGTACTATCTCAAATATTATTTTGACGTCAACTGTCAAACGTCAGAGTGACATTAGCGGCGCTGGAATATGGACGGCTTTTCGCAAATTTTAGCGGATTAGAAAACATTCTCTTTATATATATACTTCCATATATATTTCATTGCAATATTAAGTCAAATGGATAGCAATAAACGCGTTCATGATAACCATCTAGATTATAATCTGTCTCTAAATGACGACTTCCCAAAGAAAATAAATCTCGTCAACATCCGGAACCCTGGCAGGACGGACGATTATTTCGACCCACTGGTCCGAGTTCGGGATTTTGTTCCACCATCTCTGCCGTAAATATTGGAGTTTTAGCGTTAAATAAACAACATTAAATTTATATTTTAAGGCACGCGGATTAATAGACAATGGCATTAGCCGCGGATTCGCTCGTGTGTAAACATATTCGCACGGAAATTTAATAATGCAATCATTTTTTTTAAACAGAAACACAATGTATGTTTGATGTGTCTGACTTGACCTACATCTGACCTGATGGTAAGTGAAGAAAGGCCGTTAGATGGAAAGCGTGCGCACCCAGAAGCCTCAAGCTAATGAGTCGCTGGCATTACTACCTTCCACACTGAAACACAACAGTGCTATTAGCACTGCTGTTTTGCGACAGACTACGGAGGCATACTATTATGGTGGACATAGAAAATGACATAACACGAAGCAAACCGAATACCGACAGATACCCCACTGGGAATTGAACTCGGGAGGGGTTGTAAATCCAAGAGTGTAGCCATTATATCATCATCAATGTCTTCACTGCAGAGGCTCAGGCCTACTCTCCTACAGAGAGTGCATGGGCCATAGTCCACCACGCGGGACCAGTGCGGATTGGTAGACTTCACACACACCTTTGAATTTTATCTCAGGAGTGCGCAGGTTTCCTTACGATGTTTTCCTTCACCGAAAAACCAATGGTAATAAATTTATCATTTGTACACTTTTGTAACAAATTGTAACTCATTGGTACGAGGCAGGATCGAACCCAGACCTCGATTGTTTAAGGACTGACGCTCTACCCAACTGAGCTACCACGGCGTCGTCTTCATCATCATCAATAAGACATATATTTATTTATACCAGGATATTTGAGACACCAGGTAAACTGTTTAAGTGAGACAAATTGGCAGGTCCTAAGTCCTATCCATCCAGATTTTATTATATTTAAATGTTATACGGAAATAATCTAGTAAAAGTATAAAACCTACAAACTCTCATTCAACTCTTCTAACGAGCGAGCAATAAAAACGTTTCACGAACGTGTTCATTTCATACAGCAGTACAGTGCAATATTTCGTGATTGTAAACAACTTCGTAATGGCTGCAGTAGCGACATCTAGTTTTGTGTTTGAATATGTTTTTGTTTGTGACGTATCATCACAGTTAAATTGAGTTTTAAATCTATGTATTGCAGAAAAATCACCGGCTTGAATACCATTCAAATGTTACAAAATCCCTGAACGCTAGAAGACTCAAAGTGTATTAAGTGCCCAGAAGATAGAAGTGGACTCAAAGATTACAAAACATTTGGCTGCTAGAGAACATCTCATTACAGGTGGATCCAAAGATGAGAAAAAACATTTGCCTGTTAGAAATAGACTCACTAGAAGTGAACTCAAAGATTACAAAACATTTGTCGTCTACAAAACGACTCACTAGAAGTGGACTCAAATATTAGGAAAACATTTGCCTGTTAGAAATAGACCCACTAGAATTGGACTCAAAGATGAGGAAAACATTTACCTACTAGAAAATGACTCACCAGGAGTGAACTCAAGTATTCGAAAACATTTGCCTTTTAGAAAATGAGTCACTAGAAGTGAACTCAAAGATTACAAAACATTTGCCTGTTAGAAAATGACTCACTAGAAGTGAACTCAAAGATTTCAAAACAATTGCCTGCTAAAAACCGCTCACTAGAAATGCACTGAAAAATCATATGCCTGTTCACTTAGAAGAAGTGGACAGTGACAAAAAGATAAGAAAACTCACTTGAAGAAGACTACAAGCTTCCTGTTAGAACAGGACTCAGTTACAAAATATCTGACGGTTAAAGAGGACTCTAATGTTACTAAGAAGGAGATTCAAAATTTTCCAAATTATTCAAGAGGAAGATAAATATGGAAGCGAAACGCTTGGTGCGAGCTGTAGAAATATTTAACACGCATGCTGTTCTTTTATTTGACGAATACTTGAACGGCAATGGTACAAAATAAACAGAAATAATAACTGTAGAAGAATCTTTTTTTAAAATATGCTAAAGCTGTGGAGTTCTTTTTACACTGTCTTCTTGGTAGGACGCCCTCCAAAAGCAGCAGTAAATTTGGTGACAGAAAATTTTCAAATTATTCAAAAGAACCACTTCATCAAAGTCAAAAAGAATAGCCCCGTCAAAAAACCGTTAAGAATAGCTACATCCACTAAATTCCGAAACCAATTTCCTCTAGACAATCCGTACCAATAAATTCCTAATGCTATCTCCGCAGCACTGAAAGGATCAAATTAAAAATCCTATAAAATAATTCGAGTTCCTCTCGAGTTGTGGGGTGTGGGGTATTGGGAACTGCCGAAATCGAACTGAGGGCGTGTCAGTGTCACTCAGAGTTATATAGCGAGCGAGAGGCTGCGTGTACCATGATGTAGTGCTACTGGATGTGACATAGACTTAAATGTTTTCTGTTGTATAATGTATTTAAGGTTTAAAAACTTTTATTTCTGATTAAGATTTTTTTTAAATCATGAAAAACATAAAAGTAATTACGTGAGAGCGATTATATAAAGATTTGAGGGCAAGCAGAGTTACTTAACATGTTTGTCTAGGCGGGCATGATGTATATAGGTGTTTTATAGCACATATCGAATATAAATTGATTTTGTACTTAGTTTTTAGAGAAAGTGATGACTGACCTAGCAGCCTTGAGTCAAAGAGGCGCTGGCTCTACTACTTTTCATAACGGAACACAATAGTGCTGTGAATAGTGCAGTTTGGTGGCAAACTTAGGTATGTTTTAACATAACAATAAATATTATTTAATATAGCAACTGACCTACCACAAACCAAATCGAGCGCCAATAGGTACCCCCGCTTGGAATTGAACCCGGGACCTCCGGATTGTCCAAGTGTATCCATTAGGCCACAGAAGCGGTAGAAATATTACTATTATCAGTTTTTGTCCCACTGCAGTTTTCAGTTTTAAAAGTTCAAGAGGCCTCCACGAGCAAATTTACAAATGATCCTCTTTGCACGTCGTTCCACCGAGTCCAGAGCAGCTAGCTAGCTGGTATTTAGCCATCCTGACAGTGACAGAGGCACTCGTACTCCATACACGATCGTGCTTGAGCTATATAACGTCAACTGTGCAGCAGGACTAACATGAAGGCCACGAGATAATTTTGTCACGAAATTTTGTTATGCAAGATATCTCGTTAGGTGCAGGTGTGAATTAACGTCGCCTTAGGATGCCGAGTTTTATGGCAGCAAACTTAGATATGGTTTCTAGGTTACTCCCAAAGCCCCTCCAATATTATCATTCGTGCCCACGAAACCCTTCGCTCATACACAAATAAGAAAATCACAATAATCTCAGATAGTGAATCCAAGCACCGAACTGTCACAATAAATCTATGAAATCCGAAGTGAAACGCAGGACGTCCCCTCATGTCCAAAATTATTTCCGTCCTTCCTGAGATCGGATGTGATGTTAAAAATTATACGTAAATATTATAAACGTTACTATTTAAACAGACAAGTAATTTATGGTGTGACAAATAAATGAAAACGAAAAATAACTGAGTGTCACTTCCAGGCGATCGACATCTACGTCTAACTAGTGATGCAACAAACGAATATCGACAGCTAATATTTTATGGCACGAAAGTCGCGGGCGTAAGCACAACACTGTCGGTGACACGGCTTCTATTAATATTTTCCGAGTTTATCGGCTTAGAGGTCGAGCATCCGAGATATTCCGACCTCGCTGTTTTATTTGGAAGCGACGAAGGTAATGTCGAGGAACGGATTTTCGTGGCTGAAATAATAATTGTGTGGTGAAAAAAACAAGGCCCGAATCTTTATTCGTAACGGCGGTTGTTTGCGAGAGGTGTTTTAGTAGAGGCGTTGTGCCTAAATCACATTACTCAGCTCTTTCTGCAACCTCGTAAATTTATCTCACGGGAACACATCATTGGAATAAAAAGGTAACTTCTGCAATAAAAGTGTTTCTCCATGTTGTGACTGCGGCGCATTGGTGCAGAGTGTAACATATTGTCGAGTAATGCCCCAACATAGAATACTGGAGTCGTCCCGATGACATAGATCTGTAGTGAAAACGACGTAAATGCCATACGATTAAATAAAAAATAAAGATAACTTAAAAATTAGTTTGAAGTGGATCGAATTGGCCCATAAAAAATATTTGTAATTTTAACAATTGCAACCAATGTAATAAAAAGATATATAATTAATATTATTACTCGTATTGTTAAAAATGTTTGAGTATTACATAATTTCGAAAGATTAATTTTATTTTCATTATCATGATTTTATATATTTATTTTCATTTTCATCGTACAGACTTCGTTTTACAACTTAAAATATTTGCATGCCATAAAGGCGGAATGTGATAAACAAAAATTTATGTAACTGTTATCATATTAATGCCTTCATCATCATCATCAACAGCCTATATACGTCCCCACTGCTGGGGCTCAGGCCTACCCTCCTACAGAGAGTGTATGGGCCATAGTCCACCACGCGGACCCAGTGCGGATCGGCGGACTTCACATGCCTGTTCAAGACATGCAGGTTTCCTCACGATGTTTTCCTTCACCGTTAAGCAATCGGATAATGTACTTGAATTGAAAAACAACTCATAGGTACACGGCTGGATTCGAACCCGGTACCCTCAGATTGAGAGTCCGCGTCTTATCCATTGCGCCACCGACGCTTTGTAATTAATGCCTTATCAGTTCCAAAACCAAGCCGCTTACATACGGCGATTTTAGCCAGACCCGTCTTTGATTTTATTCAATAAGGAGAGTCAAAAACTCTTTTATTTGTGAGTTTTATGCCTTTTTAGGGTCCACTGTAGTAGTTACTTATAGTTTAGGATAATTTTGTATTGCATCTTGCCGGCGTCCAACTTGAGGGACTTTTACAAACACAACAATGCTTTCTTGTTTGTTTATATTGTTATTGCTATATCCCCAAAAAACTAGCAAGGTGGAGCAACGCCTGTATGCGAAACTGACCCTTAGTGGTCAGGCAGGAACTTGGGCGACAGTGCCATTTCTCCGAATGCTTCCATACTAAATTTCTGTTGCCATAATCTTTTAAAACAGAATAGCTGGCTTTGATGAAAAATGAAAAAAATGAAAAATATTTTATTCAATAAACTTAATAATTTCAAACTTATAAGTTGCACTGGGTCTTCCTGTTAAGCATATAAATGCCTGTGGGAGGAAGCCCCGCTCCTCCGCGTTACACATTATTTAAGTTTATGACACATTTTACAGTTAAATAAAACAAATACAAATATTTATAAAAAATTATAACAGTATTTTATGTGTGTGTGTATTAGTTTGATAATTACTTAAAATAGTAGATCGAATTATAGTGTCACGAAATGAATCGTCTTAATCACAGGATTCTTCTGTCCCAAGGTTGCCTGGAAGAGATCGCTTTTAGCGATAAGGCCGCCTTCATTGTACCTTTTATGTTCTTTTCTGTTTTGTTTTGTATTACTACGATTTGAATTGAATATCATTAACTTACAACTACAATAGCCGTTTAGCAGCTAATTATTTTTATTATTTATTTAATCAGATTAATATATCCTTTCATAATGTTAATAATGTATGGTCCCTAGATGGCGCTTTGAAAAAGGAAAATAAAAAGCGTGTAAAAATGAAAATCGTGTTTCACCGTGAAGTTGTATGTTAATGACACTCATTTCGCGACATTATAATCCGATGTCCTATTTTTATATAATTACTGCAAAAATACAGATTCTATTTTAAAAGATTATGGGAAAATAATTTTAGTATTTAACTGAGCGGAATCCCGTTAAATGTATAATTTTTCCTATGCTACCTTTTTTTATTAACATCACGCATACAGACAATGTTTTCATCGATATCATCATGAGAACATCACTAAAACCACCTCGTTACCTCACGTACGATTGTTTGCTAATTGAAATCGAAAACTTGCTTAATTAATGACATCCCGGGCCCTCGGGACGCGACACATGAACCAATTAGTGTTGTAGTGGCCAATTATCGATATTCGATACAAATGTATCGATATGTAGCTTGTTGACGACTGACTGATGTGCCGTGTGTACAGTCGGCAGCGGAAGCATGTTAGCAATTTTACAGAAATGTTTTTCGATTCAATGTTTGTTGGTAGGGCACTTAGTGGCTCCAAACCTCACTGGTCGCCATGAGCGCCCACCCCCACTGCTGAGGCGTGAAATAGCTCGACTTGCGGCCTTCAACAGCCTTCATTTTTGGGAGTGTGCGATCGAATTACGCGACCTAATTCCACGATCCATTTTTTACTATCGTCCAACCAGAAGAGCGGCTCGGTTCCACCCCTATTTACGAGTTGTTGATATTCCACAATTCAGCACGAAGCGTTTCGCTTCTACATTTATTATGCGTACAGCTAAGGAGTGGAATTCCCTGCCGGCTTCTGTGTTACCCGAGCGCTACAATCTAGGTGTCTTCAGGGTCAGAGTGAATAGGCTATTTCTAGGCAACCGTGAACCTTTGGAATACTCTACGTAATTATTTTTTAAAGTTACCGACCCGCAAATTAAGCGAATATCACCTTTTGTGTCTACTAAATAAAGCCTTAATGAGTAACACTTCAGTTATATTAACACAGGTCTTTAGGTAAGGCTTGGACAACCATAGGCCAGACGATCATAGAAAAGCTCTACAACCAACTCCGTGGTCAAGCCACACACTGGACTCACAAGACAGACGTTCCGGGTTCGATTCCCAGTAGGGATACCTATCGTTACTCGGTTTGGATAGTACGACATTGTTTACCTGAAGCTGTCGCCAAACAGCAGTGTTAGTAGCACAAATGTGTTCAGGTACAAAAGAGTTACGAGCCAACGCCGCATTAGGTCGAGGCTTCTGGGCACACACGCTTACCATTCAACGAACTTATCGTCACTTAACATCAGGTGAGACGAAGGCCAAGTGTAAACCCATTTTTAAGTAGATGCTCCTTGATTTATTCTACATTTAAATTTACTCGGTCCATTACACAAAATGTTATCTAACGAAACATGAAAATATTTTTCCCGATACTTTCCCGGGAATTTTCTAGGAAAATAATTACCCGATTACGATTCCCACTATTTCCCGGGAATCACGGGAATTCGTTCCCGTTTTCTGCCTCGCTAAACAGCGCCAATGATATAAACGTTTCACTAGAACTTTTGATAACGAGTCTCATTTAATTAGTTTTTACCGAATGGTGGATTAGTGCTGTAATTAATTCTTGTTTAAAGTTTCTGAATTTGAAATTAGTCAGTCCTCCTTGAATTTCTCTCTACTAGAAAATAAATACATAATGCTTAGCAATGTGACGAAAATTGTAAGAGCCTTTTAAGGCAATTGTCTGAAATAAACTGACTTTTGGGTGTAATGCTATAGGTTGAAATATCCTGAGAAACTCTAAGTATGTATTTCTTTATGGCTTTATCTTCACTTTGCAAGAACCAAAACGCGATTTCATTATTTTGGCTCGATAGATCTTTATTTCGAAAAGACCTCTTAAAATCGTATCATATGCGAGAAAAAAGTTCAGGCCTCAGAAGCCTCTGTTATAAATCCACGTAGATTTTAATAAATAATATGGGAAATCCATACTAATATTAGGAATGCATCTGTGAATTGAAAGTGCATGTTTGTCCTTCTTATCATCATCATCAGCTGGAAAACGTCAACTGCTTGGTGCTTGTCACATTGATCGGCCCCGAGCCACCTGCATCCAGCGACTATCCGCCCCCAACGATATGCCCCACAGTGGACTGATGCAGGTCATGATGGTGGGACAAGAATGGACCTCGATTAGCATAGAAGGGGTATTCGCTTCAGCGCACATACCTTTGTCTCCCTTGAGCTCTGTGCCTCCCCTGTACCACACGATCTTGGCTTCTGGCTTCGCGTTCTTCGCCTGACACTCCAGGGTCACTTCCTCCCCTTGCTTCACTTCCAGCTTGGAGTCGTGGGGGTGGTTGACTATCTCCACAGACGTCGGAGGGGCTGCGGAGAAAGAGACATACATTATTACAAAACAAATATATATTATAGTAAAACAAGGTAGGGTTAGTTAGAACATCTGGACAGATTTTTATGATTTTAGTTTTTTTTTAATTTGTCCCCGCCCCGAATAGCAGAATATCTATTAAAACATTGGATACAATCGCAAAGAAGTATGCATTTTCTCATAGGGGTACATTCACGATCTAAAATACAGTTGGAATGACTTGATTTTTGTAGAGGGATAGATGAAAGGCAAGAAAAGGCTACTTTTTATGCCGATCGGACAAGCATTTCTTATTGGATAAATCGTAAAGTCCACGCAGACAAGTCGCAGGCAAAAGCTACTAACAAATAAGTTAATCTTAGAAACTATGACATTTTCAAAAGTAAGAAAATTCAAGTATTTATTTCCGGATTGTCAATCCACACTAGTGACCCAGTAGCACGTTAATCCAAAGTTCCTCTGTAACGAAACGTACTGAATCCAATAAAGGAGCTACGCACATATCGTTTTTCACCGGAAAATAAAATTAACGCCGACATTTTTTCGTTAATATTCAAATTGCGATCCTGACTGTAATCCCTCGGGCCTGACAACCGTGGGACTGACGATCCCGGAGGACTGACAATCCCGGAATGAGCGGCACCGGCGAGAAGTGAATTATGAATTTATGATCCTTTTGATATTAAAAATTTTGACGGCACTAATTCGCGAAGAGGTATTAAATCATCATAATCAAATGACAAGTAAATCCGTTTTATGAAGACAAATTTAAGATTTATATTTTTCTCATGGATGCCGTTGTCAGAACTGGACCAAATTGAAATGGGACCACACGGGAAACACCAGCGTTCAAATAAAAACCTTTTTTATCATCCAAATCGGTTCACCCAGTCAGAAGTTCTGAGGTAACAAACATAAAAACAAAAACAAAAAACATACCCGTCGAATTGAGAACCTTCTCCTTCTTTGAAGTCGGTTAAAAGTCAACGATTGAACATGAGACTCCCTCAAAGATCGGCGCGTCGGATTGATCCTATCTATCGAAGGCTTCTTAGAGTACAATCTCACTTGATGTTAGGCGACGATGTGGTCTAGGATGGTTCACGTTAGCCTAGAAATTGCCCATTCACCCTGACCTTGCATATAAACAGGTTGTAGCGATCGGCAAACACAGAATCCAGCAGGGAATTCCACTCCATAGCTGGACGCATAATAAATGATGTGCGAAATTGTAAAATGTCAACATTACGGGTCAGCCGTTCTTCTTCTGTTTGATGGAATTAGGTCGTGTAATTCCATTATTACTCCATTTTTGATTGCGAGCGCTCGATTTCTACTGATTTTCGTTCGACTTGTGGCTCGGGATCGGTCGATGCGGCGTACCATGAGAGAAGCCTATGTCCAGCAGTGAACGTTTCCCGCCTGATGATGATGACACGAAAAAATCCGATTGCTTAACGGTGCTTAACGCGTGGTGTACTATGTCCCATACACTCTCTGTAGGACAGTAGGCCTGAGACCCTGCAGTGGGGACATGTATAGGCTGTTGATGATGACACGAAATAAACACAAAATGCATGATTCGTGAATGCTTACATATTGATTGATTGCTAAATGGTTTCCAAGGACTAAATGCTTGATAAAACTCTATATCAGTACCTACGTGTACCTGAATGAAAATAGTCAAAAAGCAACCTCCAAATAAATCGTAAAACGGTATCATTCTCTAACAATACGCTTCCCAAACGGAAGGAAGGGTTCGAAAGACCTATAAAGGGCATAAGAAATATCACAAGTCAGTATGAATCTATTAATAATGGAAGCGAAGGGCCGGCCTTTATGAAAATAACTTGGGGGAAGATTTCGCTGGCGCAGCAACTGCTTGCAAACAAAACTTGCTTGATTGATCTCAGTCCTCGTGCTGACCGGGGGCTTTAGTTTACAGGGAGTTTTCATGAAAAATGGACGCCCCATTTGGTATAGGTCAGCGGTTTTGTTTGCCATTTGACAGCCGTTATAATTGATTATAATGTGGCATTTACGTCCGAGATTACGAACAGACAGACGGACCACCTTTTTAGGTTCCTTTTGGGGTACGGAACCCTAATATTCAACTAGCATATGTTTGAAAATCATAAATAACAGGTAAGATCAACACGAACAATGCTATGAAGAAAATGTTGGTCTAATTAAATCGTAAAAAGCTATTTTAATGTTATCCGATGGAAACCGGCTTCAATTGCCCTAAAAGAGTACTTTTACTAAGGCAAATTTAGGATTTATATCGTTTTCTCATGGTCGTTGTCAGAACTGGATCAAATTGAAACGGGACCACACGGAAAGCACCACCATTCAAATAAAAGAATCATCCAAATCGGTTCACCCAGTCAAAAGTTCTGTAGTAACAAACTATTTAAAAAATTACTCGTCGAATTATAAACCTCCTCTTTTTTTAAGTTGGTTAAAAATAAAAACAATCTGGTTTTCAGATTTATTCCTATGGTTGTGCTGTAAGACCTTGGTTTTTGCCAAATTTCAGGATTCTAGGTCAACGGGAAGTACTCTGTAGGTTTTGATTCCTGGCGCTCGCAAAGGAAATCATCAAAATACGCATAAACAGCTGAATCTTTTGATGATGTTGACTTAGAAGCTTGATTTTTTCACACATCAAAGGGATTGAACACTGGAGTAATTGATATTAATTCCAACTTGATACCTTATCAAGTTCCTAAGAAAAAGGGCCTTGACAGAAAAACGAACGAAAGGACAACAAAGAGACCCTCTAAAGGTTCGTTTTTACCTATTGAGGTACCGCACCTTAAAATTGACAAGAGTCTCGAATTGTCTATGGCTGTCTTTGCCTCTTATAATATTAATCAGTGTCCGGCCCACACTACAAACACCGAATGACATTACGTCACGCCATGGGAACATTTGATACTGAGATTATTTTCGTAACTCGTAACGGGGTGATATGGAATATCGATGTCCTATACACATCAATGTCATTGTGTTATAGAAATCAGATACGCCAGTTCACACGATATCTGTGCCGGAGACAAAGGTGCTATTGTTAGTAGCAAGAGCTGGTTAGCTTGAATCTAGTATAACGTTATAGACAATTAGAAAATCTACTGTTTTACATGTGTGTTATTGATTTTGACTGGTACCAATGAGTTGTTAAAGTTTGGGGAACGGAAGTCAAGTTTTCCACAAATTGATTGATTGTTTTGCACTTGGCCTTCATCTCACTTGATGGTATGTGACAATAAGTCCGTTGGATGGCTTTTCTCTCTTATAATATGCATGTATTATACATATAAAGCTTTTTAAAAGGAAGAAAAAAGGAAATTTTCTACATGATAGTGAATGCTGTATCAAAATTCGTAGCGTCGTTTAGAAGATGTAAAACAGCGACTTTGTTTTGCAGGTGTGACCATAATGGCGTTGGATAGAATGAGTGCTCACCCAGAAGCTTCCAGCTAATGATGCTCTGACTGTTATTTCACGCAGACTTTAAAAATGGTGGCAGCAAGCAAAGCGAAACGAGCACCGATAGGTGTGCTCTGACTGGGAATCGAACCGGGACCTCCGTAGCCACTGTTGGGTCCTATTTAAAGCAACTAATAACCTTAGCTCTAATGGTGTAAACTCACAGGATCAATTCTGTTCATAGAATTTGACCCTCTTCCCGTACATAACATTGCACTATACTATTTTTATCCCCCGACGTAAAAAGATGGGTGTTATAAATTTGACGCTAATGTCTGTGTGTCTGTCTATGGCATCGTAACTCTCGAACGGATGGACCGATTTTGGTGCGTTTTTTACGTGAACAAGTTTCCTTGCTTTATTTGGCTGAAATCGATTCAGCAGTTTGAATATCAGCTAATATTAGACATTTTGTTGATTGTATATTGTACATATATAAATATTACAAAGACAATTATAACTACAATAAAATTGTACAATTAGAGTGGCCTATCCCTAACGAGAGATTTCTGCCGGCACTCACACTGGAGCTTTCAAAAAATAAATATATTGTAAGTAGACCTACATACATGTACATAAACAAAACAAATATTACAGAAGAAGATAATGTATATAGAAAAACAGCATAACAATAAATAAAAAACACGATTTACATAATATATAAACATAAATACATTTTGTTTATTATACAATCGCGTAGTTTAAAAAAAATTATTGATGGGTGGACAGTACACGATTTCATTCTACGGACTCATCTTACAATCAGGTGTTAGGAACACAAAATGCAAACCCATTTTGTTTGTATTAAAAAGAAATTACGAACTGCGCAGTAATAATGCTAAACGAGCAAGGTCAAAGCGATGAGTGTAAGAAGAACTTGGAAATTTCCAAGAAAATAACGTCTATAGGCCGTCCGCGCCCCCACAGAATAAATTCAAAACTCCCTTATAATAAACTTGGGTAACCTTTTAAAATTTCGCAATAAAACCTGTTTCCTAAATTTCAAACTTCGGTCGAATTTCGCTACTAAACGACCTCCGTATTCTGCTGTGTAATAAAATTTTAATTTGTGTTTCGAGTGGCCAAGAGGAGTTAAGATAAATTTTATGGTGTTTTTATTTATATTTACTATGGAATAAAAATAAATTTATAACCGTTTTCGGAAGCTAAGAACGTAAAATAGTATATTTCTCTTGCCTCTCGGTATGGCTTTAAAATGAGAACATTTCACGTCTTTCCACGGATGTCGATAAAGACGACTATGAAAATTCTACCAGCGACTAACTTCTAGCCAGACTAATTTTCCGATTACAACTCGCTTTGGTTGTCTAAGGGCGTTTAGGTGTTCTATGTCCGCCTGGCAAGTGGCAAGCTGCTACCATGTTACCTATATCTGCCACCAAACATCTGTGTCAATAGCACTTCTTGTTCTGCTAATGAAGATAGCAGATATTATACAGAAAATATTTACGCGTTCAAAAAGAGCTAAAAACGACTTCAACTACCTTAAAAATGTTCACCCGTAGAGGTAGAATTAATCGGGGTACATATTTGCTTTTCGTTGATTTTCTCGAAAAGCGCTCAATCAATTTCGATAAAGTTTATATCGAACTATTTACAGGACCTCTGAATTAAGTTTTACCAAATAAAATCACAATTCTTATCGATTCACAACTGACGGAGCTATTGCGTAACATACATAAAAAACACATACAGTCGAATTGATAACCTCCTCCTTTTTTCAAGTCGGTTGAAATTACACCCAAAGTGCTACAAGGCAGCGCAAAACTTACTGCTATCAAGTCTAATATATTCGAGGACAAATGAGTCTAAATAGACAGGTGATTAATGTAATTCTTCTGATTGGTTTGTTTACGATAATTTGGATCGGGATTGGAATGAACCTTACTATACTTATCTGTTCTATCGTCAACCACTAAGCAAAACATAATGTTGTTTCAACATTGGCATTTTTGAATTCACCATTGAGTACTATTATTAATAATTATTATCCTTCGTATAACTAAACATAGCTCATTAGTGCAAACTGGCTCGAGACAAAATTGAACTGTAGGAGATAAAGTCTGACTTTCAACCAACCGCGAGCATAACAAATTCAACATTTAACTTTCCCTAGAAACACGTAATCAAACTCAATCGAAACACGGACCAGAAGTTGACAACCCCTGTCCGCAACAAAGCCGAGTTTCTCACCTTTGTACCGAGCCAGGGGAGCGTAACCGTCGGTCGCTAGACAGCAATATCCTGTTACCCGAGTTAGACGAGATTACATAAACTGTTTATTTGACGCCTCGTTTGTTTCTCTATCGCTGTGACGTTTCAGTGAGATATCGAGTTTAAAGGTGTTTTTCTTGATAATGTGCGATGGAAGTTAGTGCAAAGTCCAGTATCGGGGAACCAAAAAGAAAAATTATCTGAGCGTCTAGTCACATCAAACCAACAACGAAAAAATAGCAAATCGTCAAGTTTGTATGTTTTACTGGCTATAAAACCGGCCAAGTGTGACTCGGACTCGCGCACCGAGGGTTCCGTATAGAATATGAATAACTAACATACTAAAAATCATTAAAATAGATAAGTTAATATGCACCGAACAATGATCTACCGAAAATGTAAGTCCGATGGAAGAACAAACTTACATTTGAAGTTGAAAAAATATTATCGCATACAACCTTCTGTATCACTATCAAGATTCAACTACAAATGTAAGATTGTAATCTTTATTAATTGATATAAACAGGCCAGTGTTTCCATGCACTATATTATAAAAACTATACCATATTGTAGAGTGGGCTGAAAAGCAGGACTGCCGGCGGCTTGACAACGGTAGATCTGAGCCCATCGGCCGTTTTGTTTCGTTAGTTTTTAGTAAGATATAGTTATTGTATAGCGTGAAGCAAGGAGGAACAAATAAAAGTATGTATTCGAAATTTCAGGATTTTAGGTCAAAGGGAAATATCCTATAGGTTTTGATACCTTGCGCACGTAAGGGAAATCGACAAAACATGCGACAAAAACGACTGAATAAATTTTAATGCGTTCACCTAGAAGTTTGATTCTTTCAAAGATCTAAGGGACTGCAGGCTGCTTAATATTAATTTCAAAATGACTACGCATGTCTCACAAGAAAGACTTTACAGACTGACAGAGAAATGTGCAAAAAAGTTATGCTTTGAGTAAAATGGTTTCTCTTTTCCGTTTGAGATACGAAACTCTACACCAATCTAAAATAATTTTGTACAAATATTTTTTGTCAGTGCTTCTGTAATTTTCCATGTTGTTCATAATTAACCTATTAACCATAGAAATGTGACGTCTCCTACTGCAACAACACGTTCGAGGAAAATAATTTACGGGTAACTGGGAAACATTTTGTTTCCAATTCTAAGAATTCGTACGCTGTTCAACATCGAAAACCAACAACAAATATATAGAACATACAAAGGTTGGAATCCTTTCCCGGAACTTAGTGGATTCTTTATTTGAATGCTAAGAGTAAAATTCAACCACCTTTCCCTTCGACTAAAAACTTTATAGACTTACTAAGTGAAATGAATTATCGAGCAATTTTTTGTTCTAAATAAATCGGAACAAAAGAGGTTTTTGCCGTCAATGAATCTATTACACTTTTGTATAATTAACGCGTTCAAAAAGAACTTGAATCCGACTTCACTAAAAGTCTACAACATTCATCTTCTAAAATGTTCATGATATTTGGTTTTTAATGATTTTCTCAAAAAGCGTTAAATAAATTTCGATAAGTACCAAAGTGAGCTGAAGTGGCAATGGGCAGGCCACATCGCTCGAAGAACCGATAACCCATGGGGAGTAAAGGTTCTCGAGTGGCGACCACGTAGCGGGAAACGTCTACCAGGCCGTCCCCCTACTAGATGGACCGACGACCTGATTAGAGTCGCAGGGAGTCGCTGGATGCAGGTGCCTCGGGACCGGTCAATGTGGGCCTATGTCCAGCCCCGGCTGATGATGATGATGAAGTACCAAAGATAAAAAGAATCATCTTTGATTCTATTCATAATTGGCGGAGTTACCGCGTAACATTCATAAACAACAGTCGAATTGACCTCCTACTTTTTTGAAGTCGGTTGAAAAGGGATGAAAGTCAGAATGAAGCTAGACAACTTTCCGTTCATGGACAGCGCCATCTATGAAATTATTTCTGTAGCTTGTTTTGACAGGGCCTTGTTCGGATGTCCATGTTGTTTCAGTCTAAACTCCGTTTGTCAATTACGCAATATGTTAAAGGTAGAGTGTGCCCGGGTCGAAGGGACTTCGGGGTTGGTTAATGAACGAGGACGTGACTCCGAGATGCGTATGAAATTACAGGGTACGGAGGTCCTTTGGGGCTTCGGCATAAATAAGATGCGTCTAAGTTGGTAGAATATGACCGTAAATTACGTGTCGCATATGTGGTTGAAATTAGATCTATTTTTGTCTAACTTTATGAGTTCATTTTTGACCCGACTGCGCCAGAAGGAGGGTAATTTTTTCGAGTATATGTAGGTAAGCTTGAAAGGTGACGTTAATCGTGAGAGTGACAATGGGTATATCAAAATTGAAATGGCCGATTTTGACGCTAAATTAGTTGTCTTCAATAACACAATCCAATACACACTCCGTAAAAACTGGAAGAGATGATCTGTTACGGTTCTAAAGACACAGCCCTGTGACAGAGGTCGGTTAAACAAACAGCGCTGTTATTTATATATTTATTTATTTAGAGACACCAACAAGTTACATTCCAAACACATACAGAATATAAACTTACGTAACTAATTACTAAAAATGTTAACTTAATTATAGGTATCCACAGCTCACACAAAAATTCACGATCAAAAGGATGACAGTCAAAAATAGAAGTATAGAAATATACAAGTATAATGTTTTACAATAGTAATTTTGATATTAGGGCACACGTGGGAATCGCAACCCTATAAACTATCAGAACTTGGCCGCGCACACTACAGTGCCCTTTCCTTATTAGTATTACACGGCGGCGGCAGGCACCGGGCGTGTAAGAGATCGTTCAGCAAAACTGCGAGATATTTGCCGAATTAGTTATTCCGGACGGATATCGCCCACTTCGCCAACTAAAACTGGGGAAAAAACAACAATCCGAAGCTTTGAGGCGTGCTGATGAACTTGGCTTGGTTTTTACAAAGTTTTGCAAGTTGGGCTGTCTGCTTTATGTTTCATTTACTGATATTCTACAATGCTTTAGTCAAGGCGATCCACCTCCATCAAAGATTCATACTAAATTTATATTGCCATAATCTTTTAAAATGCTGGATTTGTGTAGTAACTATCTAAAAATAGGACACCGGATTGTGATGTCGCGAAATAAGTATCATTAACATACAACTTCACAGTGAATCACAATTTTCATTTTAAACCTCTTTTTTCGATTATTGTACAAAGCGCCATCTATGAACCATTTGCTGCGTAACTGCTATTGTAGCTAACTATAAAGTTGTAAATTAATGATATTTGTTTCGCGACACTATAATTTCATCTCATATTTTTAGTTAATTATTTACTGTATTTCAAAAGATTATGGCAACAGAAATTTAGTATGGAAGCATTAGGAGAGGGATAACGTTGATCAGCTAATTGTTGAACTAAAAATCTAGACTTTCACTCGGTTTGGTTGGTGGTATGTCCGCCTGGCTAGCTACCACCACGCTACCTAAGTCTACCGCTAACAAAGACAACAAAGCCGCGCGCGCGCACGCTCACCATCCAACGGCCACCATCCAAGTGACGATAAGTCACTTACCATCAGGTGAGATGAACGAAAGTGCAAACCCATCATACATTAAAAAAATGTATCTATTTATAAGGCTTCCCTAATTGATTGACATATCAACTTCCAGACCAAAGATCTTGAAACTGGGACCCCTTCTGTTCGATCGTTTTGCACGTTGTAAAGTGTAAAAAGGGCCAAGTAATAAATTATTATAAAATTAGCAAAACATTTTCCTTGATAAATTTTTGCCACAATTCACAAAGCAATCTATCACCCAAAGCCTTTCCACGCGAAACTCAATAAAAAAATTGAACAAAGATAGTAAGAAGTGCAACTCAAATGGCAATAAATTACTGAAATCCTCTCAGCTGCCGAGGATCCAGAAAAAAAAGGAATAAAGGGGGAAAAAAGACAAAGGGTTTTTTCCTCAAAGTCGATAGAAATGTGGCGGGTTAGTAATGCAATTAGAAGTGCCGCTTGGTGACGGTGAGGGCTTATTCATAGGCGGTAGCGAGAAACCCCAAATATAGGTACAATAATAGTTAACGCGTTCAAAAAGAACTAAAAAGCGACTTCAAATGCCTTAAAAATGTTCACCCTAGGTACCTCTAGAATTATTTGGGTACATATTTGGTGGTTTTGAAAAAAAGCTCAATCAATCAAAATATGGGACCACCTCTGAAGTATGCTCTAACAAACAAAAAAATCGTTTCATAATCGGCGGAGTTATCGCGTAAAATACGTACAAAAAAGTCTAAGAAATGAGAAAAATCAAGTTACTGGAATAGTAAAAGAGGCCATGTTCCGTTGTTTTTTTTAAAAAAATTTACAGCGATACAAATCTCTTCATGAAAGCAGGTTATTGTATATAACTTTTTCTAAACCAGACCATTGTATAAACTACCCATTCAACGAAATCAGTGCTGTTAACACTGTTGTTTGGGGGAAGACTAAAATAACAACGCGGTAACTAAAAATACTGACACAAATCAATAAAATTGAGTAAAATCAAACTTCTCCGCTTTCCGCCCAACAATAAAGCCACAATCCCCGCGAAGTGGTAAAAGCCACTTCTGACCGTAAGGGGAAGGTAATTATTGACTTTTTCAACTCCCCCTCTCCTACCCGCACCCGAGGGTCTGAAGAAACTAGATAACAGAACTCAGTAATTAAAACATGGGCTAGTTTGCGGGGTTTCTTTTGACGCAGGCCAATGTAAGACGTTGTAATTGTTTTCCCAAATGCTGGAAACCGCCAATAGACAGGAGAATAAATATAAAAGGTTTAAAATGAAATAGTTCTTCACTAGTATTAAGAGGGTATGCTGGTGTCAAAGCGCCCATACAAACGTAGTCCAGTCATATTTTGAGTAATAAGCTATGAAAATCTATGAAATTTTCAAGACAATCTAGAAACAAATATCTGTGTCGGTGGTGAGTCAGATTTTCGTTTATATATATACTTCCAGAGTTACAGGGCGTCAAAGAATTGTATTTTACGGTACTAAAAAGCCCCAACTTTGAACCTGATTTACAAGAGTATGAATCGATTTAGAACAATTTGGAAAAACCACCGACATCTGAAATTTCATTAGTATACTGTATTTAAAAAATGGTTACATAATATACTGTATCCTTCAAATGATCCCTGGACTACGAAACATCCAAATAACGGGTGGATAACTTCGCGTAGTGTTTGCTGTCTCACCGTACGCGCTCGGATAGGGACAGCTACAAAACAATGCAACCTTGAACGCAGCCACGTGCTCTAAACAGACAATCCTCTTAAATCTAGTTTCCCTTGTCTGAACTCCACTCCAGTGGCACAACGCATTCATGTCGCATGTCATCGCTTAAACTCTGAAAACTATAAAGCAATGAACGCGTCTTGTAATTGTTTTGTGATACAAACGTGTTTATTCAAGTTACCCCCTTATTAAATTTATAAACACGTACGTATGTTACAATAAAAGCGTGGTTCTTATAATAACAATGCTTTCAATTTTAATAATTCTTTTATGATCTCTTTTGATTACCAATTTCAAAATAATAATTAAAAAAATAGTTATTGGAGTTAATACATAAACTATGACATTAATTTAAATGATATGGACAATTTTAGATATATTTTAAAATTGAGTTTGACTTGACCACACTATGTCGAAGATGGTACGGTACATGCAGTTTAGTTTATATCTCTCTGGCAACACCGAAACACAGCGGCATCACTTTTTATGCATTGCTATAGCAACGGACGAACTTGGCTCTTTTTTTCACCGACGCCCAACCAGCCAAAGGGGTAGGTAATAAAACACGAATACATTTGAAGCCCGGTGTGCCTTTGAAAGTTGCAATCAGGCCATACAATGGGGGACCTCCACAAATACAGTCCACCGGAGTAAACAAGTCCGGGCCAGACGAAATGAGACGGCAACATGGCAAACGGCAGTAAGTACAAAATCAAAATTTATTATTTCAATTTTTGTTTTGTTTACTGCGCCTAATAATCTTATTTTGTTACTTAAACCCACAACGGGAAAACCCTGTAATGGAGTTAAAAATAGATTTTTTTTTCCCTAAAATCGCCATGGCGATGTATAACGCTTTCCTTTCCGTTTCCCATATATCTATTGGCAGACTGATTGGCGTTAACAATATTATATTATTAGTGAAGCGTTTATTTACTCTAGGCATCGCTGGTAACATGTCTAATTACGATATTGGTAAAAGCTTGCTCTCAAAAGAATATTCAATCAATAACCCAAATAATTCAATTTTAAAATGACCTGATTAGAATTAGAATAAGAAGACAGTAATGGATACGAGAATGACAACAAACGTAATAAAAACAAAACTATTGTTTAGTTTTTCACGTTAATATATATAACAACGAGTTGTTTGAGAGAAATGAAACACATGAACATAGCTTGCTGAAACCATAGGCTTCGTTTTAGATTCGACGTAGGTAGTCGAAAAAACAAACAAACAGTGACGCAATATAAGCCGCGTGCAAAATCTTCTTGAATAAAAAACTTAGCACTAAATATAGACTAATCCTTCTAGTCTGACACGAAAATAAACTACAGGCACAAAATGTAAATCTTTTCCAGTAAGTAAAATGTTAAACAAATCTGTATAGTATAACCCTAACCAAACACCTTCCCAACGGAAAATTAATTTAAAACCACTTTTAGCAAGCCTAATTAAAAACGTTTCGTTGAAAATCAATGTTGATTTTACAGAATGAATAGAGAAAAACATAGTGTTATACTGTTTTTGGGTAACTGTTTTTACTTTGTTTCGTTAAAGTTTTACTGGTTCAGAGTTACATCGTTTCGTTTTGCGGCGTTAATAAATTCGCAGCGTACATACCGATATATTGACAAGCGTCAAAGGTGAGCGCCAAGCTTTGATTTAAAATGAGAGTGGTTCGCAAAAAAAGTATTTATTTTCCCTGGGTAGGATGAGATTATTTTTTCCCGTGTTTTATCTCGTTGCGGTGTTTTTTCTCGAATTTAAAGCGTATTTGAAACTGCTTTCATGAATCGACATAATTTTTTTTTGTACTTTTGTATGTGTGTATCATGTCAAATGTCCATGTTGCACCTATGCCGGTAGTGGTTGGGAACACTACAATCGAAGTTGTAGACGAATATGTATACCTGGGACAGATCGTTCAACTGATATAGGTATTTCTACCAAATACATACCTAATAGTTAGCGCTAGACTAACTCTTGCAAAAAAATATTATAAAAAACAATGGTTGTGATCAAAAATCCGTTTGCAGAGCGTTGTGATTATGTCAAATTCTCTCATGGAACATCAGTTCGTAATACCGATTTATAAACAAGGCAAGTTAAGCAATGGACTGACCCAGCTGGTGATGACAAAAGATTTATCCGCACCAAACTTCTATCTATTTTTCAAAGTCTAACAAAAAAGGTAACCGACAAATTCCGACCTAGTTTTCATTCACTTTTTCAGTGCCACAGGATGCGAGGGTAGATAAAAATCACCCGCTCTGTATTGACACCGTGACAGCTATTGCGTATTATTGCCAAGTTCCCAGATTGGCTAGATAAGTTGCGAAATGGCTTAGCGGCGGAATTGTTTGCAGCATTGTGTGGAATTTTCAAATACATTCGGTTGTTCGCAGTTGAAAAGGATTAATGTCCGCGTAGGTGTAAAACTTTTTATTTGGTAGCTTTTAAAATTGATACATTAATACAGGTGTTTTACAGTAGCTCTGTTTGCGCAAAAAAATTAACAGCCTTTTATTATTCATAGACTAAATATTTTCATGTTACAGTAAATATTTCAAGTTATACTTGACGGGATATTTTAATGTCCTATATATTTCACATAAGTGTAAGAATCATTGAAAACACTAGCACTACGAATATAATTAAAAATCTACATAAATAGTGTAGTGAAATATAAATGGAAATCACATGATTTTTTCCCACCAACATGTTTTTATTTGAACTTTCCATTACCACATAGGCAAGAAGAAATAAGGAAAGCAATAAAGACTTATCTTTCATCCGTCCATTACTTTACGTATAAAAATAAATAGAACAAAATAAAACAAATCAATTTTGCTCAACAGAACTTGACTGTAACCACTACAACGTACAATGCTCAAACAAAAGAAATGTAATTAATTTTTAAAACGTAGGCGTAAAAATTGCAACACTATTCTCAACAACAAAGAAATTAATGTTAGAATACATTTAAATAAGAAATAAGTAACTGCTGTCTTGGAAAGAAATCCCGTACCGCCTAAATGAAAGCGCCGTATCTCAGTAAAAACGTAAAATCGATACCGACTCGCTAGTCCAGCCAAATCCACGCTCGTAATAAAACTAAAAATTAAACAATAGCAGTTGCATCTGTGCCAACTATCAGGGATGTTGTTTTTGATGCATATCTGTGCATCTTGGCATCGGGCGGAGGGGCGGCGAGATGCGCTTCTTGCCTCTCTGATTTTTCAAGAATAATGGGTTACTACATTTCGGTGCATCGCTGGTTACAAAAGAAATGTGTATTTTAAATTTGTGGAAATACTAGCACTATGGAGTTTCATCACACAATTTCACTATTCGTAAACTAGATACAAACTTGGAAATACTGGCCATGCACGAAGCCCTACCATTATTTTATAAAAACAAGCAAAAAATCACGTTTGTTGAATAGGACCCCCTTAAATATATTTGTTTCTGCTTTTTAGTATTTGTTGTTATAGCGGCAACAGAAATACATCATCAGTGAAACTATCACGGTTCATGAGATACAGCCTGGTGACAGACGGACAGCGGAGTCTTAGCAATACGGTCCCGTTTTTACTTTCTGGGTACGGAATCCAAAAAAATAATTTTTTTCTGAAAAATTATTACGCGATTAATGATTTGATTTGTGATTGGACTTTTTAGTATAACACAGGAAAAAATAGCTTTTTTATGTTCACAAAGTTAGTTGAAAGCAATACATCGGGTATGTAATGTAACCGCAAAGTAAAGTTGGTTCTTTTGTCGGACTTATATTATCGGCAGAGCATGATTTTCAGTATGTTAATTATTCATACTCCGTACGGAACCCTCGGTGCGAGAGTCCGAGTCGCACTTGACCGGTTTTTTTATCAACAAATTGTACTTATATCTTATTTTAAATTCAGAATTTAGTTAAATTAGGTTTTTGATGTGAATATATTGTGGTGTGTATTTTTGATTGAAGCTCCGTCTATGTCTAAAGCCCATCAACATTGAAATTAAATTATTAACTAAACCACCAAAAATTCCGTCGACGATATCGACATAGTTACCCATAAATTACGTAAACTGCATAAATGTCGTTGGCACCTGACAGCATTTAAATCATATCCGGCTGTGAAATATTATAATGCGTCAATAACTTTGTCTGGGAGAAATTAAATCTATTTCAGTAATGGCGATTACTGGAGTTAAACAATTTTGGTAATTATTTCTATGGTAAACGATCGTTTCTACAGTCATGAAACAAATTATAACACAGAAGATTATGCTGCTGATATATTTAATGCCAACGAAACACTAATTACGTAACTGCACTTGATAAATAATTAACGCGTTTAAAAATAACTAGAAACCAACTTGAACTGCCCTAAAAGTCTATAGCAAAGACTTATATGGTTCTCTCATGGGTGCCATTGTCAGAACTGAACCAAACCAAACGATCATTAAAATCGGTTCACCCAGTCGAAAGTTTCGAGGTAACAAACATTAAAAAACATACAGTCGAGAACCTCATTTTTTGAAGTCAGTTGAAAAGAGTAATACCGTCGCCTCTGAAATAAATTTCAAACCAATAAATAGCCTGTACCATACGCATGGTAATCTGGTGTAGTTGTACAACCATTTCTACCTTGTTAGGTGCTTACGTAAATTATCTTACGGGAACTATTTGATAGAGCGGGATAGACAGTAGCAATTGTCCTTTTCCGACCCTTCACCTATCCCTGTACAGAGAAATTAGTAATTCTGACTCTTCTTTAGGATATAATAGAAGTAGAACTTACTTTCGCTTTTATAATTATTAGTATTAATGCAAAAAAGCGTCGGGTGCGCAGTGTATAAGGCACGGACTCTCAATCTGAGGATTCCGGGTACGAATCCAGCCGTGTACCTATGAGTTGTTTTTCAATTCAAGTACATTATCCGATTGCTCAACGGTGAAGGAAAGCATCGTGAGGAAACCTGCATGTCTTGAACAGTCGTGTCGTGTACCATGTCCCGTACACTCTCTGTAGGAGATTAGGCCTGAGCCCCTGCAGTGGGGACGGATATAGGCTGTTGATGATGATGGATGCAAGTATGGATGAGATTTGCACTTTGAATAATATTCAAACTCACTTGAAGAAGCGATTGCTATGCTATACTTCACACCAGAACACAACCGTGCTACTTATAACAATGCGGTTTGGTAGCAGACTTAAGTTGGCATGGTGGTAGCTGCCCAGGCGGACATAGAAAATGCCTTACCGCTAACCAGAATCGGACCTCCGGAATGTGATTATAGCTTTAAGAGGATTGTCTGTTTAGAGAACGTGGCCGCGTTCAAGGTTGCATTGTTTTGTAGCTGTCCCTATCCGAGCCCTATCCTACCCGAGCGCGTACGGTGAGACAGCAAACACTACGCGAAGTTATCCACCCGTTATTTGGATGTTTCGTAGTCCAGGGATCATTTGAAGGATACAGTATATTATGTAACCATTTTTTAAATACAGTATACTAATGAAATTTCAGATGTCGGTGGTTTTTCCAAATTGTTCTAAATCGATTCATACTCTTGTAAATCAGGTTCAAAGTTGGGGCTTTTTATTACCGTAAAATACAATTCTTTGACGCCCTGTAACTCTGGAAGTATATATTTAAACGAAAATCTGACTCACCATCGACACAGATATTTGTTTCTAGATTGTTTCTTGAAAATTTCATAGATTTTCATAGCTTCATACTCAAAATATGATTAGACTACGTTTGTGTGGGCGCTTTGACACCAGCATACCCTCCTAAATATAGCTGTCCGGCCTAGCCCACTGAATCAGTTAAAATAGGGTTACCCGTGTTTTAAAATGTGATGGAATATTCGCCACGCAGGTATCCCAATAACGAATTTTATTTGAGTTACAAACTCTATTCAGGAGAGGTCGGGGGAGCTCGGGCAGAGTCGGGTATGTGCCCTTAGGGACAAGCGCGCTCGTTAGTAATTCATATTTGCCCATATTTATATTTATTTTCCTTATTTCTGTTAAATTAATGTTACATTTATGAAAAGATTCGACGAATTTTCACGGCGGGTTGAGTTGTTGAAAAGGTAATTATGAATGCTAGGTAGCTGATTTAGAGTGCTTTTTTTAATAATTATTAATTAAATAGTTTAATTACTGCATTTAATTCGTGATGTTGGCTGGGTATAATTAGTTATTCGATTTGAAATGTAAATGTCTCTACAGTAAAAATTTATACACTATTTTAATTGTAGCCCAGTCTTTTAACGAATACGTTGGCCTGTCGGTTGGCCCACGGATTGGCCCAGAAGAAAACCCTTTGTGATTTTATGCTAGGACCTGGATAAGTAAATCAGTCAGAGAAGAAACACTTTCAACAACTGTTAAATTAATCATTATTTAACACCATTATAAGTACAATCTGAAACTAAAGCAATATTTCACAACAATTTAACATAAACAAAAGAAATAAATGTATATTAAACGGGCTTCCGCTCGGAATGCTTCCGTACTAAATTTCTGTTGCCTAAAATAGAATAGCTGGCTTTGATAAGAAATTACCTAAAATAGGAGATGAAATTATTATAGTGTCGCGAAATAAAGTTTACAACTTTATTGTTAGATACAATAGCCGTTACGCAGCTAATAATCCCTAGATGGCGCTTTGTAAAGAATAATAAAAAGTGTGTAAAAATACTCATTTCGCGACATCACAATCCGATGTCCTATTTTTGATAGTTACTGCACAAAGGCAGCTATTATATTTTAAAAGATTTTGGTAACAGAAAATTAGTATGACACTTTGATGGAGCGGGATCCCGTTAAAACAAAGTGTAGGTAAATTCTACTACAAGATAACAATATCATTATGAATATCAAAGCTAATATTATAAATGAGAAAGTGAGTTTGTTTGTTTTTCTCTTCGTCAGTTCCGTACCCAGAGGGTAAATACCCTATTACTAAGATTTGGCTGTCCGTCCGTCTGTCATCAGGCTGTATCTCATGAACTGTGATAGATAGCTGAAATTTTCACAGATGATGTATTTCTGTTGCCGCTATAACAACAAATACTAAAAAACAGAATAAAATAAATATTTAAGGGGGCCATACGTGGGGGCCGGTTTTTTGTATAGGGTAGGGATAGTTGAAGGTCCGGAAAAGGGCTACTTTTTATACCGATCGAACAAGTAGGAAAAAAATTGGAATCCACGCGGGCGACGTCGCGGACAAAAGCTAGTAATTTATATTTTAGAGATAAAACGTATAATTTTTTCAATACTATCTTCTTGAAATGACCTCAGTAAATATGAAACCTGAAAATATAATCATTTCCCGCGTTCACCTCAGCAATAACTAATCATAATCACTATTGGGTACAACGAGCCGACATCGGCACACGAGCCATTTCGGCAATTTTCGATAGTGTTCGCTTTGCCCCGCACTCCCCGGGGCATCGAGGACCATTCTGTTGGTTACTAAAAAAGCTGAATTAAAATACTGGATAGGTCATATTTTTTAAGTTTTTGTATACTCTCCCATCGCCCCTCCCATTAACACACATACACACTTTCACACATTACACATCCCATGCACATAACACATTGCCCCACATTACACATTCCTCACTCATACCCTCTTAATTTTGTTTTCATTTGTACACACAAGTTTCGATTATTGTTCAAAGCGCCATCTAGCGACCATTAGCTGCGATACGGCTATTGTAACTGACAGCAAATTCATTTCGCGACACTACAATCCGATCTCCTATTCTTAGGTAATTACTTATCAAAGCCAGCTATTCTATTTTAAAAGATTATGGCAGCAGACATTTACTATGGAAGAATTCCGAGCGGAATCCCGTCAAACTTTCCTATCCTACGACACTTTTTTTCACTTTCATTTAGGTAGTTACTTATTCTTTAGTGTTTTCCGAGAGCTACAACCTACATGTCTTCCTCCTAGATCACATCGTCGCTTAATATCAGGTGAGATTGTGGTCAAACCGAAGCATATTTAATGTGTAAAAATAAATGAATATTTGATTAATACCTAGTGCTTCCAACATCTTTACATCGATGTCGACACTCGCCGTCTATCGATTGACAGATAGCTTTGCCATATCGATGACAGGACTAGGTTGGAAAAATGACGATTTTTTTCACAAAGTTGCCTTTGGGGCCGTTGACGGTAACATATTGATAACACAAATACATTTAATATTAATAGACCGGACAAAGCAAACAAACATTTTGATCCTAAACTTATTACCAATTAGTAATAAGTTACTCAATCTAGCGTCACTGTACGGCACGCGGCCGTACAAGACATTTGACATACCGTTGACGTTTGAGATCAAAATGTTTATATGAAACGTTTCCCAATGACCGCTCTATAACCTATTACTATATTTAAATCTCTCTGTGGTAAAAACATTCAATCGACATCTGCGTTGTTTTTCACATCACTAAAACGAATATTCCGATTAAAGTCCTGCGCTTAGCTACAGTTCTAATAGCAGTGTTCTAGAATAGAATAGTAGGTAGTAGATTGAGGCTTGGGTGTGAGCATGCTTTCCATCCAACGGCCTCATCGTCGTAACCATCAGATGACATTAAGGCCAAGTGCAAACACATTACATACAATAAACAAACTATTAAAGCACAATAGTGCGACTAACATCGTTGTAAAACTAGCGTTTTATAATTTTTTAACAGGCTGTTGGCAATTATGTGAAAGACATTTTTATGTCAACTGTCACTGAAATTACAAGCAAAAAGCTCTTGTCCTCTTTTTTCCTTATCTAGGCGTTGTATTTAGCTAAGCTACTGTATCTAAATTAAACATATACAGCATAAAAACAGTTTTTAAGTTGAATAACAAGAATACAGTCAACTAATCTCGTCACTGTAGAACATTGGTCCTTCGAGCCGGACATCATGGCATAGAAGTCACTTACCGCCAACTATAATCGACTACCAGACCCCACGGGGAATTAAACTTGAGAGCTCCGGCTCGCCATTTAATTGATATACCCAATAAACTATACAGAAGCGACCGAAATGGGTCTTAAGATCTTTAATTCGTCACCTAAAACTACTGACAGTACTAATAAATTCTATTTACCCGCAGTGATGGCAAAAGAAAAACCTTGAAACCCAGGTAAAAATGGTCGTCTTAACATGTGGACTAAGTCGCGCGCGCAATAGCTAGTAAATAAATTCACCAACTATATGCCAGCTGTACGTCTATTGCTGTACTTGAACCCTCAAAAATCGCCACGACGAACAGACTATTCGTAAGGCGATTTGCCATATCTTGTTGAGCGCAAAAATGTATCCATTTTCGAAAATTTTTCTTTTGCCTTGACTCCAACAGAATGACAAGGGTTTTTACTATTATATAAAGGCTTCCAGACTGACGACCAGACTAAAATTAGAGCCAAAATACAACCCCAAAAAGGATATGAAAGTTTTGAAAGTTTTTAATGGACAAACAATTTAATTTAATTTCAAATTTTAAATATCTGTTTCATGAGACCAGATATCTATGCAGATAAAAAGGACAAGAATTTTGTGGGCAACCCACGTGGGCTAGTTTGAAATTTTAAACACAGATCAATTCAACGATTATCTTACTACTAACGAATTCACTTCCACGCGAGCAAAGCCGCGTACTATCATTACACAGCTGTACCACCAGGCTGAATTGGTGATCTCTAAAACAAACCACGTTTTCCGCGTAGAAACAAGAGATATCTAGGTAGTCTAATTTCCTTTTGTGCAAAGATCTTATCTTACCGAAATGAAATCTGCAGTTGGAATCGCTGAAATGAGTCATACGACTCCGTGCGTCCTTTACCGCTTTTCGTATGTTGGCAGAACTCCAGAAAATGATCACGAGCGGATTTGGACGGTTCAGGGGGGGTCAAATAAAAAAAAAAAACAGGCATGTCAAACTTGTGTAGCCACGGTGCAAAAGCTCTCACGACTTCTGCATGGAACGTGACGTGTGAGGTGTGTGAAGGTCTACTTTTACACAGTTAGAACTAAATAGTTAGGTTAACAAATTCAGCTTAAATTAATATAGGTAAAGACGTAAAATAAAAGTGTAAATTCTAATATAGTTTTAGGCTATGCGTATATCAAATTTCATTAAAATATCTTCGCCCATTTGTAGTGAAGAAGGGATCAGAGACACAGAGGTATAGGACTCTCTATCGCATTTAAAAATATGATGTACAATCAGTAAAAAACAGCGCAATAAATTTTCGAGTAAAATTAACTTCAGCCAACTAACTTTAAAATTCTGATTTTGGTTTTGGCAAACTTGCGATGCCAAAGGAACGAAAACGTGTTTAATAATTTTCAAATACGGCTCATTATTTTGATACCCCAATTGACATTCCATAACATACAGGCCCTCCATTTCGGCCACTTTTACAATGAAAATTGAAAAAAATAATTAAAATTCATACACGCTTACAGTAGAAAACGATATGGAGTGAAATTAAGGCCCATTATGTACTAATAGAATTGTCACTTGGGGGGGTCCCAATACTTTAACCTCAGCCTGAGTCCGCGCATCCATGTTTCGGCTGGACCGTACGTGCTTTAGGGAAGGCATACAGGCTGCAGTATCTTTATATAATATATATCTTAAGTTACGTTTTAACGATGCAAAACGCATCTAGAAGTCTAGATATGTAAATAGATAAATTTCCTGGTTTATTGTTGCTTTAATGTTAATATTATGCCGTTTCCAGCAAGAGATGCCGAGGACAATCTTTGGCAACAGGAACCTTCGTTGGTGGTTTCTGTAGAGAATGGATTTCGCACTTGGCCTTTGTCTCACTTGCTGGCAAGTGACTAGGCCGTTTGGATGGAAAGTTTGCTCATACAGAACCCTCAAGCAAAGGAGGCGCTGGCTATGTTTATTTATTTAATCGTATGACATTTTGGTCATTTTCACTATGTGCATGCTATGTATAATTTTAATTAATAATTTCAAATCTTTGCAGGCCTTTCAAGGTGGTGTGTGAAGAACTAAAATTTTCTTTCAAATTAGTGTCTCAAAACTGTTCATTTTGATTGTACTAGAATTTTTATACAACCATGGATTTTGTTGTATATTACTTGTAGTAGTCACCTGATAAAAATAATGAAGACACGTATCTTCAGGCTTTATAAATTCAGTACTTATTTTATACTTTATTGTTATATGTTTATTATTATAAATAAAAATTCCAACATGTGTCTTAAATTGTTTAAAGTCAAATTCAACTCTGATATATTAACAGAATTGCATCAACACAAATTGCAAAAGTTACACCACATTGCATATTGGCCGCTACGAGCCGCTACGACCAAAACCATCTGCAAATTAAAACGAGATAAAATTAACAAAAATTACAGCCTAAAGCTTGCCACAGACAAAAACTAGACAGCAATATATACTCCCGCCCAAATCACCACTAGATACGGTTTAAATCCAGGCTCAGTGGTAATTTTTCAGCTCAGAATGAGAAAAATGCCCTGAAATATATTTCTCTCGCAAAAAACGAATGCTAACTCTGTGGTTTTGAAAAATATGGGCTCGGTACCCTTCTTTTCAGTCGGTTCGGCTGAAATATGCGTCTATTTGAGGCTGGGTAATTGAAATCTTCATTTAAAAGTGCTATTTAAGCCAGAACGGGAGCTGACATGTGGTCTCAGCTTAAGAATAGATTTACCCCTTGTCATCGCGTGGGTGCCGCAAAAGACCACTGAGGGTAAATTTTATTATTCTTTCTGCGATCGCCAATGCATCTGCTACTATACTCGCACACAACGTTGGCCCCTGTGAAGTTAGCTACAAAATACTGCCAAGTATCAATTATTAACGTATAAGTGGAAGGCAAGGCAAGTTAGCGGGTGGAAAGAAATGTCCTAGTGTTGTATGTCATCTAGGGATAGTTATTATAGAAAATAATACACACACATTCCGTCTGTACATGTGCAAAATTCGGGACGCCTAACTTCAGAGGAGCAAACATAGCGTGCGAGTACGTTAATATTGTCGATAATGGCGAATTCCGTCCCAAAATTGAAAAGGAAATGAAAATGAAACCCACGTAAGATAAACTTGTTTAGCCTAGGACATATTAGTTTGACCAGAAATCCGATTTGGGCGTCAGCATAAACATGTCGCAGAAAAATGGAGTTATCAGGAATACCACGAAATCACAAAAAAATTCTAGTGATATGACCTGATACTGCCACATTGTTAGTGACACTACACATAATCTAGTGAAATACACTGGGATAGTATCTTCTCAAAGCCGCTAACCGTAACTGGCGTAAATCTACAAAGTCCCGGCACACTTCGTCATAATTTTTTTCCCTTTAACCTATTTAAGAGAGGCCCCTTTTTAATATTTGCCAACTTTTGAATGAAGTACTTTTACGGCTTCTTTCTTACATTTTTCTTGTTATAATAATCGTTTTAGGAGTCTGTTTAGTGGTTACGAATTGAGGGCAAAGGCCTAATGGCTATTAATGAACTTGTCTTCAAATAGAGTCGGTCTTTAGATTAAATTAACAATAGGAAATGGCCATATTACAAACTTTTTACTGCTTTCAATCTTTTAGGGTTTGAATTATGTGATATATATGTACCCACAATCTAGTAAAGGTCCTGAGTAGATGCATCAGTCAGGAAACGTCCACTGCTGGACATAGGCCACCTCCATAGTATGCAACAATAACCGGTATCAAGCCACATGCATCTAGCGACTATCGGTCCATCATGTAGGGTCGCCGTGGTCGCCACTCGAGAATTTTTACTGCAATGTGGCCTGCCCATCGCCACTTCAGTTCACTGACTCGTCGAGCTACAGCGGTGACTTGAATTCATCTAATTTTTAATTCAGAATTTTATCACGTTTCATTCCAAGAATAGCGTGTTCCATTGCTCGCTGAGTGTCTTTGAACTTGTTTATTTATGGTTAAGTAAAAATTAATCAATTTATTTGATATTCTAGGGCACAACCCAGACCGTAAATACTTATATGTATAAATAAACCGCAGAAATCAATGGTATCGGTTTCACAAAATTAATTTATATTCCGATGGAAAAACAATTTGGTCGTCCCGGAATAATTAAAAGGCATTGAGCATTAAGCAATTAAAAATGGGTGGTGAATAAAGGCGGCGACACACTGAGCAATTAACGAGACGTGCCAAATGTTGCCCCGCTTGAATTTGACGGTGATTGGTATAATTAACACTCGACGGCGACGCCATTATGAACTCCAAATAGAATATCTAGTGCAATCTGTTAAAAACTAAGTGTCACTCAAAAGAGATGTGTCAAATTCGGCCGGCACTTGTACACTATTTAAAAAATTATGCAATAATCTAAAGATATACAGAAAAATACTAGAGTTTCATTTTTGTTTTTTATTTGTTTGTACATAATCATTATTTTTTGTTACTAAATGAAAAAATCAAACGTCATTTCATTGACGCCATCTTTGTTTTTAAAATTAAATCTGATATGGTTCATGCATGTTTAAACAAAAATGGTAAATCAACAACTTTTATTTCATATTCATCAATAGTATATATATGTCCCCACTGCAGTGTCTCAGGCCTACTCTCCTACAGAGTGTATGGGGCATAGTCCACCACGCGGGACCAGTGCGGATTGGTAGACATCACACACACCTTTGAATTTTTTCTCAGTAGTGTGCAGGTTTCCTCAATAGGTTTTCCTTCACCGAAAAGCCAATGGTCATTATTTTTTATCATTCGTACATAAATTCCAAATTGGAACTCATTATCGAGAGACTGACGCTGTACCCAACTGAGCTACCATGGCTTGGAAATGTACAAGACAAGGTTTCTTGGCATACAGTTGTTTTAGGTGTATATTACTTACACTGATTTTTGGGTTCTGGAAAACAGAACCCATATAAAATCATTGTGGTGTATGTCCTTCATAGCTAATTATCTCAGCAACAGTTATAGCTAGCTATTGACTTGAAATTTTGAACAGTTATCATCAACATCATCATCATCAGCCTATACATGTCCCCACTGCAGGGGCTCAGGCCTACTCTCCTACAGAGAGTGTATGGGACGGGACATAGTACACCATGCGGGACCAGTGCGGATCGGCAGACTTAACATGCCTGTTAAAGACATGCAGGTTTCGTCACGATGTTTTCCCTCACCGTTAAGCAATCGGATTTGAGCCCGGAAACCTCAGATTGAGAACCCGCGCCGTATCCACTGCGTCACCGACGCTTACATAGTTGTGGAAAATAGTAACCCTCAGGTGGCTCAAGTGAAATACTTGACACATTATTATTAGGGCAAAAATAGGGTGCGTGAAATTTCAAAGTAGAAAGTTTGAAGAAAGAAAGAAAGAAAGTTGAGTATCATATGAAAGGGCTCCTTTCTGTTCATCATAGTTTTTGACTTATGGTGAAATCTGTCACTCAAATACGAGGGGCATACCGAAAAGATCGGTAATCGAGTACTTTCGATTTAATTAGATTAAAAACTCTTTTTGATGAATAAACACTGGTTAGTTGAAAATCGAATACAATTGACAGAATTAAAAAAAAATTTTTTTTTAAAGAACAATATCAGTTTGAAATTGATAGGTCGATAAAAAAATGGAGCTTACAAGAGAAAGTTTCCGTGCCATAATTTTTTACAACTTTCGACGAGGATTATCTCAGGGACAATGTCTCGCTGAGCTTATATCTATATTCAAGAGTGAAGCGCCTAGCCAGACGACAATATATCGCTGGTATTCTGAATTCCGGCGTGGACGTGCTTCTCTTGGCACCGTACCTTCCACAGGCCGGCCAAAAACAGCGGTTACACCAGAAAATGTCGCTGTTGTGCGCCGAATGATACAGGATGACCGACATATTACATATGAGCAGATTCGGGCTACTTTAGGGATAGGTATGACTGCGATACAAACTGTTTTACATGGTGAACTGGGAGTGAGAAAGCTAGTTTCCCGCTGGGTGCCCCATAATTTGTCCGAAGAGCAAAAGGCGGCTCGTGTCAATTGGTGCCGGTCTACTCTGCAACGCTTCAACGGAGGAAAGTCAAAAGCAGTTTATAACATTGTCTCTGGTGATGAATCATGGATCTATTCATATGAGCCAGAAAGAAAGCATCAGTCGGCTGTCTGGGTCTTCGCAGGTGAGATCAAGCCAACAAAAGTTGTCCGCTCTCGCAGCGTATCGAAGAAAATGGTCGCTTCGTTTGTCGCGAAAACAGGACATGTAGTCACAGTTCCCTTAGAGGAACGGAGAACGGTTACCGCTGATTGGTATACAACGGTTTGTTTGCCACAGATGATATCCGAACTCCGTAGAGGTAACCCGAAACGACGCATAATCCTCCATCACGATAATGCGAGCTCTCACACCGCTCAGAAAACAAGCGAGTTTTTGAAGCAGGAAAACGTTGAATTAATGGATCATCCTCCATACAGCCCTGATCTGAGTCCCAATGATTACTTTACATTCCCTAGAATCAAAGATTTATTGCGTGGTCAGCGGTTTCAAGGTCCAGAAGAAGCAGTGGAAGCATACAAATCGACGATTTTGACCATGTCAACTTCGGACTGGAATTGCTGCTATAATAATTGGTTCGAACGAATGCAAAAGTGCATTAACTGCAACGGAGAATACTTCGAAAAGCAATAAAAATAAATTTAGTTATTTCCTGTATGTATTGTTTTATATTCCCGATCATTTCGGTATGCCCCTCGTAACATTAGTTTAAAACTTTTATGTTTCACTTAATGTATTTGGCATCGGCAATGTAAGAAATCCGCAATTGAACAAGGCACGAATACAAAATCCTGTTTCCAGCTACTTGTAGATTTGGTCCCTAATTTCGCTCCCACCTCTCCCTTGTGCCACCTAGAGCTGTCACCATTACCAGAGGCTGTAAGTTTCTGCCTGTAGTCACTCCCTTGACATTTCTCCTATCATAACGCCTATTGTCGTTTTAAATTATGCTCGCGTACACTCGACATTATGTCGTCCGATTCTCAACTCGAGTGACTTTCGGGTCTTAGTTATATCGTGTGGAAACATTATGCAACGCTCGCAGAATTGTGATGGTTCATATAGCGAGAAAACTGTCCAATCGACATGTTTATTCCATAGATTTAGAGAGAACAGTCAAAACAAAAATATAAGATTGTAAAGTAACGAAGTAGAAATCGACGTACTGACAAAAATGTTGCTGTCTTGTTTTTTCATTAGGCGGATTACGTGGGCTAAAGCAGGATAGACTTACAGACGACGCTTTGTGCCAAATTAGATTTTATCTATAGCGGAGCGGAGTTCATTAATCTACTGTTTTCAGCTGACTTCAAAGGAAGTTATCAGGTGTACAGCGGACATTTTTTTGTGAGTATGTAAGAGTTGTCCCATTTAAATTTAACGAAAACATTGCACCCGTAGGTAGAGGTAAAAAGTTCGAGGGTGAAAGCCATGGTATTAAATATTCAAAACAACTTCAAGCTAGCGGATTTTATTAAAATGTGTCGAAAGACGCAGTGTTTAATTGGACACCAATATTTTACGTTTTAAATAATCGAAAGTCTCCTTGTCGTTTCTGTAAGCGATCAATTTATTATTGAAATATTTAAAATTGAAACCATAATGACTATAATAATGCACCTGTCTCAAACACAACTATTACTCACCGCCATTAATATATCTTAAGACGAAATCATCCCCCGTCCAAAGACAATTCCAGAACAAAATAAATTAAACAAACCTCCTAATAAAACGATAACAGACCCCGCGTTCTGTTTTCAAATTGTCCGTTTAATTTGAATTTCGAATGAACAATGGAATCTTCGCGTCGGATAATGAACGGCCGGCTTTATGAAATGAGTAATGGCTGTCGTTTTGTGTGGAACGAACAAAAGATGGCGCTGCAGTCGCTTCTGTCATATGGATGTGAATTCCGACGATAAGAGATAGTAGATTCCATTTAAATACGGGAATCGGCTGACATATCATCATTATTATACCACTAACAGGGAGTACAGAAGCAGCGCTTCGCGAATACATTTAAATAAATATAGAATAAAGAGTAAAGATATAAAGAGCTATATAATTTAATTTTTTTTAAAAGCACGCTGTGTTTTGGAAATCATTGCGCTTTCCAGTAGAATCGGTGGTCTACAGATGACCTGATCTACTACTGGAAACTTCCCAAATTTGCCTTTTACCAAGCAAAACAGGGTTCCCTATTCACACTTCAAAGCCACAAAGCAATGTGTGAAGTCAATATAATCAGATAACAACTTATTTTCGCTGCTTGGAACGAAAACTTTGTTAAGGTATTCAGTGTTAACCTATAAAATAAGTCTGAGAACTTTCCCCTCCAAGAACAACTAAGCTCTGGGGACACAGTTGCCCCTGAAATTCACATCTGAATGTGTTTGTGAGAGGAATTGAAAGAAAATGACGAGACTACTTTGCCCCAGGGATCCGGTATGGATGCCGCTGAATATTACATAAATATAAGAGCGTCTTGCTTTTTATTTGCTGTCGTCTCTGGGACTGTGACGCCATTTTACCTTTACGGTTGTAACGGGATTGTCCTTTTAGAATTCCCTACGTTAAATACAAAAATGTTCGAGGTTTAGGGTTCTTTCAAGTATATATAAGTCAACTCTTTACTTCTAAACTATCGCCACAAAAACCTCGATTTGTTGATGCGTAAAAGAAAGCGACAAATAAACTTTCGCGTTTGTAATATTGTTGGTTAGGTTGCGCCTGGATAAATAAATTCACAATTCCGTTTGACCACAATCTCACTTGATGTTAAGCGAAGATGTGGTCGAGGTTGGTTCACGGTTGCCTAGCAATAGCCTACTAGCCAAGAAAAACAGAAGCCAGCAAGGTATTCCACTCTTAGCTGTACGCACAATAAACGAAGAAGCAAAACGCTTCGTGCGAAGTGTCAACTAAGTAGGGGTGGTGGAATTAGGTCGTGGAATTCGATCGGACACTTTCCGAAACGAAGCCTGTAAAAGATATAAGTTCTATCATTATGTTCAGATGCTTAGTTGGGAGAGTTCGAGGCAGAAAAATCAAGCGCCTAGGAGGATTTTTTTTATTGTTTTGAGAAAAAATATAACAAACATTAAAGGAAACAAAAAAAACTTCACCAAAACATAGTTCCAATCAAGGAATCAGAACCAGAAAATAAAAGGGGACCAAAAGTAATATGTATAAACTGGCCATAAGCGCCGGCGGTTTGGCCAACCGCGCAGATATAGTGGAGATAAATATGACGTATTATTATGTTTTCCAGAACGGGGTAGCGAAAGGTTGGGCACGAGTGACGAGCGGAGCGATTAGCGGTTTAGAGTGTGTGACATAACAATTATTATCTGCAAACATTTGCCCCGGCACACGCTACTTCAACAAACAATGCCAAGAAGAGATCAAAGCGAGTCTAAAAAAGTACATACGCTGGTGTATTTAGATTGTATTTCGAGGCATCGCAGTGAGGTTGTGTTTGCAACTTTGTGGAGACTTCTGCTTGTATTATGTGTATTATTTAATAATCATTTTTATTACAATAACCACACATATTCCGTACAATCCTGCCCTCTTAATTTTATTATTACTGCTACGAATCTCGTCTATCAATTTGTGTTAGCCATATTTATATTATATTTTACATAGTGCGCGCCTCTCATCACCATAGCAGCTTACTCGCCCTCCAAAGAGGAATCCGGTGTATTATTTCAAGAGAAATATTTCCAAAGGAAAGTGACGTTCCTTGTTACCCGCTTTAGGTTTGTTTTCCTTCTCTCCTTAAAAGGGCTCCTTGTGTTTTTACAGTCACCCACTCGGGATTGGCTGCTCTATAAGTTATTTCTATAAGTGGCTTTTACTACTGCCGCGGACGGGAAAAGTCAAGAGACATTCGCTCTGTCACGTCTCAATCATACAAGATTTGCTGTGACGATTATAAAAAAAACCGGACAAGTGCGTGTCGGACTCGCGCGACGAGGGTTCCGTACAGAATATGGATAATTAACACACTGAAAATCATTAATAATATGCACCGAACAATGATCTAACGAACGCGCCTAAATACCCAAAAAAATTCGCTTTAATTTTGCTAGATGGCGCTACTAGTAGAATAAATCGCATCGCAGCGACTTGGTCTGTGCTGGTCTATGGTATTTCATTATAATTCGCTCCACAAGTCCACTGGTCGCAAAAAGATTTTGCTACATACATAGGCGCTACTGCTCATTTCATTTTTTGTCGCTTTTAACGACATCCGCGAGCAGACATGGATGTCGTTCAAGCTATTCTAAAGCAGGGGCCACCCGGCACGGTCTCGCGACCTGGCTAGTTAATTGTTGTGAATTCGAGACGAAGAATATTCAGTGGTCTCCAAGGCGTGAGTAACTGGAATTTGATTAAACTCAGCATAAAGTTCACTGAGCGAACTATTTATTTGACCCGTGACTGAGTTAACACCGAACTTGAAGACGGCTTGACTCTTCAAACAACTTCTAGAAGTATATAAATTAACGTGTAGTTGGAGATGTTTCGATTTAATCAAACACATTTCGGATGACGAAGAATTCTCGTTGCGAGAATTCAAACTTCTAGCGGCTTATAGATAACTAGCGTTTGTCCACGACGTCCGTCTGCGTGGACTTCAGACATTATCCCACGGGAAATAAAAAGTAGACTAGTTTTGTGTAGTAGAAGTATGGGGCTACACGCTACTAACAATTCAGAGGTCCCAGGTTCGATTCACAATGGTACCTATCAGTGCTCGGTTGGTTGTTTGGTTGAGGTGAGTCCCAAACTGACAGGTTTTTGTTAGGTGCCAATCAACTTTGGGAGCCACTGTACATTCGTGTACAAAAATATATACCCATTTTTAAAATATAAAAGGTGAAACATTTGCGGGAGTATCATTTGCTAATACTGCACCGGATGGAGTGATAATCTTAAAAAAGTCATTGTAATGGAATTTCCAGATAATTAAATCAGCTGTAAGTAATTTAAATTAAATAAAGTTGTGAGTACACACGCGTTTTGCGGTGTTTGATGCTGTTATTGATTGTGATTATTCCACAGAATGTTCACAGCTGATTTAAAAGAAAACACACAAAACAACTGTACCAAAAATTAATGTGGCCAACCCAAAATATTAATTTCTACCAACACACGCAGCACATTTGTCTGGTGGTTGGATTTTTCAACTTTCGCCAACGTCACAGTTTTAAATTAAACAAACAAGCGCTGTCGTTATCTGGAGTAATTTATTGTTGAAATAAATTTTATTTCGTGCTCCCGGCTTTAACGCGAGACCGATCAGGAATCGGTGGGGTGGCCAGGTGTAAACATTAAGTAGGACTGCCGGATTTTTCTAGATATAACAAGGCCGTCGCTTTTCAAGTTTAGATATTTTACATGCGATCATATTTATTTTTCTGTTGTCTTAAACTAAAATAGGCTAATACGATAAGAGTACAGGAGGAACGGCCCTGCTAGCTGAAGCACAGGTTCCACCTAGTTCAGCAGCAGTGGCTCAATTTATGTTACAAACCTAAAAGCCAAACAATTTTCTAACGAAAAAGTATATTTGTTTTTGTTTTTTAAAACTACATTTACGTCAAAAAAAATTACGGACTATTTTTGTGGAAATAAATCAATATTTGATTTGATATTTCTGAACGGACCGGGTGGACGGCCCCATCAACAAAAATGAACTTGGTGCCGTCCAACCGTACCACTAAATGACGACGATCTTTGTTTAAACATCACAGTCGGATTGCTTAATAAGCCGTTATACATAACCGTTAGCGATTTTACACATGGGTATAAAACTTACGACACCCTAGATTTTGAGTCGGGGGTTAAAATCTAGTCCTAATTTTTGAATATGATCATGGTGACCCTAGCGATGAATAAAGGAAGGTAATTTTGGTCTCGTACAGCGATAACTCAGCTTGGTTCAATCTCATTTCCTTTATCTTTAGGATAGTTCCCGCTAAAGGATATTTGTACGTTTCCCTTCAAAGTCTATATATTACAGATTTCTTAGGACGAAGTCTTGCTACAAAAAATGTTTGACGATAAAACCGGCCAAGTGTGGATCGGACTCGCGCAGCGAGGATTCCGTACAGAATATCAATAAATAACATACTGAAAATCATAGCAGATAAGGTAGCAACTACCCAACAAAGCGCTAACGAAAAGGTAAGTCTGGTTGAAGAACAAACTTAACTTTGCAGTTGAAAAAAATGATAGCCCGTATATCTATCTCTATCATTATCCGTTCTCAACTGCTATCACTTCACGCGACCTTCAGCTTCCATTAATAATTAAATTATATGTGTATTGTACTACGATCCATATTAATATCAGTGCGAAAGTGGGTTTGTTTTTAATGTACTTCCTTCGCGATGAAACAGTAAGAATGACTTGATTTTTGTAGACGATGAATGAATAGCTAAAGACAAAGGTCTAATCAACAAAGGTTAATCCCGATCGAGTTGGTAGTGGACGAAGTCATGGTCAAAAGCTTGTTAATACGTCCTTCTTCACGCCAAATTTCATCGCGATTGGTTCTGCCGTTGATGCGCTAAGTGATAACAAACAAACACATACTCACTATCAGTTTATATCATTGCATTTTTGTACTACCAGTAATTTTATCTATCCGGGTTCATCCTGTATCTTTAACGACAGGGTGCCCTCGAGAGAATCTTTTGATCTCCAAGCACGCCACTAATAAGCAGTTATTAAATCTCTATCTGCTTGGTGGTTTAATAACGAAGGAGATTTTATTAAAAAATATCACTAAAAAATCGGGGAAACCCCTCGATGAAAACTGGGTTAATGAAGGGGAGGGCCCAGACCTCCTTTGTTGTCAGGTGTCGTTAAAATACCTGCAAAAGGTTGAAAACACAAAAGATTATTACTCGACCAACACGTGAAATTGTACACCATAAAGCTACCACAGCCATATTAAAGCTTATCGGGTCAAGAGTCAATTTATTTTTAAAAAACGGTCTAAAAGAAATGGTCTAAAATTACGTCTTAAACAGACATACTCGTATCTTTTAAGACGACTCACCGATTATTTTCTCGTTGGCTCGCGATAGGGCAATAGCGATACCTACTTCCTTGGCGGCTGAAAGAGATATGCATTGCATCACATTGTCTCAAGAAAATCAACGTAAGCGACAAATCATTGAATCATGAAAACTAGAAGATCAATTGAAAATCCTTTGTGCTAAACTTAGGAACCATAATTTCCTTCATATTTGTATAAAAATAAGCTGATTATCTTAAGTAGATTCCTAAAACAAACAATTTAAGTGCTTTAGAAGAGCAGGCTTTGAAAAATAAATATGTCGAGAAAATTTTCACAGATCGTGTTTCTGGTTGTGCTATTCCTTGCAGATGTCCTCGAGATATCATTGATATAATATCAAGTCTCTATCTGCTACCGGCAGTGAGAAAAATAGATTTTCACGACCCCTCAAAATCAGTGTTTCCTCTTAATTGCGTTGACCTATAAGTTTTTTTTAACAGATCTAAGAGACTGCAGATTTGAGTATTCGATATCAATTTCAACTGGATACATACTCGCGGCCCTGAGAGAAAAGACGGATAACAAAGTGGTCTTAAGAGGGAACAGCAGATAAAAAATTTCATATGAAATTAAGGGTTTGGGATATAGCTGTTTTCTCAACGAAACGTTAGCCAAATTCAATCATTTTGATCTTATTCTCTTTATCAAAGAATAATCTAGGCCCGTTGGTTTTGCTTTTTTCAATATTTTGTCTACAATTAGAATTATGGGCATCTCAAAACTCAAAATTTCAGAAAAAATTTCTTTCAACTTATGGTACTCATTATTTAGAGTAAACGTAACATTTTCAGAAAAAGCAAAACCAACGGGCCTAGATTATTCTTTGATAAAGAGAATAAGATCAAAATGATTGAATTTGGCTAACGTTTCGTTGAGAAAACAGCTATATCCCAAACCCTTAATTTCACGGCAAAACTAGGCAAATACCAAAAAAAGCTTCAACTGTCCTTCTCGCACAGTTCGGTTCGGGAGGCAGGGTACACTATATCACAACTATATACTGTGTATTATATGTATAAAAATAAAGTAAGCATGCATTAGTGATGTCAATAAGCTTTATCGATTTTTTCGACTAATAGTGGTGGGAAAAATATATCGATAGATACCCTTTCTCGAGCTATAATGGTTTTACCTGTTAGTTTTAATGTTTAGATTGATCTAAATAAACAAATATAAAGACAAATAATTCTAAGGAAATTTATTTTATCTCTAGAACAGAACATTTTCCCTGAAATTCTTAGTTGTTGTTACGTTTTGTTACGTGTAAATAATTAAATATGATTTATGAATAAGTGACTTATGTTTCAAATATTTTTTTAATGTTAAAGTTCGAGTCGGACTCGCATACAAAGGGTTCCGTACCACTGTAAAATATCTAAACAGAAAAAAAACACAGAAAAAACATAACATTTATTGCATGGACATCCGTTTATTTATAACTTTTTTAAAAGCTTTTTTATATTATTTTTTGTTATTTATTATTATTGAAAGTCTTGAGAGAGAACGAGAAGTTATATGGACATCGCATGTACAAATCGCTACGGAGACTATATGACCCGACACAGATATCCCGGAGATCAGCCAGCAAGAGCTTGAAATGGCTCTCCAACAACTCAAAAACCGGTCAAGAGCAAGTCGGACTCGTGCACCGAGGATTCCGTACAGAATATGAATTAATGACATACAGAAAATCATAAATAATAGGTACGGTAATATGCACCCAACAATGCTCTACCGAAAATGAAATTCTAAGCTAAATTACATACTACGAAGTTAAGTTTGTAAACATTAAAAAATCAATTTTACTGTGTTACAATTAAAAAATTCAGATTTATTCCTATGGTTGTGCTGTAAAACCTTTCTTCTTGCCAAATTTCAAGACATTAGGTCAACGGGAAATACCGTATAGATTTTGGGTTCATTGCATTTTGTACGGAAATGGTCTAAAATACAGCTATATCTTTTTATTGCGTTGACCTATAAGTTTCATTATTTGACAGATCTAAGGGACAGCAGACTGGAGTATTCGATATCACAGTGATCCTATAAGGATTCATTTTTTCCTTTTGAGGTACTTAAAATATAATAGTATAATATGAAGTATGACAGTAGGAAATACGATAGATTTCGACGATATTATTATTCATGTCGACAAATAAAAACTTGAAATATTTTTTCCCAGTTATACATCTCATACACTTAAGACGGGATTTTTAACTCGTCTATTCTATTGTGTGAGGTGTCGTGAAATTACAGTTTTTTAACCGACTTCAAAAAAAGAGGTTATCAATGCGACCTGTATGTATGTAATATTTCCAGAACTGACCAGTTTTCATATATGTTAGTCTATACCAGCTTCTAAAGAAGTGTGCCAAATTTCTAAAGTTTATGTTTATTTGTCCTCGCATATATCCGGAACACACACACAAAAGAAAAACACACATAGGGTTCGTGGATTTCAACAAAGCATTCGACACACTCGAACATAGATTTATCTGGGACGCACTGGAAAAACAAGGCGTACATGCAAAATACATAAGAATACTGAAAAACATATACACAAAAAGCACCGCACAAGTGAAGCTAGAATCTACAGGCGAAGAATTTTCGATTGAGAGAGGGGTACGCCAGGGAGACCCAATTTTACCAAAAATATTTTCAGCTATCCTGGAAATGATATTCACAAATCTGGATTGGACGAATAAAGGACTAAATATAAATGGCAAAAAGCTGAGTCACCTACGCTTTGCAGACAACCTGATCTTACTTTCGGAAAACCCGAAAACCCTACAGACAATGTTCCAACAGTTAGCGGAAGAGAGCGAGAAAGCAGGCCTGTCAACGAACTTAACGAAAACAAAAGTAATGTCAAATTCCTCACAAACAGAGCCCATAACAGTAAATAATGGAGAAATAGAGTATGTAGAAATGGACAAGACTAATAACTGAATGGCAACCACGAGATAGCAAAAGAAAAAGAGGCAGACAGACTAGAAGATGGGAGGACGACATCAGACAAGTGGCGGGTCCAACATGGACCCGCATAGCGAAAGATAGAATAGAGTGGAAATCCTTAGAGGAGGCCTATGTCGAAAGACAAGCTGAAATGTAGGAACGACCGGTTACTGATACTTAATATAAAAAGATAAGTAACGTATAAAGTAAGCATATTTTTAAGAAAATTGTAACAAAAAATTAGTTCAGCAATAAAGGCTATTTTATTTAATTTATTTTTTATATATCCGGAACTACAAGTTCGATTTAAATAATCCCTTTTGTGTTTACCTAGGTATTGTAAAACTTAGGGAAGACTGCAAGTTTCATCAAAATCGGTTCAGTAGTTTTTGAGACTGGGAATGTTAAGTGTGTATTTCGGCGTTGCAGTGCAGCAGAGCAAATTTAAAATTAATGTTTTAACTGTACTGTAATCTGTATGCCGAATAAATTATTTCTATTCTATTCTATTAGTTAAATGTTTGTTACCTCAGAGCTTTTCACTGGGTGAACCGATTTGGATGATTCTTTATTATTTGAAAGCTGATGCTTTCCATGTGGTCCCATTTCAATTTGGTCCGGTTCTTAGAATGGAATCCATGAGAAAACAATATACATCTTAAATTTTCTTTAATAAAAGTATACTTTTAGGGCAGTTGAAGTCGGTTTCTAGTTCTTTTTGAACGCTTTAACTTGTTAGTCCTTAGACTCTAGCACTCTAGGTACTAAAACACCTCTAGGTCACCTAAAGTATCGTTGGAAGATGAACGTTCGGATATGGTGAAACTAAAAGGTTTCTTTGTTGACCGTAGAACCCTAAAATAGCAACGCCATAATTTATATTGTATTTATATGTGATAGGTACTTACTAGTCAATTATATCAAATACAACCACAGTATGTCGAGACTAAACCAATATGCGAACAATAATTTCTCAAAACGTAAAACAAGGGTTGACGCACGCTCACGTCAAGTTTATTATAATTTTGAAAAATACACTCTAGCCCAGGCGGAGGGGTAGCGACTATGCGCGGCGCGCAGGGGCCTCTTTGGGATGTTATGCAGCGTTATTTGTGTGAGTGAAAGCATGTGAAAGGCTGTATGTGTGCGTACCGAATCGCGACAGCAATAACATATTCAAATACCTACTATTCTACGGAGACTTTGCTTCATTGGCCTCTTAAAGGCTTTCGGTTTTCCTTTTGAGTCAATAAAATAACATCATTTGCCACCGGGAAAACCACTGGTTAACATTTAGTTTCTTAAAGTAACATATTGATGAATATTGAGGTGAACAATGGTATTACAAATTCAGTTATAGTACGTTCTAGAAAGTAACAGTTGCTACCCACAAATTGATTCATAATTCCTACAGGAATCTGAGAGACAACATTAAAAGATCGTGGCCATAAAAAGAAAGTTTCTTGTGGTAGTAGCAATGATTTATACACACGACTCTCCGGAGATGGAATCTTCGCGATGGGCGATAGCGCCATCTACCGGCCGGGGATGGAAGTTTTAAGGAGGCCGCCATATTTTATGATATGAAACTAAATTAGGATGGGATTCCGGTGTAATTTCATCAAAATGATACATTTTTGATAATTTCACGCTTTTGTAAAAAAAATACATTGGAAGTTGGAACATAGAACCTCCTAATTTTTTTAAGGCCGGTTAAAACTAAAAAATGAAACAACTTTTATTACACCACGAACACTTTTAAATACACTCTTCCAGTCATATTATGGTTTTATTCACGGAATTAACCTACAAATTATTCTTCCTTCGAAATGGAATATTTTACTTCCAAATTAAACTCGACTACGCTTGAAATCTAGCCTATAAAATATATATAAAAAAAATATATGTACGGTTTGCACTCGGCCGTCATCTCATCTGATGGTAAGTGACCATAACACCATTAGAAGCTAAGCGTGCGCACCCAGAAGCTTCAAACTAATGAAACACGTCTCTTCTACCTTTCATACCTGGATTAAACAGTGCTATTAACACTGCATTTCTACAGCAGACTTAGATAAAATGCTAACCGGAACCTCCAAGTCTAACGGCAGTTGTCCAACTAGATATACCTAAGCACTTTTGTAAGCCACTGTACTTTGACCCAAGATCGATATAGGTTATACAGTTCACAACAAAAGTGTCTCAGTAACCATTATTATTCCGAGCATGAGTGGAATGGGTTTTACATTTTTTCCCCGCAGCAGTATGGTCAAAGTTATTAGTTTGGGAACGAGGCAGCTAAGTTACATGGGGCTAAGTTACCGGCTCAAGTATTCAACTTTGTCCATTACGAAGCGATCCATATCGCAAGCTTTGAATTTTGTATCTGATTAAAAGATGAAACGAACGGGGCTCGAATGGAAATGGTCCGTGGTTCAGAGGGCCGGCTGATTTTTGAAAAGATTTTGAGTTAAGAAGATTTGATTATTTTCTTCCGACTAACGGCAGAATGTAGAAACTTGATATTAACGTTATCCATCTCCTAATGCTTCCATACTAAATTTCTGTTGCCATAATCTTTTAAAATAGAACTGCTGGCTTTGTAATTACCTAAAAATAGGAGATGAAGTTATAGTGTCGCTATATATTGTAAATATCATTAATTTACAATTTTATAGTTAGCTACAATAGCAGTTACGCAGCTAATGGTTCATAGATGGCGAACAATAAACGAAAAGTGTTTAAAATGAAAATTGTGATTCACTGTGAAGTTGTATGTTAATGATACTCATTTCGCGACATCACAATCTGATGTACTATTTTTAGATAGTTACAACACAAAGCCAGCTATTATATTTTAAAAGATTATGGCAACAGAAATTTAGTATAAAACTTTTATGAAGGTGGATGATATGATGATGACTCAAAGATATCATCAAAAAATTTCAGAAGCAGAAACACAGTCAGTTGACATTATCTCGATAGCCTTCTTGTTCAAAGTTTGCCCTTGAACATGTAAAACGGTTAATTTTAGAGTTAAAAAAGTCTTTCAGCTTATTTTTGTACAATTCAGAAATAAATTGTCGAAAGACACAGGTTTTTCATTAATCTTTATAATGATTATAAAAAAAAAGTAATTACTTTTCATTCTTTGTCATTTCACCGCATAAATCAGGAAAAATGCTGCCCCAGTCGTCAGGGCTTCTTTGAGGGACCGCGGAAGCAATATTGTGTTAAAACTTTGTAAATTTAATACAAAAAACGTAAATACACATTGAATACTAATACCACATACAATGTGAAAAGTTATCACTGCTGTGTTTCGTCAATAAAAGCAAAAAAAAAGCGCCTCACACGTACCTCAACCAACTTACCGTCACTTACTATCAACGAAGGCTAAGTACAAGGAATCTGTTTTTGATTCCCTCGTGTTACATAGCTTCGTCGCACACGACTTAAGTAACGATCAACTACAGTCAAACAAACAGGTTTGACCGTATTTTTGAATCATTCGCCTCAGGTGTTTCCGATATAACTTAAAATGTTTAATTTTATCCGTTTTACGCAGAAAAATAAAACCGGTAATGCAAGGAAAACGGAACGCAAAGTTCATAGAACAGTTCCTACTGTCGATGCCAATAAGTGGTAATGTCAGTGTTCGACGATGACGTTTAGTCGATCGCTCGAATCCGCAAAGAGTGGTCCCGACCACTCATTGCAGAAGAGCGATTCAAAAATAACAAATTTCATAATTCGAACGAAAATCAGTAGAAAACGCTCGAGGCGCGTAGAGCGAATCAAAAATAGAGCCCCAAGACGTGTATTATACATGTAATAAAAAGTCTGAGAAAACATTTGGACTTTGATTGTTACTGTTAAATGTCGAACTCTCGATCCTAATAGAAACTCCTTTTAACCTATGTAAATAATAGTATAATGGCCCTGAACAAGAAAAGCCGCGGATAAAACACTCCGCTATAAAACCGCCATGTTATTTTAAATTGCGAAATGAAAGCGAAACCCCAAAACTATCATCCGCAACAAAAGCGAAACTCAACTAAAATTTCGTATTCAAAGCCCTTTTACGTCACGCGTGACCTTTCGCGGAACAGTAAACAAATGCCTCTACAATACTAGAACCACGAGCCTGGACATAAAACATATTTTAATTCAGCACCACACATCTATTCGACGAAGTCACCATTCGGTTCAATTACACCATTTATAACTCAAGAACGTCTGAACCGATTTTCAAAAAATAACTATAATAGAATAAAACATGGCATAAATTCACAAACACAGAAAATGGGTGGTCTGTAAAGTCGGTTTACGGACGATAATTTTACGTGTAAGCGTTATAAGAAAAGATGCGTCACAATCCGAACGCTTAGGCTCGCTTGCACGCTCGACTCAGACGGAACGTGACACTTTTTCGTGCGTGCAGACGACGTTCATCAAATTATACGACGTTATCACGTTATGAAGTCGGTTGAAATTGGGTTGAAAGTGTATACAAAGTGCAGGGATACTCATTGATGACTTTGCTATCTATTTTCGAGGACCAATACAGAATGACCTCAACAAAGACATCCGTGAGGTTGTAGGGATATTTATGCTTAGTGAATCACACACCAGGCCGGATTTGAAACATTTCTTTTGCTAGAAATCTTTCAGACGTGAATAAATCCACCGCCAATCAATCTATACAAAGTGAGTCGGGAATTCAACCGGTTCAAACCCGTTCTGGCCAAACTGTTGACCGCGCGATATGTTTTCGTGAATACAGGGGGAGTAGGGTCTGGAAGCTCCCCCTGAAATTCTTATCCTCCTAGGCTAATATATTCACAGTTCGGCAGTTATAAATCAGTCGTTAGGGAGCATTGATTATGGAGGGGAGATTCCAATATCATTAACTTATAGGTATTATTATTGATGACTTTGTGTTCTACTTTTGCTTAACACTTTTATTATTTCATAACGGGTTGTAATTCAGCTTTCATTAGACCTGATTATGATAAAGGCATTAAACGAAAGCATGCTAAAAGTATGAAAATATATTTTTTACACGTCATGATCCATTTTAAATAAATTTTGTCTTACGTCATCGCTAAAAACCCCAAAGCGGTTAACGGCATTCCACTCAGACTGCTTCCATACTAAATTTATGTTGCCATAATCTTTTAAAATAGAATAGCTGGCTTTGATAAGTAATTACCTAAAAAAAAGGAGACGAAATTATAGTGTCACGAAATAAATATCATTAATTTACAACTTTATAGTAAGCTACAACAGCAGTGACGCAGCTAATGGTTCATAGATGGCGCTTTGTACAATAATCGATAAATAGTGTGTAAAAATGAAAACAGTGTTTCACTGTGAAGTTGTATGATAATGATACTCATTTCGCGACATCACAATCCGATTCTTATTTTTATATAATTTCTGCACAAAGCCAGCTGTTCTATTTTAAAAGATTATAGCAACAGCAATTTAGCATGAAACTTTTATCGAGCGAATTATCTCAAAGCAATGAACGCATTATTACACAGAAGTATGAAAGAAAAAAATTATTTGCCAAGTATTTTTTTTTGCATGGTGTTTAGACAGTAATTTCAATTAGTTCGATGTACTTAACCTGTCCACAGGTGTGCAAATATTATAAACATATCTAACAAGGAATTTAATTGTTAAAAAAAAATTAGTTTATATCGCATGTCAATTAATACAATGTTAATAATTTTGTCATTAAATAATTCACAAGTCATCTCATTAATTTATGTCAAACTATAATTACAGGTATATTTAAAATGATTAATGCTTATGATTCAAATATTTAGGAAAACTATAAAAGCAGTTTCCAAGAAGCCAATACGTATTTTTTTCTTAAAATCCGTTTTCTAATTGTAAAACCCTTGGGAGATGATTGTAAGCAATGATGCATGTGTTAAATACATTTTTCTTATAGATGTACGTGTGACATGTTGGTTGGTGCAACCGATGTATATACTGAAGCCGATATGATTCTATAATCATACTTACGAACCTCCTTTATCTACGTGTCCCGTATAATAAAGGGTCGACCCCGTACACGTTTCGTGGACTCACGTGGTCGACACTCGAGAACTTTTACTCGGCTAAAATCACTGCACTGCATTGTCCTAGAGCCTGAATGCATCTGAAGTTCCGTTAGATTTATATACGAGGGACATTTAAATTAGAAATCTCTGGAACTTAGCCACAGTGAGTTGAACTGACTCGCAAAAGTTAGCCATAGATGTGCTAATAGAATGGATGGTGCAGTCGTCAGTGTGGGAAAGTTTTAATTGTGTTTTGCCGATTGCTATTGAGGGTTGTCAGGCGTTATAGGGCATTATATATTTTTTTCGATATAGCTACGGTTCAATCGAACATCATGAGTTAAATAAGTAATTGTAGCTTTTGACTAAAGTGTAACCAATGGGACCCTGTTACCACCGAATATAGCTCTACTTACAGAACGGACGTTCACCGCCTCCCACCGCTCCGCGATACCTCACCTCCCCCGCAAGATACCGGCGCAGAAAGTGGCCAGTACGTATAGCGCGTAAGGACTACCCACACATACGCGTATGCACGATATCACGGCATTTGTTCCAAGTGTCCGAGTAAGAGTAAGCCTCCGCTGTCCGTCCGTCTATCTGTCTACAGGCTGTATCTTATGATCCGTAACAGGTAGACAGTTGTCATTTTCACAGAATGTGCATTTCTATTGCCGTTATAACAACAAATAATAAAAATGTAAATAAATAAAAAATAAAAAGTAGAAACGTGTTTTTATGTTTACAAACTTAACTTTGCAGTTGAAAGCCTGGGGCATGGAGTTTATCTGCAAAGATTGTTTTGCATTATAGACGAGAGTTTTAAAGCAGTGTCCCCACCTAGTGACGCGGAGCAAAATTAAATCGACATTCGCTAGAGCATTGTTCAGTGCATATTATTTACAATTTTCAGTACGTTAATTATTCATATTCTGTACGGAACCCGTGGTGCGCGAGCCCAACCCGCACTTGACCGGCTTTTAAAGTCTAAATATAATAAAAGTCGGACAGAGTACGGAAAGAAAACAGTATTGTTTGAAGGTGCAAAACTATATAATAGCCTCCCTAAAGAAGTGACAGATCTGGACTCTAAATAAATTTAAATTTACACTAAAACAATACATAGCAGATACACCTCTTACCTAATTAGAAATAGTTTAGACATAAGTTTGCAAAACTCTGCAATATTAGCTGTAAGATACCTAGAAATAAAAAATTCTATAAACCTTAATACCGTAATCGTCCACCCACAGATTATCTAGTCTATGCGAGCCAACCCAACCGCTAGTTTAAGAAGTCGAACCTTCCAAATTGACTTCAGCCCCGACGATTGAAGTCGGCGATATATTTTGAAAGTTCGCGGTTGGATTTATCTCTTACTAGGAACTTGGATTAGGTGTCTTCTGGAAGAATTAAATTGGTGGTAAAGTTTGTGTGCGGGGCCCTTATCGACGCCGGAGTTCTGGCAGACTCCGCGGCGCGTCATCGGAATTGATGTCGCACTGGATAATAGGCTTCGCAGAATCAACCCAGGTCTTACCATGGGAGAAATAAAGGAAACGCACTACGACAGTTAATAATAATACAATACAAATAATTTATTATCTCAGGAAAAGTCACTTTGATACACTGCGGGCACTGCGGCCTCCACACTAGGCTGAGCCTGTGAGTATGAGTTGTGTAAGTTTATTTTTCTAGCTGACAAAACATTTCTTAACCTTCTCGTGGCCTACACTCTTGACCTTACTCCGGAGGTCCTAGGTTCGGTTCCCAGTAGGGCTGTCTATTGGTAACATATTGTACATAGCGTGGTACAATTTCAAAGTTAACTCTTATTTTGATTTGTCTGCCGCAAAACAGCAGTATTAATAACACGGTTGTGTCCCGGTGTTAAGGGTAACAAAGCTAGCGCCTCCTTTCTTGAATGAGATCATAATTTAAAAAGTCCGAGAAAACTACGATTTGTTTATTATGGATTGTGATTGTCAATTACAGTGATAAACAAAACCCAAATTTATTGTGTATTCCAAGTCTGTTAACAATCATCGATAGTTCATTATCGATAAGAACATCCCTACCCGGAAAATGGCGGAATCGAATACACATTCGTACAAGATAAAACGACTCTAAATTCAAAACGGCGACCAATATTAACGTGAAATACCTGCCCAAATAACTCCGAGGACGCGGCGGGAATATCTGAGAGGGAGCTGCGGCCCCCTCAGGCCCCCGGCGGGGGGGCTGAGTTAAAAAGGTCACGGGTCTTTTTATTGGAAGGCTGAGTAATATGTCTGGGCGGTAGATATTAGATCGTTATAAGATTAATTCGCAATTTAATAATTTTTTTACGTGATTAGCACGTGCACTGACGTGTAGGCTCGGCTTTAGTATAGGGCCACCCTATGTCATTCCTCGGGTGTCGTAAAATATTCAAGAGAAGGGCAGTCAACTACTTATGTAATAACTTCTTACTACGATCACAAATCCGCCTGCTAAGCGTAGTTATTATGTGCAAAAATTTGTAACAAAAAACAATCCGCCTCCGTGGCCTGTGTAAATGTCGTATTAACAATTCAGAGGTCCCGGGTTCTTTCCCAGTACAGGTACCTATGGGTACTCGGTTTGGTTGGTGGTAGCGCATTTTCTACTTTTTGGCCTGTCTAGCTCCCACGTCAGCCTCTAAACAGCAGTGTTAATAGCACTGTTGTGTTCCGGAATGAAAGGTAGCAGAGACAGCGCCTCATTAGCTTGCGGCTTCTGGGTGCGCACGCTTACTACCCAACGGCCTTATCGTCACTTACCATCATGTGAGATGGAGGCCAAGTGCAAACCCCATCATACATTTCTTTTAAATCCCTTCATGGAAAATGTAGCATGGTGTTTTAGAAAAGGCTTCCAACATGTTTCAATTTAGAACAAATTTTAATTATTATAAAATTAATTAACAATTTTAACAATTTATATGAATTTCGCGCCTGGAAATTTAAGAAATCTCGTCAATGAGAAAGCTTCTAGTAATTTTCGAACAATTCTTAGTTTTTTCTTAAATTTTCAAATGCAGACCTGATTTTAAAGCTCTCATTTTCCCGCCCGCCCTTGAAAGCACAAAACGCCCTCAGAACCACCGTCAACATCCATAATTTAGCGTAGAACCGAACGCTGGCATATTGGTGCAACCATTAATAAGGTCGGCCCCTTGTTTTCATACACAAAGATATATTGCCTGCCTATCTGAGCTGTTTATCATGTATTCCAGAGTCCCAAAGGACGGGTCGCATTGCCAACTATCGCATCAGAAAGTAGATTAACAAATTGGTGAGTAATTTGAAGAAAAAGACAAACAGAAAACAATTATTTACAACTATTATTAAACTACTAAAAACAAAATAATAACATCCTTTTTTTATTTAAAAAACATTAATTTAGTTTCATCTTTTTAAAATATAATTTGTTTCATTTAAAAGCAAACTGGTTTTATTAACTTTTCTCAACATACCTGTAAACACTGTTGTGAAAATCAGAAAGTTTTCGGTGTTATTTTGGTTTTAGTCGTATAAGATGATCGTAGTTAATACTATAAATAGACAGAAAAAAATTATTTCGACACGTTATACTAAAACTAACTTATACTCTAGAGTAAAAAACAATTTTATGACGTGACAAAAAAAGTCCCCACTCAGCTTATTGCCGCTGCTTTTAAAAATAAAAATAAATGTTTTAAGAGTAAACACACTTTCAAGAAAATTAAAATAAACAATACATTCTCTAGTTTAATTAGTTAAATCCTTTTTTTATGAGATTGTGTTTTGTTTTACTATTTCTGTTGTATGTTAAAAAAGCTCTTCGTTTTTTAAATGTGAAAAAAAAAGTAGACACATTTAATGACAAACACAACCATAAAAATATAAAATCACATACACAAATACCTAATTATTTAAAAAAGCGTGGCAATGACTGGCCCAACACGACGCCTTGAAGATGAACAATTCATCCTTTTACATCCCTTAAGTTGGCCTAAACTTAACATAAGGAAAAAGATGCATTGAGATGGGTGACCTCGTGACACAGTGGCGCCAATGGTGAGCATCTTCGGGGAAAAACCTCATTGAGACATCTGTTATCTATTGTAAGGTAACACATGTCCATAGACATTCTGACATCTAGCAAATTAAGCTACTGACGCCTACCAGAGACAATACATTGCAGTTAATGCTGTACTAAAGTGTCATTGTGGCTAAGGGATTATATTGATTGTCCATCTGCAGCCAAATTGAGACACTTAGCTGGCGATGTGTATATGTAAGGATACTAAGAGAGACAAGGATAGCAGCATAGTAGCTATGTGCAATATACTTTTAAGAATAATATACTTCTCATCAGAAAAATCGAACCACCTTGCAAGTTTATGTTTTGCAAGGATTATCAGAAAAATGAGTATATTTAGGAAAATATGTCAAATGTCGCTTTTAATAGTGAGTAACATGAGGTTTTCAAATCCTATTGTTATTTTCTAAATTCAAATTAATTTTTCTTAGGTTTTTCTGATAATCCTTACATAACATAAACTTGCAAGGTGGTTCGATTTTTCTGATGAGAAGTATATAAGATAAGATAATCTTAACAATTTTTAAATGTATAAGTGGCATGGTTGTTATGTGTAATACAATACTTATAATGTTTCAATGTATTAAGTGACATAATTGGTGTACTTGCAATATCATATTTATCATTTTTACAAGTATTAAGTGGCATAGTTGTTATGTAGAACAGAATCGTTACAATGTTTCAAAGTTAAGTGGCTAAATTGGTATACGTGCAATATAATAATTTTTTTTTCATTATTCAGTGGCATAGTTTACTTTATTATATTATATATATAACAATTATTGTTATAATATAAAATATGTATTAGCATGTTAGCCTAAGCAAATATTTCCTTAAATATAAATTTATTTTTGTTATGGAAGAGTGGGACCCTCTGTTACAGGTATTTTTATACTTACAAGAGGGTCTCAACCTTGTTTCTGTAAACAACTTTGTTCAATGCAATAAAACAATTTTTTTTGAATAGTTGTTATGTGGAATAGAATTGTTACAATGTTTCAAAGTTAAGTGGCAAAATTGGTATACGTGCAATATAATATTTTAAAAAAATTCATGTATAAAGTGGCATAGTTGTTATGTGGAATATAATCGTTACAATGCTTCAATGTATTATGTGGCATAATTGGTATACGTGCAATATAATATTTATAATTTTTTCATGTATTAAGTGGCATAGTTGTTATGTAGAATAGAATCGTTACAATGTTTCAAAGTATTAAGTGGCATAGTTGTTATTTGGAACATAATCCTTACCAAACCAAACACTTATCATAAAACTGCAATAGAAGCCACATGGCGCCATTGCAACCAACGCTCCCATATTATAATTCAAACAGTATACATATCAAGGCATCTATAACGTTACTCAGACATTTCCACCGCACCCCCCAACACAAAGCGCACATACCTCATCTGCCTCTTCCAGACAATAAAACCTCTTCGTGACGTTATAGAGCCCGTTTCACATAAACAGTCCCACAGCCATAACACACTGCTGGGTATAATAATCATATACAGTATCACATAACACACTTTATACAATATCATAATAGAAGTCAATAGGTATATATTTCTCTATGGGAAAGCTATAAAAATTCAAATGAATGAAAAAGATACGTTTCAAATTCGGCTTGCACTTGCACGCTTTTGCACCGCGTGACTAGAATCACTTTTCGACGGGTTATATTAGGTAAACTATAAGTCGTATCGAAAAATCTTTAACAAGGCTATGTATCTTTTCACACGGTCTCTCGAACGAGACAATATTTTTTTTAAATCATCATCCTTATTCCAGCTACACACTTAATAAAAAATATATGCATTGTATAACATTCATTAGGAAAATCACAACGAGTAAAGTCTCAAGGATATGGGAGAAAATATCGTAAAACCTACCTTTTTTCTTTCATAACCGACTCCTTGGAGTAATTCACAGGGTGCTATCACAACATCATCAAAATAAAAATAGCCAAAACATATAAAGCGCACCCGACGCCGCTCGCAATACATACAGCGCCGATGTTTTCACGTCGTAAAATTTATGAGCTTGAACGTAAATCTAGAATATAAAATGTAAAGGAACAAGGTTTATTTCCTACCCGCGGAGGTTTTCGCCACTATTTCTTTCATTGAGTCCCTGACAGCCAATAGCACTTGAAGTGAGTACGCGTTGCTGTGAGAACCAATCACCGCTCAGTAATGTCGCGTGATGATAAGCCAATCACAGGGGATATCTCAAAGGGATGGGTTTGCTAAAGAGATATAGAATCGATTGATGGACAATCGATAATGATGTATGAAAAAGTTCAAATGGAAAAAAAAGAACCGACTTCAACTGCCTTGAACGTCTGTAGCATTCATCACCTAAAATTTTCACCCTTAGAGGTAGAATTATCTGTGTACATATTAAGTTTTTGTTGATTCGAAAATAACTCATCAATCAATCTCGATATCTCGAATCAATTCAATTCAAATATACTTTATTGCACACACACAAAACATAAACAGTGAAGACGGCCTCATCGCTAAGAGCTATCTCTTCCAGGCAACCTTGGGGCAGAAGAATCCTATAAATAGCAACACCAATCGATCTCAATTTCGATAAAATTTATGTGGGATTACCTCTGAACTATGAAAAAAGAATCATCAAAATCGATTCATAATTAGCGGAGTTATCGCATATTATGTATGTAAATTACATAAAAAAACATACAGTCGACTGAGAACCTGCTACTTTTTGAAGTCGGTAGAAAAAATATCACCATTTCCCTCTTTTTATAGCTGCAGTCGGTTATAAACTCGTCAACTCATCATACGACAAATACATTAACCGTCTGATTTCTTTGATAATGCCGTCATCCAATTTGTGTTGGGAAGCCTGTAAAATGTATTGGAGTCTTGTATAAAAGAAATCGGCTGAATCCAACAGATTTTCTGCCATTGGATGTAACACCATATTGGATTTAGGCTTGTATGTTGTACCTCTAATCCGTCCAAATAGATTAGTCTCTCTTTTTCGGGTAAATCGTGGAGTTTCGTGTGTTTAGCACAAAATGAACCTTTTTTAACACGAGCCTATGTAGGTTTCACCACAAGTAATACCTTCCTACCTACCTAGGCGTAGATTGAGAACTAAGATATCTCGGAAACAGGTTTACTCCTAACGATTTTACTGTTTATATATATTTTCGATTTGAGGAAGTCGGAAAGTTTTCAATATTATCCAAATGTATATTGGTGAATAAAAACCAACCAAAATATTTAAAATGCTCGTTAAAACAGATGTTTCAAATTCGTCCTGCACTTGTACACTATTTCAAACAAGTATTAATCTAAATATGTATAGAAAAATACTAGAATTACATTTTTGCATTTATTTTAATTGTATAAAGTTATTATTTTTGTTGCTAGCCAGATAGGGATATAAAAGCGTCGTACCACCAAACAAAACGAGTACCGTAATCGAACCCGGGACTGACTACCGACTGTCAGTCCTTAGGGTACATACAAAATTGTAAGTAAATACATCCATATATTTGTGAATATTCCTTTTTCTTTGAACATTTTCAAACGATTTTTTCGATCCATGATTCTACACAAATTTCCCCTGGCAACACCGCTGTTGACAATTTCCCAACATCGAAGCCATTTTTCGGGTAAATTAATTTCCATTTCCGAACGATAACATAAGGAAAAAATACAAGACGCAATCCGTCAAAGAAAACAAATAGTTCCACGTGTAGCCGGTAGAATCAATAACGTAAACAAAACATCGCGAGGATCACGTTCCAGGCGTGTCATCGCGTGCGCGTTATTACCGCGGAGGGGCAGACACGGCGACCACGGTAAACCCTCCCTGACTGACAAAGAAACAATACACGCGGTCAAAAAGAACTAAGGAACCGAGTTTAACTGCCCTGAAAGTCTACAGCTTTCGTACCCTAAAATCATCATCATCAGCTGGGAAACGTCCACTGCTGGACATAGGCCTCCTTCATCGAACTCAGGACCTCCGAAATGTAAGTCCAAGCATGTATTCATCAAGCCAAGGAGGTGCTTAAAATAATGACGATGTCATTGCGAAGGGCTTTTTCTTTAGTCATCATCAATAGCGTATATTTGTCGACCCCTGCAGTGGTGTGGCTGTGTCTCAGGTCTAATTGTCCGGGTGAAGCTGTAAATTGCCCGGGTGAAGCTGTAAATTGTCCGGGTGAAGCTGTAAATTATCCGAGTGAAGCTGTAAATTGTCCGGGTAAAACCAGGACCAATAGCAACAAGTCCGACCGAGAAAAAAATGCTCAGGCCTACTCTCTGAAGGAGAGTGTCTTCTATAGTATTTAAAATGTTGTCAGAGGTAGGGTTTACGGAAGCATCTTAGACTAAGGCACGTCATGGCCGTGTGTCATTACCATGTCAGTCGTGTGACGTCATTACCGTGACGTGGAGTGACATTGACGACAGCTCTGATTTATGGGCGGCGTACGCGGGTTCGTTATAATGTACTGCGTCTTAATTAGTATTGATTTAGATTCATTATTGTTTGGCTGTGTAGAATGTCTACACAGAATGCGTTCCATACAACATTTCTTTTGTCATAATCTTTCAAAATAGAATAGCTGGCTTTGATTAAGTAATTACCTAAAAATAGGAGATCGGATTTTTGTGTCGCGAAATGAATATCATTTCGCGACGTACTTTATAGTCAGTTAAAACTCATTGGTCAGTTACATGTTACAATAGCAGATACGCAGCTAATGGTCCATAGATGGCGTTTTGAACAAAAATCTATAATATTGTGCAAGAATGTAAATTGTGATTCACTATGAAGTTGTATGTTAATGATACTCATTCCGCGACATCACAATCTGATGTCCTATTTTTAGATAATTACTGCACAAAGCTAGCGTAGCTATTCTATTGGAAAAGATTATGATAAAAGTACTTTTGTATAAAACTTTTATCGGCGACAAAAGCTGAGTTAAGGAAACCTATTGATTAATAGATAGCTATACATTTACCATTGTTGTACACGGGCCGGGCTTTGTTCACAGCTTTGTTGGGTTAAAAATGATCAAGGAAATGTGTGTTTCACGGTCAAAAAGGGTGCCGAGCAGTTTTGAGATTTTTATAGGATGTATAATGTTGTATTGTATAATTACAGAGGCCGACATCCAAGAAAATTCATGATATAGTGGCCGTAGACCAAACTTGTTTCTAAATTATTCCTTAAAGCGATATTCATCAAAGTTTCATACTAAATTTATGTTGCCATAATCTTTTAAAATATAATAGCTGGATTTGTGCAGTACCTATCTAAAATAGGACATCGGATTGTGATGTCGCGAAATGAGTATCATTATCATACAACTTCACAGTGATTTTTTTAAATTTTCATTTGAAACAGTTTTTTTCGATTATTGTTCAAAGCGACATCTATTAACCATTAGCTTCGTAACTGCTATTGAAGCTAACTGTAAAGTTGTAAATTAATGAGATTTATTTCGCGACACTATAATTTTGTCTCCTATTTTCAGGTAATTACTTATAAAAGCCAGCTGTTCTATTTTAAAGATTACGGCAACAGAAATTTAGTATGGAAGCATTGGGAGAGGGACAACGTTAATGTAATATATGACCTTTTCGAAGACGAAATCAAAATAAAGCGAAAAAGTTGAGTAAAACATTCTACGACGTCGAAGAATCGAGATAAACATTGTCTTCATTTCAACTTTGACCTTAAAATATCTCGGGTTGGCGACTTTTTAAAAGATTTTTCTTAAACACATTTGTGGTTTGTTTTTAGATTTTCTATCGATTTTCCCATGTTTATACTACGGCCACAGAATCTTGAATTTCTCAAGATGGCGGACAATATACAAGAAAAAAGAAAGCGTGATTATGCAGTGGCTACCATATTTTCAATTATCAGAATACAAGCTTGTTAATAACACTGATGTGTGGCGGAAGACTTAGGGAACATGTTGGTAGCAAGTACCGAAGGCTTACTAATTACACGAGGCTTTGTGCGCGCGCTTTCCGTACAACGGTTTAATAGTCACGTACCATCAGGGGAGATTTGTCAATTGCAAACCAATTAGACATACAAATATATGCCACAGCCATTGTTTGACAATAATTTGACGTGGCTGTGTGTAGCGCTGTGGTAATTTGTTTTACACATTTATTATAAAATATCAGCATATTTTTCGCCAAGCGTCATTACCGTGTGTCTCACACATAACTTTTATGCATGTACAAGGGAGGTAAAGCTATCAATCTTATAGCTTTTTTCTCCTTGTTTGTTTTGAAAAGTTTTTTTCTCTCTGGCAAATCTTAAGACTTATGCCCTCGCGGGATATTGGAGGGCAAGCGTTGAATAATGATCATTCCAGCTTTATTTTGTATCTTCTGCGTTTGAAAATATCCAGGTGTAACCCCAGGCGTGAAACAATGTTCTTTTATGTTTTTTTAAGAAACTTTTACGTAAATGAAGGAACGTTTAACTGCCTCCATGACCTAATAGATAGAAGCTTGGACTGCCAATCAGGAGGCCCAGAGTTCGATTTCCAGTGAAGGCACATATTGATAATCGGTTTGTTTGGTGGTAGAACGTTTCCTATGTCCGCCTGGCTAGCTACCACCAGGTTGTCTCAGCCTACCGCCAGACAGCAGTGGTTGCGCAAACTTACCATCCAACGGACCTATCGTCACTTACAGTCAGGTAAGATTAACCCAGGATGGAAGAGTGCTGACTCAGAAACTAACGCTCTGTCTCTGTTAATATTTTTCTTTCTTCAGACTTTAATAACTGTTATAAGGGTAATTCGGAATTCTATTTCACTATTTTCTTCAACACAAATTGTGCCGAAAATTAGGTGGAATATAATTTCAAGATTAAAATTTTCAAAATAAAATTAATAGAAATTCTTACCACTCGGGCTGTCAATGAGAACCACAGAGAAGATACGTACCTGCAAAAAAGAAAAAAAAACACTTTTAACAGTTCCAATTTAGTCATTACAACAACAATTATGGTTTGAAGGTATGAGTACAGTCAGCTACGAAAATGTCTATGCGACTTTTTACAGAGTACAAAAATATGTACTTATCCACTTTTGAACCATGTCACATTTACATTTGAATGACGTTTTCCTCACAACACTTCATGGGGAAAAAAGGGTTGAGTGTGACATAGTCGAAAACTGGATACACATTCTTGTACTCGAGTGTACCATAAAGATGAATTCAATAAAATCAAATTAGTAAATGTGATATGGTGCTGTGTAGATATATAATTATGATTATGGATGATGACGACTATTCAATAATTCATGTTTGGCCATATCATGAAGCCGCATGTTTAGTTGGCCATATCGATCGATTTAGTTTCAGTGTTCTGACCTGACATCATGATGTAGACAATTAGGCAGTGTAATACACTTCATGGAATGACCGGTCACTTCGTGATGTGAACAATTCTAACATCAGGCTACGAAATAATAACATTTGTTAGACCTCTACATATACATAGGATGGACTGGGGATGTTTAATCTATCAATCCCTTTGATATTTTTTGATACCGTTATAAAAAATCGTTATCAGTTTACAATTTTACTGTATTGCTTTATGTTCGTAGAGCCATGGTAGCGCAGTTGGGTAGTGTCAGTCCTTGAACAATCAAAGTCTGGGTTCGATCCAGGCTCGTACCTATGAGTTCCAATTTGTTATTTATGTACGAATGATTTAATCCCTGTACTCCTTCATATCTCAAAGAACGCTTCAGCTTTCACTCGTCTAGTCTTAATCGTGTCCTCCGCTCCTCAGAAACGCTCACACTTGACATCCCTTACCACCGCACCAGCTTCTACTCTGACTCCTTCACTGCGCGAAGCGTTAGATTGTGGAACTCCCTTCCCGAGGCTATCAGGCAAGACAAATCTATGGCCACATTCAAATACCAACTTAAGTCGCATTTTCTCAATAATTAATCCTATGTAGTAATCCTATGTAATCCTATGTACTAGTATGTATTGTATCCATAAAATAACGTATATTTAATTTGTCTGTATTTATTATTATTATTTAATATTATATATTATTTATATAAGTATACATATGTGTTTAAACAAGTATTTAATTATAATCTATCAATATCTGTCACACCTCCACCCAAATATTGATACTTATTTCCTCTACCCAAAGGTTGTCTGGTAGAGATCGCTGTCAGCGATAAGACCGACTTTTGTACATTTTTTATTTATTTTTTAATTTTATTTTTTAACTTAAGTTTGTATTGGTGTACAATAAAGTTATATTGAATTGAATTGAATGATAAAAACAATTACCATTGGCTTTTCTGTTTCATCGTGATTTACCTTGCCTACTCCTGACATTTCAATTCAAAGGTGTGTGTGAAGTCTACCAATGCGCACTGGTCCCGCGTGGTAAACTATGTCCCATACACTCTCTGTAGGAGAGTAGACCTGAGCTCCTGCAGTGGGGACATATAGGCTGTTAATGATGATGATTTCGTTTCCTTAGTTATTAATTTGTAATATAAAATTGTGTTTCGTTCACATCTTTTTACTATTTTTAATTCCCTTTGGAGTAGAATTTCAAAACATTGATTCATTAAACAATCTAGTCTATCACGCAGGCGTCCTACTAATATATAATATAAATTCCATTTTAAACGAGACAAACTCAGACCGGTAAACAATCATTGGGTGTTGAATTTCGACAGCAACTTGAGGTATTTCGCTTTAAACTTGTCGGAGTGAAACTTTTGAAATATTAGCCCCGGTGTAGTTGCTGTTGGGAGCTACTCGTAGCTACGCATAGTTTGCAAGTTGTCGGGTAAAACAGGCGCTGCGGTTAAACTTGGCATTTCTTTAATGTTACAGATCGACCGTGGTGAAGATAGAAGACTAGAGAGATTAGTCTTAGGCAGGTGCCCAATGGTGGAATACGGATGATGACTAAATTATTTTTATTCCCCTATTCGAGAGACCGTGTGAAAAGATAAGCCTTATTAAAGATTTTTCGATATGATGTATAGTTTTCCTAATATAGCCCATCGAAAAGTGATTCTAGTCACGTGGTGCAAAAACGCTCCATACAAATCGCTACTCAGGCGTGACGTCACGGTTGAGTATTGAAGTATAGATAACGTATGAATCTTTTAACAATATTTGAGTTATCTCGTAAAATAATGTTTTTATGTGACCACGCCCTTACAATAAAATATTCACAACGTAATTAAAAAACAAAAAGTAAAAAAAAAATTTATACGAGCAAGTTGGTTTTTTGGAATTTTTGCGGGCTTTATAAGTGTAAAAGTCCAGAAAAAAATTAAATAATATTAAATATTTTAAATTTTAGAGGAGCTTTATAATGCCCTTTATGGTTTAAAATACAATTTAACCCCAATCTGATTTGGTGTCATCTAGCCTATTAAGTTCGTAGCAAAATGAGAAAAGTATCATGAATGTAGCCTAATGCACACATAACATGCTATTTTATCAACCCTTAGTATAAGTTCTGATACATAAAGACGAATCAAGAGCAAAAAGCTAGAATAGAAGAATAAAAAACCGGTCCAGTTCGGGTCGAGCTCACGCACCGAGGTGCTGAAAATCATGAAAGGTACGGTAATATGCACCCAAGAATGCTCTATTGAAAACGTTGTCCAATTGAAAAACCAACTATACTTTGCAGCTAATTAACATACCAGATGTAAGTCTCTTAACTACAAAGTTAAGTTTGTAAACAGAAAAGCTATTTTTACTGTGTTATAATTGTAAAATCCTGGTTTTCACATTCATACCTATAGTTTTGCTGTAAGACCTTGCTTCTTGCCAAATTTCAGGATTCTAGGTCAACGGAAAGTACCCAATAGGTTGAGGTTCCCTTGCAGTTTGTATGATAAAAATACGGCCATATCTTTATATTGCGTTGACCTATAAGTTTGATTTTTTCACAGATCCAAGGGACGGCAGACTTGATTATTTCACATTAATTTCAACTCGATATCTCCACGCGTTCCCGAGAAAAAGGGTCTCGACATACTAACAGACGGACAACAAAGTGATCCTATAAAGGTTCTTTTTTCTTTTTGAGGTACGAAACCCTAAAAACACAGAAAAATCACAGGTAAATCATAAAAAGACGTAAAGGATTTAAAAATATTCCCATTATATCCGTAAAATCAACAATCAGTCATCCAGTTATTAAAAAGAAAACAATGGTTTAAACACCGTAAACTACAAGATATATTCCCAAACTTTTCGATAATTAAGTTCAACATAATAACGGTGGGTTAGTTCAAATCCAATTATGCAATATATCTGGACCCGCGTCATTGGTTTGTGTATCAGTTTCTGGGTATAATTAAATAACTAACACTGGGTTCAAGTGTACGAATGTAGCGGATAGCGGTTTAGTAGCTACCGATTCTAATATTCGGATATCGTTGGACCAATTCTAATAGGTTACCACTGTCGTTTTAAACGCATCCATTGCTGGTTCCTGATAGAATATGTAATGTCACTCAACAGTCAGAAGACGTAACTTAGATCGTTTAATGCGACAACGCCGTCTCAACCCGACGTTATTCAGCTACATGGATCACACAGGAAGACAGCTCGCTGAGCGTTGGTCTACTAGACCAAAAGAAGCATGTAGGTACATGCAATCAAATACATTTTTTGTACACAAGAACAAAAAACCAGAATCAAAATTTGAGTACAGTAGTAGAGGAAAGCGACCTTATCGCTAAAAGCGATCTCTTCCAGGCCACCTTGAGGCAGCAGAATAGTTTATTTACTAATAGAAAAATTGTGATACACAAAGCTGATCAATATCATACTGTAATTCTACCAAATATAAATAAAAGCATACTGTACATATATTGTATAAACAATAGTCCATATAAAATTGAATCGGGTGGAACAGGAAATCAGAGAAATTCAAGAAGGAAAGAAGAAAATGCTGTTAAGGAATAATTAATAATTGTTACCATACATACATTCCAAATAACAAATAAGAACTCATTATGTACTAGCTAGGCTCAAACCCAGACCTCGATTGTTAAAGGAGTGACGCTCTACCCAACTGAGCTTCCACGGCTTCAAAAGACTACCATCCAGACCCTTATCTAGTGTCTATCATCAAGAGGATGATATGTGGTTTGTAACCTCATAAATAGAATTTTGTTACTAAATTGCGAGACTTGGACCAAACCAAAAGGATGGCTAATTTATAGGCGAGCTCCCTTGTTAAATTGTACCTCATTTACTCGGCTGTCGCTTTGTACAGTCAGCATTAATTAGTTGTGTAAAAGGTCACCAACACAGGCCAGATCCGGCCCTGGGGTAGGCCCCCCACCCCGTCCCCACCCTTTGGGGGACCAGTACCTTAGGGGCAATGCTATATCCTGTGTAACCCATTTTATATGATGGCGACCAAATGAGAACTTCGATATGAACAGTCCATATGTTATCCATATTTTGTTTTTGGAAGCCTGCAAATAATATATTATTTGAATGTCAAAGCATGTCACTTTCTGGGGTATCAATAAATAACTTAAGATAGTTATTGATACTTTGAACACGCCGTTAATTTCATTTGAAGCTTTGATAAAAAAACTACTGAAACAGCGATCAAAGTATATGAATAAATATTTCGTAATAAACAGAATAACATCAGTCCAAACCAAAGCTAAAACTTTAGTTCCTTTAATGTATATCCTTCAACAGGGTTTTTAATAAACATGATTTTCAAATCTGAATGTTGTAAAAATAGACACGTTATTTCACAAATTAATGCAAGTTACATATAGGCGTGGTTGCACACAGGGCTCGAATACAAACGTTTCATGCCTAAATCTCGGACAGCCCCCCTCTAGTGTCTCCGCCTAGCGCCGGCCCTGGTCACTACATCACATAGCTACACTTACTACTTTTTGTTGGACAAAAAGGTCGCTCCCGAATTATTATCGTGGTGTATATTCAGAGCGTTAACATGGCTCCCAAATGTTTAACTCTGCTACAAAATTTCTAGTACGTTTGTTTTTTCTTGTTTCCTTTTTTAAAACTGTGATTTATTTAAACAATTGTTGTAAAGACATGATAGAAGATACATCTTCCATGCCTTAGTGTACAGGCAGACAGCAAAATGTAATATATCTTAATATTTACATACAGCATTCATACTTCAGTAACAACATTCATCATCATCAGCCAGGAAACGTCCACTGCTGGACATAGGCCTCCTTCATGGTACGCCACATCGACCGGTCCCGAGCCACCTGCACCCACCAACTCCCTGCGACTCTAACCAGGTCGTCGGTACATCTAGTACGGGGACGGCCCGGTAGACGTTTCCCGGTACGTGGTCGCCACTCGAGAACCTTTACTCCCCACCGGTTATCGGATCTTCCGTGCCTTTGTGTTTTTCATAGCCGACTCATAAAAAATCAGCAGCAGTGGGCTAGATTTATACACAGCATTTATACTTCAGTAAACTTTAGTGACTAAAAATAGTAAAGGAAAATAGAGGTAAATAAAAATCTTCAAAATAAAGGTTCCCAAATAAAATAACATCTATATATATAAAACAATATTCAAGTCGAAAACAAGAATTACGTCAAAACCGATTTTCCTTCGGATTCATTAATAACCGTAAACTTTATTTCAGGCAGTATCCATCAAACCTGTAATTAATACAAACAGATAGATAGCCCTAAAATCATATCTACAACCTTTTATTTATGTCAACTAAAGAACGGTAGGGTTCCACCTGTACACTGCCACCTGTCATCTGGGCACTGCTAAGGAGTGGAAAGCTCTGGCTGCGCAGTGGGAAAAATCCAAAGGGAAAAATCAAGAGGAAAATCTTTACCATTCTCGACTTTACTGAGATTATGGTCAATCTAGAGCGGGTGTTTAAATAATAAAACAGTGAGATTAAAAACCAATTCTTTACTAGTTGGTTAACAATAACTGATGAATACACGAGATATATAAGATTAAAATCTCTTTCAGATTTATATCCCAACAATATACTAAAGGAAAACAACAAACAAAACGATCTAAAAATACACGAGAGGCAAACCCACGCGCGCCCTACAAGTAAAATTCGATGTCTTAATCTTTTTAAAGACGTGGAGGTTTTTGCTGTGCCCGGGAGCACGTAAAAGGGACGTCAGGGCCTTATCTCGGGAGATAAGCCGGTGACATGGAGCGAGTCAGCGAAAAAATATGAAAAAAAAATTAACCCCCGCGCCTAAGTTTTTGTGGGCGACTGTACTTTTTAGGAGCATCGAGAATTTTAGGTTATCAAAGTGATCTTTTTATTTCTACTAGCAGGGAAGGGTAAACCGTGGTAGCGCAGTTGGGTAGAGCGTCAGTCCTTGAACAATCGAGGTCTGGGTTCGATCCAATGAGCTACAATTTGTCAATTGGAATGTCAAAAATCATTACCATTGTAATTTCGGTGAAGGAAAACATCGTGAGGAAACCTGAACACTCTTGAGAAGTAATTCAAAGGTGTGTGTGAAGTCTACCAATGCGCACTGGTCCCCTGAAGTGGGGCTGTTGATGACGATGAGGGAAGGAAGAAAGCGAAATTTGGGTTTTGAACAAAGCTACTAAGAAAAGTACTATCACGACATTAAACGGCAATCAAAGAAAGCTCGATATTTTTTACATTTCATTTTTACTCTTAGCCAACGTACTGACACGTTATGTACTGTTTGCTATGATTACTGCAGGTTTTTCATTTTAGAAACCTAGGATATTGTGTTTAAATTTTTATTAGCTCTACACACATTTTTCACAATAAGTCAAGGACTATGCAACAAATAATATAATAAAAATCTGTTTTAGAATGTATAACAAAACCCCTATCATACGATATCCAACTTGATCTAGCGATTCCACTTTGAAACTTAACCCCAATTTTCGGTGTTTTTCTGAATTTTCTCTTAAAAATAGAGGTAAATACATATTGTAGCAGATATTATATACCGGGCTCATCATTTGCTGTAACTATTCGTATTCTAAAATTCGATAGCATCAGCAGTTCCTAAGATATCCACTGTCACAGGCCGGACACTTCAAACAAATGTCATGATATTGGCATATACTGAATGCATGACGTTTGTGTACGAGCGCCATATTACCGATCCTTGAACGGGTCACTTTCTTGCGTGTATAGGTGAGGTAACGCGGATCGGCGGGAGGCGGTAACCGTCCGTTCTGTACGTAGTACTATATTATGTGCCACGGTGACAGACGGACGGATATACATATCTTTTCATAGGCTGTTGAGAACCCTAAAAATCCTAACTATAAAACCCTTCTCACATCTGACAATAACCACCCCCAAACTGGTGTAACAAGTATTATCTGAGTGTAACAGAAGCGCCCTTGACCCGACCAGGGTGGAACATGGTCCAACATATTGAAACATGTATTTGGACCACTCCAGGGCACTTAGCTGAGGTTTGGTGTTACCAACCAAAGCGTTAATTTTGTATGGAGTGGGGTCCGACTAGGTGAAATGGTAGACGGTGCGAGTATTGCTTAGTTTGTTTCTTAAAAATCAGTGATATCTTTCTTGTTTTCTGTTTCGTTTCTAATCTCAATACATTTTCATCGTGTAATTATTTTAATGCTCTAATGTAAAATTAGACAAAGCCGAAAATTTTTATAAAAATTTTGTATTTTATATCGTAATAATTCTCAATCCCTACGGAAGACCAGGAACCTGAGTGGTGACCTTTTTGGGCATGTCACAATTTATTTTACCTAGATTAGTTAGTTTTAGTTTGGTGTGCCGTAAGTTTTTCTTTTTAATAAATTAAAATATAGAAAAAAGCTGTTCTTTTTGCATATGTTTCTCTGTCTTTGTTGACAAAAATAAAACGCAAATAGTTAAATTAACAATTAGGTATTAATAATTTACATCTTAAGTGTTTATTCTCACATTTAAAAATAAAACAGTACTTTAAAATTATGTCACAAACTATTATAGTTCTAGTGCATGCAATACAGCGTAAGCATACTGTCTCGAGTGTCTATGGGTTGGTATGTCACACGTCAGTGTCAGAGTGTCAACAGTGTGAGAAGTACCGAACTCATGGGCATCGCCGAGCCAATGATGTGATAGATAGCGTCGTACGCACAAACTCCTACAGCTAGTTGTAACGCCTCTTAAACACATACGTTTAAATGATAAGAGCGTTGGGATATACTTTAATCTGAAATAAGGACTCTGTCTACTTCTTTAATATAGTCTGAGCACACAGAGTGGTCGGCTGCATGGTTGGGAGGTATTATATTAACGAGATTTGTTGTTGAGATAATAGTTTAAAATTTACATTAGTATTATATCTATTAATATAACAATACGGGGAAGGTGAAAAAGTTGCTCTGGTTTTTGCAATGTTCAACCGCCTCTGAAGGTTTTTTTTAAAATAATGCCTTTAACCAATGGTTATCTAGCCAATGACGAGTAAAATTAGGTGAACAAATTTTGAGGTTATAAACTATGCCGAAGCCATTTCTTCAGCTTTCTCAATAAAATGTATAATGTGTACATTTTATCGCTTGTTTTGCATTCTTGACGAGAACTTCAAAGGCCATCCTTGGTTTCAACATTATTCGAAAGAATCCATATGCCGAATGTACTTGACATGGTAAACTCTTCCGATCGCGTCGAAACCCTCGCAATTTTGCGTAATTGATACTATAACACCTTCCATGACACTTTTTGCACTATATCACACCATTATAGCACAAAACACGCATAACAGTATTTACAAAATTTGCAATGAACCACCATTTTTCAAGTTCGCGCCTCAGAAGATTAGTGGCTTTACAGATGGACTCACAGACGATTCACACATTCGAAGTGAAACTTGGACTCTCGGATTGTCAGTCCAACATTGAGCCATTAGGTAACAGAGGCGGTTATAATTGTGCACTATAATTAACGAGTAAAAACAACAACTGGCACCGACTTCAACTAACCTAAAAGTCTACAGCATTCGTCACGTAAAATGTTTACCTTTAAAGAAAGAATTATCTGGGTATAGTACTCGCACAATAAGTTTGCCCCTCTGAAGTTAGTTCTCCGCAATTTCAAACATGTACAGACGGAATGTGTGTGTATTATTTTCTATGATAACTATCCCTAGATGACATAAAACACTAGGACATTTCTTTGCACCCGCTAACTTGCCTTGCCTACCATTTATACGTTAATAATTGATACTTCGCGGTCTTTTGTGACTAACTTCAGAGGGGCAAACATAGTGTGCGAATACTATATATATTGTGTTTTGATTTTCTCAAAAAGAGCTTTATCAATTTAGATGAAATTTATATGGGACCACCTCTGAAATGATCTACCAAATAAAAAAAGAATCATCAAAATCTCCTCCTTTATTGAACTCGGTTGAGAAGCACAGACGGCGTCAGTGAATTCTTTTCCTTGGGTGTAATAATCACACTCACACACTCACTAACTTCTTTTACTATATATTATTATTTTAAATGTAAAACTATTTTTTAAACTATTTTTTAGACTAGATAATATCATATTTCTTGTTACTTACAAAACACATGTCCGGTGGTGGAGACCTGGTTCCTGTAGCACAGGGGATCCTAGTCCAGGAGCCAGTCTTCACAAAGTCACGAAACCATAGAATTAAGCGATTTTATAATTAATATGTACATACTTTGTGGAGAGAGAAAAAGATTTATTATTAATCAATCCTGTATTAGTATCGTCGTACTCAATTTCCTCGCAACAAACCTGCTCCATACAACACAATAACTTTGATACCCCTAGTTTTCCTTGCACGATATTCTTTTGACATAGTTTATCAGCTAGTTATATCTATTGTACGCCACGTATTGTTATTATAATTTTCTTTGTGTTCCCATTTATTTATGGAGCTGTGTACGCCCGCGGGATTATGCCAGGCTCGATGGGTCCATTCTGCATTGTGTTATTGGATATTTACGTTATTCTGTGGCATTTGATTGTTATTGTAAATAAGTTTGTATGAGCTGGGTTGGTTTTAATTGAAAATCGCAAACCTTAGAATAGTCAGTATAACTGGAGTTTTATTTAAAAAGGTACTGCACGAAATTTTATAAAATAAAGTCACTACTATTATGTGCTGAATTCTATGTCTAACGCATAACTGCGTCTGTTCCTGAGTTATGGGAGCGGTGCGGGAGGTTGTGATTACGGAACGTCAAACGACGCGTGACCCCATACCTGTAGTTAAATACATTGAAAGAATTAACTTAGGTTAACGCGATCGTTGAACAAAGGCACGCTCTTGTTGATATTTGATACAAATACATAAATAAATAATAAACAGAACATGCCGTTGATGATATCTAGAATTAAGACGCCATAAAAGTCAACAGCTAGTTAGCCTAAAAATTAAATTAATAAAGCTGAAGTTTAAGACTACAGACTAATAGATTTTCTAGATTCGGATGAGAGAACGAAAATTTCGAAATTGTCAAATTAATTTAGTAATTAACTGGAAACCAATTAACGCTCAATTAAAAATAAAAGTAAGCTACTGAAACCCTGAAGGTTAATTGATAGATTTATATTATTACTATAAGAATAAAGGAAACAGAATCCACTTAAGCTCGAGTGGAGAGACAGAGCTAGAACCACAACCTGGCCACTTCGCATCCCGCGTTGTCACACGAAGGCGTTCCGAGGCAGTTTTTCGTATGCGGCCACCAAGTGTTGGAACAATCTGCCACCACCCCTAAAATCCCTTGTCTCAATAAAAACATTTAAAATTAAACTAAAAAAATATCTTTTATATTACCAAAGTCAGTTTCCTCCCGGTGTGCGGATTGTTCCAACATACCTACAAGACTCAATACGAGTAAACTTCACACATTTGTTTTAGAGCCATCGTCAAATTATAAATTATTACACAATTTCTTATCACACACACTTCTATATCCCTACCTCTAACATAAATACCAACCTTTAACACATTTACAAACATAACATTAATCTTTTACTTACATTATATTTACTTACATTACATTTACTTACATTAATATTCATAAATATACAGGGTGGTCCAAAATGTGACGTCCAAAAATTTTTTTTAGATTCCTTACACCTGGGTGTATCCGAAAATACCCCATGTATGTTCCGCGATTTTTTGTAGTTTAGAAGTTATGATTTTTTAAATGTATATTTCGAATTTTCTGCCGGAGCGACTTAAAATAATCGTAACTTGTTTAATAGTAAGGTTTTTTTATTTATTTTTTCTCGAAAGTGATCGTCTTGAATCACCCTTTCTACTTTATTATCAACTACACAACGTTATTCATTACAAGTTACCGAAAAAAGGGATGAAAGTAAAAATTTTAGGTTTGAGTTGAACGGAGCAAAATTTTCAAAAATTTCTTAAGAGGGAACAGCAGATAAAAAATTTCATATGAAATTAAGGGTTTGGGATATAGCTGTTTTCTCAACGAAACGTTAGCCAAATTCAATCATTTTGATCTTATTCTCTTTATCAAAGAATAATCTAGGCCCGTTGGTTTTGCTTTTTTCAATATTTTGTCTACAATTAGAATTATGGGCATCTCAAAACTCAAAATTTCAGAAAAAATTTCTTTCAACTTATGGTACTCATTATTTAGAGTAAACGTAACATTTTCAGAAAAAGCAAAACCAACGGGCCTAGATTATTCTTTGATAAAGAGAATAAGATCAAAATGATTGAATTTGGCTAACGTTTCGTTGAGAAAACAGCTATATCCCAAACCCTTAATTTCACGGCAAAACTAGGCAAATACCAAAAAAAGCTTCAACTGTCCTTCTCGCACAGTTCGGTTCGGGAGGCAGGGTACACTATATCACAACTATATACTGTGTATTATATGTATAAAAATAAAGTAAGCATGCATTAGTGATGTCAATAAGCTTTATCGATTTTTTCGACTAATAGTGGTGGGAAAAATATATCGATAGATACCCTTTCTCGAGCTATAATGGTTTTACCTGTTAGTTTTAATGTTTAGATTGATCTAAATAAACAAATATAAAGACAAATAATTCTAAGGAAATTTATTTTATCATATCATATTTAACAGAACATTTTCCCTGAAATTCTTAGTTGTTGTTACGTTTTGTTACGTGTAAATAATTAAATATGATTTATGAATAAGTGACTTATGTTTCAAATATTTTTTTAATGTTAAAGTTCGAGTCGGACTCGCATACAAAGGGTTCCGTACCACTGTAAAATATCTAAACAGAAAAAAAACACAGAAAAAACATAACATTTATTGCATGGACATCCGTTTATTTATAACTTTTTTAAAAGCTTTTTTATATTATTTTTTGTTATTTATTATTATTGAAAGTCTTGAGAGAGAACGAGAAGTTATATGGACATCGCATGTACAAATCGCTACGGAGACTATATGACCCGACACAGATATCCCGGAGATCAGCCAGCAAGAGCTTGAAATGGCTCTCCAACAACTCAAAAACCGGTCAAGAGCAAGTCGGACTCGTGCACCGAGGATTCCGTACAGAATATGAATTAATGACATACTGAAAATCATAAATAATAGGTACGGTAATATGCACCCAACAATGCTCTACCGAAAATGAAATTCTAAGCTAAATTACATATTACGAAGTTAAGTTTGTAAACATTAAAAAATCAATTTTACTGTGTTACAATTAAAAAATTCAGATTTATTTCTATGGTTGTGCTGTAAAACCTTTCTTCTTGCCAAATTTCAAGACATTAGGTCAACGGGAAATACCGTATAGATTTTGGGTTCATTGCATTTTGTACGGAAATGGTCTAAAATACAGCTATATCTTTTTATTGCGTTGACCTATAAGTTTCATTATTTGACAGATCTAAGGGACAGCAAACTGGAGTATTCGATATCACAGTGATCCTATAAGGATTCCTTTTTTCCTTTTGAGGTACTTAAAATATAATAGTATAATATGAAGTATGACAGTAGGAAATACGATAGATTTCGACGATATTATTATTCATGTCGACAAATAAAAACTTGAAATATTTTTTCCCAGTTATACATCTCATACACTTAAGACGGGATTTTTAACTCGTCTATTCTATTGTGTGAGGTGTCGTGAAATTACAGTTTTTTAACCGACTTCAAAAAAAGAGGTTATCAATGCGACCTGTATGTATGTAATATTTCCAGAACTGCCCAGTTTTCATATATGTTAGTCTATACCAGCTTCTAAAGAAGTGTGCCAAATTTCTAAAGTGTATGTTTGTTTGTCCTCGCATATATCCGGAACACACACACAAAAGAAAAACACACATAGGGTTCGTGGATTTCAACAAAGCATTCGACACACTCGAACATAGATTTATCTGGGACGCACTGGAAAAACAAGGCGTACATGCAAAATACATAAGAATACTGAAAAACATATACACAAAAAGCACCGCACAAGTGAAGCTAGAATCTACAGGCGAAGAATTTTCGATTGAGAGAGGGGTACGCCAGGGAGACCCAATTTTACCAAAAATATTTTCAGCTATCCTGGAAATGATATTCACAAATCTGGATTGGACGAATAAAGGACTAAATATAAATGGCAAAAAGCTGAGTCACCTACGCTTTGCAGACAACCTGATCTTACTTTCGGAAAACCCGAAAACCCTACAGACAATGTTCCAACAGTTAGCGGAAGAGAGCGAGAAAGCAGGCCTGTCAACGAACTTAACGAAAACAAAAGTAATGTCAAATTCCTCACAAACAGAGCCCATAACAGTAAATAATGGAGAAATAGAGTATATAGAAATGGACAAGACTAATAACTGAATGGCAACCACGAGATAGCAAAAGAAAAAGAGGCAGACAGACTAGAAGATGGGAGGACGACATCAGACAAGTGGCGGGTCCAACATGGACCCGCATAGCGAAAGATAGAATAGAGTGGAAATCCTTAGAGGAGGCCTATGTCGAAAGACAAGCTGAAATGTAGGAACGACCGGTTACTGATACTTAATATAAAAAGATAAGTAACGTATAAAGTAAGCATATTTTTAAGAAAATTGTAACAAAAAATTAGTTCAGCAATAAAGGCTATTTTATTTAATTTATTTTTTATATATCCGGAACTACAAGTTCGATTTAAATAATCCCTTTTTTGTTTACCTAGGTATTGTAAAACTTAGGGAAGACTGCAAGTTTCATCAAAATCGGTTCAGTAGTTTTTGAGACTGGGAATGTTAAGTGTGTATTTCGGCGTTGCAGTGCAGCAGAGCAAATTTAAAATTAATGTTTTAACTGTACTGTAATCTGTATGCCGAATAAATTATTTCTATTCTATTCTATTAGTTAAATGTTTGTTACCTCAGAGCTTTTCACTGGGTGAACCGATTTGGATGATTCTTTATTATTTGAAAGCTGATGCTTTCCATGTGGTCCCATTTCAATTTGGTCCGGTTCTTAGAATGGAATCCATGAGAAAACAATATACATATTAAATTTTCCTTAATAAAAGTAGACTTTTAGGGCAGTTGAAGTCGGTTTCTAGTTCTTTTTGAACGCTTTAACTTGTTAGTCCTTAGACTCTAGCACTCTAGGTACTAAAACACCTCTAGGTCACCTAAAGTATCGTTGGAAGACGAACGTTCGGATATGGTGAAACTAAAAGGTTTCTTTGTTGACCGTAGAACCCTAAAATAGCAACGCCATAATTTATATTGTATTTATATGTGATAGGTACTTACTAGTCAATTATATCAAATACAACCACAGTATGTCGAGACTAAACCAATATGCGAACAATAATTTCTCAAAACGTAAAACAAGGGTTGACGCACGCTCACGTCAAGTTTATTATAATTTTGAAAAATACACTCTAGCCCAGGCGGAGGGGTAGCGACTATGCGCGGCGCGCAGGGGCCTCTTTGGGATGTTATGCAGCGTTATTTGTGTGAGTGAAAGCATGTGAAAGGCTGTATGTGTGCGTACCGAATCGCGACAGCAATAACATATTCAAATACCTACTATTCTACGGAGACTTTGCTTCATTGGCGTCTTAATAATACAAAATTAATGTTTCATTGGTTCAAACTAATTTTAAAAACTCCAGCAGTTTGTCAGCTTACCAAATAATAATAAAAAAGTTGTTCTTAATAGGCGATTTTACGACGAAATTGGCTTCAGAACTTAGTTAGGTGAGAATGCATAAAAAAAAATGTTGTCGTAAAAAATGTTTAAGCTTATTTTTTTTTTCATTTTTATGGCCTACATTAGCAAGGCATCAAAAGCATTCAAATAATCTCAAATTGAACGATCAGTGACACATTTCATTTTCTGTTTTTAGACATGAAATTATGAAAGCTAGAATTAAACCAAAATCTACTTCAAGGCCAATCACACACAATGACACAAAGCAATAAATAACACGTTTCAAAAGGCGCCAGGCCAGTAAGGTCTTTCTCTTTCGCACTGTTATGGTTGCGTAGAAGTACGAAAGAGAAAGACCTACTGTCTTGGCCACAAAAGTCAGCCGTGCGCGCTAGGGGTTTTTTACCTGCACTTCCCTCTCCCCCCTCTCCCCATACATTCTCCGTAGCATCTCACTGTATCGTCCGTCCGCTAGTCGTTCACTCACTTCCATCGCGTGTGATACTACTTGACGTTGCTTCTTTCCGATACCGATATTTTGAACCTACTTTCGCTTTGTTACTGGACTCCGATTTGCCTTACGACTAACTTGTGCTTGTGTTACGGACTCCGATTTGCCTTACGACTGACTTGTGCTTGTGTTACGGACTCCGATTTGCCTTACGACTGACTTGTGCTTGTGTTACTGACGGCAACATGAGTAATTTTAGTCTAAGCCAGTACGCAGAAATGCACTTTTACTATGGTATGGCCAAAGGAAACGGTCATTTAGCCGCAAGGCTATATCGTCAACAACTGGACCGGCGAGGAGAAATACTGGACCATTACCCGGACCATAGGGTATTTATTAATACTCATAATACGCTGATGGCCGGGCGTATCCCCGGTCGTAGCCAAAGGCACGAAGGAGTACCCAGAGTAGATCCGGACAGAAGAGATGAAGTCATCGCAGCTGTAGAAAGAGACTCTTCTACGAGTTCCAGAGCAATAACCAGAAGGACTGGAATACCACGGACCTCAGTTCTAAGGATATTGAAAAATGGTATGTCGTTTTGTTTTTTATTTACACAAAACATAAATCACAGATACAATGCCAGGTATTAGACTTCTTCCTGCCTAGGTGGTGAGTAATAGTCCTTTTCTTTTTTCAGAAGGCTACCACGCTTACCACATTCAGCGCGTTCAGGAGCTACAAGCTTCAGATTACCCTAGAAGAGTTGCTTTCTGCGAAACAATGATACAAAGGTGTCAGGAAGACCCAGATTTTTTTAATAAGATCTTATGGACCGATGAATCCCGTTTTGAAAACACTGGAGTATTTAATATCCATAACTATCACAGCTGGGAAATTGAAAACCCACACCTTGCAAGAGCATCAAATTTTCAACATCGATACAGCGTAAACATGTGGTCGGGAATTGTAAATGGAGAACTGATTGGGCCTTTCGAGCTGCCGTCTAGGTTGGATGGAGACACATATCTAAACTTTTTGCAGAACAACCTTTTTGAATTGCTGGAAGATGTAAACTTGGAAACAAGAAGGCACATGATATTCCAAAATGATGGTGCTCCTTGCCATTACGCACGCCAAGTGAGGGGGCACCTTAATGAAACATACCCGGGCAGATGGATTGGGCGTGGCGGCCCAATCGAATGGCCTGCACGTTCACCGGACTTGAACCCAATAGATTTTTTTATTTGGGGTTACTACAAAGAAGTTGTCTATGCTCAGCAAACTAACTCCGAAGAAGAACTGAGACGAAAATTGAGAGAAGCAGCGACGAAAGTCAGACAAAATTCAAGCGCTTTCCGCAGACTAAAAGATAACTTTTTAAGACGTTGCCGATTGTGTATCGAAGTTGAAGGGCGTCATTTTGAAAATCTTCTTTAATAAAGTAGTTGAACTTAATTTGTGTTTTCTTTTATTGATGCTAAAAATAAACCAAAATAACCGTATTAATAAAAACTAAACTAAGCTTTTTTAAAATAAAATGTTTTCTAATGTGTCACTGATCGTTCAATTTGAAATTATTTGAATGCTTTTGATGATGCCTTGCTAATGTAGGCCATAAAAATGAAAACAAAATAAGCTTAATATTTTTTTTTGACAAAATTTTTTCTTTATGAATTCTCACCTAACTAAGTTCTGAAGCCAATTTCGTCGTAAAATCGCCTATTAAGAACAACTTTTTTTTTATTATTTGGTAAGCTGACAAACTGCTGGAGTTTTTAAAATTAGTTTGAACCAATGAAACATTAATTTTGTATTATTAAGAAATTTTTGAAAATTTGGCTCCGTTCAACTCAAACCTAAAATTTTTACTTTCGTCCCTTTTTTCGGTAACTTGTAATGAATAACGTTGTGTAGTTGATAATAAAGTAGAAAGGGTGATTCAAGACGATCACTTTCGAGAAAAAATAAATAAAAAAACCTTACTATTAAACAAGTTACGATTATTTTAAGTCGCTCCGGCAGAAAATTCGAAATATACATTTAAAAAATCATAACTTCTAAACTACAAAAAATCGCGGAACATACATGGGGTATTTTCGGATACACCCAGGTGTAAGGAATCTAAAAAAAATTTTTGGACGTCACATTTTGGACCACCCTGTATACAATTTATCTAACTACATCCCATTCATCATCACTCATGCATCAACTAAAAATTAGTTTAATTTTATTTTATTTTATTTAATTAGTATAACAGTGTTACTAAATATCTCTGGGCCTGTCTGAAAATCAGCGCTGCAGCTACTGCTGCCGCATATGCTGAGACAGGTCCATTTCGGCGTTGCAGTGCAGCAGAGCAAATTTAAAATTAATGTATTAACTGTACTGTAATCTGTATGCCGAATAAATTATTTCTTTCTTTCTTTCTTTCTTTCTTTCTTTCTTTCTTTCTTTACTTAGTTTATTGCAATAAATTTTCATCTGTCTCTGTTTTTCCCAGTTTCCCACTAGCCACGAAGGCTTGCAACGACACTCACGGAAAGGCATGGAATGGGGTGACGCTATCCTAACAAGGCCTACTCTCCTACAGAGAGTGTATGGGACATAGTCCACCACGCGGGACCAATGCGGATTGGTAGACTTCACACACACCTTTGAATTTCTTCTCATGAGTGTGCAGGTTTCCTCACGATGTTTTCATTCACCGAAATACCAATGGTAATGATTGCAATCATTCGTGCTTCAATAACAAATTGTAACTCATTGGTACGAGCCAGGATCGAACCCAACCCAACTGTTCAAGGACCTGCTCTACCCAACTGCACTACCATAGCTACTATAATTCCAACCAGTTCTAAATTAAAAATCTAACAATACCCTATGCATTAATCATACGAAAATACTAGAAAATATTCCATTGTATGCCGAAAATTCCTAACATCAGTTGATTTTCTTCAAACTACTGAATCGATCTTTACCAAATATAGCTAAGAACCACCGCAAGGAAACTTGCTATCACGTATCAAAACCGCATCAAAATCGGTCCATCCGTTCGAGAGCTACGATGCCACAGACAGACAGACATGTAGGGGCGCATACGTCACAGTATGCTGACTTGACGTTTTGCGACTCGGGGCTCGCCAGTCGTTCCTCGCGCCCCTAGCCAAACACGCGCGCGCAGCGCTACATTATTACGTCATACATTAGTCTCGTCTAATCTAAGACAAATTTGTAATATCTCAATAAATAGCGCATTGTTTCGTGAACTGAGTATCGTGGTTTGACTTGAGCATCTCCTCTCAAAACACAGACTGATTTGTGCAGTTAAAGAACACGTGACAACTAAATAATCAGACTTTATATTGGTGACCCCGACGTGATACAGGCAGCTGAACGCTATAACCAAACCAGACAGGTACCCCATTCCCCGTTTAGGCGATTTCACATACATTTTGGCAGGTAAGAAAATTTTTTCGTCAATCGATGTCAACAGGGCCTATCATTTTATTCCAATTAATCCGGCGGATATCGACAAAACCGCGATTATCACGCCCTTCGGATTATTCGAGTTCACGAGGATGACCTTCGGACTTCGGAATGCGGCCCAGACCTTCCAGCGCTTCATGAATCATACCGTTTTAGAAGGGCTAGATTTTCTATTCAGCTATATTGATGACATCATCATCGCCAGTGACAACGAGGAACAGCATCGAGAGCACCTGCGGCTACTTTTCGAGCGGTTAAACAGGTTTGGTATAACGATCAACTTGGCAAAAAGTTGTTTTGGAGCTGCCGAATTAGATTTCGTTGGTTTCCGCGTCACTTCCAATGGGATACGGCCTTTGGACGATAAAGTCAAAGCCATCTGTGACTATCCGAAACCAAAGAACATCAATGAACTTCGTCGGTTCTTAGGAATGGTAAACTTTTACAGGAAACACATCCCACAGGCGGTACAAAGTCAATGTATTTTAACAAAATACCTAAGTAACGCCAAGAAGAACGACAAAACACCCATTGTGTGGACACCGGATGCGGAATCAGCATTTCGAGAATGTAAGTCGCAATTGGAGAACGCTGCGACGTTATCGTACCCGAGCGCGGACGCTACGTTGGCGCTAATGACCGACGCGTCGGACACGTGCATAGGGGCAGTTCTACAACAACTGGAAAAAGGTTTGTGGAAGCCTCTTGGGTATTTCTCTAAGGAGTTGACGACACCGCAACAGCGTTATAGTACGTATGATCGAGAATTATTAGCCATTTATTCTGCCTTAAAATATTTTAGAAAAATATTCGAAGGCAGACCGCTGGTCATATATACGGACCACCGACCGCTAGTACACGCGTTCTCAAGATCAAAATCAGCTACTGACGCGGAGACGCCGAGGCGTACAAGGCAGCTATTGTTCATTAGCGAGTTTACAACCGATATTCGGCATGTACAAGGTAAACACAATAGTGTGGCCGATGCCTTATCGCGTGTAGCGACGATTTCATGCCCAGCACCATTAGATTTGGAACGGCTGGCCGATTCGCAGAAATTGGACGCCTACATTTCGCAACGACGTCATACAGACGACGGCACCAGCGTATGCATTAAAAGCATATTTGTGCCTACATGTGACCACGAGTTGTATTGCGAAATATCAACATCGACCGCTAGACCCTACCTACCTAAGGAATTTAGGCGTCAGGTATTTGATAATTTGCACAACTTAAGCCATCCAGGAATTCGAGCTTCACGCAGATTGGTTGCGAAAAGATATTTTTGGCCGGGTATGAACACAGACGTAGGTAATTGGGCCAAGTCTTGTATTAGGTGTCAAAAAGCAAAGATCGGTAGGCATACAATATCAGAATACGGAGCTTTTAAACAGGCAGAGCGTTTCGAACACTTACATGTTGATATTGTCGGACCTTTACTCACGACTGAGGAAGGGTATAGATATCTTGTCACCATGATCGACAGAGGTACGCGCTGGCCGGAAGCAGTACCGATAAAGGATATTACGGCGGAAACTGTCGCTAAGGTAATCTATGATAACTGGATCACGCGATACGGTTGTCCTTGCCGAATAACAACGGATCAAGGGCGGCAATTCGAAAGCCAGCTATTCACCGATTTGATGAAGTACTTAGGGGTCGAAAAGGTAAGGACCACTAGTTACCATCCACAGGCTAACGGCATCGTGGAACGCTGGCATCGCAGTTTCAAAGCAGCGATGATGGCTCGCCTAGACTCAAGGTCATGGGTAGACGAACTCTCAACGGTGTTATTAGGACTTCGCGCTGCGGGACGTAGCGACAACGGCGTCAGTGCAGCCGAATATACGTTCGGCAAGCCGTTACGATTACCAGGTGACTATTTTTCAACAGGTAATTCTGTACATGGTGGCTCAAGTGGTGTCCTTGAGAACGTACGCGAAGCAATTAGCAGGCTCAGACCTATCGCTATTAATCATCATTGTAACCAAAACTGGTTCGTGCATCGAGATTTAAAATCTTGCACACATGTGTTTGTCAGAGATGATGCAGTTCGGAAGCCTTTGAAAACCCCGTATGATGGTCCTTTCGAGGTCATTAAAAGAGGTTCGAAAGTTTTCGAACTGCAGCTACCAAACAGGCGGGCAAATATCTCTATCGATAGACTGAAACCGGCATACGTTCTTAATGATTCGGAAAGCACGGTTGCGCCACCAAGTACAGAAATCAAGACGGGTTCGGAAGCAGTGCACAGCAATGTACGCGGTGATAGACCACCGCTGCAGAAAACGCGCAGTGGACGCGTAACAAAGATGCCAGCACGTTTCTAGTAATTAAGGTCATACTAGGTAAGCAAAATAGTTTCAGCATGTGCGTACTTTATTGCAATTTCTTTTAATCTTAAATTTATTTGGTAAAGCAGCGGTGACACACGCCTAAAATATAATCATATTTAAAATATAAAGTTACACCTACTTAAAATAAATTGCAATGGGACAATATAACACTAAGAACGAAGAAGTAAACATCGTCAACCAGCAGATGAGTCAACAGGTTGAGGACCTCAAAGGCAAAACGGAATTCGTTGGAATTATGATTATAGGAGCTATAATTGTTTTCACAATCATTATGTGTTGGCTATGTTTACTACGTTGCAAGCAGTGTACGGGAAAGTGGATCAGACGAAGAGTGAGTGCTGTAGTTGGTAAGGCCATCGAGACGCAGGAGCTGTCTGCAGTACGCACAGAGCAGCCCACACCCACTAAGGTGATATTTTCATAAGTGTTTTAGCATTTACTTATTTTTCTCACTTTAGTTCACAACTATTACTTACGTTTTAATAAAAGGCATTTCGTTCACAGTTTGGTAAAAAATATATATTTGATCTAGTATATAAGAACTTGATTGTTTAAATTTAATAATGTACAAACAGTAATGTATATTGCCAGCAATGTATACTTAATGATTTAGCATGAACATTGAACTGTTACAGAGTCATGATGTAAGCAAAGCTATCATGTTACGCATTGTTGTTGTAGGTTTATCGCAGCGCATTCTTTGTTTGTATCGAGTCATATCTTAGTAGTTATAATTTGGTTTGTGATTTCAAAATTTATGTATTTTTCATCGTACCAAATTCTAGGGGGGTGTGATGTAGGGGCGCATACGTCACAGTATGCTGACTTGACGTTTTGCGACTCGGGGCTCGCCAGTCGTTCCTCGCGCCCCTAGCCAAACACGCGCGCGCAGCGCTACATTATTACGTCATACATTAGTCTCGTCTAATCTAAGACAAATTTGTAATATCTCAATAAATAGCGCATTGTTTCGTGAACTGAGTATCGTGGTTTGACTTGAGCATCTCCTCTCAAAACACAGACTGATTTGTGCAGTTAAAGAACACGTGACAACTAAATAATCAGACTTTATAGACACATAAATTTGCGTCAAACTTATAATACCTATCTTTTTGCGTCGGTGGTTAAAAACTCGCAGCACATTCAACCACAAAAGATTTGAACACGCACAAATAAAAACGTCACGCCCATTTAACCACGTAAACTATACGTCACGGGCTCACACTTCAACGCAACTGAACATGTGTTAAATTAAACTGTACGTTACGCTAACAGCTAGTTATCTGTGAGATAAGTATCGGTTGTTTTTCGCTCCGTTTAATGTTTAAATGACCATATCGCACTTGGGTTTATTATAGGTATGAGCTTAGCGTACGAAGGTGGGCAAGGAATGTTTATTTAGGTGCTAGTTGGATTTTCTGTGGTAAGAAGACACTGTTTACTTGGCAAAATTGTTTATTTATTTTCCGAATGCGATTTTTGAAAAAAAAATCGTCAAGTGCGAGTCTGACTCGCGCACCAAGGGTCACGTACAGAATACGAATAATAAACACAAAACAAAGCTCTACCGAATGCGCCTGACGAAATCACACGCGCAATTGTTAATTGACACTTTAAGAATAATATTCTTAAACAGGCGTTAATAGTTTGTAATCTTAAAGTGGCAATTTAAATGTTTTTAATTATTTTTAATCGACTTCAAAAAAGGAGATGATCAATTCGACGGGTAAGTTTTTTTAATGTTTGTTACCTCAGAACTTTTGACTGGGTGAACCGATTTGGATGATTCTTTTTTTATTTGAAAGGTAGTGCTTCTCGTGTGGTCCAGTTCTGACAACGGCATTCTTGAGAAAACGATATAAATATTAAATTTACCTTAGTAAAAGTAAACTTTTAGGGTAATTGAAGTCGGTTTCCATTTCTTTTTGAACGCATTTACTTGTTATTATTTGTTGTAGTAGCGGCAACAGAAATATACGTTCTGTGAAAATTTCAACTAACTATTACAGATCATGAGATAAAGCCCGCTGACAGACGTACGGATAGCGGAGACTTATTAATAAGGTTCCGCTGGTTACCTTTCGAGAACGGCGCCTTAAAAAGCACAGTACAAACAATTTGAACCGATTTCAAAAAAGAAGAAGGTTTTCAATTCTTCACGTATGTTTTTCGAAATGTGTGTTACGCGATAACTCCGCCAACCATTTTTGATAATTCTTTTTTTGTTTGGTATAGTATCATACCTACTTCAGAGGTGGTCCCGTATAAATTTGATCGCTCTATGCGAAAATGAACAGAAACCAAATTTTTAAGGCAATTGAAGTCGGTTTTAATTGTTTTTGAACGCGTTAATTACGTAACTTGTCGTAGCGTCTTCCACTGCGACAAATGTAACTAAACCAGTTAAAATCAGCGGCACGAGAACACAACAGTTAGTGCAAATTAATATCAAATCGATTCGTTCCGGTAAAAAGAGAAATTAAACCCAAATCTAATCGCACGGCTTAACTGCGAGTTAAATGTACCACCGTCAGGCGATAGGTTTGCGAAATATTTCTATTGGGAAATTTATCTGACTGTATAAATAAGAAACTACAAATCTATGGCTGCATATTTTCTGTTTAACGTTATCCCTCTCCTAATGCTTCCATACTAAATTTCTGTTGCCATAATCTTTTAAAATAGACGACCTGGCTTTGATAAGTAATTACTTAAAAATAGGAAATGAATTTATAGTGTCGCCAAATAAATCTTATTAAATTTTCTACTTTATAAAAAAATACGGATTGGCTTCTTGAAAACTGCTTTTATAGCTTTCCTGAATATTTGAATCGTAAACATTAATCATTTTAAATATACCTGTAATTATAGTTTGATATAAATTAATGAGATGACTTGTGAATTATTTAATGACAAAATTATTAACATTGTACTAATTGACATGCGATGTAAACTAATTTTCAACGATTAAATTCCTTATTAGATATGTTTATAATATTTGCACACCGGTGGACAAGTTAAGTACATCGAACTAATTGAAACTATGTACTTGGCAAATAAAAATTTTCTTTGTTTCTTTATAGAGCCCTGCTACCAACAAAATCTTGCTGTAAATGATTATCTTTTTGTTCATAAAGCTCTACGTGACTCACATGTGGGGTCACAGCAAGTTTTTAGGATTTGCTTTTTGACAAATTTCAGGATTGTATTTTTGAAGGAATAAGATTTAACAGCCGTATCTATTTTTATTGCGTTGACCTAGAATTTTGAGTTTATCACAAATCCAAGGTATTGCAGACCTGCGTATTTGACATTAATTTCAACTTGATACCTCCACACGCTCTTGAGAAAAATTGTCTGTACTCTCTACAGACATACAGACAACAAAAAGTGATTCTATAAGGGTTCCTTTTTGAGGTACGGGACTCTAAAAACCGACCAGAATGATCCTCAACAACTTGTTGCCATAACTATCTAGCATTCCAAAAAAGACGGATACAAAATGGTCGCGCGAAAAACACCGAGGCGTGTTAAAAACATTTTTTTGCGCGGCCAACTCAATTTCAGGAACATGAAATCTCGCTTTTCCCCAATTTTTTTCTTCTGTGAACGCAAATATTTAAAGAACGCAACATCAAAAGGTTTGTGTATACAATGCTTGGGGTGCACGTCTCAGGACAGGGGCGGACTCATGTGCACATATCCATGGGGGGTCACTATAAAAAAAATCAGATAAAAATATTTAAGATGCACATTTTTTTATATAAAATATATTTATTTCTGTAATTATTATGCAACTACAGATAACAATTGTACCATTAAACTAGATAAGTTTTTCAACAGGGGTCATGTATAAAAATTCAAACACTATTTAAACTCTATAATGAATCTATGTACATGAATGATGATGATAAGATAAATTCTTACATAAAAAAGTTGAAATTTAAAAAGTTATAAAACTTACTCTCATAAAATTATATATGCAGTGTCCCCAAAACCGGGTCCATAATTGTATCTTCAGTCTAAGACATGTGTATAGTTATGGAAGCAATAAATAAATTGAAATTGAATGCAAATAAACGATTTGATTTTAAATATAATAAAAATGAAAGGTTGCATTAATATTAAACTAGTGACCCACCCCTGATTACAGCCCTGTTCAGAATAAGTTTTTCTCAGCAAGGACATTTTATCTGAAGATAGTTCGATAACCTCCGGAAAAACGTCTCCGCCTTTATTCGGATGCTGTTTTCGTATAATATAGATTGCGGCGTCCATATTTATTATGATTCGTGACCTATTTAGCGGTACAAAGGAGAATCGACTGTTTATTCTGGACTCTGTTTTGTTGCTCTTTTTAAAATTGGAAGAGAACAAATATTGTTGTTACAGCAATTCTTCAGTACAATAAATTCCACCAAAAACATTTTATGTAAAATAAGCTTTCAATGTTTAAAGGTATAAAATCTCATTAAGGCGGATCCATGACTCAGAAACTCTGAGATTTGTAGACTTGAAAAAAATACATATGAATTTTGACGACATTATCTTTGATAAGACAGCCACCGATACGTGATCCATAAATTGTAGGTATACTTCAATCAATACAATTAAATCCAAAAGCAAACTCTAAAACATTAATATGTTCGGTTTTTTTATAGACTTAATATCATTAACGCGTTCAAAAAGAACTAGAAACTGACTACAATCGCCCTAAAAGTACCTTATACAGCACAGCATTCATCCCATAAAATGTTCACTCGCTCATTTGGTTTTCGTAGATTTTCTCAAAAAGCGCTGAATCAATTTCAATAAAATTTATATGCCACCTCTGAAGCATTCTCTACCAAAACACAAAAATAACAACAAAATCGATTCACAATTGGCGGAGTCAACGCGTCACATACATACAAAAAATATACAGTCGAATTGAGATTTTCGAAGACGATTGAAAACTGTGTGAATCTGGGTTGTTTAATTTGACATCTTTATTTATGTTACCAATATATATAGTTCTTAATAAATTAATTCAGAAAAAAGGTACCGAAATCTAGGCGAACGTCGATATGGCGCACTAATTCTTACCCTTTTTACTCTAACGTGATATGATTCGTGGGGAAGTGAGAAAAAAATCGAATTACTTGTGGGTCAGGCAACGGCCTTAAGAGTTAAGCTTATTCTTTAAGGCCTAACTCGATAAACACCTAATCTTGATTACAAAGTATAGCTTGGTTGATTTGTAAGAAATTTATTGTCCATTAATGTTGCTTCGTTTAATAGTTATATATGAACGCCAACTCCAATTTTTTTAATATGATTTAATTTCCACCCTAATTAGTCAATTATTTAACATACATTCTTTTTGCCTGCGATATCGTCTGCATTCTTTTGAAACTGCACCCAAAGGTAACCTTTTATACTAAAAAAATCATTTATGCAGAAAGGCATAAAAAATTCTAGTCAAAGGAAAAAAATACCTATTCCTAATCTCAAAGTCCCGTAATAAAAATGAAATAAACAGTGTCCCCCCAAAAATTAACTAAAACACCCAAAAGCATCAAAACCCCTTTCGTACAACACGAAAATTTTAGCCTTAACATTTACAGAGGAGAGATAGCTATATCTACGTGATGTAGAGTGCGAGTGGGACGCCAGATAACGTACGTTTCGAATTGTCGTCGCAATATTCGAGATTAAAAGTAACGGCTCGGTAGGCAGCGAATTTCCATTGTACAGGCGGCGACAGAAGTGTTATTGGTTTAATTTCTGCGACATTTATGTTAGTGGCTGTACCTCGGAATGACGAACGGGTGACGTAATTTTAGCCCTGTTTTTAAGCGGGCATTAGTTGATTAGAAAATAATTGTTTATAAGTTTTTTTAAAAAAAGTGAATACGAGTATTAACAGAAAAATACATTTGAATATTGTGTTGCTTTTGCTCTAACGTTATCCCTCTCATAATGCTGCCATACGAAATTTCTGTTGCCATAATCTTTTAAAATAGACGACCTGGCTTGGATAAGTAATTACCTAAAAATAAGATATGAAATTATAGTGTCGCGAAATAAATATCATCAATTTAGAACTTAATAGTTAGCTACAATAGCAGTTACGCAGCTAGTGGTTCATAGATGGCGCTTTGAACAATGATCGAAAAAAGTAATTAAAATGCAAATTGTGATTCACTGTGAAGTTGTATGTTAATGATACTCATTTCGCGACATCACAATCCGATGTCCTATTTGAGATAGTTACTACACAAATCCAGCTGTTATATTTTAAAATATTACGGCAACAGAAATGAAGTATGAAACTTTTATGGAGGTGGATCGCCTTAAGACTAAACCGCCTCCGTGGCACGGGTGCGATGCCCAAGAGTGGTACGTATTATCTCTGGGGAATCACTTTTCTCGCCGCCTGTCCTCGACTGACGCCCCAAATACGCTAGCCAGTCGAGCCCTCAAAAACCCAGCGAGCGCCGGCTATTTCGCGAAGCACCCGCATTCGAAGCGTGCATGGCGCTGGCAATTTTCTTCTCGCCTGTACACTCGTGTTACGTCCAATACGTGTTTTATTTACATTGCAAAGTGAAAGGGAGTCTTTTTGGCTTTTTTGAAAATTGAAAAATGAATTTTAATCATAGGTGAAAATTTTTACATGGCCTCCACCACAGACTCGCAGTCTTGCTAAGAAATATTTGCCGCCTATACATACAGAAATTATACTAGCTGTGGTTTAACTTTTTTAACAATACTTATATGTAAACTATATGTTCACGGAATGTACTCGTCAAGTCCTTTCATTTGATACCAAACACGATATTTTTATCCTTAACTTTATGTCTCATATAAGTCGCCATTTTGAATTTTTTGCGACTTCGTGCAGCCTACAACCTGCGGGCATACACAAAGCACCCAATGACACCTCATTTGTCAAAATATTTAATAGTTTAGGAGACATTAGATGAACAAACATGAAAGGGTTGCTAAAATCATAACACTGCTTTTGACTTTGCTGTAGTAGGGCAAAAACAAACATGAACCCCGGTAGTTATAAATGCCACCAAAATTCTCGATCTACCTTTACAAATGTAATATATCCAACAAGGTATAATGGAAGCCCGGGGGACATTTCGCGCCGCCTTCCCACATTGTGACCTGTATATCGTGATTTGGACCAAAATGTTCTTTAACATAATAATACATAGCGCTTATATGTTTTTCCTTAAGTATATTGTCCGAAAACGAGGGTAGTTCTGCGTGATGTACCATTGTGGTGGTTTGTGGTGAATACTGATGTCAATGTTGTATTAAAAGGGATTCAATGGCGCAAACTAACCTTTTACTGAGGCTTTTAGTGAGTTTTGTTTCAATAACAAGCTTCTTAATAGTAGATTGTTACACAAGAGATGAAAGGGATCAGTTGCATCCCGAGATATTTGCGGCGCCCGAGCGAAGCGAGGGTTCGAGAGCCTATAGTTCGAAGGTGCTTTGCTTTCACCCGAGTTGAACACTCGACTTTTTATTTCGATTTTGAGGAAAGGAAATAGACAATATGTGACATAATAAATACACTTTATTTAGCAAAACCCCAATACAAGGAAGAATATTTTGCATAATTTTTTTTGCTTGCAAACTGTTAATTTTTTTATTTCATTTATTGTATTTAAATTTCGTAACACTATCATACTGTAAATAAACAGCTATTAGATATGTCTAAAAACACGAAACAAATAATATTACATTGTACGAAGCATTCTGCCACATGAGCCATCCCATTGGCAACAAAACTTCTTCCCCTCCAAAATTTAATTCAACAAATAGCTCAGAGAGGTGTAAACTCTGATAAAGTAATTCCATTTTACACAATAAGGTGTAACGTAATATCTCATCTACTTCTGTGACAGCGCCCATTTCCCCCGTCTTGTTCCGTATTGTCTTGAATGAAAGCATTCTGTGGAATACGGAACGGTATTTTTAACAAGATAATCGTGTGTGAGTGATTTAATTTTGACTGTGTGTGTAACGAATCGCAGTAGATCACTCGCATCTGTAGCCCAGTGGCTACACGGTTGGACTAACGCCTAGAGGTCCTGAGTTAGATTATCAGTGGAGATACATATCGGTACTCGGTTTGGCTGGATGGTCCGCCAGGCTAGCTACCACCTGTTACCTAAGTCTGCCGCCTAACAGTGTTAATAGAACAGTTGTGTTCCAGCGCCCCATTAGCTTCAGGCTTCTGGGTGCGCACGTAAACCAATCAAATGACATATAGTAAATTTTTAAAGCCTTTTCTTATTTTATTTAAGGTCACCTACAGGATATACATTAACATAAGTATTAAGACACAAATGTAACAGTATAGCTAAATGCTACCCTACTTACAGGCAACAACGACATGATAATAAGAACGTTATTAAATTAAAAGAACGATAACAAAATAAAAATAACAAAAGAATATTTACAGCTTATAAGATATTAAGGTTTTGAATTTAAATTTACTATTGTGAAAAATATCAACGTCTATGGCTTTGGTTAACAGGTTATACTGACGCACGAGTCTGTTTAGTGGTGAGTGGTGTCCAAGATTTGTCCTTGCAGTGGTTTCGCTGAATAAAAAGTGTTTACCAGGACGTGGTAACTTGGCTGTTACGCGAAAATTAACTTTGTCAGAGGACAGTCCAGCACGCCACTCACCAACTTCCAGAGAAACATATTGTCCAGCAGATGTCTTCTCTCCGACAATGAAACCTCTTTAAAATATTTTAAAGCCTTTTTTTTAAATAATGGCTTTAACCAGTGGTTATCTAGCCAATGACGAGTAAAATTAGGTGAACAAATTTTGAGGTTATAAACTATGCGAAGCCATTTCTTCAGCTTTCTCAATAAAATGTATAATGTGTACATTTTATCGCTTAATTTGGATTCTTGACGAGAACTTCAAAGGCCAGCCTTGGTTTCAACATTATCCGAAAGAATCCATATGCCGAATGTACTCGACATGGTAAACTCTTCGGATCGCGTCGAAACCCTCGCAATTTTGCGTAATTGATACTATAACACTGTCCGTGACACTTTTTGCACTATATCACACCATTATAACACAAAAAACACACATAACAGTATTATTAACGAATTACTAAAATTGCAATGAACCACCATTTTACAAGTTCGCGCCAAGCGTACCTTTAAAGCCTTTATTTATTCTTAAAGCCAATTGTAATAGAAACTGATGAAAAGTCACAATACATTGATGAATGAGAGTAAACTGTCAGAAAGACAAACAATACGTCAGGTATGGTAATGGTGTAAGCTTGTTGGCGGAAAACTGTTTGAATACGCCGTACAATCTGTCACCCCCTGGACTATGACGGCGGGTTACATGTGTCAGACAAAAATTTAAAAGTTAGCCTCAACTGTGATGGAGTGACAGGTCCATTACATAAAATTGTAAAAAAAACGGCCAAGTGCGTGTCGGGCCACGCGCAGTGTAGGGTTCCGTAGGTGAACTGGTTTTATAAAAAGTAATTTTTTACATAATACATTTTGATTATGTTTTACATAATCTGTCAAAAGCTAAACGAAATGGGTTTTAGGGAACGAAAGATAAATTCAGATAAAATGATGTTTTAGGTCGGATTGAACTACAGGACCATTTTCGAACTAAGTGTTTCACTTTTTCATTTAGTTTGCGTACAGCTAAGGAGTGGAATTCCCTGCCGGCTTTTGTGTTTCTCGAGCACTGCAACCTTTTTCTTCAAGACCAGAGAAAAGAGGCTACTTCTAAGCAACCGTGTACCATCCTATAAACAATCATCACTTAACATCAGGTGAGATTGCGGCCAAACGCAAGCTTCCAAACTCTTATAGTTTTTTAACATTAAATGCGACAAAAATTATTTAAAAATCTCCAGAAACCTAACATATTCAGTGCATTAAATTTAGACGTCTGGTTGAGTACGCCTTCATCTAAAAGATTTCGGCAATTAGCATCAAGTGAGATGCAGGCCAAGCACCTGCCTCCCAAAAATTCACCTTCTTTTGATCCTCAAAGGAAGAAGTTTGAAAACTCATTTTGTTGCTCTAAATCATCCAAGGGATCGAAGGTCCAAATTTCAAGTTTCTAGCTCAAAGGGTTTGATGCCAAATAATTAAGGAAGCCTTTAATACATACAGGTAATAATGCCAGGAATGAATTTATATGTGTTTTTATACATTAACTAGAGTATTTCACCGCCAATATCGAAAAAATGAGGTTATATATTTGTTTCTGGCTCGCCAATATCCACGTATCAGTATTCGCTGAACGCGCGCTCTCGGCCGCGGCTGTCGTTACACTGCCAGCGTGACATGGACCTTTACCGAACCAACACAGTGACACACGAGACAGCGTGCTATAGCGTAACACTGTAAGTACACTCACGCAAAATCCGTAAATCACATCAACACCTGGAAATAGCGAGGATGTCGCCTGAAATAAAAATATATCCTTGCCCTTATTGTTTTATTACTAACAATAAAAAATGATTTGTTTTAACGCCTAAATTACGTGTAACATTACAGTGGGGATGATTTAGAATTTCCTCCGCTCGGATTTTGAATTGATGTCAAAAGCATCTGGTTTCGTGTTGGATATTTCAGCACGAGAAATATGTTTTATGCCGGCGGCCATACATCAACCCAGTTTAAATTGGTTCGCAATATTTTCATTCATACAGAATGAGCGTAAACGTTTTACGGGATCATAGTTTCTGCTTTATTTGTTCAGTTTGCCGTTTCAGCGGCTGCAAGTTGATCGTTCGTGCGTTGTTTAAAAATTCATGCTTTTGTCTTTATTATTATTACCCGATGGCGGCAAAGCCTAAAAGGACCTGTATATACGACTCTATGTTTTCTCGAAATTACTACCTAAACGGATTTTAATAAATTATACATGGTTAGATTCGCCATTACCTATGTCATAGGCTAGGCTTCCCAAACTTGACATTTAAAACGACCCTCAACCCAGAACCCCCCGCCCTCTACGCCGAAAATACCCACCAGTTTACTAGACTAATAACCTGTTATCAGAAACACTATATTTGAACATTTATAATTATTGTTAGAAAATAAGAACAAAAGCATAAAAATGGATAGGTATGTACGAGTATATTTATTTTACTGTTAGCTGGCTGGGACATTGCTCCGACGCCCTAGAGCGTCCCCTGAAGCCCTGTCATAGGCTATATTAAAATTACTGAAATCAAAATGGCGGATTTTTGGCGCCAAATTGTACGGCATGAAAAATCTTTTCTTTTCAAAATAAAATGGCATAAAAAATCTAATGTGAACCGACTATATTACTTGGATTGATTAGGAACTGATTCAGGATCATGTTGATTCTTGGATCGAGCAAAGTTATTTAAATCTAGTAAATTTTAGCGTAGAAATCATCATTCATTTTTATTACCAAGTTTTTAGTAGAATACATTTTGATTTTCGTCGTTCCTCATTGGGTTGAAGCTTCTGTGTGAGCACGCTTTCCATCCACCTGCGTTATCGTCACTTACCATCAGGTGAGATGAAGGCCAAGCGCAACATTATAAATGAAAATGTAAGGAAAAAACAGCAAAAAATATTGTAATAAATATTTATGCAATAAATTATACTTTCCACTTTGAAAATGGACTTTCATTTTGATTAAAATTTGAGAAAATTCGCTCTACAAAACAACTTTTAAGTAATTAAAATTTAAACAGACGAAATAATGACATAATCAGCTTCACACAAACAGGACAGGAAAAACAAGAAAGAAAAAAGGTGACATGAAAAAGGCAATATAGAATTAATTATATTTATGGTTCCCCGGACGAAGCAGCGTGCTTCTTGTAATGCAATACATTTGTCAGTGAGAGAGAAATATCATTGTGGTACCTGGCTCTACAGCTATATAGCTATAGCTCTACCCGGGCGAAGAGCTGAGACGGTTCGGATACGGATAAAATATCCGAATGATTTTATTTTATGTTTTTCATGTAAGTGATTTATGAGGAAATGAGAAATAAATGTTTTTAAACCGAATACGAATGGATAATATATCAAAATAAGAAAAGATATAATATCAGTATTAGTTTGTCCTAAAATAAGTATAGAATAAAAAATACAACCACATTTTATATAAGAATTAGGGAACTGATCTCAATATCCCACAAAGTATACGGCATTCATCCCCTAATTTTTCACCTTTAGAAGTAGATTTAAAAAAAATTGGAATGTAGCAACTATTTTAATAATCAAAAGATCCACTAACACAGCAATGATTCCTTAATTTTACAAATTGTTAACTCTTACAGGTTAAAAATATACCTTGAATTCAAATGGGACCACCCTTGAGATATAGACAATTAAAAAAGAATTATGAAATCGGTTTACAGTTAGCGAAGATCAGACAGAAGAGAACCGCCTACTTTTTAAAAGTAGGTTGACAAAGTACAGATGTCATATCCGAATGTAAACAGATATAGCATCGAAAATTATAAGAATACAGACTGATACAAGTAGATAATATTTACTTGAAAACCAACTTGTCACAAAAAGCAAATCCAATTGGTAAGAGCTATTTTTATTGTTTTAGGATGAATCTGTAATTAATTAGTCCAGTTAACAGCAACTTTAATAAACTGAAAGCATCTAAAAGGAACAAAAGTAAACTTCTAGAAATAAATATAAGTTTCGGTTACGGATATCCGAAATTCCTCGACCCGGTTACAATGACGTATAAGCATATCGTTACACCGCATATTGTGAATATCGTGATAAATTCCTTGCCCTGTTTACTGTACGGAAATGTTGCGTGAAGGAACTCCGAAGTTTTCGTATAAGGATATTAATTTTCAGCGATACCCGGATGCAAATATTTTGTTGCTATTTTAATTATGTTGTTGTTATTAGTAGTAATTAACGTTTATTATTTGAAGGTGTAAGTAAAATATTAAAAACTCGAAACAATAACATCGGCGACTGAACTCTTAAAATATAATTACGATCCGCCGGTTGCAATAAAAATCATAAATTCGGTCAGATTAGCCCAGTAATTATAGCAGTTTTACAAAATTTCCCGGTGCCATTCGTAAAATTACCGTCAGTTTCCGCCTTTTAACCCGTAACTGGTAAAATTCCGGCAAAATGGGAACGGTTTTGGGGGTAACACTTTTGTGTTTGAATGTACGAGCATCTCGGTTTTTAATGCGTATTTTTTGCGTTCCTTTTTTTTCTTCATTTACGAGAGTGAAAATGGAGCGAGCTGTTATAATTTAAATAAACAATTTGTCGTATAATAATGAACATATTTTTTTATATAAAATTACTTACTTATTTTAGATATCATTAGATCTTTCTTCTTTTTAACGTGTAATGTGTTTACATTGCACTTGGACTTCGTCTCAACTAAATTATGTTCGGAATATTGAATGTAAAATCGTTTTCTCGTACATTGTTAAAGCATGCTTACAGTTATAGCTAGATTAATAAAGAAGAAAGTGCAGTGCTAAAAGGGTTGTGTAATTCGAGTTTAATAGATTGCAATTTTTAATGGGCTGTGGGTACCCTACAATATGATACGGCCAATCTTTGCTGGACATATCGACGAACGTTAACAATATGGCCAGTACTCGTTAGCTATGATATAGAAAATAATAACAACGGAAAGAAATCTTCTTATAACCGGTCTTAGTAACCAGTCTTTGGTCGGACAAAATTTCAAAATAAAACCGAACCTCATTACTGTACTGCAGCCCCTATAGAGCTGGGCTGTCACACGTCCGGACCGCTGCGCCGGACGCGCTGGGCGCTCGATCAAATTACGGACGTCCGGGTTTACGGGTACGAGTGAATCTTCGAATATTAATATATCGGGCGCCATGCGAACCCCATTTTACGATTGGAAAAAAAGCTTCTTACATCTTCTTAATGTCAGAGTTAATGGTTAACGTTATCCCACTCCTAATGCTTCCATACTAAATTTCTGTTGCCATAATCTTTTCAAATAGAATATCTGGATTTGATAAGTAATTACCTAAAAATAAGAGATGAATTTGTACAATAGCAGTTACGCAGATAATGGTTCATAGATGGCGCTTTGAACAATTATGGAAAAGAGTGTTTAAAACGAAAATTGTGATTCGCTGTGAAGTTGTATGTTAATGATACTCATTTCGCGACATCACAATCTGATGTCATATTTTTAGATAGTTGCTACACAAATCCAGCTACTATATTTTAATAGATTATGGCAACAGAAATTTAATATGAAACTTTGTCGAGGTAATAAAATAACATTTATACACATATACATTTACTGATATTACTAACAAGGTATAAATATATGTTTAATATGTTTTATGTCAATGAGCACATAACGCGTATACAAAAAGCAATTAATCTTTTTTTGAAGACATTTAAACCTCAAAAAGGTTTATCTTGGGTCCTGTGATTCGTGTAATTGTAAAGAAAGCAGGGTGCGTCAGGTAGTAGGCAATTTGACATTATACTAGCCTGCATTTATTACCGTAGATATACTAGAAGATGTATATTCCACTAAAAATCCGTACCGTGCTGGCACAGACCCTAGAGCAGGGCTGTCAGGCGTCCGGACCGCCACGCCGGACGCGCTGGGCGCTCGAGGAAATTACGGACGTCCGGGTTTTACGGGTGCGAATGAATGCTCGAATATTAATTGCCAATTTATTCGGGTAACGCTTTTGTTGGCGACTGTCGCTTCTTTTTGTGTAGTTTGTTTAGTTCGTGAAATGTAAGATATATTTTATTAGCTTTGCGCTGCCGTTATTCTCAGTTTTCGCTTGAGTCTAATGAGGTGTTAAATGAAAGTGTTCTTTTACAAAACTAGCTTCAAATTTACCAGTGGCTTTGTCTATAGCAAGGAGGTTTTCTAATTTCTTTAAGTAGTTTTAATTCTAATTTAATTCTATTCTTAGTTTTATTCTTAGTCTATTTTCGTCATAAAATGGAATATTATATATATTTTCGTATGATTATTGTGTCGGCATTTTTTTAATTTTTAATTTAATTCACTTGTGTATTCCAAGGTTATTAACGAACATTTTCGACACTTTGGCAAGAGGTATCCCATACTAGAAATATGTACCTGTTCCCGTTTGTTATGGAAACATAAATAACACTTTCGATAAACAAAAATCGGAAGATATCTCTCGCCAAAGTGTCGCCAACTAGTTTCTAGTTAAGATTTTTATGGCATGAAAATAATAAATCAATTTGGAGATATTTTGATTTTACATCATATTTTCTAAAGTTTATGTTATAATTTCTATTCTTTGGCTATACTGTTAAATTTGTATATTAATACTTATGTTAATGTACATATATCCTGTAAGTGACCTTGTTAAATAAAAAATTACTAACCCGATCTCCTTGAAATTTTACCATACCGAAATACACAAGTACAACTCAACATTTTCAAGTGCAGCATTAATTATAATCGTCCATACTGTTACATTACGGTCATAACGGGGCGGGGGCCTTGTGAAAATCTTACTTCATACAATGGCTCCATTCATAGCCGTGGGAGACAAACTAGAAGGCAAGCTTTTAAAATTTTATCACAACTTATGTTTTAAAATGAAACTATGCTACAAATCATAACATATATTATGTTAGAAGATTTCTTGCGACGTTTTGGAAAATGACATTCAATTAATGTCAGCTACAATAGCCGTTACGCAGCTAATGGTCCCTAGATGGCGTTTTAAATAATAATGAAAAACAGTGTGTAAAAGTGAAAAATTGACATTCACATGAAGTTGTATGTTAATGATACTCATTTCGGGACATCACAATCCGATGTCCTATTTTTAGATAGTTACTGCACAAAGCCAGCTATTATATTTTAAAAGATTATGGCAACAGAAATTTAATACGACCTTTACTTTTATAGACCAATTTACCTTAAGATGGTACTGCACGAATTGTATTTGTTAGTTGTATTGTATAAATTAAGTTAGCCCGATCTTTGAACATTTACTTTAAAAATTCATAAACAATAAACGCCGTTTGTGACATCTTGAACGTTTTGGTATTTATTGAGATGTCATAAACGATATTTAGTGTTTGTTAATTTTTACGTATTTGTATCAAAATAGACGTTTCAAATGCGGCCTACACTTGTACACTATTTAAAAAATCAAGTTATAATCTAAATATGTATAGAAAAATACTAGAATTAAATTATTGCATTTATTTTAATTGTACAAAATCATTCTTTTTTTACTAAGTGACAGCGTCAAATGTCATTTTATTGACGCCATCTTTGTTTTCAACGTCAAGTCTTACCTGTTTCGTGCGTTTTATATGTTTTTGTACAAATAAACAAAATCAAAATATACAAAAATGGTAACTAAATCACTTTTGTTTGATAATGGCCTTGTGTACAAGACCAGGCCTTGGCTCCATACATTCGCGGAACGTGTTATTTCAACAAGAGCGTGCCCATGTTCAAGGATCGGGTTAACCTAAGTAATTCATTTCAGTGTATTCAACTATTGATTATAATTCAGCGTCTAGTAGCAGATTTTAATTTACAACCGTGCAGTGCCTTCTTATGACATCTTGTGTAGCAATCAAAAACACCCAAATGCGCAGATCTCGCCCCATGGGGTTGATACGTTCCCCCATATTTCCCAGGCCGCCTCCCTGGATTCCCGTAACGTACGTCCCCGTATATCATCCTGCATTAATCTTATTCATTCCAGGATCAGACAGCTTATTGTGATAGTTATCCCGTGCCATATTACGTTGGATGTTTTTTTGACAAATTACTTGAACACGAGGAGCAGCAATGTTGAGTTGATGCTGTGTATCACTTATAATGAAGCTCTGGACATGTTTAGACTTCAGACCTTGAGCAGAACCTTCTTGTCTTCTAGAAGAGTTTTAGCAGTGGACACCTGAGTTGCACCGTTGACTATGGTTTTCAGTTGAGTCGGTGTAATGTGCGAAGACCTTAACAGTAACTTTGGTGTGTAATATTTCAGCCTTTACAGAAGCTACATGGAAATGAAAACTAGATGGTTTTATCAAGTATATTAAGATGAAAACAAAATTGGAGAAAATTTATCAGTAGTATATTTATATTTACAAAGCATACGAGAAACCAAACGATAGGATATCAAATCACTGGCATAATATTTAAAAAAACATGTATATTAATAATAAACCCGTGCATTGATGTCCTTCATGTTGTCTCTTTCTGATACACATACAAGGCGTTGTAACATCCACTCTATCCCCAAACATAAATTAGTGAATTGTTTATACTATAGATAGCAAACACATGTTAATGTATGCATGCATTCCCTATCTCTCCCATGATTCAAAAATGCCTATTGTAACCAAAACAAAAAGAGCTATTCTGAAAAACACGCTGAAAAATCCCATTACTATAAACAAGAAATTACACTGGCTTCTTTAAGAAAATAACGCCAAGAACTATTCCTTACGCCTGACACTCAGACAGTTTAGAATCCAAGTCTAAAGTCTAGAACAATGCCCGGGGCCTGGGGAAATCTTTGCAGTCTACAATAAAGCATTGCGGCATTCCTATTTTATTCTCAAATTACGAATATCATAAGTGTTGTGAACGCCTTAAGACTGACTTTTTATCTGCTTAATGACCATTAAGACTGACTTTGTGATAATTTACGGTTGACTTAGTATCTGCTTAATTACAATTTAGACTGAGTTATTATCTGCTTTATGACAAGTAAGACTGACTTTTTATCTGTTTAATGACAATTAAGACTGACTTTTTATCTGCTTAGTGACCATTAAGACTGACTTTGTGATAATTGACGGTTGACTTAGTATCTGCTTAATGACAATTTAGACTGACTTTTTATCTGCTTAATAACAATCAAGACTGAGTTATTATCTGCTTTATGACAAGTAAGACTGACTTTTTATCTGTTTAATGACAATTAAGACTGACTTTTTATGCTTAATGACAAATAAAGATTGACATATAATTTTTTAATGACAGTTAAGACAGACTTTTTATCTGCATTGCGACAATTAAGACTAACTCATTATTTTCGACTCAACAAGATAATCATCTGGATAAGTCCACTGTTGGACATAAGCAAGGTGATTAGCCATAATATCCACGTTTGGGAGGCGGATTTGTGATCACAGTAAGATGTCGTCGTTGTGGTTTGATTTCCTGAATATTGTTTCATTTTACTTCAAGGTTGGTACTCGTACTGTACTAAAGCCGAGCTTTTTTTTATTGTATGATGGGTTTTCACTTGGCCTTCATATCACTTGATGGTAAGTGACGATAAGGCCGTTGGATAGTAATCGTGCGCACCCAGAAGCCTTAACCTAATGAGGATTTCTTTGAACATGTAGAATGAATGAGGATTTCTTCTGACAAAGACAAAGAAAAGGCAAGCATAAAGTAGACATTCTCAACTTCATCTCGAATAATAATTATTATCTCTACAATAATAAGAAATAACAAGAGAGGATGTTTTAGGCGCCGTTTCGTTATCACCTCCCGGCGGAACCCTCCATTGTCTAAATACATCCCCCTGTATAGTGACAAATAGCTTCTGAGATAATGTACAGGATGCTCCCGTTACGCAACTGTCGGGGAAAATATTTTGTTTCGTGTTTTTGTCCGACTACAATACAAGAGGAGAGTAATGAGTTGTACGGATGCGGGTTTTAATTATATGTACTAAACCAATAGACCCGACATACGTTGTCCTGACCAAATTTAAATATTTTTTCAACTTTTGAATTTGTTTTCTAGAAAAACCTAATTAAGACTATTACAAACGAATAAAGCAAAAAATAGCCAAACATGTCTTGCCGTGGTCAAGATTTTCGCTTAGCAACACATTTAGCCATTAATTTTTATTCATATACAATAAATTCTCGATCAATACTTTTACAATTGTTTTCCAGCTCTCCATCCATCCCTACACAAAAAATCAAGTCATTCCGACCCTTCCTTACGACGGAAGAGAAGATTAAACAAACACATTTTCGATAATATTCGTACAGATATTTTTCTGATCAACCTACTTAATTCGGACTAACATATTAGCCAACTCGGTCCAGGCGTTCTCGAGTATTGCGGCTAACAACACATTTAGCCATTCATTTTTATTCATATATAATGGACTTCGGAATGTATCCCACGGGAACTAAATTATCGATCGGGATAAAAAGTAGCATCTGTCCTTTTCCGGCCCTTCATCCACCCCTACACAAAAAATCAAGTCATTCTGACCCTTCCTTACGACGGGAGAGATTAAACAAACACATTTTCGATAGTGTTCGTACATATATTTTTCTGATCAACCTACCTAATTCGGACTAACATATTAGCCAACTCGGTCCAGACGTTCTCGAGTATTGCGGCTAACAACACATTTAGCCATTCATTTTTATTTTGACATAAGTAGATTACACAATTTTCTGTCCCCTAACTGTGATCGCCATTGTCGAATCTAGACAATAATTGGGCATTATTTGTGTATAGATAGCTAGCATAATTGCATTTCGATATTTACCTCTCAGTCCGAATTCAATTTTAGCGATACATAATTGAATTTATCTATTTGCGTTTGAGATTAGACGATTTCTCTCTGTTATATTATTATTCGAAAATTGTTTTTTAATCAAGCGAATGGTAGATAGAACAGAAATTCGTGATGTTTGCCGCACTACAGATCTAATTTAATTATTTATATGCTATTACATTCAATTAGCATAATACAGACATAACCGCATACTCTTAGGTTTACAATCCAGAGGTCCCGGGTTCGATTCCCAGTGGGGGTACATAAAGGTATTCGGTTTGGTTGGTGGTAGGACATTTTCAATGTCAGCAGAGTTAATAGCACTGTTGTGTTCCGTGAAAGGTAGCACTTCATTAGCTTAATGATTTTGGATGAGCATGCATTCCATTATACGGTTTTATCATCAGTTACCATCAGGTGAGATGAAGGCCAAGTGCAAACCCATTATAAACTTTTTTGAATTTACATTTTTGGTCTTCATTGGTTGATTGGATATGACGATCAGGCCGTTGGATGGAATGCATGCTCACCCAGAAGCCTTACGCCAATGAGGCGCTGGCTCTGACAACTTTCATACCAGATCAGTGCTATTAACAGTGCTGTTAAACGACAGACAAAGGAACACTCGAGAAAATAAGACTAATTTGGAATTGGAGAACAGCACTATATTTTAAAATAAAAATGACAACAATTACAATAAAACAATGACAAATATAGTTGTCTCTTTCGGTTTGGTAAAGGCATTCATCTTCCGTTTCACTCCATCTCCAACTCTATTGTATGTGAACTCGTCCATCCAGGAAGAAAGATAAACTGACAATCTAATTTCGAGAAAGCTGTTCTCAGTCCGAACAAAGTACACTATGCGAGCTTTCTTGAAAACTTTAACAAAGCTTTTAGACTACAACAACACTATAAACACGCTATTGTATCAAACCTGAGTAGCGAAAAGTAGGTCCCCTTTGTATCAAAGCTTAATTCTTATGCAAACGTAAACTTATCGTTGCAAACGACTGAAAAGTATGACAGACTTATCATGACTCGTAAAAACATTGTTGACGTGCTAGCGGCGTACGACCGATAGCATAGTTGGCAACACGTTCTGTAAGGCTGGTAAGAGAGGCAGGTTCGATCCCCGCTCGTGTCGGAAATTTTCGCTATATTCATAATCATATTGTTTTCACTGCACTTGAATAATACGTACGTAAAATTAATGATTAATATTTGCCCACAAGTATGCGCGTGGACTTCAAAAATTTTCCCACGGAAACCACTTACTGGATCGGGATAAAAAACAGCCTAAGTGTTAATATAGTTCTTGATCTACCTACTTACAGAATGACCTTCAAATCCGTCCACCCGTTTCAGCGTGAAGAAGTAACAAACACAAACTTTCACGATTGGATTTTAAAAATATAAACTCAAGTTTTATATTCCTAGGTGTGAGCTTGAAGTGAGCGTGTAATCATTGTCCAGAACTAAGTGTAGTCTAAGCAGAGCACGACCTAAGTTTCCACGTTAAAAAGCTTCCCCTTTATGTCTCATGGCTAAGTTTTTACAGTTCATTCTTTTTTTAAAAGTTTTTTTAGAGTTTATCCTCGGGTTTAAAAGTTTTTAAAAGGGGATTACTCCGAGATGTCGGCGTTAGATAAGAGGTTAGAAGGCTTGCGGAGTTCAAGATAATCTAGTTATGTATACTATAAAACGCACGCCATGGTAGCTCAGTTGGGTAGAGCGTCAGTCATTGAACATGAATAATCGAGGTCTGGGTTCGATCCTGCCTCGTACCAATGAGTAACAATTTGTTATTTGAAATTTGTGTACGAATGATAAAAATCATTACCATCGGCTTTTCGGTGAAGAAAAACATCGTGAGGAAACCTGCACACTAGGAAAAAAAGTGTTTAAAATGAAAATTGTGATTCACTGTGAAGATGTATGTTAATGATACTCATTCCGCGACATCACAATCCGATGTCTTATTTTTATATAATTACTGCACAAAGCCAGCTGTTATATTTTAAAAGATAGTGCCTCCAAAAATTTGGTATGAAACTTTGATGGAGCGGGATCCCGTTACTACAAGTATCCAGTGTCGATTGAATTGTTCAAATTGAAATAATATATCTAAAGGGATTTTATACCATATATAATATACTAGCCCTGCCCATGTAATCCCACTAATATTATAAGTGTGATTTTGTACAATTTACACAATATGTCTTTATAAACTATAGCCTATATGTTATTCTGATGTATAAGCTATATTATTGTAAAATTTTATTCAAATCCATTCAGTAGTTTTTCCGTGAAAGCGTCACAAACATCCATACATCTAAACATCCAAACTTTCACATTTATAATATTAGTAGGATTATTGCCCGTAAGCATCAACATAGTCTTATATGACTTTGTTCAAATAGTACACATAATTGTTAACAGAATAGGGAAGATGCAACCAAATAATATTGGTACGAATTGTATTTTATAGCATAACGGACGGAAAAGAAATCCCAACAAAATAAAAATACGTAATAATTTTGATTTTTTTAGTTTGAAAAATTTAGTTCCTCGAATAGTAAACTGCTTATTAGATTCAGTTTTCTCAATGCATTTTGAACATTTTATTATAGGTGTATATAACACATAAAACATTATTTTACGAGATAACTCAAAGCATTGAACAAGCTCCATAAAAACACGTGTGACGTCACAATTGTCACCGTCACATACGGAGCGTTTTATCGCCGCGTGACTAGAATTACTTTTTGGCGGGTTGTACCTAAAAAAAAGTATTAGTCGTATGGAAAAAAATATAAGAAGGAATTACATTTTCACAAGGACTATCGATTTAGACAAAAATATTTTTTCCATGCATCTTCCCCATTAGTAGAAATGATGGGGTTTGAGCTGACGACAATTTCAACTCAAAGAACCGTATCCAAGAACATCGACTTAAGGCTTTTATCGTCTTTGCAGTCACTTACCATCAAACGAAATACAGTATAACATTAAAACATCTGCTAAAAATAGAATTGAACATGACTCCAATGTTTCAGAGGTCATGCCCTTTCCGTCGCTTTTAAAAGCGAAGAGAAACTGAGTTAGCAAAAATCTATACTGCGATAGAAATTCTTTATTGTAACAAAGGAAAATTTTTATTTCCAACAATAAGTCTGCGCTCAAAACGGAAGCTTAGCTAAAGACTTAAGAAGTGGACGGGAAAATATATACATTGACAGTGTTTTAGTTGTATTGAAGTATTTATTCGAAACGTTCTGCAGAATCCATACTGGAAATGAGTTTGTTTGAATCAGAGTGGATTGATTTTCTCTATAAGGATAGTTGAAGGGTCGGAAAAGGACGTAGACTACATTCATCCATTTCAAACAAGTAGTTCTCCTGAAATTTTGAAATCTACGTTCTAAAGTTGTATCTATAGGGGGGGTATTTTTGCCCTATACCTGATGGTAAAACGTTATTTTACTAATAATCTTTTTATTTATTCCGTAAGTTTTTGAATGGTATACGAAATACAGGATGAATCTAGCATTTGAGCAGTTTGCGAGCATTCATTATTTGAATTTGGTATTCAAATAATGATTTTTTTTTACAATTACATAGGACCAACAAACAAAATGTCTTTATTAATTTAAACTTGATACCTCTCCGCGTTTCTGAGAAAAGGGGCTGTTGACAGATGGACAACAAAGAGTTTCTGCAAGGTGGCACCTTTCTTTTGACGTACGGGACCCTAAAAACCCCAATTGGGATACAAGTAGTAATACTTCTAACGTCCAAAACGTTAGTGATAAAACTCAAACCCCTAATATTTTAGACCCGACGCCCATTCCCTTGCACTCACCTCTGCCCAATAGTTATTTACAAAAGTAAAACGTTTTTCTATGAATAAAATGACGATAACCCTCGAATCTTTATACAGAGTGTAGCTAAATTGCAATCTCATGAAATTGTTATTACAGCAGTGGTCAGCAGCGATCAAACAATTTAATTTAAAAAATGCATTACTCAAAATCGCGTTCAATGATTTTGGAATAACAATACATAATTTTAATACTAGTTTCTAGTGGAGACATAATACGAGTATATAGGCTGTTGATGATGAAATTATATTATATGCATTCGTTTAGTAATAACAAAAACTAATCTAAAATGACGCCTAAACTTACTAGATTATTTTTGAGATATTTTCCATTTTAAATAGATTCGAATTTACAAAACACTAATGGCGTCCGCGAACGGTGCAGGTCTTAAAAGGCGACCAAGGCATAAAAGAGAGATGCCCAGCATATACTTATACATGAAGCCCCCATGTTAAGTCCCACATTTTTGTGTAATACACATCTTGCGTAATAACATAGATCGCGACAAATTAAAGCCGCACAAACGAAATCCCAAGCACAACAAAGTAGACTGCAAAACGGCTCACCGTTCACGCAAAATCCACTTCGCACACCCTGTGTAATTAACAAAACCACTTCGCGACACACTGTATAAGAAAGCCAAGTAACACTACTAGCAGACTATAACAATGAACTTTTACTACCACCGCATCTTGCGTCTCCCTCGCACCCCGCAGCACAATCTCACCCTTAGATATAAAATTTGCAAACAGTATGAGAAAAGTTATGCCGTTCGTCCGGTACCCACTGAAATATTGATACAGCGAGACACAAGCCTTGGGTATCTTTACGCGATAAAAAGATATGTACAGGGTTGAAGTCGTTGCAAGAAGTTATTGATAAGTCCACCGGGGTCGGATGGCAGGCGATAAAAAATGTGCTAAATTTGTGGTTTTTGCTCGATTTAAACCATGACGTTTATAACTAGGCTTTAAGATGTACACGATTGTCATATGTTAGGTTAACGTGTCAAAGGAAGGGTAGGTAATATTCTGCAGTGAGGCAACAGCGCTGCAGAGTAGGTAAGATAGTAGAATGAGCAGTAAATCATCAGCATCAGAGAGAAATCCGCATAGGTGCGTCCTACCTATCCCTCTTTAGATTAAAGTCTCGTTGGGGCCTCTACGTATCGGTCCTGTGTCCCCATGCAAGCAATAAAAATAATAATTTCTGAACTTATCTGTGACAAGAAAAAGGGTAATTAGTCGGAGCTGTCCTGGAGCTGTCATTTAAAAATGAACATGGAATTGATCTAGAAAAAAGAAAGTATTCTGTACATGTAAATTACCCACATAATCCGATCGTTAGATTTTTAAAGTAATTCCCATATTTTTACCTTTATTTTAAAACAGTGCACAAGGAGCTGGCCCCAGATGAAAGGTCAACTTTAAACAACAATGTATTTGGCTTTGGTCAATGAATTACATTGACGCGCATGTCTGTTTAGTGGTGAGTGATGTCCAAGATTCGTCCTTGCATTGGTTCCGCTAAATGAAAGATCTGGATTTTCTTGAAAAAGAGTGACCCGGGAAATTTAAAGTCAATTTAACAATCATATTTATACAAAACTATAGAGCACGTATCCATAACAAGATAATGCAAATTTCGCTACATTCCATATATTTATAGAATCTTCTAGAATATCAACAAAAGATGCATTTGAGTGGAGCGAGCCAAATACCAGCGCAGTGCCAAGACTAAGCCACGAACAAAGTTAGGAAGATGCCAAGACCAGTTAAAATAAATGGTAAAAGCTTATTTACTATGTTAGTGTTCTTACAAGATTGTTGACTTAGAAATTGGGATATTTTCTAGACCGAGAAACAATTAATTTAAATGCAGGAAAATAAGCAACATTTTAAAATAATTTCAACTCGAAATATAGCAATTTAGAATATAAATACCGAAAAATTCTAGTCTAAATATCTATTGGAAATATTGTGTAGCTGGCTTATGTCCCCGACTTCATCAGGGGGGACTTTAGAATGTACGAGTATCCCACGAAATAATTCTTCGATCGTGATAAAAGTAGCCTATGGCCTTTTACCCAAAAAAATCAAGTCATTCTGACTATTCATTACGAGGACAAAAATGAGACTCTCTTTAGTATGGGCAGGTATGGATGGGGCGCAACTTGACAGTCGATGCTGTTATAACCAGACTATTTACAAGATGTCAACGGCCTATATAATTATGTCCCCACTGCAGGGGCTCATGCCTACTCTACAGAGAGTGTATGGGACATAGTCCACCACGCGGGACCAGTGCGCATTGGTAGACTTCACACACACCTTTGAATTTCTTCTCAGGAGTGTGCACTGTGCAGGTTTCCTCACGATGTTTTCCTTCACCGAAAAGCAAATGGTAATAATTTTTATCATTCGTACATAAATTCCAAATAACGGAGCTCATATGAGTATTTAAATATTGTAAAATGTAAAGAAAAATATACTCATTTTTATATATCTTGAAGGTGGTAAACATACACATTCTGAATCTACAAACCTAACTCAACCCAGCCCCGCAAATTCAAAACCGTTACTCAAACAAAATACAGCACAACCCGAAAAGGTTACGACTCCAAAAAAAACGTAAAAAGCAATAGCGGCACCCTTATAAAATACCCGAACCCCGAAACAGTCGCAGGTGATCCCCTAAAATTAGAAACTATTACCTACATTAAATGTAATGTAAAACCTTGGGCCCCAATCCTATATGCATTGTAGAGCCCGAAAAATATATAGGCACCTAGAAATATATAGGTCCCTATTGCTTATTGGAAGCGGAACTGGCGAATTTGAATAAAAGCCAGTCGTAAAATAGTCCCAGCCCTATTATAGTAGGGTAGGGATGGGACGTGATTTATCGATGTTTCGGCGTTGCCGGGGTTTTGTATTGAATTATTGAAAATTGTGTTTCTAATATTGCAGATGTGGAAGCGTTTTTTTAAGGCTTGCGTAGTGGGGTGGGTAGCTTTGTATTGTGACACCGTTACTTGCATGATTCCACATATATTTACGATGATTTAAGTCATACACGCACACACGGTTTTGTAAAATTGGTATTGTCACTAAAATATACTAAATGTGCCGTAACTGATACTGAACAAAACAGCTAGAGAAAGATACTACATCAATATGTCGCATGCAGCTGCTTGTTGAGTGTATTCCGAAAATACATATATATCTTACGTAAGTAATATCGACAAAGTTCCCGCCTGATCAATTTCAAAAACAAATTGCTTGCATGTGGCGATTTTAGCTAGACCCGCCTTTTTTGTTCAATAAGAGAGACGAAAACGCTTTTATTTATGAGTTTTTATGACTAGGGTCCATTGCAGTAGTTAGTTATAATTTAGGGTCATTTTGTAATGCGTCATTGTGGCGTCCAACTTGCAGGATTTTAACAAATACAACAATGCCTTCTTTTTTTTAATAGTTTTATGATCTATCAAAAAAACTAGCAAGGCGGAGCCCGAGCTTCGACTGTATGCGAAAGCCCTAATGGTGGTGAGGCGGGAACTTTGACAGCCGTACATACAAACTGCAGATTTTCTAGTGCTAAGTTTCTAGTAGTATTATCAGTTTGAAAATAGTAATGGCGCCAAATCACACATCGAACGGATGCCGTTTGCATACACGCGCATCCATTTTCTGCGCCAGTCTCTTGCGGGGAGGTGAGGTATCGCGGATCGGCGGGAGGCGGTGAGTGTCCGTTCTGTCGCAGTACTGTATTAATTCTGTGTTTGTTTCTTGTTTTGTTTTATCACACAAGCCGTCAAGGTCCCATCACTACCGCTGCCCTGCGCTGTAGCTATCATCTGGCAACCCTTCAACACCCTCCATAAAGGGCCTCTAGCGACCGGCATATCTGACCCGCGTAGCCTGATTCAACTGGGGTTAAGCTTTTCATATAAAAACCAACTTTACGCTCCTTTTTAGGGTTCCGCGGTGGACGAATCTTTAATGAGGGTGAATATTTATGGGTTTTCGTAGCGGCTCGTGTTACGTTAACGCAGTAACTTTTTTGCAGTCGTACATTGCTAACAATTCTTGAAATAAAAGGGTGGTTTAATAAATTGTTAAAAAAAGACGTGTGGCACTCGGGGACTGCCGCGGTAAAGCTATTGCATAGCATTTTGTATCAACTTATGCAATTATAATTATTTATTTATTTTATTTATGCAGTATTTCTTTTTCTTTGATATTAATTCAAGTTACACTTTTTGAGCGTGGTGACCGATAAGAAAACAAATTTTTCTTTTATTAAATAAATAAAAAGAAGTGAGGTTTTTATTCATAATATTTTCATGTGTCGTCTAAGTGGCCAGTGACATTTTTCGGCTTAAATTAAAGAAAAGTTTTTATGTCACGAACATAAATATCCCCACCACAAAAATGGAAATTAAATTACAAACAGGAAAACAAAATTAAATCAATATTTAGCAACATAACGGATTTGCTTTGCTATATCAAATTACATACTATTATACTTAATAAATTATAAAACAGTAATACGTCTAAAAGCACGCACACAACGCCGTGTCGAAGACTGCCGAACTGAAACGACGTTAGACGATGCACGGCCTTCAAGCCACACCTCCGTGCCCGTCGGAGTGGGGAGCGTGAGGTTTTTTCGTTACGGAATTTCTCGATTCGGTCCCCGCGCTTAAGGCCCGCGATAGAAGCTATGCAATAGCTTAAAAATGTATTACGGGTGCTTTTGGCCTTTATCTTACCTCATAGGGCCGTTGGGTGGGAAGTGTGCTCTGGCTCTGCTACCTTTTATAACACATTGCAGTCTGCATCACGTGATTGTCTGAACAGTGATATGACTCCGTGCTTCGTTAGTCACGTTAATCCGTTGTCACCGGTCACTATCTACGACAGGCAGTAGCTGCATGAGACGTGGCAGAGGACTGTGGCGGTGCAGCAACTCTGACACTAGGGTGTGTGAGGTCGGGCATAGACCTTACAACCTGCACGATAAGATGAGTATATATTCATATCTCCTTACTTTTGAACAAACAGTTTATCTGCAATCAAAATCTTTTTAATTGCAAAAAATAGGGTTTTTGTACAAAGTCGTTAACAAAATATTAAGTTGCTTCAGTGCTATTTAGCCATAATCTACAGCATGCAACATTGTTTATCTCTAACTTATACTATACATATATTTACATCATTTTTTGTATCGATTTTACCGTTTTATAGTTATTTCGATATATTTATCAGATTATCAAGTCAAAATCTTAAGAATTCGTCGACAGAGTAGAACATATGCTCCAGTAGCCATTTATTAAGGGTCTTTTTAAATTCGTTTATTCCAAGGGCTTTAATTTGCGCCGGCAGTCTGTTAAAATTGTAATACACATAGCATTTTTATTGAAAACGTTTAGTTTTGTCTTTGTTGCGTAAGGACATCACGGGAACTCTCCGAATCATGTACGACACACACTTGGCCGACGTCTCCGGCTCAACCCTAACAACGTTTTGCGCTTAGCGGGTGTCCGGTAAAATGTTTCGCTTTTCTTGCTGAATTTAATAATATCCGTGATTCGCAGGTATTCCAATAAAGGAATTGCAACTCATTCTTCCTAAAATGGCAGCACGAATATTTCCTAATCATACTAAAAGATAGAAGAATTGAAGTGTGTTAATTTATTGATCTCCATCTCCATTGTCACAAGAACTATGCTAATTTTTGTATGATCTGTATATTGTATGACAATAAATATACTTGATAAAACTGATGAAATCTTTATTGTGTGTGAGTTTGAATACAATACGTTCAAACACATAAATTCATAATCACCGTCAATAGTTGGGATAGTTTATTTATACAAAACTCACAAAACAGGCAACACTTCGCTTAAAAAACAAAGATGGCGTCGATGAAATGACAGCTGACGTACAAAATTAGAATTATTTTGTACAAACAAAATACAAGCAAGAATGTAATTCTAGTATTTTTCTATGTATCTTTAGATAATTCCTTGATTTATTAAATAGTGTACGAGTGCAGGCCGCAGTTGAAACATCTCTTTTATAACCAAAACATATTTGACGCCAATTCAGAAGCAGTAAAACTAAAATGAAAAACTTCTTGAGGCGAAACGAACCCCCTTGAGGAATGTTATTAGAAAATTTATGAGGTCACAAAAAACCCAAAAGGGGCCCTATTACGCTTTTACTACTACGGCATTTCTGGGGCCCCGGTATGATAATAATCTTGAGAAAAAACCGCCGTAAAAAGTAATATAGTTGGGAGCGAATAAACTGTTTGCTTTTAATATGTGTAGGGAAACAATTGAGTTGGTGTGTTTACTTTCTCATTTCTATCAAACATTTTTATGTATTATTTATTTATTATTGACACTTGTTGTCCGTTTGTCTCGTGTCTCAAAATCTTAAATAAGTCTAGAGCATCAAATACAGAATAGAAGCGCAGTCTTCCAAGTAACTTTGACAAGTCGGCACTATAACTTAAAATGTTATTTCGCGTCATCTAAGCAATACTTTATGTGAAGTTAAGTTGTAAAGCTTTCTGGGAGAGATGACAAATTGATGCAGCTTTGGGGGCGTTTACATTTAGAAGATTCCGGTCGAAGTTGTACATTTATCAAGCATAGTGGAACTATAGTAGGTCAGGATAAGGTCGTTGCGTAACGATGAAGCTTTGGTGTGTTAACAAGTAAATGCGTTCAAAAAGAACTGGAAACCAACTTCTATTGCCCTAAAAGTCTACTTTTACTGAGGCAAATTAAAGTTTTATATAGTTTTCTCATGGATGCCGTTGTCAGAACTTGACCAAATTGAAATGGGACCACACGGGAAGCACCACCTTTCAAATAAAAAAAAATCATCCAAATCGGTTCACCCAGTCAAAAGTTCTGAGGTAACAAACATAAAATTTTAAAAAAACATACCCCTCGAATTGATAACTTCCTCCTTTTTTGAAGTCGGTTAAAAAGCATAGCAAGTGGTTCAGTTTTAATTAGAGCATAGGAACAGCGATTGGAAGTACGAAGAATCGCGGGAAACGCAGGAGATTTGCGAAGATTTTAGTTTATGTTTTTATTATTACCTATTTATTTAGAATAAGGTGAGATAAATATGGCGATTTCATTATTTTTTAAAAATAGATTTAAAAAAACTACTTAGCTAATAGTTATTAAATTTAATTTTTTAAATTTTATTTATTATTTTCAACACATACAAATATCACTTGAAAAGAGATCCAAAATTTTTAAAATTTTGGAAAAGGATTACTTTTGATGATATCTAAGTATCTACCACTTGAACTCCAGTTTTTAAAATATAAATATTAACAATGGTTTTAAAAAAATTGGCTTTATCAGTAACAAATCTTTTTCAGAACAAGTTTTTATTTGTTCTGAAAAAACAATATCGTAAGATTTAGAGGACGTTTTGTACAAAAACTTAAGCTGCTTGAAGACAAAAAAATGTTGTCCACATACGAGTACCTCGAGAACGAAAATTGTAAGAAAGTATATCAACAAAGATCATTCTATATTTTCTGGGAATATGTATGTGAAACAAAAAACATTATTAATGTATAAAACAAACAAATTCTAATTCCGATCAAATAACACATGAAAACATGTTTGTGTATTTCCAAATCGGCCCGATATTATCGTCCAGGCCATTTCTAGAAAAGGTTTAGAGCCTCTGCCATATACAAACGCCACCGAATGAATAAACGATAGACATGCCACTTACCTATTACTGTGAGGGATGCGTTTGCCCGGATGACCTTGTGCATCTGAGCGGGTCCCACTTGACACTGGAACTCTGCGTCATCCTCCAAGGTAACGTTCACTATCCTCAGGTTATAGACGCCGTGGCGGCGGTCTCCGAACATGGTATACCGTGGATAACCGGGGATGACCGAAGAGAAACCTGAAACAGAGATACCGTTAGTTAGTCTTAGGGTTTTTACCTAGAGTACCTACTAGAGAGTTAGGAGTCTTCAAACCACGAATAAATAGGTACCTTTTAAAACAACGCGTGACATCATCGACCCCATTGTCACTTTACATCAGTTGAGATTCTGGTAAAGCATTTCCTACATACACATTTTATTAAATTTTAGCCATTTAGACAGCCTTTAAGCCATTTTAGCCATAGCCTTTAAGAGGGTATGCTGGTGTCAAAGCGCCCATACAAACGTAGTCCAGTCATATTTTGAGTATTAAGCTATGAAAATCTATGAAATTTTCAAGACACAATCTAGAAACAAATATCTGTGTCGGTGGTGAGTCAGATTTTTGTTTAAATATATACTTCCAGAGTTACAGGGCGTCAAAGAATTGTATTTTACGGTAATAAAAAGCCCCAACGTTGAACCTGATTTACAAGAGTATGAATCAATTTAGAACAATTTGGAAAAACCACCGACATCTGAAATTTCATTAGTATACTGTATTTAAAAAATGGTTAAATAATATACTGTATCCTTCAAATGATCCCTGGACTACGAAACATCCAAATAACGGGTGGATAACTTCGCGTAGTGTATGCTGTCTCACCGTACGCGCTCGGGTAGGATAGGGCTCGGATAGAGACAGCTACAAAACAATCCAAATTTGAACGCCGCCACGTGGTCTAATCAACATAGCCTCTTAAGATTTTCTCAAAAAGCTCTCAACAATTTCTATAAAATTTATATGGGACCACCTCTGAAGTATTCTCTACCAAACAAGAAAGAATCATCAAAATAGATACATAATTGGAGAAGTTATCGCGTAACATACAACATACATTTAAAAAAGTCGGTTTTTGAAGTCGGTTGACAAGCGTTCTGCAGAGACGAAAGGGCGAATGGTATACTCTACAGCTTTCCTGTCTTTTCTTAATATACCACGAAACATTACGTAAGGCTTTTCTTAGTTCAATTACTCATAATTCATGTCGCAGGTTTGATTCCCGGGTACTTTGGTTGATGGCCGAGGCAAGTTTCCATGCCCACCGCGATAAAGTATAACTCAAAACCTAAGTCGAAACTGAAAAAGCTTTGCGTGTTTGCATTTAACAGGTAGTTACATTTTAACTGCAGTAAAACAACCAGTTACGATGCCCGGTTACTTTGAACCTGATTGTTTTTTCCGAAATGTCAAATTACAGTTATTTCGTAGTTGATTGCTTTTTGAAATATCAACGGTGGTCGGAGTTTTGAACAATTTAGAGCACCTGATGTAATTGGGGTTTATTTTTGTAATTAACAAGTGATTCGTGTTTTTATTATCTCTACCCAAATATGGATCATTTTAAGGTTTCAACACAGATTCTTGTTAAATGATTGTGATTATAAAAACAAGTTTAAAATGTCGTTTAACTGCTTCGAATTCCATTCAATCTGAAGTTTTTGTTGATTTGTTGGTTATTCATATTCAATATATCTTTGTTGTAATAAATAACGTTATACTAGGACGAGCACGGCCTCCTAAAACTTGTCTAAAGCAGCTTACAAGATTGAAATCTCCTTTTTTACGTATAAAAATACCTGTACCAGATAAATGTCTACCAGATGTCTTAAATCGAACCTATCTAAATTGTATTTAAAAGAAATAACTATGTAATAATTAATGAAATATCTAGATTAAATAATAATAAAAATATTTCGTTAGTTTTTTTAAAAAAAAAGTTTTTCACTAGTCAGGTAACCTCCTCGTGTGCCCAGCGGCTGCGGGTCCCTTTTGGACACGTCCATGGGGAAAAGCAGCAGGCTGGGACGGTGCATCCTGGGCACCGGTCAATAATTCCCTCTTCTGGGGTGTTATTGGTTGGTGGCTAATAACCTGACAGGGATGGAGCGTTTCTCTGCGTGTCCCTCTGACAAGCAGAGGGCACAGCAGAGGAATGAGGGCGGGCTCGGCGTGCACTAGCCCTGCAGCCGAGCAGGTGTGGGAGGATCCTTCCTCCTCTACTACCGTCGGAAATCTCGTAATTTCGTGTAGAAGTGTCGTGGTCACGTCTCGCAGCCTCTTACGAAACCGAGGGTCTTGGCTTAATTGCCCGGGCCGCGAGGAGAAAACCTCTATAAAAATCCTCAATTCTCGGCGTTGTGGTTCGCGACGTCGGGGTGCTCATAAGAGCGGCTGGGGAGTTCACCAGTCACTAGCGACCAACCCTGGGATACCTCCCGACCTCCCAGCGGAAATAGGGTTATCCGGGTACAGGGGGCACTGCTCGGATGGACTTTGTATTTCCCCCACACTCGTGGGAACAAAATGGAAAATTTTAAGAAACCAGAAATAGTTGCAGAAGACACATCTAAGGATGTTGCAGGGACGTCAAACCTACAGACTGTCCAACCTGTAGGGAGACCGACCCGTCGGTCTGGAAAAAGGGGTAGGAATAATACTGAGAAGGATGGAGAGGGGTCTGACTGCTCTGAAATGTCAGTGCTGTCAGACTCCTCTCGCTCTGGCTCCTACAAAAGGAAAAGAATGGTCAGCATCCCTTCTCTGGAAGATATAACAGCAGAGGTAAGGAATCAGCCAACCGCAGATCTGGGTGCCAAGATTCTGGAAAACCTGCGGGTGGTCGAAGAGGTTGCGGAAAAATCCGGAAACCTCAAAGGGGAATTTGCGCGTTCGCTCAGACTTGCAGCGCGTACCGTGCAGGCAGCGGTAACAGAGATTACCCAGCGGTCCAGCACTGAGCGTCTGGAGAAAGAGATTGAAGCGATCAGCGCTCAAAACAGCGCCCTCAGCGATCGACTTTACACGATTGAGGTGGAAAATAAGCTCCTCCGGGCAGCGGCTAAAAGAGACGGGAATACCTCATCCGCCAAGACTTCCTGCTCGAAAAGCCCCGACAAAGCTCTTCTAGACCACTTCGGGGCCCTGATAGAGGCAAAGTTAGCCGCTTTCAAGGCAGAGCTATTCCCAGACAGGGTTAATAGGCCCCCTCTGGGGAAAAACAATACGGCTCAGGTGGGTACACAAAAAGAGAAATCCTCAAAAAGGGTTCAGAAAGCCACTGGAAAGGATACGGCCACGCGGGTGGCATTGACGGAGCCATCTACAAGCTCGTCATCTGGCGAACCGTGGACGAAGGTGGTGGGCCGAAAAGCGAAGAAGACGAAGGTCCAGGACCAGAAAGCCCCTCAAACGAAGGCCTTGCAGCCAAGGTCGGCGCCCAAGAGAAAAGGGAAGAAAGCGAAGCTGCCAAAGCCTGTAAAGACGGCAGCAGTAGCTATCACAATCCCCGAGGGGGCTGAAATATCTTACGCTGAGGTGATGGCGACAGCCAAGGGAAGGATAAAGCTAGCTGAAGTGGGCATTACAGAAGTGCGCCAAAAGCGAGCAATGAATGGCGGCCTTCTTCTTGAAGTGGGAGGGACGGATGGGGCAGCCAAGGCCGATGCTTTGGCCACAAAACTGCAGGCAGCCCTCAAGGATGTGCCCGTACACATCTCTCGCCCAACAAAAATGGGTGAGATAAGAGTGATGGATCTCGACGAGTCTATCACTCCAGTGGACGTGGCTCAGGCAATTGCTGCCATGGGAGAGTGCACCGCAAATGATGTTAAAGTGGGAGACATTCGCCGTATAGGCACAAAGTTGGGAACAGCCTGGGTTCGCTGCCCCCTTAACGCTATTCGCAATATTGCGACCACCAAGCGGTTATTGGTCGGCTGGGTCTCGGCGAGAGTAGAGGTGTTGACAGCGAGGCCTATGCAGTGCTTCCGGTGCTTCGAGATGGGCCACACTCGCCACCAATGTAAGAGCACGGTGGACCGTAGCACTCGGTGCTACGCATGTGGTGAATCCAACCATAAGGTGAGTCAGTGCCCGGCTCGGACGCCTAGATGCCCGCTATGTACGGATCTGGGCATTTCTGCAGACCATAGGCTGGGAAGCAAACGGTGCATGCCACCAAAACCAAAGAAAGGCGGTCAGGGGAACCAACGCGTTGCCTCTACGGCCTCGACCGCTGGGTCCGCATCTCAAGGCGCGACAAACCAGCGCTCGTCTGAGGAACTGACAATGGAGCTGTAATATGCGGCCTCCTCTTAGAGTCCTGCAAGGGAACCTTAACCACTGCCGCGGGGCGCAAGACCTGTTCTCGCAGAGCCTCGTGGAGTGGTCAGTTGCACTGGCTGTAGTAGCAGAACCCTATCGCGTTCCGGATCACCCCCGCTGGTTTGGAGATGACGGCGATTCTGTCGCAATTTATTGGGGAGGAGGGGATCGTGACCCACCGTGCTCCATGCTGGAAGCTGGGCAAGGATTTATTGCTGTAGACTGGGGGCTCTTGGTAGTCGTAGGGTGCTACGTCTCTCCAAACTGCAGCCAAGCCGAATACGAGGCGTACCTGGACCGGATGGGTAACTGTGTCCGACGATACTTGTCTCGGCCGGTGCTCGTTCTAGGTGACTTCAACGCCCACTCTAGGATATGGGGAGGCAGTGGAGACAACGCGAGGGGAAGGGCGGTGCTTGAGTGGGCCGCAGGGTTGGACCTTCGGCTTCTGAACAGGGGGTCTACTAGCACCTGTGTGCGCTGGCAGGGGGAGTCGATCGTGGACCTTTCATGGGCGACTCTCTCTGCTGAGCGGATGGTGGAGGGCTGGAGGGTGGCTGAAGAGGTGGTAACTTTATCCGACCATCGCCACATTGTCTTTAGTATAACCTCCCGTCCCGTGGCAGGTAATGACCGTCAGAGCGACATCCCCCCGCGGCGGTGGGTGTTAAGAAAAATGGATCGGGATGCACTGCTCGCCGCAGCTCACACCGCGGACTGGACCGAGACACCCGAGCTGGCAGAGCCCGAGGAAGAAGCTTCTAAGATGCGAGACATTATGATATCGGTGTGCGATGCTGCAATGCCTCGCGTCAGGTCGGCACCAGGATCGGGACAAGTCCATTGGTGGTCCGATGCCATAGCCCAGTTACGCGAAGCCTGCCTGCATCACAGGCGCCAGTACCAGCGGACACGTAGACGGCGAAGAGCCACTGCAGAGGAGCGAGGGTTGGCGTATAGTGCGTACCGGAACGCGACAATGGCACTCCAGGAAAGTATAGCCGACGCCAGGTCCCGGTCATTGGCTGAGCTATTGGAAGGCCTAGACAGGGATCCATGGGGGCGCCCGTACAAAAACGCAATGGGAAAGCTCCGACCATGGGTCCCTCCGCTAACTGCCACACTGGATCCCGGACTGGTGGAGAGGATAATCGATGGGCTCTTTCCTCGGAACAATGACATACTGGGGAGCCTTGAGCCACGTACAAGCCAGCCAAGCTCATCTGACTGGCACGACGAGCTCTCAGTGTCAGAGGCGGAGCTCCGGATGGCCATCAGGCGTCTCGCCGCGCGGAACACCGCTCCAGGTCCTGATGGGATTCCGGGTCGGGCTTGGGGAGTAGCCCTGAGCGTGTTGGGTGACCGGTTGCGGAACCTGTTTGACGCCTGCTTTAGGGATGGATGTTTCCCGGCATCATGGAAAGAGGCAAAGTTGGTCCTTTTGAGGAAGACTGGAAGACCTGCGGAGTCTCCCTCTGCCTATCGTCCCATATGTCTGCTCGACGAGGTTGGCAAGCTTTTCGAGCGAATAATTGCCTTTCGGATCAACAAACACCTGGCACGGGATGGTCCGGATTTATCCGACAGTCAGTACGGCTTCCGACAGGGTCGCTCAACAGTGGACGCAATCCTCTACGTCCGAGCGCTGACGCAGCGGGCTGTGTCCAGGGGCAGTGTAGTCTTGGCTGTAAGCCTGGACATAGTTAATGCGTTTAACTCTCTGCCCTGGAACACAATCAAGGAGGCACTCATTTACCACCAGGTGCCTTCCTACCTCCGGAATGTGATAGGAGCTTACCTATCGAACAGGCTCATCCAGTACCCAGGACGGGATGGCATCTCTCACCAGAGGGAAGTCGTTTGCGGGGTGCCTCAGGGGTCGGTGTTAGGCCCACTTTTGTGGAACCTCGCATACGACAGTGTCCTGCGGACGGAACTCCCCTGCGGCGTCAGTGTCGTCTGTTATGCAGATGACACTTTAGTTTTGGCCGAAGGGGAGACTTTTGAGAGGACTAGGGGGCTTGCTGAGCTAGGTGTGGCTTGCATCGTGGGGAAGATCCACGGGTTGGGACTACTGGTAGCGCCCCAGAAAACTGAGGCCCTTTGGTTTCACAATCTCCGGCGGGGGGTGGAACCAACCAGTTCGTCAGTGCAGGTGAGCGGCGTGTCTGTACCGGTGGGACGGTACTTGAAGTACCTTGGCCTAACTCTGGACAGCCGTTGGAGCTTTGAGGAGCACTTCAGACTCCTTGTCCCCCGGATTCTTAAAGTGGCGGGTGCTATGCACAGACTGCTGCCAAATCTCGGGGGACCTCGGGAAGAAGTTCGGCGCCTTTATGCTGGTGTCGTGCGGTCTATAGCACTTTATGGTGCACCCGTGTGGGCGGACAATCTTACGAGCGTCCGGCGCCGTAAAACACTGAACGCCGTACAGCGACAGATGGCAATACGAATCGTACGTGGATACCGCACGATATCGTACGAGGCGGCTACTGTGTTAGCGCGATTCCCGCCCCTGGATATTCTGGCGGACATGGATGCGAGAGTCTATGACCAGATTCGCATCCAGCGCGAAGAGGGTGGGGTTGCCCCGAGGGAGGTCGAGGTGCTCAGGAGGAGGGCTCGGCGACGCGCTCTAAAGAAGTGGCACGAGCGACTCAAAGAGCCGCAGAATGTGCGCCAGCGCGTCGTCAGCGCGATCCTGCCAAGCTTCCAGGCTTGGCTGGACAGAGAGGGACGTGTCACCTACCGGCTGACCCAGGTGCTCACCGGACATGGCTGCTTCGGTGAGTACCTGAACAGAATTGGACGAGAGCTCACACCACAGTGCCACCATTGCGGGGATGACCGGGACTCTGCGCAGCACACGCTCGAAAACTGCCCAGCATGGCAGTCCGAGCGGCAGGTCCTAGTCGACGAGGTAGGCGGAGATCTCTCTCTGGCTGCCGTAGTAGCGGTAATGCTAGAGAGGGATTCCGCGTGGAGAGCAGTGGTCTCCTTCTGTGAAACCGTGATGGTTCAGAAGGAGACCGCCGAGCGGGAGCGCGAGCGTGCTGATCCTACCCGGAGGAGGAGAAGAAGGGGTGATAGTAACCTTCACCCGGTAGTCACGCCACCGTAGCCCTGGATGCAAAGGGCAAGGGACCGGAGGCAGCCTGAGTGGGGGCTCCGGCTGTCCTGCTCCGATCCCGAGAGGGCAGTGGAAATGGCGTGGCCCCTTTTCCACTGCGGAGTCCGCTCTGCGAGAGTGTAAGGGCTGGCACATCAGCCCGGGAAGAGCGTAATGCATCGCGCGAGGGGAGCACTGGCGACGTTCCTTTGGAGGACCCAGAGCTCCCTGATATGCGCAGCGGTTGGCCACCGAAGGGGTTTAGTGAGTAGGAATCTCACATAACCCGACTCTTCCCCTAAGGAGTCGGGTATCTTTTGAAGATTCCCCTTCGTAAAAAAAAAAAAAAAAAAAAAAAAAAGGTAAACAAAATTAAGAAGGTATGAGTGAGGAATGTGTGTTGTCAGAATAAAAAAAGGTTTTTATTCTATTGTCTTATTCCCGGTCTCGCGTGTCAAGAAAATCGAAAACAAAACTTAATTTCACGATATCCAATGTTTTTAATTTCCAATCTATTTCCCTATATGCTGTAACGACCCATCAAATGGCATTGCATCCGTGGATCAAATTTGAATACTACCTCTAAATCAAATTTATCTTTTTGTTACGACTCGGCGATTTCAATCTAATTGAAATTCAATTATAATTGTTTATGCTACGGTGTAAAATTAATTGGGATTACGTAATCGGTTTCAGAATTCAATGTCGAAACTGTTTTCGTTGTCACGAGTGGTTTTTTGGAACCTGGCGCAATGAACCTCTCATACGAACAGCAGGTCTCCACCAGTACATAGTCGACATCCTTATCCCCACTAAGCTAAGGCTATCCCTACTAAACGTGTTGGTTCTAACTTTATCATGAGTACAGCCAGGGAGTGAAACGCAAAATACGTTTAAAATAACGGAGCTGTTTTGTAAACAGTTAATTTAGTAATTCAACCGCAATATATAAAAAAGAGCAAAATTGTTGAATGTACAGATAGCAAAACAGAAGGAGGTACTCACCAAGCGCGAATCCATCTTTGGCCCACTGCACTTGTCCGGCCAGGTTAGCCACAGCACATTCCAACACTGCCTCAGATCCCTCCTGGACCCTCAAGCTTTTAGGGACCACGCGGAAGTACTGCTGCTGGAATGCCGACACGCACACCACCGCTGTGGACAAGTGGAATCATCAGGTAAGAAGAGGAGTACAGAAAAAAGCAGAAGATTAAAACGGTGGACAATTTGGTAAAGCTATCTCTATAATAATAAACACAAACTAAATTTTAAAAAAGTACTGCACGAAAAGAGATTTTTCAAATACGGCCTGCACTGATACAATATTCAAAAATTATTATTATTTGCTCGATACACTAGCAGCTCTTGGAGCTGATGCGTGTATACTGCACTTGTTTTAATGTTTCTAAATGTTTGCCTAACCAGTTTTTAAAACAATTCACTGAAGTAGCACTTATTACACATTCAAATCATGTAATAAATTTAATATGTATAGCAAATACTAGAATTACATTTTTGGTTTTATTGTAATTGTACAAAATCATTCTTTTTGTACTAAGTGACAGCGTCAAATGCCATATTATTGACGCCATCTTTGTTTTCATTTTATATGGGGGAATTATGTAAACTGTTCAGATAGTCCAAGTATTATAAATTTTATATGCATTTATTATTTAAATTAAATTTTGTTAAAATTAAATATTGTCATTTAAATGACTTTATACTGACACTTATAATTATAAAAGGCCATTATGAAATAAAAGTGATTTAGTTACCATTTTTGTATATATTTTAGTTTAATTTATTCGTACAAAAACATATAAAACGCACGAAACGGTAAGATTTGAAATTGAAAACAAAGATGGCGCCAATAAAATGACATTTGACGCTGTCACTTAGTACAAAAAAATGATTTTGTACAATTACAATAAATGCAAAAATGTAATTCTTGTATTTTTCTGTACATATGTAATGTATTACTTGATTTTTTGAGCATCTCTTTTGAAAGAAGATTAGGGCAATAGTAGAAATTTAAATGTTTCTAAGACATCTTCTTTATAGTGCTAGAAAACCAAGTATAGGTGAAATATGTCACGTGAGATGAGATGGCCGTTCGTTAAATATTTAAATTAGTCTATTACGTGTTTAAAATAGTCTACAGTACAATAATTATTTTCTTCACAATTTCACTGCACTGCCGCAAATACTTGCAAACTCATTTCTCTAGTGCATTAAGTTAATTGCGCAGATACGATGGTTTAAACATCGTCTGGCATCGCCGCCATCTTGTAAAGGTCGCAACAATTGTCGGAGTAATAATAAACACGTATGCAGAATCGATCAAGTGTGGGGCGATGAATTATTACGTCAAGTGTGAGTTGAGTCAATCTGTTATACAATAATACATATGCGAGAGGAACGTGGTAATTGAAATCTTTGAAAAATTTAAAATCTAATGAATGACTTTACAGTATTTAACAGCTTTAGACCGCGAACTACTTGCTCGGGATAAAATTAGTATGTATCCTTTTCTTTCCTTCCTTTCAACTACCTGCACAATTTTTTAAAAGTTTAGCTTGCGTGCTTCTGGATGCGCCCAATTACCATCAGGTGAGATGACGGGAAAGCGTAAACCTATCATACATAAAAGGTAATTTCTTTTAGACAAACGCACAACCAAAAATGCGAATTTCATTATAGAACTCCAAAATAATCACAACAAGTAAAACGAAAGCGCCTGAAGCTAAATCCACGCAAAAAAAATACAACACCGGAAAAATGGCCGCGACACCTCGCTACATTTCCCGCTCAAGGACCGGGGAACCCTAAAAAGCAGACAAAAGGAACCCTCCAGCTAATATGACGCCGCTGTCAAGTGGTCGCCGCGCGCGCTCTTAACACGGCGCGACGGCTACTAAAGCGGTGAACGCACCCGCAACCAAGGGTTTATCTGTAAAAGCTACTCTAACACAATACACCGTGTGTGTGTTTTAGAATAGCACCACCCCATGTCTTCCGTGCGTGTCGTACAAAACGACTAAGGGCAGATTTAGCGACATTATATTGCTCTAGTTTTATATTAGGTTCACTCGTATCTTGTATATGTAAGTATGTGTATGTAAAGAAATCTAGCAAGTAAATTTTTACCTACATCTAAATGTCTTATCGAGTTAAAACTTTGTTGTTGTAAGTAAGTCGGATTACAATACAATAATTTGTCACCATCGAGCTGATCTGACCCAGGAATCAAGAGGTGCATAGAGGAACTCTTCGATGGGACCCTCGAATTCGGGCTCATCTCAATACCAGAATACCAGGCTGACATAAATGCAAGGGAGCGTGTAACAGTATCGTTTCATTAGCGCATGTTATTCCTAACCAACTACAGCGTTTAAAGTACCAGGCTATAATAAACAGCAGAAGCAGTAGCTACCACCATGTTTAAACTAAGTCTGCCGCCAAACAACAGTGTTAATAGCACTGTTGTGAGCCAGCGCCTCATTAGGTTGAGTATTCTGGGTGCGCATGCTTACCGTCTAACAGCATTATCGTCACTTACCATCAGGTGAGATGAAGGCCAAGCGCAAACCTATCATACTTTTCAACCGACTTCAAAAGAGGCGGTTCTCAATTCGACTCTATGTTTTTAATTTTTTCGGTATGTACGAGTATGTTACGCGATAACTCCGCCAATTCTAAACCGATTTTGATGATTCTTCATTTATTTGGTAGAGCATACTTCAGAGGTGGTCCCGTATAAATTTTATCGAAATTGATTGCGTACTTTTTGAGAAAATCAACAAAAACCAAATATGTACCCAGATCATTCTACCTCTAATTTTTAAGACAACTGAAGTCTGTTTTTAGTTCTTTTTGAACGCGTTATTTTTTAAAAAAACTTTTAGCTTCGCGAGTCGTATTCTGTGACTTCATAATTAAAGTACATACATACAAACATAATATGTACCGCACACACGTTGTAATTACAGAAACTGGAACTCGACAATTATTACAGGTTGTGTACAAAATTACATGCTGTAAACAGATAGCAGCTGTCAAGAAATTAATGACGCAATTCAAACTTTATTAGAAGGAGGTAAAGTTGGCATTAGAAATACAGATAGGACTACTGAGTAGTGATGGGATGGCAATGGTATAGTAAAATCCGGAACGGAAATGCGTACCAAATTTCCAAGCGTAAATATGCGGGACTCGCTCGACAAATACTTATATATTTATATTACTCGTATATAAACATCATCAGCGGCCCAAATATTACCCCACTGTTGGGGCTCAGGCCTACTCTACAGAGAGTGTATGGGACATAGTCCACCAGTGCGCATTGGTAGACTTCACACACCTTCTATCTTCTTAACAGTGTTCAGGTTTCCTCGCGGTTTTTTCCTAAACCGAAAAGTCAATGGTAATGATTTTTATGATTCGTACATAAATAACAAATTGTAACTCATTGGTAAGCCAGGATCGAACCCAGACCTCGATTGTTCAAGGACTTACACTACCCAACTGAACTAACATGTCTGCTGTAAACAATTAACCGAAAATGCGTCAATTGATTTTATAAATTAGGATTTAGTTTAAGGTTTATTTCCTTTTCGATAGATTTGATTTAATCCGTTACGATGATTATGTTTTTAATTAAATTATTGTTTATTTGGGTATGTTTGTATACTACAATAAAATGTGACATTTGTTTCATTTATGACTATACGAGTATGTTCTTGAAATAAAATAGGAGGATCACACCATACACAAGATTCAGTTGATCTAAAGTCAAATTATATTTTTAGTCAAACTAGTCATTCAACATTTGCATAGCAACTATTTCTGAGATTTCCGGGAAAAAATCCGGAAATGTCTCGCTGCGTCCCATCACTAGTGCAGGCAGGCCAAGTCGATAGTTACAAACGGGATCGGGATAAGCGCTTATTACATTTGAATTTAGAACGCTTAGTGCTGCCCGGGACACGGGACCTCGACAAAGTTATTAGAAATAGTATCTTAAGACAAGGAGTGAAAAACTATAGACATGGCACAACAAATACAGCTGCCGTTTATTTTAAGTAGAACTTTGTTGCGTAAAATGCTGTATATTTATATATTTCAAATGATTTATTACGGTGATTTCGCCGTTAAAAGTTTTATACTACATTTATTTTACCGTAATCATTTAAAGTAATTATCTAAATAATACAGGGGATTTTAATGTCGCTAAAATAGTATCATACACATACAACTTCATAGTGAATCACAATTTTCCTTTTTACACACTGTTTTATTATTATTTTTTAGAACGCCATCTATAGACCGGCGTCGTAGACTAGCGTAGTGGCTATTGTAGCTGACAGTAAAATAGTACCTCAATGATATTCACTTTACGACACCATCATCCGATCTCATATTGTAATGTAACTCATCAAAGCCAACTATTCCATTTTAAAAGATAATGTCCAAATTTTTTTTGTATAGAAGCATTCTTAGCGAATTCCGGTTAATATTTGTTTACTCAATTTTCCAATAACACTAACCGTTAAATAATTATTACTTTCCAAGACAGAAAAAATATCATAGCGAAACATTTAAAACAAAACTAGGTCCCTGGGACCTATTTTTCGCGGCAAACGTAAATATTCGTTGAGCGGTTCGAGAGTTATTCCGTCATAGGAAGTACTGGCTAGGGTTGGGATTATGTCGATAGTTTGTAGTCCGGTTTAATTGGTTTTTAGTTTTATTAGGACTGTAAGTTTAAATTCAAGTTGTTGTTCATGTTTGGTTAGAGGTTGTGTGAATTAACGGCATAAGGTTTTAGTTTAAACCGCAGAAGCTGACTGCACAAACTTCTAACAGTGGTTATGCGGTTCGATTATAATTTCATTGCTATGTGAGTGAAACCATGTTTTGCAAAAACTTTTGACTGTCATTTTATGTATATTTATTAAGATATATCAAACACTGTAAATGCCTAAGTTCGGTAACTATATATATAATATACTAGCTCACTTAATTATTATTTTTCAATTAATTTTAAAAAAATATTTTGGTACTTAAACGGGATTCGAACCTGCCGTATCTCGCAAGTCCGAGGCGTCGAAGCATAGCGTCGAAAATTACGCTTTATCAGGCGGATCTTATAATGGTAAAAAAATTTCGATGCTAACGGGTATACGACCGATAGCTTAGTTGGAAAATCGTTTGCCTGGAATAGTAAGAAACGCAGACGCAGGTTTGAATCCCGCTCTTGTCGAATAAAGCTAAAAAACAAAAAATAATTGGTAAATAGTCTTAAAAATTATTTTTTAATCCTCCTAATAAATATTTGACATCGTCTTATGGCTTCCCGATTTATATAACCAACTGTTTTGCTTAAATAAAATCAAAAGACCAGATCCCGAGCACACCAATTAGGAAGAAAAAAACTTTATGATTCCCAACAAAAGAGCAAATCAGTCACGGCGGAAAAAATAATTAAATCCAAAACAGGGAAGGTGGTTCTAATAAAAAAAACTTCACTAAACTGCCTTAACAGGAAGTCGGCAAAAAAGGAAAAGTTTGGGGGCGAAGTTGAGAGTTGGGGGCAAAGTTGGTAATATCGATGCGTCCTACCGAGTATTTAGTCCGGTCTAAAGTTACGTAAGTCAATTACGTTGACATCCCTACTCTATTGATTGTCCGGGAAACCGATCAAGCGGTAGTTGAACCCATTATTGAAAGGTTCCGTATATTCATAATTGATTTTATAATTAAACGAGTAGTCCGTCCGTGGCTTCATAATAATAATAGTCCTAATATGTTAAGATTATTTTATATTTTGCATACAGTTTTAATGTATAATTAACGCGTTCAAAAATAACTAGAAACCGACTTCAACTGCCCTAAAAGTCTATAGTATTCATCCCCTAAAATGTTCACCTTTAGGGGTAGAATTATCACGTATATGTATTTTTAAAAAACGCTGAATCAACTTCGATAAAATTAAATTTATGGCGATAAAAATATGGCGGAGTTATCGCTTAATATACATACCAAAAAACATATTTGGTTGAAAAGAGACGTGCCACGAATGCTAAGGCACGCCGTTATTGAAGTTTCCGAGTTAAAAATCATGCTACGTAAATCAATTTGAACGGTTATTAATTTTAACGGTGGGCGATTATGATATATACTGATGACATTAGTTACTAATCGAAATTCGATATATCTCGATTATGGAAATGGCTACTACTAATAATAGTACTACTAATTCAGTGTGTCAGCTATTCTATTTTTAAAAACGTCATCACGAAAACAAATCTGGATAAACAGTAAGGCACATTCGCATTTTAATCCGTTAACTTTTTTGGTCGATCGCGCTCAGAAACCAGCGACAAGTTTCGGTTGTTTGACAGATTAGTAGTAATTTTCATTCTACTAATTAATAATGATCATTCGATTATTCAAATTAGTAGTTACTAATTTCAGAATCGATTATCATACATAGTAATTAGTAGATATCTCGATTATGTCAATGTTTCCGTAATGCACATCGCTAATTAATTTAACTAAAATAATATATATAATATATATATAGTAAATAGTATATATATTACTAGGGGCCCGCCCCGGCTTCGCACGGGTGGACATTTATTTTTAAAACATTTTTGAATACACTTAGTAATGTATCTTTATGCAAGACAAAAAATCAAATCAAATCCAAATCGGTCCAGCCTTTTAGGAGTTCAGTGACATGCACACGTACAGTAGAATTATATATATAATGATAAATCAACTAACACAACACGGCCTTTGAAATAAATAAATATACTCGTGCATTATCCCGAATGAACCCTAAGAGGCCGAGTGTTGAGCGCTGTTAAAACTTTACGGGACCCGTAGATATCCAAGTTTGGAAAGGAATAGAGAGAAAGAGATACAGAAAGTAAAGAAAAGTTGGTATATGGTGACAGGTTCATTTATTATGGGCAGTAGTTAAAGGTGGTTTTATCTGCATTATGTTGGTACCTATGTTTACATACAGGACCATACGAAATAGTTTTTATATAGATAGTGAATACCTTCCTTCGATCTCATGGTCACTTAACATCAGACGAGATGATAGACAGATAGCGCCTTTGTTATATGCCAACCGGCACATACCGCCTCTAATCAAAGGATGCCGGCTGCGGCGTACAGAACAGCTGGTGAATTTGGCATCGCAAATAGGTGCAGGACACTTCGAGTGATGAAGAGTACAGTTTAATTTTGTGTTTAGTGTACCCATATTTTATCGATTAAATTATTTTTGCTACCTAAATTATATCATGTCATCTAAGTCTGCCGTCAAAAACAGTGTTAATAAGCTCGCAACAAGCGTTTCGATTCTGCATTCATCGTGCGTACAGATAAAATATGGAATACACTACCGGTTTCCGTGTTCCCCCAAAACTACAACTTGGGAATCTTCAAACGAAGAGTAAACAGGCACCTTCTAGATCAACGCGTAACATCGTCGACCTCATCGTCACTTACCATCATCAACAGCCTATATATGTCCCCACTGCAGGGGCTCAGGCCTACTCTCCTACAGAGAGTGTATGGGACATAGTCCACCACGCGGGTTCAGTGCGCATTGGTAGACTTCACATGCCTGTTCAAGACATGCAGGTTTCCTCACGATGTTTTCCTTCACCGCTAAGCAATCGGATAATGTACTTGAATTGAAAAACAACTCATAGGTACACGGCTGGATTCGAACCCGGTACCCTCAGATTGAGAGTCCGCGCCTTATCCACTGTGCCACCGACGCTTCTATTGAAGTCAAGCGTTGTGTCTTGTATTAAAAAAACTAGAAATAAATGATCTATATCGAGCGAAATCCTAGAGTCCCGGTTCATCCGCCATTTAAGATATTACACAATCGAACAAAAACCAATATCCCGCATTAGGCGTCCCATTTTTCGAGAACTGTCCAATATCGGGACTATTCAATCATATCACTGTCCCGGATTCCGTTCGGTAAGGGCGAGGGACACGTATTTATCATTGCTCTCCTAATTCCTGGATTAATGCTACCACCAGACACTATACTGCGTGATCTGAAGCTACTACTACTGAAAGCTCATGGTCAACGGCGGACTTCGATTGCTGTAATTTTGAAGTGATAACTTCTTAAAGGAGGGTACACCGCTTCGTTACGTAACGCGTTACGCCGCCAGTCTGTCAGGCTTCCCCCTACCATTTACCATGGGGGGAAGTGGGAACGTCTTTACCACTCCACCCTATTTTTTTTATTGTTAACGAGTCTGGAGTCCCAAGATAGCTTTAGAGTCCGTAGAAAAATTTATCCACCTTCAGTGGACGCGTTTCAAGTGTACCGCTGTAGATCCTGGCTAAAACAAAAAACAGGAATAACAGTGGGAGCGGAGGAGGTGGGAATGTGTAGGCTTCCCTTTCTCTCCTGCAAACGGCAGCGGTAGGCAGGCTCCTCTCTCACTCTTCCCCACAGCGCTAGCCGTATTTCGGACTAATTGCTAACTTCTATCGGGCGTCCAGAGACACACGTTTCTTTTTTTTAAATTTTAGACTACCATGTCATAGAATTAATATATCTAGTACTACATACAGAACGTACGCTCACCGCCTCCCGCCGATCCGCGATACCTCACTTCCCCCGCAAGAAACTGGCGCAGAAAATTACCATTACGTATAGCGCGTACGGACTACAAACGATATCACTACATTTGTTTCAAGTGTCCGGCCTGTGACTATGTGTAATAACAGACACGTGACCTTCATCGCACCTGATGGTAAGTTAAGGCCGTTACATGTTAGGCGTGTGCACTGGTTCTGCCACCTTTTATACCGGAACAAAATATTAATATTAAAGCTGCTGTTTGTTGGCAGACCTAGATGCCAGGCGGGAAAAATGGCCTACCACCAACCAAACCCTGTACCTCCGGACTGTGTCCAAGCATGTACAGCAACTAGGCCACGGAGGCGGTTAATAATATAGCAATCAAAGTAAATGTTTTTTCCTAAGACACATCTAGAAACAAATAAACTTATCTGTGGAGAATGTCATTCGTTTCTCGCCCAACAGCGCCCCGACAAACACTAGTAACTCCACAATCCATCATTCGGGGCCCTAATTGATCACGTTATTTTTCTTGTTATTATTAATTGCGGCCTTTTTCCAAACGCTTAATCACACCGTTAGATTGAACGAGGACCTAATGTTTTAGGAGTTGCGACTTTGTCAGTCGGCCGGTAGCGGAGCGTAAACAAAATGTTTTAGATAGTTGTTTTGCGCCGCGTCGTTATCTCTATATATGTACAGCTAAAGTATGTAATGCCCTACTCTTGTTCCAGCCTATATATGTCCACTGCAGGGGCTCAGGTCTACTCTCCAGAGAGTGTATAGGGCATATTCCACCACGCGGGACCAGTGCGGATTGGTAAACTTCACAAGCACCTTTGAATTTCTTCTCAGCAGTGCGCAGGTTTCCTCACGATGTTTTCCTTCACCGAAAAGCCAATGGGAATGATGTTTATCATTCGTACATAAATTCCAAATAACAAATTGTATCTCATTGGTACGAGCCAGGATCGAACCCAGACCTCGATTGTTCAAGGACTGACACACTACTCAACCGAGCTACTAAGGCTTACTATATATGGTAATATTAAATTCAGTACGCGGTAAATTATGTGCTATGAGAAAAATTCTTATGTCCAAACATACGAAAGAAAGTCAACAAAAACGGAGCAAAAAAGTTTTTGTTGCATCTTTTTGTCATTTAGTATTACTAGACCACGGCCCAAACGAACTTTCTGACCATTAACTCGAATGACGTCACGCTTCATTTGTCTGTTATTACAAAACCTCAGATTTCTATATGATTATCTCGGACAGGTGGCCGATTCATGATCGCCCACACCTCGACGGGTATTTCGCAATAAATTTGTCATCGATTCATAGAGAAGACATCATTTGAATGGCAAAAGGAAAATAAATAAAAACTAGAGGCAGATTAGCGTAAAAAGTTTGAATACTCACGATAAAAACATGCTTTATTGATTTATGTTGTTTGGATGGGTAGTGATGTGACAGTTCTAATTTTAAGATGTCGATAAAATTAATTGGATGAATTTCAAATGAGTTTAACGAGGTTTGTTAATTAAATTGAAACTATTTATGACATTAATTGTTTTTTCTTCTGTTTATAGAAAGACAGGTTTTAATCTACTGCAACATATAAAAAAATTTATGTATGATGGATTTGCATTTGGCCTCCATCTCACCTATTTTATTGCCGTTGGATGGTGCGCGTGCGCACCCAGTAGCCCCAAGCTAAAGAAGCGCTGGCTCTGCTACCTTTCACACCGGAACACAACATTGCAGTTAACCCTGCAGTTTGGCTGCAGACTGTGGTAACTTGGTGGTAGCTAGCCAGGCGGACATAAAAAATGCCTTACCACCACCAGATCGAGTGCCGATAGGTACCCCCTCTGGGAATTGAACCCGGGTCTTCCGATTGTTAGGCCCACCTTTAACCATTAGACCACGGAGGCGGTTATATCAAGAACAAACATATATGGTACGGTACACTTTTTTTTAAATATGCAAGAATACAAATTTTAAGTTTGCTACCACGCTGGCGTGGTCATCAGATATTTTACAGAATCACTTTATCATATAAAAATTATACTTAGTTTATAATATTAAAGTGATTTATTAAAATATTAAAACAAAAGAATAAAACATTGACAAATTAAAATAACGTAATGAACATTTAATTTAAATACATCCACGAATATATTAATTCTGGTACACTGAAAGGTGCATTTAGCTTCCAGCTCTCTGAGTGTGTCCGGAAATTTTCCAAATCGTCGTCCGTTTTACGTCCAAAGTGAAACTTGTCCGGAATTTCTCATTCCCCCGGTTCTAGCGACTAATTCCGCTCATAGCATTAATTAAAATCCTTTTAGATAGACAGGTACAGTTTAACTATTCTGACCTTATTATTAAACTTGGAAATTCCGACTAGAAACGGGCTTTCATGTAGCATTTTTAGTTATATGACCTAGCATGGAATCTCCGACATGGAAAAGGATTGACGCTTGATTTCGACCGTTCATGGGAAGCTTCGGTTTGTAAGCATGTAATTAGGGATGCCTCGATATGCCTTTTCGCCAATACGATACCGATACTCTCATAAAAATATCGGCGATACTGATACCGATACGCTTATTGAATTTAAAAAGGAAGGTAGAATAAATAAAACACAATTAATTAATAGTTTTAGTAATCAAAATTAACATTTATAAGAAGCGAAGTGGGATAGATGTGCGAGTGCGAGGCCAAAGCGGGCGGGCGAAACAAAACACTGAATAAAGTGCGGGGTTTCCCCGAGCATAGTTAGTTCGTGCCTCGTTTGCAACGAAATAGATGGGACAACGCGCGCGTTTACATTACATTTTTAAAGCGCGAAATTTGAAAAGTAACGTTGAATCTGCCGTAAAAATATCGCCGATGCCGATATATCGGCAAACCCGAAGTCCCTATGCATCCCTACATGTATTTAATGTCTAATAAATCTGGAATGAGACCTTAACTCCGTAAAAGCATTGCTTAAAATTGTATTGCGTTTGTCGATCCAACCGTACTAATATTTAAAATGTCAATTTGGAAATTTTTGTGACTCCAACAAGCTTAAATTGATAATCGTATTCGGCTTGTTTGACGCATCAATAGTTCTCGGATAATCTCTGTTATCAACTCAGTGGAAATTGGAAATGGCATTATAACTTAATACACTCCTTATATCCTTACTCATATTAAAAAGATAATTTTTGCCCACGACTTCGCCTGCATTGACTTCAAAAATCATCCCTCGGGAACAGTTTATCGGGGTAAATAGTTGCCTATGTCCGTCTCCATGATATAGGCTACGTGCACGATAAATTTTATCGAAATAGGTTTAGCCGTTTAGTCATTAAAACGCGAATTTAGAAAATAGTTTTATAAATTATTTACACCTTCCATACTACATTAAATATTTTTTTAAAGTTGGAACAACTGTAAGAACATTTTTTAATTCTAGTAGTTACTGTTATTGTAAAACATCGATATAAATGACGACTGACTTCGGGACATCACTAAAATCCACAATTCATTTCAAGACTTTAAATCACGCAAACGCGGTCCGACTTCTAGACTTTTACAAAGCACTTAATCATTCCATTTTAGCTCTTTTGAAAGTGTTTGCATTAAAATTGTAGATTTTATTTAAAAGCTCGTTCAAATCATTCGGTTTATTCAAATCTCCAATATTTATTCTGCTCACCGTTAAGAAACCCAAAATATTTAATTCTGATCTTATTGCACTTTTGCTGTATTTACAACAAAATTAACTATGGGTACACTCGAGTACAAAAATATGTATATACCCACTTTTGAACCATGTCACATTGATTCTTGCTTGTTACTATGTTGAAGGAAATATCAATTAAAGGTGAATGTGACATGGTTCAAAAGTGGATACATATTTTTGTACTCGAGTGTAATATATCATCATATAACATGAATATTACAAATGCATCTGTCTGTTTCTGTCTTTCCCAAGGGAACGCAGACTTAAGAGGGTATGTTGTTGTCAAAGCGCCCATACAAACGTAGTCCAGTCATATTTTGAGTATTAAGCTATGAAAATCTATGAAATTTTCAAGACACAATCTAGAAACAAATATCTGTGTCGGTGGTGAGTCAGATTTTCGTTTAAATATATACTTCCAGAGTTACAGGGCGTCAAAGTATTGTATTTTTCGGTAATAAAAAGCCCCAACTTTGAACCTGATTTACAAGAGTATGAACCAATTTAGAACAATTTGGAAAAACCACCGACATCTGGAATTTCATTAGTATACTGTACTAAAAAATGGTTACATAATATACTGTATCCTTCAAATGATCCCTGGACTACGAAACATCCAAATAACGGGTGGATAACATCGCGTAATGTATGCTGTCTCACCGTATGCGCTCGGGTATGATAGGGCTCGGAGAGGGACAGCTACAAAACAATGCAACCTTGAAACCGACCACGTGGTCTTACCAACATAGCCTCTTAAGTATTCAATATTAATTCCAGCTTGATATCTCCACGCGTTCCTGAGAAAAAGGGTCTTGACAAACAGACAGACGGACAACAAAGTGATCCTATAAGGGTCGATTTTTCCTTTTGAGGCGCGGAACCCTAAAAAAAAGAAAATTGAAAAACAATGAGTAAAAATCAACCCCTTCCAATGAAATTGAATTGAAATACCATTCCTTAGGGACGTTGGAATCGTTAGATTCTTATTGAATCTAACAATAAATTACTTCTGCTGATTGGATACTTGAAAATTTTCTCAAATTAAAAAAGGGCTAACCGTTTTTTTTTCGTTACAAACGATAGATCAACGATTCTCCTCAATCTCACCTGATGGTAAGTGACGATGAGGTCGACGATGTTATGTGTTGGTTTAGAAGGTACCTATTTACTCTTCGTTTGAAGATTCCCAAGTTGTAGTATTCGGGGAACACGTAAACCGGTAGTGTATTCCATATTTTTGCTGTACGCACGATAAATGTGGAAGCGAAACGCTTGGTGCGAGCTGTAGTGTTGCTGTTGTGTGCATTGAAATTATTTTAATGTTGACCATTCTTTACAATTTCTGTTCAAAATCTTAGATGTCTAGTTCGATTTCCTACGGGTACATTCGAGTACAAAAATATGTATCCACGCTTGCACCATTTCACATGCACATCATAGGGATAATGCCCAAAAAAAATTATTCCCTAATTCGAGACACCGCGTGAAAAGATAAATAGCCTTGTAAAAGATTTTTTGATATGACTTCTAGTTTTCCTAATATAACACGTCGAAAAGTGATTTTAGTCACGTGGTGTAACAACGCTCCGTACAAATCGGTACCTAGGAGTGACGTCACAGCTAGGTATTAAAGTAGATAATATATGAAACTTTTAACAATATTTAAGTTATCTCGTAAATTAAAGTTTTCATGTGACCACTCCCTAACTAAAAATCTTCACAATGTAATTACAAAGCAAAATCAAAAATTTAATTCGAGCAAGTTTTTTTTTAATTTTTACGGGCTTAATGAGCTGTAAAAGTCCAGAAAAAAAATACATAATATTAGATATTTTAAATTTTATATGAGTTTTATAATGCCCTTTATGGTTTAAAATACAATTTAACCCCAATCTGATTTGGTGTCAAGAGTGAAAGGGACATGGTACGAAAGTGGATATATATTTTTGTTCTCGAGTGTACCAAACTTGCACTATTCGGTTGATGTTGGACAACATATGCGTTGGCCTAGAAGATGATGTACTCTTCATTTGACGATGATGATCATTATTGATGATGCATATCAGCTCTAATAAGCTTTATTATGATCGTCTCAGGTAAGCTTTAACCTTTTTCATCCATTATTTAATATTCATGGGAGGGTAGTTGATGAAGAATTAATGCCGGTCCGTGATTCCATTTAGGGCCGGAAGGGGCTTGAGATTTATTTATAGTTAATTTGTTTTTAATCAAAGGCTCCTGTTTTTATTTGATGTTCAGTTGTAAATTATTTAACGTTTTCAACCGACTTCAAAAAAGGAGGAGGTTATCAATTCGACTGTATGTTTTTGTATGTGTGTTACGCGATAAGTCCGACAATTATGAATTTTGATGATTCTAATTTTGTTTTGTAGATCTTCGGAGGTGGTTCCATATAATTTTTTTATCGAATTTTTTGCGCAATATAAACAAAATTATACCTATAAGGATAAACATTTTAGAAGATAAATGCTGCACTTTTAGGACCATTGAAGTCGGTTCCTTAGGTATTTTTATACTCGTTAATTATGATTCATTCGTATATCAATCACAGTAGGACCGGACCGGCTTGGTGATCGCAGTATGATGTCATTTTATGCACTTATAAGCTGGTAATCCAATTTTCAATTTTTTTATTAACACCGGACTTGCTGTACGTATGGCTAATAGAGGCATTATCACCAAAAGCCTCAATTTAACAAGGCACTGACTGAAACCGGAACACATTCGTGCTATTAGCACTGCTGTATGACAGCTGATTCTTCATTCACAGGAAAGTACCCTAACACTAAACTAATCTACTGGCTGGCTCAAATGTTTAAATTTAAAAGTTAAATGGTGTTAGAGAAACTAACTTTAGAGCTTACAACATATTATTTCGAAGACATTGATTTAATAATTTCCAATGTGATCATCAAAGTTGAAACTTTTAAAGGTTACTAAAATATTCATTTGGTATCACAATCAATCAGAATATTGTATTTAAACAAATACAACCCTTACTAGGGGACGCTTGTTGCTAGTGTTGCTATCAGCTCGATAAAATTTTATCGATGAAATCACGACAGCATTTCTGGCTGGATTTTTTAGATAAGTTTATTTGCATGACAACGCGGTACATATGACGCCAGTCAGAAAAGTTCGCATTCCACTTTTAGAGGCTACAAACATATGGTTTTAAATTCTTAAACATTTAAACAGCATGCAACTATGCATATTATTTTAACACTGCTACTAAGTCAAGGTAACAACTAAATAAAAATCTCTATACTTTGAAACCTGTACTGATATTTTTATCTACCAATGAACATTAAATTTTTGATCAGGTTTTCTAATCTTTATGTCAATTTTTATTTGACAAGTAAAAGGATGTGTTTAACATGTTTGAATAACACTATTTATGATAATTTGACGCTTATACCTCATCAAATACGTTTCACAATTTATGTTTTTAATAGTTATTGATCACGACCATAAAATTAAACACAAAACATTTTTTATACAAGCAGCCGTCACAACAAAGACTCAAACAACCTCACTGCGATGCCTCGATATAAGCTTTATAAATTCACCAGCGGGTGTACACCTTAGCGGCTTCGGTTGAGTTCGAAACCGAAATCCTTCGATCAGAAGCGGCGTGTGCCGGGCGGCATTTTTCGAATTCAACACAATCGAAACGAAATGACTTTACTAATACTCGCACAGGAGTATCGATTAATAAATAAAAGTATCGATATTCCGCACATCCCTAGCCATCAATAAATATTGACTTGACAATACAACTTTTGTTTGGCGACTCGTGTAAAAACAAACTCAAAATGCGTGGGGAGCGCGATTTGTTTCATTGTGCAAACAAAATGGACGCCATCAACAAATGTTCTATACATAAAAAATACCGTTAAATACTTTTTTTTCTGTTGTTGTTTTGTTTTTATTTATGTTCGTTCGCGACCTTTGTTTCGCATAAAATGCGGTTTAGCATACGAAATAAATTACAAAGTTTTGATTGGTTGTTAAATCAGCAAGTGTACTTTAAAGTTGTAATCATTGTTATACATCGATAGAAATACAGTGTGAGTTTATTGTTTTGTTAGGTCCCACTTGCTTTAGAGGAATACTGATTGGTCGAATTACGAACAAGGCAACTGTATTTACAGTGTGTTAAATCTATACCCTTTTCCTCGGTGTCCTCACAATGCGAAAGTCCCGGATTCGATTCCCAGTACCTATCGGCACTCGTTTTGGTATTTTCCATGTCCGCCTGGCTAGGTCTATGTTAGGTCTGCCGCCACACAGCATTGTTAATAGCACTGTTGTGTTCCGATATAAAACGTAACAGTTAGCCAATCATTAGGTTGAGGCTTCTGGGTCCTTACCATCAGGTGAGATGAAGGCCAAAAGCCATTCATTTTTGGCGGCCACGACGAGAAGAACAGCCTATATGTACGAGTATACAATGTGATAATAAATACTACCTTCAAAATAATGACAAATAACCCAAAGTAAATGTTGCAAATTAAAAATTGCATCGGCTAGTAACGGTATGGATAAAAAAGGCTGGGACAGAATATACCCATATGCTTCTACACGGTACAATAATTCATACAGGGATCTCAAATGTAATTAATTACAATAATTTGATTAAATGTAAATTTGACATGTATTATTAATTCAATTAGTTACTTATTAGTAATATTCGTATTTAATTTCATACACAATAATAATTGTTTTGTGAATAAATGAATTGAATTCATACGTCCATATCCTTGAAGATGTCCACGCAAAGTATGATCAGATCATTAAATATCGATAAAATAATGCATTCATTGCTGTGATGTGATATGAACCTATTCAGTTACTTCAACTAAAATTATAATTTTTATATACAGTGTAAACTCTATGTAACGTCACTCGATTTAACGACAAACTCCCTAAAGCGTCGAAATCACTCGGCTTTGGTTGGTTTAGCTTGTCTTCCATACAATTGATACACAGCATTACGCCCACTCTCAATAACGTCAACAATTAAATACAGTGTAGTAAAAAGTACTTTTTAATTTGCTAAAATCAGTAGAAACTGTGCAGCTGTGTGAGTTCTTTTGTCGCTGTATCATCCTAGTCCGTAATAAACTCGACTGTCGGCGTCATACACACCGAACATTCTATGAAATCCGTTCTTTTGTTAACATATTGGGATTGCTTGCACGCGTGTACTGTTGTTAGTTTCTACATTACATACAGATTGTTCTTCTCTCCATTTAACGACAATGGGGAAGATGCATGGAAGAATATTTTTGTCTAAATCGATAGTCCATGTAAAAAGGTAAATACCTCAACCATTTTTTTCCCGATACCACTAATACTTTTTTTACTACAACCCGTCGAAAAGTAATTCTAGTCGCGCGGTGCTAAAACGCTCCATATAAATCTGGTGACATTTGTGACGTCACACGTGTTTTAGAGCGTTAAAATGTATGGAGCTTGTTTGATATTTTGAGTTATCTCGTAAAATGTCTCGTTTATGTGTTATATACCCCTATAATAAAGTTTTCAAAATGCAATGAGAAAACTAAATCTAATAAGCATTTTACTATTCGAGGAACTAAATTTTTGAGACATTTAGTCCTTGCGAAATCCAAATAAAAAAGCAAAATTTTTACGTGTGTTTATTTTGGTGGGATTTATTTTAATGTCCGTTAAGCTATAAAATACAATTCAACCCAATCTAATTTGGTTGCATCTTCCCTATTCTCTGTAACGTCAAAATATGCACAGTCCCTTGAGTGTCGTTATATAGAGTTTACACTGTATATCATTAATATGAAACTTACCACACAAGACGGCGAAGACATTCCTCATTTTGGCACACATATTGACAATAACTATTATAATAATTTTTTACATTAATTTCACAGCACATAGTTTGTCTACCTACAGTCGTCTGAAAATCACCTCATTTTGTCACTAAAACGTCACTAAACACCACTTTGTCACAGTTCGAATTCGTCACTAAGTTCACTAAGAAACCGATTTGACACGTTTTGTCATGTTCGACTATTTCATCCACCGCTTGGATCGGAGCTGGCAGTTCTGGAAAAGAAGAACAAAGCATTACTCAAGTGTTAAAAACAAAATATGATGAAGGGCACGTACACAATTTGACTTTTCTTTTAAATACACTTCGTGAAAATATAAAATAACATGTTTTCTAAGGATATAAAAATTAGTAGTGTGGTCTTGGCTTTAGAATAGGATCGCCCCATGTATTCTCGAGGGTGTTGTAGAAGGCGACTAAGGAAAGTTTTCAAAAAAGCGTTGATCGCTGAATGTTTACTGTGATCACTACAATTTGACAAAGTGATAATCGAAATGTTATTATATTAATAAATGCAATGAATTTATTATTCGATTACTATATATTAATAGTATTGTAGTCTAGAAGATTTTTTTATTACCTCTATATATAATAAAAGTTCACAATTTTCTAGTTTATTAAAAACTAGACTAAATATACCTTTTTTTTTAAATTACGAAAAAATCTGTACAAGGCCTAAGCAAACAATGTAAAACCCTGCAATAATCTAAACACAATCAATTCATAAAACGATAAAAATATATTTAAAAACCGTTAAAAATGGTCATAAAAGTGGGTACGACATTTTAATTTCCTAGATAAAAAAGGGAGTAAAAACTGCGGGGTCGCGAACGTTATAAAAATTTGACATAATAAAGGCCCCAGCTCGATCATAAAACTCCGACTCGCTTCCAAATAAATACAGTGTCATTTTACTATGACATACTTTAATATTCTGTTGGTTGTTTTACTTTGGCAGATCTTTTTTCTGTCCCAATGCCATCCCTTAGGTGCCGTATAATTAAAGCGTGCAAAAATAACGAAGGAACTGACTTTGCAAGTACCTGCGCAGTCTACGACATTCATCCCCTAATTTTCTACCCTCAGAATGAGACAACCCTTGAGAAAAAGATATAAGGTCACACACACAAAATATTAAACTGGAATGTCAAAAATAGTACAATCGCTTTACAAGTTATATTATATTATACAAGCGGGTACTTTTAAATCGTATAAAAATTGTAGCTTAACTTTTCAATATACATTATTTAATAATTGTATCTGATATTCCTATTAAAAGTACACTAAAATACCAACCAATCTAAAAACCTACAAATATATAATACTGACATTATTATATTATAAAATAAAACATTTGTAACCTGTGATGGCATGGCAATGAATAAATGTAATTATGAGGCTCTCAAAGATTTTGAATATTATTCCAGCGTCACAGGCAAACACTGAAAGTTTACTTCTTAATGTAATTTAAATTGAATATCAAACTAGCTATAAGGATCAATGTCAAATACAATTTGTTTTTTTTCTCGTATGAATAGATAAACACAAAAAATATTTGGGGAAAGTATCACAACAGTTTATCCGACATTCTAAAGTAGGTGAAGCGTAGCCAAATATAGATTTTGCCAAACATTTTGCGAGGTTATAACTAGGCTTTTGTTTAACAGTGGGCTATGCGCTCTGGAAACAAACGACAAAACTAAACATAGGTGAGTTTTACAACAAATACAATATAGGAGAAAAGAAAACAAAGCCAACAAACGAACGTACGGACAGAAAGACATAATAATTGCCTCTCACAAACATTTTGCCGCCTACATGTGGTTCTGATATTGTGGTGGAGCAAGTCACAAGCGATCGGGGGGTAAGACAGCTGAAGGACATGCGCAGAGATATTGCGCGTAATTTTGTTTAAAAAAAATTATGTACGCCTGGAGAGCTGCTCATGTAGCTATTTTTTTGAATACTTCATTGTTTTATCTGTTCTAAGACGCTGTTTAAAATTAATATGTAGGTCGGTTATTGTATTAAAGAGCTTTGTCTGCTTTCGAATAATAAGGAGGTTATCAATTCGTCGGAATATTTGTATGTGTTCTCATTCAAATTCGAAGAGAATATTTCACCTCCGGGAAGTTAAATCCATGCCTATTCTTCAAATTTCAGCCTTTTCTTGCAGACCAATTTTACTACAGCATCTAATAGTCTTTTTAAATGTCATTGTGTGAACTTCGTGTGCAAATGAAAACAGTAACTACTCGTATCTTAGTTCGTTATCAACGAATATATATGTTTCGTTCACACAAAGTTCACAACTGTGCCATACAAAAGTACCGCATTAAGACGACTCACTGATTGTTTTCTCGTTGGCTCGCGAGAGAGCAATAGCGATACTTACTCCCTTGGCGGCAGAAAGAGATATGCATAGCATCACATTGTCTCAAGAAAATCAACGTACGCGAGAAATCATTCATCGCAACTAGAAGATTAATTAAAAAATCCTGTGTGTTAAACTTAGGAAACATAATTTCCTTCATAATTGTATAAAAATAAGCTAATAATCTTAAGTAGATTACTAAAACAAACAATTTAAGTGCTTTAGAAGAGCAGGCTTTGAAAAATAAATCTATGGAGAAAATTTTCACAGATCGTGTTTCTGGTTGTGCTATTCCTTGCAGATGTCTTCAAGATATCATTGATATAATATCAAGTTTCTGTCTGCTACTAAAAATAGATTTTCACGACCCTTCAAAATCAGTGTTTCCTCTTAACCGCTAACTCATGTTACTTGTTGCAAACGTAACTTAAACTAGGCTGTGTCGCGTGGGTTAAAAAGATAGTGTGTCGCAACCATCGAGTTTTAAGAATCACTTAATGACGAAGTGGGCTCAACTCCCGCTACCATGCCTGCGCAGCTTTACTTATCAGGGTCATAGGTTATGTATTGGCGCCATGTGTTCCGGCCTTAGAATGTGATCACCCCATGTTAATTCCTGGGTGTCTGTAAAAGTATACTTTTATTAAGGCAAATTTCAGATGTATACATATATCGTTTTCTCATGGGTCCCATTCTCAGAACTTTCATCATCCTAATCGATTCACCCAGTCGAAAGTTCTGAGGTAACAAACATTTCACTAATACACACTTAACATTCCCTATCTCAAAAACTACAGAACCGATTTTGATGAAACTTGCAGTCTTCTCTGAGTTAAACAATACCTAGTTCAACAAAAAAAGGAATATTTAAATCGAACTTGTAGTTCCGGAGATATGCGAGGACAAATATATACATAATACATACACTTTTGAAATTTGGCACACTTGTTAAGAAGCTGATATAGACTAACGTATACGAAAACTGGGCAGTTCTGGAAATATTGCATACATACAGGTCGACTTGATAGCCTCCTTTTTTTGAAGTTGGTCAGCAAAAATGCTGTTGAATCCAGCCATATAGTAGGTCCAGTATACAATTATCAAGTCAGTGAACGTCACTGAAGGTTTACAACAAGACTAAGATAGCTGCGCACATTCGCGGCACATGTGCGCAGATTCCCACGTATTTCAGACATGTACTCGTACCAATGTTGTTTTATTGTTAGTTACTTATTTATGAATTACGTCGCAAAAGGATCGTTTAGTAATGAAGAATTTCGGTATATTGCAACGAGTTAATTGGTGAGAACTTTCGCCCCTGATTGACTTCGTGACGAACTGTGACGAAATGAGACTGAATGTACGGAAAATTTGATTCGGTAGCAAAAGCTGTGACGAAATGGGTATGATATTACCTCGTCTGTATGGATTTCAGAATTTATCCTGTAGGAGCCCTTCATCGACATAAAAAATAGCCTTAGTCACTCTTCACGCTATAGACAATGTGTGTAACAAATTTCATCAAAATTGTTTCAGCCACTTAATCGTGAAAAGGCAACATGCAGACCTCAGGAAAGAGTTACTTTAGCTTAACATATTGGTGTGTTATAGTGACGGGATGCTAGCTCAGTTGTGTAGGGCCAGTCCTCGAACTATCAAGGTCAGGATTCGATCCTGGCTGATAGTCATGTGTCTTTAGGTGAAGGAAAAAATCGTGAGGAAACCTACACACTGATGAGAAGGAATTCACAGGTATGTGTGAAATGTACTCTAATACACTGGACTCGCAGGTAGAATGTACCAGTTTTTTTTTTTACGGAAGACACTTGACCTCAATCTCAGCTGATGTTAAAAGACGCTGAGGTCGACGATGTTACGTGTTGATCTAGAAGATGCCTATTTACTCTTCTTTTGAAGATTCCCAAGTTGTAGTTTTCGGGGAACACGGAAACCGGTAGTGTATTCCATATTTTTGCTGTACGCACGATAAATGTGGAAGCGAAACGCTTGGTGCGAGCTGTAGGAATATCAACAGTGTACGGGTGAAGGTCTGCCGTTCTTCTGTTCGATGGTGTGGTTCGCATGCGCAGGAGTTGACGCCAGCGCTGCACTTGCCTATGAGTGTCAAGTCAAACAACCTTCGTCGGCCCAAATAAAATTGCCGTACGTTTAAATAATGCAGGATATTATAATAATAGTTTCACATATTATCTCCCCTCCCCTCATCCTAACTCGCATCCTGTCACCAACGATATCCTCATACTATGTTATCCCAATAACCTCTCACGAAGACCGCGACCCCTTTTATCTCCAGAAATATTCAAATTTGTATCTCGCCGGCGCCGTAGCACGTGCTAGCTTTCTTTGGGAGTTCGCGTTGGTCGCAGACGAATATTTTTAATATACCCGCGTCTTTGGCACTCGAAAACATAGTTTTTACAGGGTGGGATTGATTTTGGGCACGTTTACGATAAAAACGTAGTCATTGCGTTCTACAAATTATACAAAACGGTCAAGTGTGAGTTGAACTCATGCACCGAGGGCTCCGTACAGAATATGGATATTTGAAATACGGAAAACCATAAATAATATGCACCGAACAATCCTCTAACGAATGCGCCTCGATTTAGTTTTGCTAGTCGTCACTGGATGGCGTTACTAATACGTTAAAACGACGTCTCCAAAAAACACGTTGTATTCGAGACCGCTTAAATATTTATTTTGTTCTGTTTTTTAATATTTGTTACAGCGGCAACAGAAAATTTCAACTGTCTAACTATTACGGTTCATGAGATACAGCCTGGTGATGGACATACAGACGGACGGACAGCGGAGGCTTAGTAATAGGGTCCCGTTGGTTACAATGAATGGGTATCACTTGGCCTTAATCTCACCTGATGGAAAGTACAAGCGTGCACACCCAGAAGCCGCACGCTAATGATTCTCTGGTTCTACCTTTCATACTGGAACACCGGTGCTATTAACCTTGCTGTTTGTCGACAGACACAGAAAATGCCACCAACAAAACCTAGTAAATTACCGGCAAACAACTTTAAAAAACCCCTGACTGCGCAGTAAACGATTTTCGGATCTCTTTGGCGGGGAGCGGGAGGGGAATGTCATTTCGAACACGTTGACGCGCGTGATTGGTCGAACAGTCCCTTGTGTCCTTCTTTCCCCACTATGCCCATTATTGTTACAGTTGTTGGCTGGGAACTATACCTATAGGTACCAAGAATACGTTCCACGGTGTGGTTATTTCTATCCCAAATCTCTAACCGTCATAATAGCTCCATAACTGCTGGCCAGCAGTCTATCAAAAACCATACGTGGCCACGTTCGCGTCCCACACATAAAAACCCCCTAAAACGTACGTTAACCAATGCCATAGCACCCTGTATCATCTCCCACGTAGAGGCAATGTGTTGTCCATATTCAGCGAACAGATGCGACATGGCATAAACATGATACGCGTATATGTATACTAACTATACGTTTACGGCGTTCCGATGTTAGTTTGTGTTGCTATGGACTAAATGAACTGTATATACTCGCACACTATGTTTGCCCCTCTGAAGTTAGCTACAAAAGGCTGAGAAGTATCAATTGTTAACGTATAAACGGGAGGCAAGGCAAGTTAGCGGATGGAAAGAAATGTCCTAGTGTTGTATGTCATCTAATTGACAGTTATTATCAATAATTAACGCGTTCAATAACAACTAAAAAACGACTTCAATTGCCTTAAAAATGAACATTGAAACTACCCTAAGAGGTAGAATGAACTGGGTACATATTTGATTTTTGTTGATTTTCTTTTCACACTTATGTAACATGGTGGTAGCTAGGTCAGCCAGGCGGACATAGAAACTGCTCTACCACCAACCAAACCGAGTACCGATAGGTACCCCCACTGGGAATCGAACCTAGAACCTTCAGATTGTTTGTCAGGCCACGGAAGCGGTTCAAGAAAACATAAATAACTATAATCTACTAATTACTATACTAAAGATGGACTGACGACCTGGTTAGAGTCGCAGGGAGTCGCTGGATGCAGGTGGCTCGGGACCGGGCGATGTGGCGTACCATGAGGGAGGCCTATGTCCAGCAGTGGACGTTTCCCGGCTGATGATGATGATACTAAACTGTCAAAAATCGAAACTTGTCGATGGTTGCCGAACGTGATCGACCGAAAGTGTCTTATCATTAAAGAAATAACGTCTATGTATCCATATTTCTTTATTTTCGTGATGTTTTTTTTTAAAAAACTGACTTACTAAATTAGTAGTAATAATATTAGTAGTAGCCATTTTCATAATCGATATATCGACAATAATCGCCCACCGCTAATTATTATAAACACCTAAATCAGAACATGTCACAAAAGAAACCATATTAATATAAAATCCTAACCAAAATCCGTCTCTCAATTTCCCACGAGCAAACAACTAAAAACTATAAAAAAACGACAATCAATATCTTAGTCAACCAGTTGTAGTCGAGAGGTACGATGCACCTACCACCGGATGTGGCCCTATAAGGCTTCGGAGCAGGTTGCTCGACCACTTCGATGCTTTTATTTTTAATGTCGGTGTAACAAATCTTAGTGGGAGATTGTGGAGGAATAGCTTGTAATATAGGATTGTACCAAGAAATATACTAGAAAGTAGCTATAGTACGTACGCTAAGATAGTGAACGGATTTTCTTGTTGTCAGACATTGTTAATAAATAAAACAACTGGTGACGAATTTAGGTGCGCGTATTTACAAAATTTACTAACTATTTCTCCATTTCTTATTCACAAAATATAAGTTTTAAATGAACTGACAAAGTGTACCAAATCATATAATAAGATTTATTCATACCGTCGTTCAAGTATTGGTCAAGCAGAGGAACAGCAGACCTTCACCCGTACACTGTGGATATTCCTACAGCTCGCACCAAGTGTTTCGCTTCCACGTTTATCATGCGTACAGCAAAAATATGTAATACACTACCGGTTTACGTGTTCCCCGAATACTACAACTTGGGAAACTTCAAAAGAAGAGTAAATAGGCACCTTCTAGACCAACACGTAACATCGTCGACCTCATCGTCACTTTCCATCAGGTGAGATTGAGGTCAAGTGTTGTTCTATCTTAAAAAAAAATGTAGCCGTTAATTATAAACTTTTTGGAATTAGTTAAAATACGTCATTGGAAGAATCTAGCATTCAAGACACCGGCTCGGCCTTGTTTGAATGCTAGTGTACATAGTTATATAAAAAATAAAATCCAAATTGTAACGTAAGAGAAAAGTTTAAGTGTCAATAAAGCTATTTATTTATGTGAATGTTGTAATAAAACCTGCCAAGTGCGTGTCGGACTCGCGCACCGAGGGTTCCGTACAGAATATGGATAATTAAAATACGGAAAATCATAAATAATATGCACCGAACCATCCTCTAACGAATGCGCCTAAATATAATTTTCGATTTAGTTTTGCTACTCGTCACTAGATGGCGTTACTAAGACAACCTTTACGAAGGCGTTTCTACCGCGAACGGAACGAACCAATAAGTGTGCTCGAATACAGATATTATCCAACGGGAACTACTCGGTCAATTGGGATAAAAAGCAGACTATATCCTTTTCTGACTCTTCAACTATCCTTACACAAAAAATCAAGGCATTCTGACTCTCAACTACGGTGTAATGAAAGCACTCGCTTCGCATTTATATCAGAAGTTATAGATACTATATACATTAGTATGTATACAGCGATTTACCAAAAAGATCTCGGTTTTGGGGGTGGAAATACTGCCACTGTAAATGCCACTTCCATGACATACAAGTAGAAAAATAATGTCAAATACTTTTGTTTTAAAAAAGGAACACGCAATCTCCTACAGCTTTTTCCCACACGACTTTTTAATTTAAGCACAGACTATGTTACAAACAAGTCTCGGTCAGTAACATATGCAAATTAAGTTACAAGTAAATCGGAAAAGGCAAGTCCCACTGACTGAATTGAGTCATCGATCGGACGGACAAGATTTCAAGTTAGCAGCAGCCGTTTGTCCCATGTCTGCTTTAACATCTTTTAGCAGACGAAGGCCTATGCCTCCAGTTTATTTCTCTGACCAATCGTTCAAGAATTAGTCAAGTTCATCCCATATCTTTCGTGATCTATCTCCGCGTGGATTTACGTTGTATGTAGTTGATTCGTTTGCAAACTTTATGCATTAGTGTAGAAAAGTGTCTGAAATCGACCAGAATCTTTTCACAGTAGTATTTCTGACTCGGCCAATGAGTCATACGAGTTTACTCAACTCCATGGCTCCCTAACATTTGAGTTTGGACTTTTTATCATGTGTCAAATACATTAAAATCCTATGACAGATTAGCGACAGTTTCTGCAAGATCGGCTCGTGACTTTTAGAGCGTAGAATGATATTTCTGACTCGGCCAATGAGCGTATGACAATTTTACTTATTCTACACCGTTTACTGTAAACCATGTCTCACTAGCATTTGAGTTAGGACTTTTGAGCTTGTGTGAAAAATTTGTAATACCATAGCGGTAATTTGGGCAACGTCGGTAATTTAAATTATGGAGCGCAGAATTAATAATATTTATGACGAGCTTAGTGAGTTATATATATATGAGTATATTGCGCTTGAAATGTCTTTAATTTAGACGCCTGAACATATTTTAAAGGCTTTCAAATAATGTTTCAGATAACTTGCTAATAGGTTAACATGGGCTATTTGAGTTTTGGCACTCAGAACGGTATTTCTGACTCGGTCAGTGAGTTTCATAATTACGGTAATCGGTGGTTTTACACCTTGCACCAGCAGTTGTCATTTCCCAGCTGATTATGTTGATATCTGTCAAAGACATCCTTTTCCTCCAACACTGCGAACAATTTTAAGTACGACAACAGAATGACAGATATCGAATGCGGCATTTTCGTGGTTCGCCAGCACATTCATACAATGTGACATTTATGTTGATTTTAAAGCGGAATATAAAATGGCGGACGCGTCCTGAATCATACTTTTACGACTTCGAAAACTGCAGTTTGTCGACAACATTGTCGTTTGTGACATCCAACTACCGGATCGTTAGTACATCGTTACGAACGCCGCTCAACAATAAACAGATGCACGTCCACTGCTGGGCATAAGCCTAGCTATATTGTGGCAATCAACAGCCGACACAGCCGAGTTCGATTCCCACTGGTGGTACTAATAGGTGCTCGGTTTGACTGGTGGTAGTGCATTTTATATGTCCGCCTGGCTAGCTACAACCATGTTACCTAAGTCTGCCACCGAACAACAGTGTTAATAGCACTGTAGTGTTCCGGTATGAAAGGTAGCAGAGCCAGCGCCTTACCTTGAGGCTTCTGGGTGCGCATATTTACCATCAAACATTATCGTCACTTACCACCAGGTCAGATGAAGGCCAAGTGCAAACCAAATACATTTTTAAAGCTGAAGGTTGTTGCTCGCTTAACGCCACTCATGGGACATGTGGAGCGACTTAACACACACATTTCATTCCTCGCAAATGTTTTCCTTCATCGAAAAGGCTGGTACTTTTTTTATCTATCACCACTTCATCTAAGCCTAAGAAATAGTTCGCTACTACGACTATTATAGCAAAATCAACATCATTTGGGAAACATCCACTGGTGGACATAATCCTCAACCATGGTATGCCAAAGAGACCGGTCCTGAGCCACTTGCATCCAGCACCCCGCGACCTTTACGAGGTCGTCGGTCCGTCTAGTAGAGGGACGGCCCGGCCCAGCCCGAATGCCTTTTGCTCCTGAAATTTTTGTTTACTTGCCTTTTACGATCCTCGCGAAGTAATGGGAAAACCCCAAAAGAATTATCACCAAGAACAATCCCCAAACCGTGAACCGCCCTAATAACCACAGAGAATTGAATCAGCCAATAAAGATTAGACAGAAACGACCCTATAAAAAAGCTATACTTGAAATTGAGCTGCAAACTCCGAGGGGCAATAAACAGAGGCGATACATAACACTCGTCGATAATGTTGAAATGAACGATCGCGACGCAAAATGACGAATCGTATACAGAAGTGACACCCGATAAATTAGTATCAGTGTTGCCAGACATTATTTTTGATTGATAGAGGGACCAATGGAGGATGTGAAACAAGTTCTTGTACAGGAAAAGGGTGAATTGCAGATAATTATTTTGAAATTATTACTTACAAGTCATGGTAGCTCAGTTGGGTAGAGCGTCAGTCCTTGAACAAATTTGTATGGAAGTATTCTGATCTGAGCAAATTTCTAGTGGCATTTACTATGCCGGAAGTCGCGTAAGAAGAGTCAAAGTTACCCGATAGAAAGAGAGGATGAATTAATATTAATCAGCTTTTTAAAATTGCTCTTTATTATCTCGTAGCAAGAGTCGTTCATTTAAAATTAAATGTCTTTGGGAAGTGATTCATGCAGCACTGTACTATCTGCTCTATTACTGCATAGTCTCAGTACAAATTCCAATGATTATCGACATGTCCAAGGCTGAAGAAGTTGCCGACTTGACAAGGTTAGCGGACCGGTCCAAGAAAGCGTAGGATGCGAACAAGATTGGTTAAAGATTGTAGTGCATGCAGTAACTGGAAAACCTTGAGTGCGACACGAAATGTAGGTCCCGGGCACCTAGTTATTGCGCACGGATAAATCTAAGTCATGCGCATTCATCACGCAGTGAACTACGAGTATGAAGTCTGGAATCGTGAAATTTGGAAGGTAGGGTAAGCCACTCATCTTTTAAGCAAGTTGAGTCTTGTTCACAAGTTAATTAATAGTTAAATACACTGACAAAATTGATAAAATTATGCAAATTTCAGTTTCAGTCCATTTCGAAGAACCGACTTCAACTGCCCTAAAAGTGTACAGCATTCATCACCTTAAATGTTTACCCTTAGAGGTAGAATTATTATCAATTTCGATAAAATTTATGTGGGACCACCTCTGAAGTATGCTTTACCAAACAAAAACAAAAAAAAGAATTATCAAATTCGATGCATAATTGGCGGAGTTATCGCGTAACATACATAAAAAACATACAGTCGAATTGAGAACCTCCACCTTTTTTGCAGTCGGTTGAAAAATATTGGAGACCAGTGTACACGACTCAATTATCAATTTTGTGTATCAGTGTAACCTTTAAATTAAGGAAATATACACGAAATATTTCGCGACTTTGTAACAAAAATTAGTAGGTGATAAGGACCTACTTTTCAAGGCACAAGGGTAAATAGCAAGAACAGGTTTCAGAAAGCGTAGGACGTTGTCAAGGCTGAGTTACCTCTTGAATACAACGTTGACAACGTGATGAATGTTGTGTCTAGGATGGAAGCGTGTAGATAGATAATGTAGGAATTGATCGGAGCGCTACAACTTCATTACTCTATCCTATCGAATGAACAACCTGCCTGAGTGAATGAACGCTTTGAAAGTTGGAAAATTGATTGAACAACTTTTAAGTCAATCAGATCATGTATTTAATTTTGGAACGTAAATCGTAACAAATGAGTTTATTACAAAGTAGACTTTGTTAACGTCTCATTTTACTCTGTCCATTTTATTGGAGGATGAATAATCATTCCTCGCTGAATTTAAATTTATTATCGTTCGTTAATACTATGGGAAATTTTTTGTACAATTTTAATTTAATTAAAATTTAAAAAAACTACGCAATAATCATACGCTATAAATAACGCGTTCAAAAAGAACTGGAACCGACTTCAACTGTCCGAAACGGATGCCATTTTCAGAACTGGACCAAATTGAAATGGGACCACACGGGAAGCAAACGCTTTCAAATAAAAAACAATCATCAAAATCGGTTCACCCAGTCGAAAGTTATGAGGTAATAAACATTTAAAAAACTGTCGCTTAGTTGTAGCTCAGTTGGTTAGAGCGTCAATACTTGAACAATCGAGGTCTGGGTTCGATCCTGGCTCGTACCAATGAGTTACAATTTATTTGGAATTTATATGATAGATAAAAACCATTACCATCGTCTTTTCGGTGAAGGAAAACATCGTGAAACCTGCACACTCCTGAGAAGTTTAAAGGTTTGTGTGAAGTCTACCAAAGTTATTCTTACCTACTCAAAAAAAACATAATGGCGTCACTACAAAGGGGCGTATCCCACAATCTGACATATTACATCTTCTGTCACATTGTCTGGTTTCTGTTCAATTGTATTACATTTCGACTGATTAATATATCAAATTACGTTGCGAGGTCATTGCAACCAAAACAAAAGAGATTTAGTTACATTAAATCTAGTGATTTGTTAATTATATATTGGTTTACATTGCTAACAACACTAATATTATAAATGCGAAAGTAAGTTTAATTGTGTCTTTGATTGTCTTTCGTTCGGGACGGTCGGTTGATAGACTTTTTTTTATCTGGATCGAATAAGTAGTTCTCGTACTCTATAAAGTGCACAAGGACGAAGCCGCGGGCAAAAGCTAGTCACAATAATATTTATTAAGGGTATTATTATTATTTGAGGCTATAGTTTAGCACTAGATCTAGTCCATGTTTTTCAAACTGTAATTTAAAGTATTAAGGTGATGATTTGTTATTTTTGATGGCGCCTTAAAGTTATTCCTATGGAAGGTGTATGAGAAGTGGTTTAGCGTTCTCTTCTCAAGACCATCATTAAAATACAGCATCATGGTGAATCTCAATTTTAATTTTTACACACTTTTTGAAGATTCTGCGATATTGCCCAATTTCGATGATAGCTCTTTCAAGTACTACTACATATACTAATCTGAAACATTAATAAACAATTTTGGGAACATAAGTGGCCTAAACGCCGCCGTCTATGGACCATTAGCTGCGTAACGGCTATTGTAGCTCACAATTTCGCGACACTATAATCCGATATTCTATGCAGGGTTGCAAATTATCAAGATAATAATTTTCAAGGATAATTATACACATAAATAATTTATGTGGGGTATAAATGAAAGTATTTTGTATTATAAGTTATCTATAATATTTTAAAACACAAAAATGCTCTTATATTGCAAAATACGTTCTTGTTTAGGGTTATGGCATGAGCTAAAAACAAAACTAATATTTAACAAATGCAGTTTTGCTTGCCTTTGGATACCAACATAGATTTTACACATCGTTTTACGTTACTATCAATAATAATTACTTTGATAATTATCGGATAATTATCCAGCTATTGGTAAATAATGTATGTGTAATAAATGAAAATATTTTGTATTTTAAGGTATATATATACAATAAATTATTAATATATTCATATTAAAAATATTATTGTTAAGGGTTATGGCATGTGCTAGAGTAAATAGGCACCTTCTAGACCAACACGTAACATCGTCGACCTCATCGTCACTTACCATCAGGTGAGATTGAGGTCAAGTGTTGGTATATCTTCAATAAAATATATATAAAAAATGTGCTAAAAACATAACTTATAGTTTAAAAATGCAGTTTTGTCTACTACATACCTAGTTACACATCCTTACACGTTATTATAACGATAATTATCTTGATAATTATCGAGCACAACCCTGATTCTATATTTAGGTAATTACTTGTCAAAATCAGCTATTCTGTTTTAGAAGATTGCGACAAAGTAGTTTTGTATGGGCACTTTCTGAGCGAGTTCCAGTTAAATTGAGAATTAACCAGTAACAAAAGGTTAAATAATGACTAACACGTTGGAGTCTGAACCCGAAGATCCTAAAACGTAGGTTCAGTTAAATCGAGATGAAGTTAGCCCGTTTAATCTACTTATAAAAGGGTAGTGGTTCACGCACCATTACATTTCGCGAAGACTTAGTTTGCCCGATTACCGACGAAAGAAGCATTCAGTCTCAAATGGGTTCAAGGATACATTTAGGTTATTGAGTTGATATCTTTTATGGCGTATTAATTTTTTGAACCATAGCGAGACTTTTTCTAAGATTTTTTCCTCAACTATCACTTAGTGTTCCCTCTAGACACCTTAGATCTAGCGATCCTATTTTCATTCCTCTGACCTATCGTAACTTCAGACGGAACATATTCATATGGCGTGCGAGTCTAAGCTTCAACAGTTTATGCAAAGCATTAAGAGGGTATGCTGGTGTCAAAGCGCCCATACAAACGTAGTCCAGTCATATTTTGAGTATTAAGCTATGAAAATCTATGAAATTTTCAAGACACAATCTAGAAACAAATATCTGTGTCGGTGGTGAGTCAGATTTTCGTTTAAATATATACTTCCAGAGTTACAGGGCGTCAAAGTATTGTATTTTACGGTAATAAAAAGCCCCAACTTTGAACCTGATTTACAAGAGTATGAATCAATTTAGAACAATTTGGAAAAACCACCGACATCTCAAATTTCATTAGTATACTGTATTAAAAAAATGGTTACATAATATACTGTATCCTTCAAATGATCCCTGCACTACGAAACATCCAAATAACGGGTGGATAACTTCGCGGAGTGTACGCTGACTTACCGTACGCGCTCGGGTAGGATAGGGCTCGGATAGGGACATCTAAAAAACAATCCAAATTTGAACGCGGCCACGTGGTCTAACCAACCTAGCCTCTTAAATCTAGATCTTTTCAACACTAGCTGTGCATTAGCAAGGCGACTAATGAGTCGAGAGTATTTCGACTAGACGAGTTTTTTAAATCTTATTATTATTATTATTTATCTTAATCATGTTGTTACATTGTGTAGAAGTTACTCACGCTACGCTGTTAGAAGAAGAGAAAAACTGTATACGTAATTTACTTAAATTTAACCTCGTGTTATTAAGTAAGTGCTTCACTTTTCTTTAAATTTTTCAATTGTTTATTAGCGAATACCTGTAATTGGCTTTCTGTCAACTAGTTGCTATGTTATATTTAATATTATTAGCTGTTGATCTTTCGAAACGATAAAAAATGAATACCTTTTGTATACCCTGACCGGAGCTTCACCAAAATCACAACGCCCGTCTAGAAATTGCCAAGTCTCCAAGAACATGACTATTGTCACTATATCAATAATTAGCTGATTCGTAATATCTCTACACATTCGGTTTGACTAAAAATAGTAAATTCTTAGAGCATCGCCGTTGAAATGATTCAGAAGCCAAAAAGTCACCCATCTTCCTAACGTATAGCCATGTTTGGTCACCGCGAATAAGTAAAGGCTTCTATTTTATTTCTATCTCTCAGGTTATCCGATCGAATTACGGATTTAAGTAGGTGCTTTTGCCCAACTACAGCGTTGTCAAAGGAGGGATATGATATTTAGGGTACGATTACTAAGACTTGGCTGTTCGTCCGTCCGTCTGTCACCAAGCAGTATCTCAGGTACCGTGATATAGTAAGACAGTTGAAATTTTCACAGATGATGTATTTCTGTTGCCGCCATAACAACAAATACCCAAAAACAGAATAAAATAAATATCCCTTAAATATGCTCCGATACAACAAACGTGATTTTGCGTGGTTTGCGAGGAACGAATTAAACGTGGTGGTAGCGGTGGCGGACATAGAAAATGATCCCCGCTGGGAATCTAACCCGGGACCTCTGGATTGTCAATCCAAGCGTGTAGTCAGTGGCCACGGCGGCGCGGCGGTTAAAAACCATACTCTAAACAGAAACTGTAAACGCCCAAAATTACAGCAATCGCAGCTTTTTGTTGCTAACTTCAGAGGGGCAAACTACGAGTATATAGAGAATATAAATAAAATATTTGATTTCCAAGTTTCCAAAACAAGGATATTTATTTGTGGCCGTTAGTGCTCTTGTTTCCGACATTTTTGTGATTTCCCCCGAATTCCGAAAGTACGAATGTTTTTTTGGCTCATCAGATACTTATCGCTGTTATTTTATGTTTTCCGCTTTTGTGTTTGGTCGGATTCCGCTGGAATCGGCCTTTTTAATGTTTCTACGCAATGTATTCTTTATTTTAACGACATTTAGAACGACTTTCTATCCTTTGTAAGTCATAGATCGCCATTACGAAAGGGATAGGGGACTGGAGATCTCAAGATATCGCTAATGCATATCGGAATTTCGTATTTGTAGACTAATTGAACAATGATTTCGTAGGGGGTGCACCAGAGGGCACTAAAGTTTCTTTTCCACAGCGCCCCCTTTTTACACCCTAATCGCATTTTTTCCTAACTTCCCAAAGTTACCAAAGAAATGTTATCAGATGCTTCAAGTGTACCAAAATAAAGTGTGATATAAATTTTCAATTTACAACAAAAACAACGAGAAATAACTTGGTTTATTAGCAATTTTTTATAGTAATTTTTGCATAAAATAAGGCAAATGGATGTTTAAAAATTGCAAAGTACAGTCTGTACATGATTTGCATGGTAACTTGTAAAGAAAAAGATATCACATCGCCGTGGAATTCAGAAGGAAAAAACGCAACGTAACTCGATGAGGTTTTCCAATAATTAAATTCAGTAACCTCCCCCCGGTTCCGAATAAAACCTATCTCAAAGCAAAGAGGTCAACGTAATATGATTTTTAAAATGGAAATGTCGGGTTTATGTCACAGGCTAGGATGAATGGTAATAATTCTTAGCTTATAAACAAATAGGAAACTAAACTAAAGCAGCGAATACCATAGGAAACTAAACTAAGGCAGTGTATTTTAGTGATTTACAATTTCAGTGCCTCTTCCAGAAACATTTTACTAAAACCATCCCTGAATGAAGCCCTTTCTTATCCCAAAAAGAGGAAAACAATAGATTCCGAATAAATGCCACCCGTTCGCGTCATTATCGTTCCGAATTCGAATTTAAAAGGCAATTAAAAAGAAAGATTCTATCGTCCTAATGGCCGGGTCTACGTTCGAATTTCAAGACCTTAATCCGTTCCCACTCAAAAAACATTAGTAATTAAAAAAAGAGGTTGTATTAAGAATTACTCCCACGGCAAACTCGAATCAGCGGAAATCGGCGATTTGGCTTCCCAGACTGGTTTCTCGTAATTTAAATCATCCGGCCGAAAACCGGTCCGGGTTCATTCATAAAGTTTTTAAAACACAGAGAGGAATACACACCATTCACAGTTGCACTGAAAAATCACTGTAATCCAGACACTATGGAAAACAAAACTGAAATCGAACGCACGAAACAAATAAGGATAGCACGCCGTACGCACTGTTCGTCCTTGTCTCGGGACCGAAACTCCACAGGTGTGGGTTTATGCACGCGATGCGACAGACGTCCGTCGCGGGGCGTCGCTGCGAGCGGTCTGGCTTGCGCGCCGCGGGGAAAGCTGCGCGGGCCGCGGGGCGAGGGGCTGATCAGTACAGCGGCCCGGGTGCCAGAGCCTGCGTGAACCTCGTAGCGACTGACAAGGGTATGCGGTGGATGCGTTCTGAATTTCGAATTTGTTTTTTCTGTGACAGCTCCGTTCTAAATTTCGAAACGGGAGACAGAAGTCATTTTCAGAGAGCAGTGTGTCACAATAGTACTATCGAATAAAGAACATCGAGATAACTTTATGAAGCAACTACGTTATATGTGCAGGGGGTGGGTATTAGGTATAACCAATTTGAATCTAGTAGCGACAGACTAGAGTATGCGGTTATCACGTTTTGAATTTCTATTCTTTTGACATATTCGTTTGCGTTCTAAATTTAAAAACACACGATTAAAGTCATATCCAGCCAGTGCGATCATTGACATCAAGTGACATTAGAAATTTTATAGAATATTTAATCTTAAGCTTGAATCTCGTAGCGACTGACAAGGGTATGCGGTGGTTGCGTTCTGAATTTAGAATTTGTTTTTCCTTTTTAAATTTCGAAACAAGCTACAAAAGGTATTTTCAGACAGCGTGTCAGATAGTACTATTAAGGAACCTCGAAATGACCTTATGAAACAAAACAACTGCATGGTGTGTGAAGGTACATATTTATTTGGTTATTTTAATTTGAATCTCGAAGCTACAAGCTAGTGTCTAGAGGTGGATGCGTTCGGAATTTCGTTCTTTTGGTTGTTCTAAAAATGTCTTTTAAATTTCGAAATGGGTGAAAAAAAACTTTCCAGACAGTGTGACATTAGTATTAAATAAAACCTTGGGTCGTTATAGACATATACATTTTATACATATATTTATCATGTTTGCATTTGGCCTTCATTTCACCTGATGGAGAGTGACGATAATGCCGATAAAGCAAGGTAATAAGGCGCCGGCTCTGCTACCTTTTAATACCGGAACACAACAGTGCTATTAACACTGCTGTTTGGCGGCAGACTTAGGTAACATGGCGGTAGCTAGCCAGCTAGGGGGACCACTTACCCCTTGAACCTCGTGACTTACAAAGGGTATGCGGTAGATTCGTTCAGAATTTCAATTTTTTTCTGTGACAGCTGCGTTCTTCTAGCTGAAAATCGCCGTAAACAGGGCAATTTAATTGGCTAATTTCGTGCCTATCTCGAATCAGAATGAGCCGTGTAGGTTCAAGTTCAAATCAAAGACGTGATTGACACAAAAGTGGCCGATCTAATCGCCAACGCTATTTCCAGCCAGTGTACGCAAGCGCCAGCTAGTATTTTTTGAATAACGAAGAAAGTGCTAAAAAATAACCTTCATCTTTGTTGAAAATGACTTAAGAAGGTACTGCACGAAATTTTTTAAATCAAAGTCTGCTACTATGTGATGAATTACATTAATAATAATACATTGAAAGGACTTATTTAGATCAGCCCGAGCCTTGAACAAGGGCTCGCTCTTGTTGAAATTTGATATAAATAAATAAAAAATTAATATAAAAAATTTCATAAAGAAGCTTTTATTTAAATGCTCTAAAAAGAAGAAAATAAACTTTAAAACTTTAAATTAAATCAAACCCATCAATTGATTACATTGAACAATTTATATGCTATAAAAGCTTGTTTGAAGAGTTTCTCTTTGTTCCTCCTGACTCCAGCATCAGACCAAATAGTACAAGACAGATAGTACCAAAAAACCGCATTGTCATCGGTACTGAACCAACGTGCAAAATGTCAACTCCCTAGGATAAGAGGAAGTGCTTCTAATTCAGCTTGAAAGATTTGACCCGAACATACATACATACATACAAACATTGCAAGTTAAATAAAAGCTTTTAACAATACATGCCGTTAATGATATACACAAAAATTTGATATTTATTTCATCATCAGCCGGGAAACGTCCACTGCTGGACATATATGAGTTCAAAACAAATGAAACCAATGTTTATTTGTAATTATAGGTATTTACATTTGATGACTTAAAAATATTCGAATAAGAAATTTATTTCAATATGTACTACAGGTCATGGCATACGAGTAGAATCTAAGTCCCGGAATCCATCATCAAGTTGTCCCGTGAAAGTAAAAAAGATACCGAAACCAATAAAATAGAACTAAAAAATGCGAGACCAGACACAAAACACCTGTGCATCTAATCCTGGCATAAAAAAATATTCAAAACAAGCCCCGTGCTCTTGAAATTAGATGCCTATAATAATAAAAACGAAATTCCAAATTCAAATCCTATTTTCAACCGTATTCATCACCAATAAGGTTTTAAGGCAAATTAGAGATGGGATAAACATTGGTTTAAAAAACCGGTATCGAAAAAAGTTGAACGGGTTGTGTGAACAAAAAATCGGGCGGGTTGCTACTTGAAACAGTTTTTTCTTTCTTTCTTTTTATTAGTTCATTCGTAACGTAATTTATCAGTAGTTTGGTATCGTAAACAATGTTTTCTGGTTTTCATTGGTGGTATTAGATACCGATTCGAATGGCGTATTTCTTGTGTGAACTATGTAAAGGTCAGGATCTTCCGTAGCGTGTTCTCTGTAGAATATAACTTGAAAGTCTTCAAGCGAGTATTACGCACCTTCTAGATCAACGCGTATCACCGTCAACCTCATCGTTACTTAAGGCGGTTCCATGACCCAGACATCCCCGAATGATCATCTTAGATTTGTAGATGTGGGAAAAATACATCTGTGATAAGAGAGCCGTCGAAATACGATTCATATTAATAAATAAATAAAATAGGTTTTTATTTTCTCTCTACACAACATCATATCTAGTAAAAAAAATATTTTATACAAGTAATATAGTAGTTGTGTGAGAGCTGGTTCCCAAACTAAGCACGAGGCCTGTGTTATGGGTAACCAGGTCTCCCCACACGGAATTCTTGTCTCTGGTATACTTACTTAAATTTAGAAAGAGAAGTAAACGATTAATATAATGGAACAACAGAATCACTAAGAATATTGCACTGTGGATGTTACGTTACGAGTTTTGTTGTTGTTGTTGTTGTTATATTACAAGTACGTGGAATGTGTGTGCGCGTGTGTGTCGTGTTTGTCTGTGTGTGTCGTGTGTGTCTGTGTGTGCCGTGTGTGACATGGCCATAAAGGTTACTTTATAGGATGTAGTAAGTCTTCTGCTTCACCGTAATCCAGAGTAAGCAACCATTGGAAGACGAGTTTTTTACACTCATACTTTGTTTTAGTGTGTAGATACAGTTAAGTAAAAAGCTGCCCAGAAAGTAAAACACAACAACAAAACATAGTACTTGGCATGATACAATTAAATCACAAAGTAACCTCCAAAACGGTAACATGTCGGTTTTTCAACAAAATTTACTTTGTTTACACATAATTAAACTTTATGAAACTAAGTTGAAATATCAATCGGAAGTTTAATAATATTTTGACAGCTTTAGAATTTCTGTACCAATATTGTTTAATAAATTAATTGAGACAAACAGCTACCGAAATCGATACGACAGTCGATGTGGCGCGCTGTCTCTTACCCTTACGTGTTATTATTAGCGGGGAAGCGAGACAACACATTTATCTTCTCGTGGGTCACTGAACAGCCTTAACATCAGGTGAGATTATGGTCAAGCGATGATTTATCTTTTATATATAAAAAGAAACAAAGATTTATAGGATGACTTTGTAGTTCGTCTGTCATGACCCTTTTCGCAGGGAAATCAAATACGCCAGTCTGAAATCCCTTGGAACTACAAAAATCAGAGATAAAGCTGTTTATTTCGCATGTTTTGACAGTTCCCGCAAGCGCAAAGAACTAAAAACTGCAGGGTACAGTACTCGCACACTAAGTTTGCCCCTCTGAAGTTAGCCACAAAAGACCGCGAAGTATCAATTACTCGTACGAGTATTAACGTATAAATGGGAGTCAAGGCAAGTTGGCGGGTGGAAAGAAATGTCCTAGTGTTGTATGTCATCTAGGGATAGTTATTATTTAAAATAATACACACACATTCCGTCTGTACATGCGCGAAATTTCGGAGAGCTAACTTCAGAGGGGCAAACAAAGCGTGCGAGTACTGTACTTCCCGTAGACCTACAATCCTGAAATTTGGCCGTTTAACTACTAATAGGACCTTATTTGACTACAACTTCACCTTGCGGTCATGCGATCTACACGATGAAACTTTGTCTATAAGAAGCCGGTCTTAAAAAGCACCATTTTGTTGTTGTTCTTTTTTCGAATCGTATTTCGAACAAGATAATATTATGATTGCCCAAATAACAAGTAGCTATACAGAACCGACATATGAAACATCAAAGCATAAATGTTTAATAACCGTAAAGGCATACCTACATTTCACCGTTATATTATAGCTTTGAGGAAAAATCCTCGTAAAAACTTCACGGAAACCCGGCCCCATTAAAACCGTTCTGTCAATAAGTAGACTTCAAAAATAAAGGTTGTGCGGGAAATGAAGTCGATTGTCGCATTTTTTTAAAAGATTCTTTTGAAATAATTATTGTCATGAAGCTAAAAAGATTTTACTATGCCGGAAAAATCCTTCAGGGTTGGCATATTGTTTTTCTTCTTCTGACTTCGCTGGCATTTACCATCGCACGGTGAATGTCCCACAGAAAACTGAAGCAATGGTAAGATATCCCATCGAAGAACAGATGACTGATGGAGAATCGAGTGATGGGAGGACTATATATTCACAGTGGAAGTTTCCCGGCGTCCTCCACAAGTATTGTGTTCCATGGCGTGAGTTATATTTTTGATTCGCTCGCGCCACGAGCGCTCGATGCTTACTTATTTTCGTACCACTTCCGAAATTTCATATTTTTGAATCGCTCTTCTGCAGCGAGTAGTCTCAATCACTCGTTGCTGGAGGCGAGCCATAGACTAAACGTCATCATCGAACACTGCTATTAAATTGATTGACATTGATAATCCCTACAGTTTTGATAACTTTGCGTTCCGTTTTCGTAGCGCTTCAGGCTACATAAGGCTCAATTTGATGTTACTCTTTCGTTGCGATAATTGCCGGTTTTATTTTTCTGCGTTACATGGATAAAATGTAATATTACAAGTTCAACTGGACAACACTGGCGGCGAATGATAAAAAATACGGTAAAATCTATTTTTATATGTGAAGACGATACACGAGCGAATCAAAAATAGAGCTCAGAAATGAACCCAGTCCTCGTTATTTCGAGTAATGCGCTCGAGTAAACGCGCTCGCCAACCTAGCCACCATCTTGAATTTTTAATATACTTCATTATTACGAGCACGGGTTGTTTTCTCAGTTACTAAGCAAAGTCTCCGCGTTGTAAGGGACTAGGAAACGAGTTCACGGTCACTGGGAGGCGGGGAATGATAGATTTGCCAAAAAATGTGAATCAAGTGGTCTCGTTGGAGCGGAGGTCCCCGGGGCACTGTTTATTCAGGATACAAACGGACGCGGTTAAAAGGACAGCTCTGTGACTTTAGTTAACGAAGAGACGGGTTACTAATGCTGGCAAGAACATGAACACGGCTCGGTTACGCCAGAGGCAGTCTAATTCCCAAAATATATCACAAACTACCCACACTATGCAACACGTTTAAAAACCCAACCCAGAGCAAATAAATAGTAAATCACAATTTCCCTTTCTACATACCTTTTTATAACTATTGTTTAAAGGGTCTAGGGTCCCCAATTCTAAGCGTGAAACACTTGTTCGTCCGTTTGTCTGTCATGTTACTGTGTAGTCGGACTATTTGTCCTAGTGCTACGTAGGGCTAGAAAGGGTCGCGGTGATGCGGGATGGTATGAGTATACCAGCTCGTTTTGTGTTTACTATTGACTGCGCTGGCAGATGTTAAACTGGAATTCGCGTCTGTACTCAGGTACTACCTCGTGCTGTGAGGTAACAAACTCTACACGACTCTTCTAGCTGGCTTTGACTAGTCTTGTTCTTAGACATTCTCGACCAATATGGTGTAGGCTTCCTTCAGATTTCGCGAACTTCCTGCGCTACTTCTATCCAATTGTTCCCTGCATCTTTCTGGACGTTCGTCTTTCCAACGCAGCTGTGGTCTGCATCTGGGACGTTTTTCCTCCCAAGGTCTCTTTGACCTGACTTTGACCTGACTTTACTTCGTTCTCTAAGCTAACACCTGTGTTTGTCTTACAGTCTCTCAACGTAACTCTCACGAGCTTCCTTTTAAACTTCCTCTGGACGACTTGTATCTTACTGATATACTCCCGTGTCAGAACCCAGGTTTCTGCTCCGTAGGTAAGCACCGGAAATATACATTGATAGGGCAATCTGGCTGTCTATTCAGCTGTTATATTAATTTTCTTTGGCTTTGATTAGTAAATACCTAAAAATAGTAACTGGCTCTACAGTGTCAACACTCACTAACGGCACTCGTGACACTGGTTAGTAATTGACAATCTGACATTGACGTTTAACAAACCAACACATTGCCACACGAGACAGTGTGACTATGCCCTAGCGCATACACTACACAAAACAAACCTTGAACATTAATACGTATCTGTCGAGCGATCTCGGAATCGGCTCAAATGAATTCGCTGAAATTTGTTATGTGGACGAAAAATCGATCTTGGTTAGTCTTTTCTGGGAAAGCGCGTGTTTTCGAGGTTTCAAGCAGTTTTCTTTCGCATTATTCGACACAAAATATGGTCACTAATTTCACACGCTCGGGCATAAGCGGTCTAGACGCACAAGATTGTCATTTGCAGGTGTCTGGGTTTGAATCCCGGATTGATACAAAGTTTTTATTGTGCTTTTTGGCATTTATTCAGGTTTTAGTTGTTGTTTTTAAACCCAAATTATAAAGAAAATTGTGTTTTTGGCCAAAAATCCGAGCCAGGCTCGGTCATCCAGATATTAATAGATAAAACGAGTAAATAATTTATTTGCTCATTTTACCTATTAATATCTTCATTTCATCATTTCATTTTGTCTATTCTATTTATCAATTTGAAATAACAACATTTAAATCGCAGTAAGTAATCTAGATTCTAGATCTCGAAGGACACACATTCTCGGTCACAACAGAACGTTCAAAAGTCGGTTAGTACGAGTATAATGTCAGGCAAAGGTTCACCCGCTCACCGAGTCCCTTCGCGTAAGGGGCGATGGAGATGCGTGGCATTCATCAATCATCAACAGCCTATATACGTCCCCACTGCAGGGGCTCAGTCCTACTCTCCTACAGAGAGTGTATGGGGCATAGTCCACCACGCGGGACCAGTGCGGATTGGTAGGTTGGTTTCTTCTCAGGAGGGTGCAAGTTTCCTCACGATTTTTCAGGAAATCTTTAACTGAATGTAAAGTTCTCTTATATACCTCGGAATCTTATCGAAGATTGATGCGTCACTAACCCTAGCGTCAGAATTGTTGACTCATAAGACTCATGGCTCATTATACGCGGGCCACAGAGCACTTTGACGCGGGCAAAGGCAGGCATGACGTACTGTATAAATAGCGAGTAAGAGTTAGTTTTATTTAATATTTTTACGCATTGATGGCATAAGTAAATTGAAGAGGTTGAAAAAAGAGGACGGGAGCGCGGCGGCGTGTGCACTGCCCCTTTTCGAATTAGACAGGTGCAGTCTGTCTTGTAGGTTGTGTTTTTATTATTATTTAACCGCCGTGAGTCAGTTCCTTCGAGGTCCCTTCACGATATTATTACTCGAGCGAGTTGAGGTGTTCCAAAATTGAAATGAGTGGATGCGACGCGCGTAGCTTCCTGGCTCAGAGATGTTTTGAATCTCAAATGCTGCGATATTGCGACTGCCAAATGATTCTCATGGATATGACGTCACTTCTGCCGACTTCAAAAAGGGGTTCGAAGATTTTTGTTCGAAGACTCGCTTAGTGACCGGCCGCCAACCGGCCGCCATCTTGTTTGTTATTTTCTTCAAATTGGTAACACACAAATGACTTTAATATTGTTTGAAAAATACCTGTAATGAAACATAGTGGTCTAAAGCGGCACGTGTCGTAGATATTTCGAAGTCAAGATGGGCATAATGTACTACAAACATAATTAAAAATGAACTTGGCGTGTTTTATTCGCATCGATTCGTCTGTCCCCAATTCAATTTACTTATATTTATTTATAAGATATATATTATTTTAGTTCTACATTTGTTGTTAATACTTGAATTACAAATAATAGAATTGCGCATCGAGGGTTCCGTACTGAAAATCGTAAGTACGAAATAGGTAAGGTCCTCGAACAACGCTCAAAAGAAATTGTAAATCTGATTGAATCGTAAAAAGATATTCTAATAAGATGTATACTATACTTGTGCTGTAAGTCCTTGCTTCTTGTCAAATTAAAAGATTCTAGGTCGATGAGACGTACCGTATAAGTTTTGATTCCTTGCACTGGAAAGAAAATCGTCAAAGTATGCGACATAAATGGCCATATCTTTTTATTTCGTCGACCTAGAAGTTTGATTTTTTCACAGGTCCAAGAGATTGCACACTTGAGTATCAACAGCCTACATATGTCCCCACTTCAGGGCCTACTCTCCTACAGAGAGTGTATCGGACATAGTCCACCACGCGGCTTCAGTGAGGATTGGTAGAAATCACACACACCTTTGAATTTCTTCTTAGGAGTGTGCAGGTTTCCTCACGATGTTTTCCTTCACCGAAGTCTTGAATTACTTGACTTATCATCCCGTGTCTCTCCACTGTTGAAGATAGGCCTCTCCCAACGTGCGCCACTCCTTACGGTCCTCAGTCGTCCTCATCCACTCGCTTCCCGCTATCTTAAGAGGCTATGTTGGTAAGACCACGTGGTCGGTTTCAAGGTTAAATTGTTTTGTAGCTGTCCCTCTCAGAGCCCTATCCTACCCGAGCGCGTACGGTGAGACAGCATACATTATGCGATGTTATCCACCCGTTATTTGGATGTTTCGTAGTCCAGGGATCATTTGAAGGATACAGTATATTATGTAACCATTTTTTTAATACAGTATACTAATGAAATTTCAGATGTCGGTGGTTTTTCCAAATTGTTCTAAATTGATTCATACTCTTGTAAATCAGGTTCAAAGTTGGGGCTTTTTATTACCGAAAAATACAATACTTTGACGCCCTGTAACTCTGGAAGTATATATTTAAACGAAAATCTGACTCACCACCGACACAGATATTTGTTTCTAGATTGTGTCTTGAAAATTTCATAGATTTTCATAGCTTAATACTCAAAATATGACTGGACTACGTTTGTATGGGCGCTTTGACAACAGCATAGCCTCTTAAGGTCGTCAGACCAGCTGGAGGCCGTCCCACCCCGCGTCTCCCGGTCCGAGGTCTCCACTCGATAATCTTTCTGCTCCATCGCTTGTCTGTTCGTCGACAGATGCGGCCTGCCTATTGCCACTTCAGCTTGCTTATTCGAGTAACTATGTCGAAGCGTATTTGATATTAATTTCAATTGGATACCTTTACGTGTTCCTGAGAAAAAGGGCATTGACAAAGAGGAAGACAGACGGACATCAGAGTGATCCTTTTCTTCATGTGGTACGTAACCATAAGAATATAGAAGATTGTCTAATATAAATTAGTAAACCTAAATTGGTAGAGAAAAAAACGCATCCGCCATTAGCACAAAATATTAACGACTAGTCTAGATATTAGCCATGCATAGCTATGCGAGTACCTTCAGAGTCCTATTCTAAATCTAAGAACACACGACCTTTAATCAATAATGAATTCAATTAACATCTAATTGATATTTGTGAGTTGTCTCCGGATGGGACTGATCGTAAGCAAACTTTATTAACAGGCACTAAGTACCGGCCCAATAAACTTGACCAAGTAAGCACTAAGTTATCGAGTAAATTACATAGTATCAACTCCACATCCTTTCTCACATGCTTACTGGGGATATAAAGTTTTTACGCAGGGACACTGCATTGAAACGGCAGTGGAATAAAAAAACTGACCAAATTCGAGCTGGATTTGCGCACGAAGGGTTTCGTATCTTTTAAAAAACTTAAATATTTGCGTTATTTTAATTTAGTCATTTATTTCTTTTTATATATAATTTATAACTAAATGTTACGTGAATATTTCAAGCGTTTACCTGTTGCCGTTAAAAATCACGTTTGTTGTATGGGAGCCCTCTTAAATATTTATTATATTCTGTTATCAAGTATTTGTTGTTATAGCGGCTACAGAAATACAATACCTGTGACAATTTCAACTGTCTAACTATCACGGTTCATGAGATACAGCCTGGTGACAGACGGACTGCGGAGTCTTAGTAATATCAGATAATGGTCCCTAGATGGCGCTTTGAACAATAATTAAAACAGTTTAAAAATGGAAATTGTGATTAGTTGTTAAGTAGTAAAGTATAAAACCTTCGTTGTACCTTTTAAGTTCTTTTCTGTTTTGTTTTGTGTGTGTGTGTAATAAAGTTTATTTGAATTGAATTGAAAACCAAACCAATTTCCTGTGGCTACGACGGAACCCTAAAAAAGACAAAACAAAAATGGCGTCATTAATCTGCCCGCGCGCAGGGTCCTTGAGAGCGAGTGAGACGGAGTGTATTGCGTGCAGCTTGCACACCGGATTTCAAAAAAATCACCCTTCAAGACCTACTTTTGAGGTTTGAATAGTTTGAATGAAGCCTAAGGACTTGATTCTTATCTTAAGAGCTTTGTTTATAGTTTTTTTAATGTTTTAAACCCAGTTAATTTATTATTATTTACTGAAATTACTGTCATGTGAAAGTTTGCGCGTTTATATTGATCAATAAGGAAATACTTTATGAGATTAATCTTATGTTGATAAGTAAGAAATTGCTCACAATACCTTAAAGTTAATATTAAAGATTTGAATGTTGGGGTTGCACCATCATCACCATCATCCGGGAAATGTCCACAGCTGGACATATGCCTCCTCCATGCGCCACATTGACCGGTCCCAAGACACTTGCATCCGGTCCCGGCCCGGTCCACGCTTCCCGGTACGTGGTCGCCACTCGAGAACTCTTACTCCCCTCGAGCGAGCGAATGTCAATAAAAAAACTAATAACTATTAGCTACTATGTTCGTATTTCTATTTTTATTTTCATATAATATGGTTTGCTTGGCCTTCATCTCACTGTTGTAAGCGTGCGCACCTCCAGCCCAGCTTGCTTTCGGCTTACCTCGCCTCCGGTAAATCAGTGAGTTTTGTATAGAACATAATTAACGCGTTCAAAAAGAACTGAAACCGACTTCAACTGCTCTAAAAGTCTATAGCATTCATCCCCTAAAATGTTCACGCTTAGAATTAGAATTATCTGGGTACATTAGGGTTTTGTTGATTTTCTCAAAAAGTGCTGTATAAATTTCGATAAAACTTATACGGGACCACCTCTGAAGTGTGCTCTACCAAACAAAAAAAGAATTATCAAAATCGATGCATAATTGATGGAGTTATCGCGTAAAAAAGCTTTCTCCATCCATACTCCTCGGGCTAGATTCGAGTCAAGAAGTCCAATTATTAAAATAATCGGGTAAAAACCTAGAGATCTTCACCTGTCTTACATCAGATCATCTGAACCATGACCGTGTGAGTCAGTGGACATGGGTCACTGCCCACGTGACTGCCGTGGGAAGCCCTGCCTTTATTGTCTTTTGTTTAGTGCGCCGGCGAAGACTAGTGGGGTATCTTTTGGGTGCCTGATTGAAGCTTTTGAATGTTGGGTTTTAAATCGGATATATTTCTACAGTAGCTTGTCTTTTAAATTGAAAATCATTTGCTATTAATATTTTGTTGTAAAGGGGCGTTTTCAGTGACATCAGTCAGTTGAGTACTTAAAGGATGGATGGCGCGGAAGAGCTTGAAATTAATCTGTAATGAATCATTATGGCAGTCCATACACCTCCCAAAAGGTACTGCAAGAAATTTTACTTATGTATTCATATAAAATTTCTAGGGCTAACCTAAAGAAGTCCTTTCAATGTATTTAACTAATTCAGCGCATAATCATAATCAGCCAGGAAACGTCCACTGCTGGACATAGGCCTCCTTCATGGTACGCCACATCGACCGGTCCCGAGCGACCTGCATCCAGCGACACCCTGCGACTCTAACCAAGTCGTCGGTCCATGTAGTAGGGAGACGGCCTGGTAGACGTTACCCAGTACGTGCTCGCCACTCGAGAACCTTTACTCCCCACCGGTTACCGGTTCTTCGAGCGATGTGGCCTGCCCATTGCCACTTCAGCTCACTGACTCGTCGAGCTATGTCGGTGACCTTCGTTCGTCTACGGATTTCCTCATTCCAATTTACAAAATTTCGTGCAGTACCTTCTTAAGGACGAGATGTTGTACAATCTACAAGATCTGGGCAGCACTACGTTATTCGTAAGACATATGTAGATCTAGAGCGTAGCGTCTATCTTAAACTGGAATGATTATATCCTTCAAAATGCCGCCATAACGACGGAAGGGGCTTTAAAAATAAACCGTCAAGGAACAAGGGGATAGACTTAATAAACCATGGTTCTCATGTCCCATAACATTCAAATGAGCTTGTCATTATAAAGGCTTCATTTACCCCATTTTCCATACACTTTCCATGTGTTTTCCATACATTTCCATGCGAACATATGGAGATTTACATAACAATTTGTAGTTATGAGTTTTGTTTTTGTTTTTTACACATTTTTAAGGAATAAAGTGGAACCGTATATGGAGCTAAATCTTATACACTGCATGCTATAGGCATACTAAGTATCTCTGGTGAGAACAACTGAATTATAATATTACTATCAATGTTGTTTATTGTTTATTGCACATAATAATAATTACAAAGTCAATTATAACTACAATTGTACAATTAGAGTGGCCTATCCCTAACGAGAGATTTCTCCCGGCACTCACACTGGAGCTTTCAAAAAATAAATATACTGTAAGTAGACCTACATACATGTACATAAACAACAACAAAAAGTATATATTAGAAAAGAAGATAATGTAGAAAAAAATAAGCATAACAATAAATAAAAACACGATTTACATAATATATAAATTATAAATAAATATATACATACATGCATACATATAAAAATTGCATATTATTTAAATGAGGGATAAATAGTACTCCTTGAGTTGTTCCTTCCTTCGACTTCGCGAAATTATCTACTTCCTCAGCGGGGAAACGTCCACTGCTGGACATAGTCCTCCTCCACGGTACGCAATGACTGGGCCCACGTCACTTGCATCCAGTGATACATCTAGTAGGGGGCCGGAATGGTACACGTTTGTCGCCATTAGAGAACCTTTACTCAGCATCGGTCATTCGTTCCGCCTGCCCTTTGCCACTTCAGCTCACTGACTCGTCGAGCCATTTCAACCTTAGTTCGTCAATTACGTAGAGAAATTCCGCGCAAAAACAAAGCCACAGGCTGTAAATGTGCCAATTTTAATCTACATAGGCTTAAAGGTTGAGTTGTGACTACGCAACAAACAGACGAACAGAGTTGCATTAGCAATGTGTCATGGTTTGATTTTATCGATGTTACAGTTATACAGTTCTTCTGCAAGGGTTGCTAGATAAATAAAAAGCAAAAATATAACTTCAAACCACTTAAAATTCTCGTGTGAGAAATAAAGCCACGCAAAGTTCTAGAAAAACAAGTTTTTCCCAACTTAGCTTCTGGGAATTTAGAAAGAAAAATACAACGGACACTTGAATAGACAGCATATGCAAGTAAGCACTTAACTCTTACTTTGTATATCAAGTTCTTTACCTAGGGTGAACTCGCATTCTTGATTAACCGTCGATTATTATGTAAATTACAACAATATGTTCCATTTGACCTTTCAAGTCGGTCCCAAGTTATTTTTAATTGTACATTAAGTTATTATTGTTCGTAGCATTTGAAAATTGATTAATAATAAATTAACAGCAACATTGAAGTGGCATACGAGTACGTGACTGCGGCGAATTGAGAAATGTGAGTGTGTCAAGATTCATTTCCGCTTCATGAAATTCGTGGAAATCGGCATATCTTCTCGTCCAAAATACCTCAGCGTCTAAAGACAAAAGTCTTTGATCAGTGCGTGTTGCCAGTGATGACATACGGAACCGAAACGTGGTCCTTTACTGTGGGACGAATAAACAAGCTCAAAGTCACTCAGCGAGCGATGGAACGAGCTATGCTCGGATTTCTCTACGTGATAAGGTCCGGAATGAGGATATCCGTAGACGAACGAAGGTCACCGACATAGCTCGACGAGTCAGTGAGCTGAAGTTGCAATGGGCAGGCCACATCGCTCGAAGAACCGCTAACGGGTGGGGAGTAAAGGTTCTCGAGTGGCGACCACGTACCGGTAAACGTCTACCAGGCCGTCCCCCTACTAGATGGACCGACGACCTGGTTAGAGTCGCAGGGAGTCGCTGGATGCGGGTGGCTCGGGACCGGTCGATGTGGCGTACCATGAGGGAGGCCTATGTCCAGCAGTGGACGCTTCCCGGCTGATGATGATGATCTAATCTGTACTGAACCCGTTTTATGCTAACCATGGCGCGAATAAGATTTTAATAGGCTGTCTTGTTTTTAGGGTTCCGTACCTCAAAAGGAAAAAAGAAACCCTCATAGGGTTTTTGTTGTTTTTCCTTTTGTCGATACCTTTTTCCTTAGGTACACGTGAAGGTATCAAATTGAAAGTAACATCAAAAACTCAAGTCTACAGTCCCTTGAAGATGTGAAGAAGAAGCAAAACTACTTCTCAGTCTGCGTTTACATAAAAAGATGCGGTCGTTTATATCCCATATTTCGACGAGTTCCATAGAGAATGCAAGGAAAAAATATCTTTAAAAAATTAGTAATAGAGACACCCATCTCATTTATACATACTAGACCACTGTCAAAACTCATTACTCTACTTAAACATGCTCGGTCGGCTAATTAATCCTTTTCGTCCATACCTTTGAAGTCCCATCCTCGAACAGAATTGGATTTCAACTTTAAAGCTCATAGAAAACAACAAATTCGATCATCCCAGCAGACCCTTGGGCTTTTCATGTACCTTTTCGTTAGAAATCGAGTTACAAAAGATACCCATCTTCCGAGTTAAGGATTATCCAATTTTAATTCAAAGTTGATGCTTGTTATTTTGTTAAAATGTTGTTAAACATTGCACGGTATCAGATGAGGCTATTTTGGGCAGATTCCTTTTAATAATGATCTGGAAATTCGATATGGAGCCACGTTAACAACGTATAATTTGCTGTTGTTATAAATATTACCTTGAATAAGACACGTTACCGTTAAATATGTTGATTCAATTACGATAGTATTACAGTACTCTGTGGTTTGACGAAATTTATGAGAATGATGAAAAGTCATTTTTCAGCCATTCCGAAAAATGATCGAAATAGTCACAAAATTATTTCGTAGTTAGCTTAAGAGAAGCGAAGCGAAGAAGAGAGCTGTTTTCTCATCTTTTATGGTGTTTGGCAATGCAAACTAGAGTGTTTTATTGAGTAAACTGTAGAATAAAAACATGATTGGTGTAAATTTTCTCAATAACTTTAATGTTTCAAATCACGTCTTCTAAAACAATTTTCGTCACATCAGCGCACTATAAAGAGATTTACGTTTACATTAACTCAGTACCTAGTAAAGATCTGAATGATTTTCTCCTAAACGAAACCGTTTCTTAATAAATTTACTATTTGTGTTTTGTCGCTTACGTTATTTTACTCCGGACAGCATTGCATTGCACCTTTCCTACTTCCGCATTGAGAATTGAAGAAGTGCTGTCTCTGTCTTGCACATGTAATAAGTTAACAATGTTGCGAGCGATTCGGGATTGAAGGAAACACGAGTCCAAAGTTCCGGAGTTCACTGGTAACACAGGTCCACAAGCTAAACTTCTAAAACATGGGTTTCCCCGACAGAGGGTCGGAGTCTTCCGCACGGAGTCCAACCCTGGATTCTACGTACAGAGTCCTTGGACACCTCTGCCGCCGGTCTGTCACTACTGACACCACTTGCTACACTAACGGTTAGATATTTATGAGTAGTATCTCGTCTGAAAGCTCACAGAGACACTTGTTCTTAAATATTACCAACGTAAAGGCATGTACAGATATACAGACAGAGAAGGGATTTAGTTTGTGTCTCTGACTGGATTTAAACGTCTCATCTGGTAATGACAGTGTGCCCACGTCTTGTAGCTAGGAATGCTCTGCACCTGTCATTTACTGGTCGCTAGCTGGAATGCGGAATGACGTAACAGCGCAGTAATGAGCTATTGATGGGAGAGGTCCTTATTTTTAGTTGTTTTGCAATAGCTAAGCTTAATTTTTAACTGCCTCTACTCGCCTCGTCTTACCTTCGTGGTCTTGTATTATTCGATTTGGTTGGGGGTAGAAGATTTTCATACATCCGTCCATCTAGTAGGGGGACGGCCGGATACATGTTTCCCGGTATGTGGTCCCCACACCTAGTATAGTATCAGAGAAATACAGGCCGACACGATCAATTCTGTGGCTAGAAGCAAGATAATTGTTAAGAGGCTATGTTGGTAAGACCACGTGGTCGGTTTCAAGGTTGCATTGTTTTGTAGCTGTCCCTCTCCGAGCCCTATCCTACCCGAGCGCGTACGGTGAGACAGCATACATTACGCGATGTTATCCACCCGTTATTTGGATGTTTCGTAGTCCAGGGATCATTTGAAGGATACAGTATATTATGTAACCATTTTTTTAATACAGTATACTAATGAAAATTCAGATGTCGGTGGTTTTTCCAAATTGTTCTAAATTGATTCATACTCTTGTAAATCAGGTTCAAAGTTGGGGCTTTTTATTACCGAAAAATACAATACTTTGACGCCCTGTAACTCTGGAATTATATATTTAAACGAAAATCTGACTCACCACCGACACAGATATTTGTTTCTAGATTGTGTCTTGAAAATTTCATAGATTTTCATAGCTTAATACTCAAAATATGACTTGACTACGTTTGTATGGGCGCTTTGACAACAGCATACCCTCTTAAAGGTAGGTTGAAGGCAGCCCGGAGCTGCCGAGTTGTCTTGGCTGAAACGCCAAGGAGAGGAGTGAAGCACGAGAGGAGCACTGGAGTGTTCGTGGAGTTCCCAGGGCTCCTCGACTTGCGCAGACGATGACCACCGAGGGGGTTTATGTGGATGGAAATTACACATAGCCAGACTTCTCTCCTAAGAAGTCGGGTAGGTAACTTTGAAATATTTCCCTCTCGAAAAAAAAAAGGTCGAAATAGCGCTAAAGATTTAAGTGATGTCAACCATAAAAGGCCGAGGTCTAAAATTAAAACAAACAATGACTAAACCGCATAACAATCGAAGCTCGCAAGCAATTCCCATATCAAAACACTATAGAGCCATGAGTCTAAAGACTTCGCAAATGACTGCGTTCTCCTAATTGCATTTCTTCCTATCACGTACTATCAGGGCAGTTGCTGCCGGACACTCAATACATCCGGCTGAGTCACAGAAGTCTAGAATAAAATAGAATACTCTTTATTATGGAAATATGTGGTACAATGTTGTTGGGTTTGATACATTCCTAGAATCGCTATTTCCTACCCTGAGGCGTACAATAATTTATTATTATATAATTTATATTACAATATCTTAGTGAAGTAATTATTCAAAATTTATATTTACAAAATTCTTGCGTATTAAAAAACAATTCTTAATTAAAATGTCATACAATCTGGTTTTGAATCTTTTATATTGTCAGGTAAATGATTATACAATTTTGTTCCATTCACATACAGTGTTTTCCTATAGAATTCTAACTTTGGCTGGTTAAGTGGTATTAAGTCGAGTTTATTTCGTCTACCTCTCGGTTTTTTGTTTGTTTTATTGTCATAATAATGTGAGTTACTCTTAACAAATAAGCATACTTCGAATATATATAAAGATGTCAGACACAATATTTCATGCTGCTTGAACAAGTCTCTACAACTTTCCTTCTGGCCTGCACCCACAATAGCCCGGACACATTTTTTGTAATTTAAATACAGGCAATATATGTATGTCAGCTGCATTTCCCCAATGTTCTAAATAGTAATCGTATAGCCGTTCGATGAATGTGTCTCTCTCTGTACATATGACGCATTCGCCACAAGCGCATGTAATCGGTTGGAATGTTTGAAATGGAACAATATATACAATTATGTGTGTAAGCGTATCCAATTACGTAAATGCTTCCGATTTGTAACTGTACTCTATATTCAAGATGGGTTTGCACTTGTCCTTCATCTTACCTAACGGTATGTGATGATAAGGTGTATGGTAAGAGTCTCCCAGAAGCCTCAATCTAATGATTTCCTGGCTCTGCTTTCATACCAGAACACAGCAGTGCTATTAACACTGTTTTATAGCGCCAGACTTAGGCAACATGGTGGTAGCTCGCCAGGCGGACATAGAAAATGTCCTGCCAACTAAACAAAATAAATTCTGGCGAAAATTTTATGATATACACAACATGCAACACCTCAGTTCACTACCTTTTTCTGGTCCCTGATACCTGGCAGCCGCGTTCAAACAGGTAAGTTGATATTAAGTAATAAGGACCAGAAAAAAGTAGTCAGCTGAGGTGTTGCATGTTGTGTATATCATAAACTTTTCGCTAGAATTTCTTTTGTTTATTTGGCACGCCGGCGAAATTATTAAAAAATAAATTTTGTTAAATTAATTCTAACCTTGACCATTTCTTGGGAGGTTGCCGTATAAAATAATGTTAAGACACTTATTTAATTCCATAAAATATCACTTTTATCTGGTTGATACATGAGTGAAGGACGACCTTACTTCGGATCTTAGACTAGATGAAGTAATTTTTAAAAATATTGCGAAGTTGCCAATGATTTCCTTCCCAGTGTATATTCATTTAAACTTCTGTGACGGGCTAATGATGACATGCCCCGCATGCAATTACACCTTTCACAGGCAAGCTTTAATGTATTTTTCAACCGCTTCCTTAGCCTTGTGGCTACACAAGTTAGGATCTGGAGGTTCTCGACCGGAGCGGGGACCGATCGTGACAAACTCTTGTAACACATTTAAATCTTTTTCCGTCCGTCAGTCAGGGTTCCTATACACCTTGAATTCTGATTTATCTTTCGATTTTACCCATCGTAGCTCTATGACTTTCACAACAAAATAAGAAATTTTGAAGAAAAGAACACGACAAGCAAATGCCCTCGATAAAATAGAAGTCAGGAATTAGATGAAAACGGGTTGAATTGTCGCGAGGTGTGTCATTATAAACAACGAATCATAGGTTTAATTAGATCTTCCTACTTATATACCTAACTGTTTATCGCCGCTTAATTTAATAATAATAATCATTAACAGCTTATATACTATGTCTCCACTGCAGAGTTTGAAGCCTACTCTCCTACAGAGAGTGTATGGGACATAGTCCACCACGCGGGACCAGTGTGAATTGGTAGACTTCACACACACCTTTGAATTTCTTCTCAGGAGGGTGCAGTTTCCTCGCGATGTTTTCTTCCACCGGAAAGTCAATGGTAATCATTTTATCATTCTTACATAAATTCCAAATAACAAATTGGAATTCATTGGTACGAGCCAGGATCGAACCCAGACCTCGATTGACTGACCTCAAGGACTGACGCTCTACCCAACTGCGCTACCGCGGCTATAATAAAACCGATAAATATACGCATGCATAAGATATATGAGTGAAAGAAGCGTTTGTCTCGACAAATGCGTTTAGTGCAACGAACGACCGAACGACCGATCAAAACGTTAACGACTTCAACTTGAAACGTTTCAGAAGTTCGTCTTAATTTGTACAGTCAGCCTGGGAAATACATAATTAGGAAGATACTGAAAATAATCTGATTCTACCTAAACCTTAACACTTGCAATAGGACAAAATATGTGACAATCAGATTAAACAAGGACATTTTAAAAAACCTGACTGCGTAATTTTTTTTACTTTTTATGATTTTGATATAGCCAGTGTCACTCTCACAGTAAATACGAATCTAACGACTCCTCTCAAGCTACAATGCATCGAGCCGTTCAAGTCGCAGAGCGTGCCAAACAATTATACATACATAATTACATACTTTAGAAAACATAACCCTCCTTCTGGCGCAGTCGGGTAATTTTACATGGTTAAAATCGAAAAAGAAAATCTGTATCGTCAACCGGCCCTTCCTCAGGAGCAGCATTCTGTCTTTCTTTAATAGCATCCTCTGAATAATTCAATTATGTCTCCCTTTTTTCTTCAATGTATAATGGGTTTGCACTTGGCCTTCATCTCACCTGATGGTAAGTGACGATAAGGCGTTGGATGGTGAGCGTGCGCATCCAGAAGCTTCGACCTGATGAGATGCTGGCTCTGCTACCTTTCACACCGGAACTCAACAGTGCTATTAACACTGCTGTTTGGCGGCAGACTTAGGTAACATGGTGGTAGCCAGCCAGGCGGACATAGAAAATGCCCTACCACTAACTAAACCCACTGGGAATTGAACCCGTGACCTCCGGATTGTGAATCTAACGAATTTACTTCTGGCTCCATGAAAATATATATAAATCGGGGCCCGTGAGTACACCATAAGGAAGTTGTCAGTGTCTGCGACTGTACGAATTAACCATGATGGTGATGGTGTAATTACGGGAGTCCCACGGTGCGGAGTGCGGTGTGGCGCGGGTGAATGGGATTTATTCATAGGTTCGAGTCCCCGGCGGTTATTAGTGCGGCGTATACCCTACGAACTATAGATACAGGGTGTTGAGCACAGAGAAAGAAAAATCAAAGTATTAAGAAGAGACTTTAAAGAGTAGACAAATGTAATTTTTTCATATGACTTGAAATCAAGGAGTTTATATACTAAATTTATTTATGCAAAGCCATTACATCAACTGTCGTGCACCTTCCAAACGTAATATAAGGTAAGTGCTGTGTAAATAAATATTTCTAAATTGTTAACAAGTCTTTTTTTAAAATTTGTTTAATTTCGAGCTCTGCCGCGCCATCTATCGAGTCTTTTAAGTAATCAACTGACAGATGTATCTGAAAGTCCTTCATATAAATAAATATAACCTATTCAAAATATCAGCAGAACGAGAGGTGACGTTGAGTTAGTAACTTGGAATTCGTTTATAAAATGACTTAAAGATGGCTTCCAAAACTTTGCTTTAGCGTTTATTGCAGAGCGGAAGCCATGTTTGCGATTACAACCGTCCCCAACAACAGAAAAACCAATAACATTTTAAACATTGGGCAGCTCTGTACCAATGTGAGAGTCAAACACATTAGTACATATATATTGATTTGCAATCTATGAGGGAGGCTTATGTCCAACAGTGGACATGCAGCTGTTGCTGATGACATTGACACGCATAGTTAATTCTAAAATCACCTCCATATCAACGATCGAGGCAATCCAATAACAGTCAACCAAATTGCTCATTACCATGACGAACTAACATGTGGCTTCGGCCATTTTGTCGCTTCAAAACACCCAACTTGTCATTTCGAGTAAGCTCTCGGTGGATTTGTGCGGACAGTAGCGCCCTCGGTGCGCGGGCTTCGTACCGTGAAGTTAATTAATGTATTGATATGTCAATGGGTATTGTTCGCGTGACCGGGATGGTTTCAAATTGAAGGTTTATGAGTTGATTGTTATTATATGTGAGAATTGTGGACGATTCAATGTTTGTGACTTAATCATGCATAAATAATTGAACGGATTTGTGTGGAATTGGGTATTTGACTTCAAAAAAAATTTAAACGAGAGATTTTTCCCGGCACTCACACTGGAGCTTTTAATAAATAAATATACTGTAAGTCGACCTACATACATGTACAGAAACAAAACAAAAAAAGTATATATTAAGGACTTATTATTGTTATAAAATGCCTGTTATTTAAATGAGGGATAAGTAGAGCTCCTTGAGTTTTTTTAATGTTGCGATAGTTCTACAGTCGCGTATGTCATTTGGAAGTGTATTCCAGAGTCTCACTGCATGAACAGAGGAGTCAGAGTAAATGCGAGTGGTGGAATCCATCAGTATATTCCTATATATCTGTGCATGGGGTCCCCTGATTCTAAAGCCTTAGATAGTCTTTGAATTATCAAACATCTCAATCTACCGCCAACACATTTTTTTAGTTAAAATGAAATGAATCACCCTGTATTTGCGTGTATCTTCGGTGTAACCCTGCACGCGTCACACTCGGCCGCGTGCTGTGGGACGCTCACACGGAGCACGGATTCTAAAGACGCGGTAGTAGGTGAGGGATAGCATCAGTTTTAATTTCGGCTTTTTAATTGCAATCGAAGTTGAACAGACATCTTAGAGACTGGAATAAAGTGTGTTTTTGTCCAACTACCCACTTAACATCTTTAACCTTACTTTGTTTGTTTAGTTGTATTCAACTGGAACCGTTTACATTATAACTGCATACCCTCTCGAATGTTCACTGACAGCATTTTTATTTATGTTGTGTGTATTTTAATCTTATGAAGTGAAACGAATTTTTATTTATTAATAAATTTATTTAACCACAGACAGATATATAATAGATTGTTAATATAAATGCATATTATACATAAACTCACTTATTTACAATTACAAACTAAAAAATACAATAAGAATAATAAAAAACACTTTACTGTGGGCCGAATAAACAAGCTCAAAGTCACTCAGCGAGCAATGGAACGAGCTATGCTCGGGATTTCTCTACGTGATAAGGTCCGGAATGAGGAAATCCGTAGACGAACGAAGGTCACCGACATAGCTCGACGAGTCAGTGAGCTGAAGTAGCAATGGGCAGGCCACATCGCTTGAAGAACCGATAACCGGTGGGGAGTAAAGGTTCTCGAGTGGCGACCACGTACCGGGAAACGTCTACCACGCCGTCCCCCTACTAGATGGACCGACGACCTGGTTAGAGTCGCTGTATGCAGGTGGCTCGGGACCGGTCGATGTGGCGTACCATGAGAGATGCCTATGTCAAGCAGTTGACGTTTCCCGGCTGATTATGATGAATAAAAAAACAAAATAACGTATATTTACAAAGTGAACACTTCGTCTAGAGCTAGTCCCAGTGCCCAGTACACTGGCGCTGTTGCCTCGCTGCACGGCGAGGCTGAGCCGCTGTGCAAAAAGGCGCCAGCTCTGGGGTCACCCGCGGCCAGCACCAGTCTCACGGACACGTCTTTCACGAACTTCTTCGTGTCCGTGGACCATGGCATCTGGTTTTGTATTGAAAACTAGGTCGCAGTTCAAAATGATAGCCATTGCGCCGTTGCCAAGCCGTATGCCGAAGGTCTGGAGTGAAAACATAAAAAACAACGCTAAAACAGTTAAAACATACGACAATACGTGGTAAAGAAACACTCACTTTCTTGAATACACCCAGTGCAACGACAGGTGGCCAATACACTGCCGGACAAATGAAAGTATAAACCTGTCACCGTGTGTAATGTTTAGCATTTTATTGCACTTTACTTTTAAACATGTTTAGGCCGTTAATTTTAATAGCAGGTGTAAATCTGTTGTAGTGGAGATTATAATAAATTGTAATATTTTAACAGTCATTTAGCGAGTTTTACGTAATGATTTACTTTGTACGTCGCATTTTTGTGAGGTTCTAGTTTGTTGCTATACATTTCCAATATATGTTGAACTAGTGCCGTGCGGGAGTTCATTCAAAGTGAGGTCAGCGGATACTGGAAATGTATAGCTTGATATGTAGCCGTGTGTACCAGCTTTTACCCACGATTTTATCCACGTAGATTCCAGAAATTATCCCACGGGAACTACTTGATCAATCGGGATAAAAAGAGGCACGTGTGCTTTTTGAGACCTTTAATTATCGGTGTGCAAATCGACTCATTGTTACCCTTCGTTACGACGTAAAAATACATATTTGTTATCTGGCAAGTTTCTGCAACTCGACGTACGGTGCGCATTTTGCGTGATAGGGTGGTGTGACCTACTCATGCCACCCCAGCTTCATCAGAAAGCACGACAGCTTATGTGTGTTGTTGAAGTTGTCGGTCGAAAAGATCCTTTTGTAAAATTAATTTAAAATAAAATCTTGCGGTCGCGTCCGCGCAGCTGAATAGCATCGGGTCAATGCCCTCTGCAAGTAATTATAAATAGGCATTATTCGTAGCTGTGCGCTCCATTAAAAAGTCAAAATGATATTATTTTTTACAAACATTTGTATATAAATTAAAAACTTTCCGTTCAGAGTTTTTTTTATACAATTTCATGAATGTTTTAGTTTCAGTAATGGATCCTTAAAACAATCATTCACTATTTAAGAATGATCATACCTATAATTTTTTTAAATGTGTTTTTATTTAATAAAGAAAGGAGCAATTTATTGTGGCACTATGTGTAATCCCTGCCATTGTCAGCACCTGCCTCCCGCGCCGAGCTCCCGACCCGACCCGATCCTCCAACCGACGTATTCAAATACTGAGCTACTCTAGGACATAGATAAAAAATGAACACAAGAAAATGTGAGACATATAGGTAACTAGCTTCCGCCCGCGACTTTGTCCGCGTGTAGTTCAGGATTTATTCTACTTGTTCGGTAGGCATAGAAGGCATCTATCTCCATTTCCAGCATAAGATACAAAATAGTGTTTATTCTGTTACGTAGGCTAATAGTTTAAAGAAAAAAAAGAATTTTCAATATCTGACGTAGTACATTCAAATAGTCTTCACACTAATATTATAAACGCGAAAGTTTGTATATACGAATTACATAATCTATGGTCGGTTGCTAGGCAACGCGTTTTTGTTATGCCCAAATTGCTCATGTAATCCCACTAATATTATAAGTGTGATTTTGGACAATTTACACAATATGGCTTTAAAAATTATAGCCTATATGTTATTCTGATGTATAAGCTATATTATTGTAAAGTTTCATTCAAATCCATTAAGTAGTTTTTCCGTGAAAGCGTCACAAACATCCAAACATCTAAACATCCAAACTTTCACACTTATAATATTAGTAGGATAAATAAATAAAAATAAAATAAAAATAGTTTATTACCATTATATTACAATACATTAAATATCGCTAATTATATTTTTGTTATTTCTGTCATTGTTAAGAATCTCTGATTACTGCAGCAGTTAACACCTGTGTCACAATAACCAGTGATTCCACCGAGACTTCATACAAACAAAAATTTATATTTTATACATATCTACGTGCTACAATTATATATGTTACGATGATTTGTACGGTGGAAGGGAGAGGTGTTGGTTGTTATGGTGTAAGAGTGTTGGTGTGTGTGAGAGAGTGAAGAGAGAGTAAGTGGGGGGTGGGGGTCGCCACGGGGTGTGTACTTGGCCTTCATCTCTTCTTAGATGGTAAGCGTGAGCACCTAGAAGCCTCAACCTAATGAGGCGCTGGCTACATGCTGCTGGTTGTTGGCAGACTTTGGTAACATGGTGGTAGCTAGCCAGACGGAGATAGAAAATGCGCTACCACCAAACAAAACGAGTACCGACAGGTACCTAGCAGGCAATCGAACCCGGGCCCTTCGGGTTGTAAGTCAAAGCGTATCGTCGATTTCAAAGTTTAAGAGGCTATGTTGGTTAGACCACGTGGCCGCGTTCAAATTTGGATTGTTTTGTAGCTGTCCCTATCCGAGCCCTATCTTACCCGAGCGCGTACGGTGAGACAGCATACACTACGCGAAGTTATCCACCCGTTATTTGGATGTTTCGTAGTCCAGGGATCATTTGAAGGATACAGTATATTATGTAACCATTTTTTTAATACAGTATACTAATGAAATTCCAAATGTCGGTGGTTTTTCTAAATTGTTCTAAATTGATTCATACTCTTGTAAATCAGGTTCAAAGTTGGGGCTTTTTATTACCGTAAAATACAATTCTTTGACGCCCTGTAACTCTGGAAGTATATATTTAAATGAAAATCTGACTCACCACCGACACAGATATTTGTTTCTAGATTGTGTCTTGAAAATTTCATAGATTTTCATAGCTTAATACTCAAAATATGACTGGACTACGTTTGTATGGGCGTTTTGGCACCAGCATACCTGTTTCAAAACCGGTTGGTCAGACTTTTTTATTGAAATATAAAAACAAACAGTCTTACTTATAACTAACTGAACTTAATTCTAGACATTCAGTTTCCTATTTCGAATATAAAATTGTCGACATAAACAATAAAGCAGTAAGCGAAACAGTGTAATTATGAATTTAAGTGTTGCTACAATGTTACAGCGCATTGATTTTTTAAATTTTTGATCTAAATTTCGTGAGTGGTTCAAAGAAGTCTACATGCTTAAATTGCGAATTATAAGCGTTACATATTCGTCTGATAAATGAATTTACTTAATATTACCAACCTAACATAATAATAAGTCTTTTCCTTAAATAATACTCTGTATATCCGTCTGGAAGACGCGGTGCACTTCCAACACAAGTGTCGAAAGACTACTTTCTGGAAGGCCCCTGCAAAACTCTGTAAAAGTTATTTAAGAAATAAATACTTTTTGCTTTTACTTACTTTTCCTTACGATAAAAAGATATTTCTTATGATTAGTTCTCTCCCAACTGCGTGGTACTCTGGAAGAGATACGATGTAGCAAGCTTGGGGCATCAGTATTGTTGCTAAGTGTTGTATGAAGAAAAACAATTAATTATTTTATCTTATTTCCTATATTCGAGTAGCTATGCTATGCTACTCGAATAAGCAAGGTGAAGTGACAATGTGCAGGCCACATCTGTCGACGAACAGACGGTCGATGGAGCAGAAAGATTCTCGAGTGGAGACCTCGGACCGGGAGACGCGGGGTGGGACGGCCTCCAGCTGGTCTGACGACCTTAAGATAGCGGGAAGCGAGTGGGTAAGGACTACGGAGGACCGGAAGGAGTGGCGCACGTTGGGAGAGGCCTATCTTCAACAGTGGAGAGACACGGGCTGATAAGTAAGTAAGTAAGATTTCCTATAAACCCACGGGAAGGGTTGGTCATGCTCTATTGTAAAATTAGCATGACTTACCGACATGACTACGTATTGCTAAAGCCCGTTAAGACGACTCACTGATTATTTTCTCGTTGGCTCGCGAGAGAGCAATAGCAATACTTACTTCCTTGGCGGCAGAAAGAGATAAAAAGCGACAAATCATTTGTGCTAAACTTAGGAACCATAATTTCATTCATAATTCTATAAAAATAAGCTGATAATCTTAAGTACAATAAATTACTAAAACAAACAATTTAAGTGCTTTAGAAGAGCAGACTTTGAAAAATAAATCTATCGAGAAAATTTTCACAGATCGTGTTTCTGGTTGTGCTATTCCTTGCAGATGTCCTCGAGATATCATTGATATAATATCAAGTCTCTATCTGCTACCGGCAGTGAGAAAAATAGATTCTCACAACCCCTTTAAATCGGTGTTTCCTCTTAAAGCGATATTTCATTTAATTTCTAATTAATATCTCGTGTCCCAGGAAACATACATTTGCAGTCGCTGTACGTATACGGCGGTGATTTATAGCTTTGATAAATATTTCGTACGTCGCAGTCGACTGTTTGCTACAGGCATATATATCTATTTATATCGTTGTGTAATAATTAATTTACTCGAGCATTTGGCTCTTCTAATTCTTTACATTGTCAATTGATTTCTAATTTAGAAATAAAAATTGGTGTTTGCGAGATTCTGCCATGAAAGCACAGATGTCGCCACCTGCCTGATAACACTCGCTATTAAGGCGATCCACCTCCATCAAAGTTTCATACTAAATTTCTGTTGCAATAATCTTTTAAAATATAATAGCTGGATTTGTGCAGTTACTATCTGAAAATAGTACATCAGATTGTGATGTCGCGAAATGAGTATCATTAACATACAACTGCACAGTGAATCACAATTTACATTTTAAACACTTTTTTCGATTATTGTTCAAAGCGCCATCTATGAACCATTAGCTGCTTAACTGCTATCGTAGCTAACTATAAAGTTGTAAATTAATGATATTTATTTCGCGACACTATAATTTCATCTCCTATTTTTAGATAATTACTTATCAAAGTCAGCTGTTCTATTTTAAAAGATTATGGCAACAGAAATTTAGTATGGAAGCATTAGGAGAGGGATAACGTTAAAGCGTTTTTGCTCGCCACTTATAGTGTTTTCAAATGTTTAACAATGTGTCTTGCATTTATTCGGTTTCTCTAGCTATTACAGTTGTTTTTAAAAGGTGATTACGAGGCGTGCAACCGGCTAGGTGCGCAAGCGAGAATAAACGGCAGAAAAAAACACGTTTCTTGTATGGGGTATTTTCAGCTGACTTCAAAAAAGGCTCTCAATTCTACTGCATTTTCCGTATGTAACTTACGCTATAACTCTGCCATCTATGAATCGATTTTGATGATTCTTTTTTTATTTGGTAGAGCATACTTCAGAGGTGGTTCTATATAAATTTTATCGAAAATGATTCAGCGCTTTTTGAGAAAATCAACAAAAAACAAATATGTACCCAGATAATTCTACTTCTAAGGGTGAACATTTTAAAAGCTTTTATTTAACTTGCAATGTTTGTATGTATGTATGTATGTATGTATGTAAGTATGTATGTATGTATGTATGTATGTTCGGGTCAAATCTTGCAAGCTGAATTAGAAGCACTTCCTCTTATCCTAGGGAGTTGAAATTTTGTACGTTGGTTCAGTTCCGATGACAATGCGTTTTTCTGGTACTATCGAGCTGGTCTGATGCTGGAGTCAGGAGGAATAAAGAGAAACTCTTCAATAGGCCCCTCGAATTCGGGCTCATCTCAAAATCAGAATACCAGGCTGACATAAGTGCAAGGGAGCGTGCTATATCGTTTCTATATATCGTATCGTAGCGCAGGTTGATTCCTAACAAACTACTTAAAATCATTTGAAGTACCAGGTTAGCAGAAACAGAAGTAGTTTTGATTTAGCTCACATGACATATTACGCGCGGTTTATTCTACTAATTAGAACGCGTAGCTTCTGTCACTTCTTTTTTTTTTAAATCTAAATAGATTCATTAACTTTAGACTTTGGTGAGATTGAGGTCAAGTGTTGGTCTATCTTTAATAAAAAAAAAATAATAAAAAAAGTTGAAGTGTTTTAGATTCAAAATGCTATTTGTCTCTTTTTGGCCCAAGGGAATGAAAGAGTAACCACATAATCAAAACAAGTCGTGATTGTGCATTATATCAGTACCTAGTCTGTGAAAAGTCTGTGATTATATCCTCTGTGTAAATGCTGAATGTCATGCATAAATGCCAAAAATACAACTAAAAAGCGTGTGTTTATGTTAGTTTGGCAATGGTTTTCTAAATAAATTTAAGACAAGAGAGTGTCACTCAATTGAGGCTGGACAAGGCAGTGTATGCAATAATCATCGGCTGCAGAAGTCCACTGTTGGACATGAGTCTCCTTGTTATGGCGCGCCCACACATGCACGGTGATAGGGCCGAGCCACTTGCATCCAGTGACTACTCGCGAGCTTAACTAGGTCATCGGTCCTGGTCTGATGCTGGAGCCAGGAGAAATAAAGAAGAACTTTTCAATAGTCCCTCAAATACGGGCTCATCTTAATTCCAGAATACCACGTTGACATAAGTGCACCGGAGCGTGCAATATCGGTTTTGTAGCGCAAGTTAATTTCCTACCAAACTATTGAAAAATCATTTGAACTACTAGGTTATCAGAAACAGAAGAAGTTAATGACATATTCCGCGCGGGTTTGAGTAAAACTTATATTTTGAAATGAGAACGCTCAACTTCTGTCACTTCTGTTTTTAGGGTTCCGCAGTAAAACTACGAACCCTTTTAATTTCGCTCTGTTAGTCGGTCCGTATGTCAGTCCGCGGCTTTGCTTAGAGACCCTTACTACTGGAAAGGTGTAATTTAGTACGGGTATACATATTAATCACGCCGACAAAGTAGTAGAATAAAATCTTGCAAAACATATTTTAAGGGTGGCTCCCATACACGTAACTTGGGAATAATATATATAGTTTTTCTAATACTTGTGCTCAGAAAATGATACGTTTTGTAGCTGTTTGGCGTGCTAAAAGTTCGTGATTTCAGAAGCTTGTCTTAAAAACGCAAGGCAAACGTGCGTTTTTCTTATTAACTAGTTATAAAGCCAAAAGCACTAGTACTTTTTTTTTCTTATTAACTGAAGGAATGTTTTTCATTCAAAAATCAATACTAGTATTTTTGCCGAGTCACTGGGCAGTATTTGCAACACACTCATGGCCACAATCTCAATAATAGACTACCAGGTTGACATAAATGTCAGAGAGCGTGTAAGACAACTGTTCCGCACTAACCTCCGAAAAAAGATCGGGGTCTGTTTAATTACATACTTTTTGCTGCATTGACATGTTCCAAGAGGATTGGCTTCAGTTCGAGTTTTTTTTTTAATAGAACGCGGGCCTTCGCTTTTTAAATATACATAATATGTAAATTCGAATGTTGATAATGATTTAATTTAATCTTATGGGGATGACAGAGACCTTATGCCAAGATATTATATATCTCTTTTTCTCTCTTTGAAGTTGTAGTTAGACTCCACCTTAGGTATGAGGACCTGGTACTTTCGTCTTCATATCATCCGATGTTAAGTGATTAGAGCTGACAAATGGAAGCGTGCTCATCTAGAAACGTTACTTTGCTTTCTGTGCTAACCGGAACACAATCACCTTCATCATAATTTTACTATTTGTTATATTTTTTAGCAAATGTATTAAGAAATGTCGTTCAAAACTAGTTTCGAAATGTATTTACTATTTTCGCGTTTCCCCCCGTATATCTTCTAAACTATTGCTTTTAAAAATCTGAATACTTCACAGTGGTATGTACACTGAACTTAAAAGAAAAACTATCATGACTAAGCTGGCTTTGCAGGTGAACGAGTAATAGTCGTCCAAATTATAAAAAAATAGACTTCGAGATGCCATAATGAAAGTTTCGTACAAATTCCAATCAAAATTACTTTACATCGTCCTGCGTGGGACCTAACTTGGATACTTTTTAAAATTGAAATAGATTCAGTAATTTAACTAGACTTTTTTAGTCTTAAGAAACATTTACACGATAACTAAAAAATAAAAAATAAATTAATATAAAAAAAATTCATAAAGAAGCTTTTATTTAAATGCTCTAAAAAGAAGAAAATAAACTTTAAATGAAATCAAACCCATCAATTGATTACATTGAACAATTTATATGCTATAAAAGCTTGTCGCGTGATTTACTAGTGTAGATGTATGTATATTTATCTATTTTATACAATACATACTTTTTCTCTAGATCAGTTTACATAATTCTTGTATTCTAGTTCATTGACACATAGGCCTCCTTCATGGTACGCCATATCGACATCAATACAATTAAAATCACGCGACAAGCTTTTATAGCATATAAATTGTTCAATGTAATCAATTGATGGGTTTGATTTCATTTAAAGTTTATTTTCTTCTTTTTAGAGCATTTAAATAAAAGCTTCTTTATGAATTTTTTTTATATTAATTTATTAAGGAATGAATTCTGTAGACTTTTAGGGCAGTTTATGTCGGTTTCTAGTTCTTTTTGAACGCGATAATTATTAACGAGGACTCTGTGGACATTTCAAGTGTGCAAGATACAACATTTTCACATAAATTATATAATTCTAATTCACCGCCTCCCACCGATCCGGCTCCTCACCTACCCCGCAAGAAATTGGGCAGATAATGGCCAGTACGTATAGCGCGCGGACTCACACATGCGCGTGTATACAAACGTCATCCTTTCGATGTGTGACGATATCACGACATTTGTTCCAAGTGTCCGGCGTGTGCCACTGTCTCAGACGGATGTATGGACAGTGGACTTAGTTAAAGGATTTCGTTTGGCACCCCTTGGGTACGGTATCCTGAAAAGAAGGAAGTTCTGATTTATTTATCTTTCGCGGTCATTCCAGTCCGGCTGTCACAGCGCGGTACCTTTTGAACCGTAGTAGATATCAGTGGCGAAGGGTCCATACAACCCGATTCCCACCGGCTTACCTTTCAAAAATCCTTTCCACATATCATTAATGTAATGTACTATTAACTTTTATACGCTCAAAATATTACTACAAGAAACGCCTGTGCGCAATTAAAAAGCAATACAAAAAACGCCTGCGCACAATTAAAAAGCAATATCTATCAGTGGCGAATGGTCCATACAAGCCGATTCCCACCGGGTTACAGATACTCGTATTATCTATAAATTGTCAAAGCCCGCCAAAACTATACCACAGTTCCCGTGTCAACTAATGCTCTGTCTCTTACGCTCTCGTAGTAAACGTCGCTTTTTATTTCACGATATAAGCCGGTGAATTTCGAGTTACTCGATTTCTTCTCTTTCGAACGCCTTATGCGGAGCGAGATAGAGAGTTATAATACTAGTAATTTCAAAACTATCATTTTAAGGAGAAAATACATCGCCAATGAGACATTTTTTCTAGCAAGTTAATAGTGTTATAACAATGCAAAATTTAGAAAGTAGTATTTTGATAGTATGTTTCATCGCGAGTCACATTGTTTTATTTAGGCGTATTTGCGTGTGATTTGTTCCGTTTGGAATAAACAACTTTAGTACGCGTGAATCATGAATGCTTGTTAGTACGTGATTAAATGCTCCTAGGTTAGTACTATCGATGTTTTTTATGTGACGGATTAGAAAGTATTTCACTTAGTTCGAAGTTCATGTGCTGTTTTTTTGTGTTTATAACGTGATTTACTTGCATATTTCGTTCAATACGGTGAGTTTTGTGTGCCATTATGGCTTTAATTCGTATGGAATGCTGCCTAACTGACTACTTGCTCATCATCTTCCAATTTGAAGAAATACTGAGAATTTCTGAAGCCGAATTTGAATCACGCGGTAAGCATTTTTTTTGGATCGGCTTCCCTTCGCCAAAATTCCACCCTTCGCCACTGGTAGATATACACTTTTGACAGAAGAAGAATATTTTTCTAAGTTAATAAAGGAGACACCTCACAAACTCACTGTTGTTTTCATACTATTACTATGGGACGGAGTGTCACTGTGAATTTTATTGTTCATACAATATCGAATAGCGTCTCGGGTTTGGAAACAGAAATAACGAAATCCACTGACAATTAACAATGACCACCCCAATCCCTCACTCACGGAATCACTGCTCAGGAGTGCGTGAGAAAACGCTGTTCTATACACTGACTTACAAAACTTGGACCTTCCATAAGTTAACTTTGCATGTTCAATGTTCATCTATCGGTCAAATGGCTGCTAGATGTGTAACTTGATCGTACTATTCTTTATGTGTAATCAACGGTTTCATTTCCGGCCATTTCCTTAAAATCAGACTTAAAATAATACCAATACGAATATTAACAAAATAGCTCATTAAAAAAGAGGCAAAATTAAGAAATAAATCTTGTTAAACTTCAAGTTGTAATTATTTTTGTACATCTTTGATGTGGCTAAATGTGCTGTAATTATAATACAATAAACTGTTTAATTAAATTACAAATCTATACCATCCGTTTGTGATGATGCAAGTGATATTTATTAAATTTAGTAAATGTTTTGTATGCAGTCGTTTTATAAATGTTATGATTAAAATTGTAAAAATAAAAATACAGTACTACAAGCATTTATGTACAACTACAAACTAAATACAATAATAATAAAAACAAAAAATGTACAAATAAAATAAAAGTTTTGTGGAAATTTGTGGAAAAAATTATGATTTAAAAAATTTGCAGTAGATTCAGATTACAGAAATATTGTGTTAAATTTGATTATTATATATTTGAAATGTATATATGATAATCTTTGCAATATAATACAACATTTTATTATGGTTTATACACATTTATCTATCCTGTATTCATTCATTCATTTCATTATTCAGGAATGAAACGTGAGGCGTTTTATTTAATTTGTAACCCAATTACTAAATACAATTTTTTTTGATAAATTGTTTCTTCGTCGATCTTCAATTGTCTGTGCTCTAAACGTGGACGAAGTAGCGCACTCCTGCTATATCCCTTCTAGTTCTAGTAGTCAATGCCTTCGTTTGACATTTATAAGACGCAACGTGTGTGATATACACCTCCATGAAACGTTCTGTATCTATTACATAGTTGTCTACTTACCGTCACCAAAGGAGAGCGGAAATTGTCACCGATGAGGATGTAGCTACAGTCATAAGCGGTAGCGTTATCGCGTAATTGAAATTAAAATAAATAAATATCAATATTTGTATTGTCACGGAGCTTCTAGAACAGTCTAGAAATATTGAAAAGAGAGGTGGATCTCCTATCTCCTTCGTGTCGGATAGCAACAAATGACTAGCGTTGAAAGCTCTCGAATAATCGCATAAGAATTGTCAAGTGCGAAAGGGAGACCAATCTATCTATCTCCTTCGTGTCGAATAGCAAACAAAAGTAAGCGTGGAAGGCTCTCGAATGTTCCTGAAGATTCCGAAAATTGAAGATCTGCGAAGGATCTAGAAACAATACCGGGTATATATAGGCGCGAGCCGAGCTTCGAGGACAGTTCAGTTGTCTTCACAGCTGTAAAAAGTGAAGAAACGGACCTCGGAAGAAATTGTAGAGCGAAAGTACAGTTGAGGTGGAAAAGTGTTAGTGTACTAGTGTGTCAAGTGGTGTCAGTAGCGACAGATCAGCGTCTGTAGTGCCCAAGGAATCTGTACGTAGAATACGTACGTAAAACGTAGAAACGGACTCAGTGCAGAAGACTTGGAACCAGTGAGACAGGGACGTACTCTGTTGGGGGGACCCGTGATTATGAAGATTGGTTTGTGGACTTGTGCAACCAATAAACTCCGGAACTTTGGACTCGTGTTTCTCTTCAATCCAACGAACCTGGAAGCTCGTAACAGTATTATAGTGCAATCCAAATCCGCTAAAGACAAACTTCCTTACAACCTGCCTGATCGCCCCTCTGCTCTCCGCATGTATTCACGTTTGGCTACCCTACGTGTCTTTACACATAGCTGGGGGACGTCCTGGACTCCTGCGCTCCAGCGACTGTCGGTCCTTCGTCAAACATGACCAGCCCACTGCCACTTCAGCTTGCTAATACGGTGAGCTATGTCGGTCACTTTGGTTCTCTGACGGATCACTTCGTTCCGAATGCGGTCCATCAGAGAGACTCCGAGCATAGCCCGCACCATAGCCCGCTGAGTGACTTTGAATTCACTATCGCAAATAGTGTATTGCTGAGAAAGTAGAAAATGAGTGAGCTACAGGTAACACCCGTCCCGCTCTACGCTGACGCCCTCTAGACACAACAAAATCCCATTTTACACTTATGATCACACTTTTTTGAAGTCGCTATCTTTTGTGACTTAAAAACACTAATGTATCACCTGTGTGACCACGAGACTGGTGTGATGTCATTAAGGTGAGTGGGATATATTTTGAAGAACAAGTAAATGCGTTCAAAAAGAACTGGAAACCGACTTCAATTGCCCTAAAAGTTTACTTTTACGAAGTTAAATTTAAGATTTATATTGTTTTCTCATGGATGCCGTTGTCAGAACTCGACCAAATTGAAATGGGACCACACGGGAAGCACCACCTTTCAAACAAAAAAGAATCATCCAATCGTCAACAGTTCTGAGGTAACAAACATTTTAAAAGACATACCCGTCGAATTGATAACCTCCACCTTTTTTGAAGTCGGTTAAGAACAAGTTTTATTCAATTTAGGTGGTGATAGCACAGGCGTGTTGTTGTACACAGTTTGAGTGTGATACTCAATCCTAAGGGCGCAGGTTCGATTCCCAGCAGGATATCTTCCGTTCTCATCGTCAGCCGAGAAAAATCTTCTACTGAACATAATTAACTCCCATAGTACGCTACAAGGACCGGTCCCGAGACTCTTGCGTCTGTCTAAGTCTGCCGCCAAACAACAGTGTTGATAGCACTGTTGTGTTCCGTTATGAACAGTATCAGCGGCTTATTAGCTTGAGGCTTCTGGGTGCGCACACCATCCAACGGCCTCATCATCCTTTGCCATCAGATGAGATGAAGGCCAAGTGTTAATCCATCATACAATTTCAAAATATATGTTCTGTGGATGTTTTCATGTAATAATTAAAATTTATGATAGTGTTTTAAATCCAATTTTAACAAGAGCGTGCCGTTATTAAATGTTAATCATCACCAACGGCCTATATACGTCCCCACTGCAGGGGCTCAGGCCTACTCTCCTACAGAGAGTGTATGGGCCGTAGTCCACCACGCGGGACCAGTTCGGACATGCCTGTTCAAGAGATGCAGGTTTCCTCGCGATGTTTTCCTTCACCGACAAGCAGTCGGATAATGTACTTGAATTGAAAAACAACTCATAGGTACACGGCTGGATTCGAACCCGGAACCCGACGCCAAAATAAGCCCTTTCAATATGTTTATCTGATTCAACGAATAACATTAGTGACTTTAATTTACAAAATTTCATGCAGCACCCAGGAGCCTCAGAGCTAGAAGCATGTCAGAATACACAGACATTAATTCAACACGGAAATCCCTCACGTGAAAAAAGCCCCGTCTTCTACCCTTGTACCTGGCAGCGATCCGTTAAATGTTCCTCATTAATTAAGAGGACCAGTTAACGACGCAACGGCCGTCTTGTAAGACTCATAAATTCATTAATTGACGCTCCAGCCAGGTGGAGTCGTTTCAGACGTTTATTTATGAGCCCATATCGGACAGGGTAAGAGGCGATTTTTTTGTTGAATGGCGTAGTTTTGCGTTGATACGTGGCAGCTATTATACCAAGTCGTGGACAGGTAAATACTATCTACAAAGAGGCAGACAGGCAGGAACATACCTAGAAGAATTGTAGACCAGCCCGGTGGGTGTCCGGTGTTGCGCAGTGGTAGATTTTAATAACTAACCTAACTAACTCCGGGCTTCGCGGCGCTGATATACTGAAGACTCGCCTGGTTGAAGGTGGTCTCAACAAAGCATGGGCGCCTTGTACGGCAGGAGGGTGTATTGCGTGCCGGCGAACAGTAGCTTGTACGTCAGGAGAGTGTTTTGCGTGCCGGCGAACAGTAGCTTGTACGGAAGGAGAGTGTTTTGCGTGCCGGCGAACAGTAGCTTGTACGGCAGCAGGGTGTGTTGCGTGCCGGCGAATTCCTTTTTAGGGTTACGTACCCAAAGGGTAACCAACGGAACCCTATTGCTAGCCTCCGCTGTCCGTCCGCCCGTCCGTCCGTTTGTCAGCGAGCTTTATCTCACGATCCGTAATAGATATACAGTTACAGAATACAGATATTTTCACAGCGTGTGGATTATGTCTGAGATAAATTCAGTACGGAACCTTCCGTGCGCAAGTCCGAGTCGCACCTGGCCGGGTTTATCTGGTGCTTTACATCATCAAGGGAGCGATGTACCAGATTTCAAGTTTATAGTTCAAGCGGTTGGTGCTGGGTGTTGTGTCAATCAGTCTGTCAGTTTTCAGACCCTTGCTTTCTTGTGCTTTGAACTGCGCAGTGGCAGATGAGGCTTGAAGCTCTACGACCGAAAGCAGCTGAAAAATCATTCATTTTGTATCAGAACGTAACATCGTTGGAAAATCATTTAATCCGTAATAACCAAAGCCATTAAGCCAAAATCCATTGTCACTATGTAAACACTTTTAATTATGTACACAATAATTATGCTCATTAATTAAGAGGACCAGTTAACGACGCAACGGCCGTCTTGTAAGACTCATAAATTCATTAATTGACGCTCCAGCCAGGTGGAGTCGTTTCAGACGTTTATTTATGAGCCCATATCGGACAGGGTAAGAGGCGATTTTTTTGTTGAATGGCGTAGTTTTGCGTTGATACGTGGCAGCTATTATACCAAGTCGTGGACAGGTAAATACTATCTACAAAGAGGCAGACAGGCAGGAACATACCTAGAAGAATTGTAGACCAGCCCGGTGGGTGTCCGGTGTTGCGCAGTGGTAGATTTTAATAACTAACCTAACTAACTCCGGGCTTCGCGGCGCTGATATACTGAAGACTCGCCTGGTTGAAGGTGGTCTCAACAAAGCATGGGCGCCTTGTACGGCAGGAGGGTGTGTTGCGTGCCGGCGAACAGTAGCTTGTACGGCAGGAGGGTGTGTTGCGTGCCGGCGAACAGTAGCTTATACGGCAGGAGGCCCTTCTCCTTTATTGAGCACTGGTCATAAGCGCCAGGCATACCGAGTTGATTCACACAACAAAATGTCGGCTAAGGTAGGCAAAACGCGACACAAACAACGGACGCGGACTTTGATAGCTCCGATTCCAACGCAACAAAAACTATGCGCAACTAAAATCATAGTGCACGCAAAGATCCAAAATAGAAAAACGGACATCTTGCGTACTGTTATACCCTGTCTCAGTAGGATCTCTATGCTGAGGTCAGCAAAGTAGAGTCCAATAAAACCATTTGCGCGGAGGGAAGACGGACAGTCGTTTCCTGAGCCTCGTCGTGAAAACATTCAAGTTAGAAAGTCTTGAACCATAGTTTCTTTGTGAAAAATATGGAATAAAAGTTTAGGGTCAAATAAAAGTATTTTTTTTAAAACCGCCCTGACAGGGACCCGCGAAACATTGGTGTCAGAAGTGCGATTTTCCTGGAATTTCCATTAGATTGGAAGTCCATAAGGAAAAACAGTCCCAAACGGTGAGTGAAAGTGAAAAGTGAGTGAAAGTGGTTGCTGAGTGAGTCCCGCTTTATGTGGGAAGTGGCGGCCACCTCCTCATCGTAGCAGTAAACCTCCGCTGTATAGCGTGAGCTGCACGACAGACGACCCTGACGAGACTTCGGGAACAACTCCATCTGCGACTCCATCTGCGACTCTATCTACGACTCTATCTACGACTCTATCTACGACTCTATCTACGACTCTATCTACAATATCCTCCGTCATGTTAGCTCCGGTGATAATGATCTTGTGAGTACAATTTTAAATTACAATTAGTGATCAGTGAAGTGTTACTAAATCTACCGTGCTGTTACAAAATAAAAATAACTAGAGACTCTAATTTCCTATTTCTAAATCGGATCAAATAGCAGTTAGCAATAAGTATTTACCATGCCAGATACAAAAGACCCCAACGCACAAGATAAAATATCTTTGAGCATACTTACTAAATTCATAAAACCCTACAATGGGGATAGGGAAACCCTTCCAGCATTTTTAACAAATTGTGATAACGCAGTCTCTCTGTCTGTGCCAGAGCAACAACAAGTGCTATGCAAATATATAGTCTCACAACTTGAGGGAAAAGCTCAGGTAGCCGCAAGCCTCAGAAATTTTGAAAATTGGGACCAAGTTAGAGAGTTCCTTAAGGTTACCTTCGGGGAAAGGAAACACTCTTCCCATTTACTACTCGAACTACAACAGTGCAGGCAGGGAACACACGAGACGGTTATACAGTACGGGCTAAGGGTAGAAGGATGTCTCACAAGATTGTTAAGTGATATTCATTATAGATGCATCGCACAAGAAGAAATGCCAGGCAGGATAGCTGCCTTAGAGGAATTAGCCCTCAATATATTCGTGATGGGAATTAACTCAGAATTCGGTTTTATCGTCAGATGCAGAAACCCTCAAACTCTAAATGACGCTATAAGTTTGGCCATGGAAGAAGAAAAATTATATAACCTAAATAAACTAACACATAAAGTCCAAATAAAACAGTGCATGTCATGCAACAAGCCGGGGCATTCTACAACCGAATGTTTCCGAAATAGTAAGACCAAATTTCATATAAATCAGGTGAGCGCTAACTCCAATACAGCGCCATTCAACCCGATGTCTAGACCAAATACCGGGAATTCGAAGGTATGCGCTTACTGCAAAAACATCGGCCACACGATAGGCGAGTGTCGCAAGCGCCAATATAACAACAGGAAATCGTATCATAACACCCAGCCACGCGACTCTACGAACTCCGACTCAACAAATTCTAATATCAATACATGCACTGTACAGTCAGAGGAAAAAGAAGATACTTTAAACTAAAAAACCTTTCGACTTCGTGTCGGTCGGAAGTAGTAAAGTCAAAGGGCACGAAAACTTATACTAAATCAAATACTAAATCGTTTCCAAAATCCACTGAATCATATACTAAATCAAATACTAAATCGTTTCCAAAATCCACTGAATCATATACTAAATCAAATACTAAATCGTTTCCAAAATCCACTGAATCATATACTAAATCAAATACTAAATCGTTACCAAAATCCACTGAATCATATACTATATCAAATACTAAATCGTTACCAAAATCCACGGAATCATATGCTATTTCAAATACTAAATCGTTACCAAAATTCACTGAATCTTGTACTAAATCATTTGCTAAATCTTTACAAAAACCCACTGAATCTTATACAAAATCCTTTGCTGAAATTTGCGCTGGATCCACTAACAAAGAAATAAACCAACCCAACGGCTCTACTAATTCAAATTCTAACACAAAATCTTCGAAATCTCAACAACCCGAAACCAATAACGAATTAGATAAACTTCAGGAAGAAATTAAAAGAGATTTCGAAATATTATTTGATAAGTTTAAAATTATACCAGACGACGTCCAGAACACTCATAAAACCTCCAATACGGAACTACCTATTTACGAAACCAACGGTTTAAATTATAATAAGATTTCGCTACCACATATATTTTTGAAATGTGACAAATCAAAAGAACCCTTACGTTTCCTAATTGATACAGGAGCCAGCATCAGTGTGGTAAAGCTATCTAAACTTTCACCAGATCCGCCTATGCTCAAATATGACAGAGTCAAACTCAAAGGCGTTACAAGTAGAGACTCTTTCCACGAAACAATAGGATCAGTACAACTATTCTTCACACATCGTGTAGATCAGTATACAGAAATAGAGTTTAATTTTAAATTTCATACCGTCGACGACAAGGTCAACCTCAATTACGATGGCATTATTGGTACCGACATCCTTCAGAGACTTGACGCTAATGTACAATATTCGGATAACTCACTCAGATTTCAAGGATATTCAATTCCAATTGAATTTAGCCAACCTAATTACACTATTCCAGCACGCACAGAGTCAGTAATCGAATGCGGAATATCAAATAAAACGGAAGTACAAAATCTCAAACAAGCACTCGTCCTTGACCATATTATCTCAGAAGGTGTTTATATTTCGAACTGCATAGTCGCTATAAAACCAAATAACAGGGTAAACGTCTCAATCTTAAATACCACTGAATCTGATGTTACAATCGAAAATTGTTCTGTGAAATTGACTCCCTTCGATGACTCACTTGATGACTCTCTCCCTGAAACGTCCATTTATAATCTTGATACTAATCTGCTAGATCGACCAACCAAGGTCATTAACCAAATTCGATGCGATCACTTAAATCACGAAGAGAAAGAAGCCCTATTAAAATGTTGTTCAGAATACACTGACATTTTTCATTTAGAAGGTGAAACTCTAACCTATACCAATGCCATTGAACATTCTATAAACACAGGAAATGCACCATCGATACATGCGAAATCATATAGATTCCCTGAATGCCACAAAGACGAAGTCGATCGACAAATAAAAAAGATGTTAGACCAAAATATTATTAGACCTTCTATGTCACCCTGGAGTGCCCCAGTTTGGGTGATCCCAAAAAAGTTAGACGCTTCTGGGCAGCGTAAATGGAGAATCGTAATTGACTACAGAAAACTCAATGACGTCACTGTTTCGGAGATTTATCCTCTGCCTCTCATAACCGACATTCTCGACCAATTAGGTCACTCCAAATACTTCACAACTCTCGACCTCGCTAGTGGTTTCCACCAAATTCCGCTGAATTCAGCTGACGCAGCCAAGACAGGCTTCACTATTTTAGGCACAAACACCACGTCTGGGCATTACGAATTCAATAGGATGCCGTTCGGACTCAAGAACGCTCCGTCCACGTTTCAAAGACTAATGAACACAGTTCTTTCAGGACTTCAAGGTCTCCATTGCTATATATACCTAGATGACTGTATATTGTATTCCCATGACCTTGAATCCCACATACAAAAGCTCAAATTAGTATTCGACAGGTTCAGAAAATTCAACCTTAAATTACAACCTGATAAGTGTGAATTCCTTCGCCGTGAAGTAACATACCTTGGACATATCATCACCGATAAAGGTGTCTCCCCAAATCCGGACAAGGTCAAAGCCGTAGCAGACTATCCAATCCCCAAAAATGCCAAAGAAATAAAAGCTTTTCTAGGTCTGACCGGTTATTACCGAAGATTCATAGACAACTTCTCGAAAATCACCAAACCTCTAACATCCCTTTTGAAAAAAGACGCTATCTTCCATTGGTCTCAAGAACAAAACATTGCATTCAATACTTTAAAACTAAAATTAATTTCAGCTCCGCTTCTACAATATCCCGATTTCGATGAACCGTTCATCCTAACTACAGACGCTTCTAATTACGCCATAGGCGCAGTTTTATCCCAAGGCGAGATCGGAAAGGACAAACCTATCGCCTACGCATCGCGTACATTGAACAAACAAGAAGGTAACTACTCCACTACTGAAAACGAATGCCTTGCCATTATCTTCGGCGTCAAAACCTTCCGACCGTATTTGTTTGGTCGCAAATTCAAAATCATAACAGATCACCGGCCTTTAAATTGGCTTTTCAATTGCAATGACCCTAGCAGCCGCCTCATCCGGTGGCGTCTCAAGTTACAAGAATATGACTATGAAATTCAATACAAACCAGGTCGATTAAACTTAAACGCTGACGCCTTATCTCGAGCCCAAATACACGCCATCAGTCATGATAATTTAAACAACAACTCATACGAGGAATATTTTAAAATGCAATTTACCAATTCCTTACCAACCCTCAACACTGAAATCGAAGAACACACACAACCTTTAAATTCTTCAAAACTAAAGTTGATTGCATGCCCAACCTCTTTGGATTTCGACGAGTCGATACCCTATTGTCAAGAAATACTATCGCAATTACCAAATTCTTCTGAAATTATAGAATCCGAACGAGAACCAATCTCTGTATCGTCAAATTGTTGTGGAGATAAAATAATATATTTCTTATATACTAAAATCCATCACTACGACGAAGTAAATTACAAAACCGTATACGAAGTCCTTATGAAACTACGAGACAAAATCTTGGAACAAAAATCCGACAGTCAGAACGACCTTGCAATATCCGACTTCTCGGATCCTTTTTCAAAACTTGCATACCATAAATTATACAACATGATAACTTTCATTTTCCATGACACTGATTTAAAAATCCATATCTACAAAAATCAAATGATTTATCCTACCCCTGTGGAGGTTCCTACAATTCTTAAAGAAAATCATGACTCTCCCATTGCTGGTCACCCCGGTATGAAAAGAATGTATAACCGAATCAAATCCTCATACTATTGGAAATCTATGAAATCAGACATTGAAAACTACGTGAGGAACTGTAAACTCTGTCAAGTTAACAAACCCCTTAGGGCTATAAATAAAGCCCCGATGGAGATTACATCATCCAGTACGAGACCCTTCGAAAGGCTAGCCCTTGACATAGTAGGCACTCTACCAGAAGCAGGTTTCCAAAAATTCAAATTCATTCTAACTCTACAAGATGACCTAACAAAATTCTCCTGTGCATACCCTATGATTTCTTCGACTAGCGACGAAGTTGCACGTAATCTTATACATTTCATGTCACTTTTTGGTTTCCCAAAAACAATTCTCACCGATCAAGGTACTTGCTTTACGTCAGAGCTTTTTAAACAAGTTACAGAAATTTGTAAAATAAAATCACTGTTCTCGACTCCTTATCATCCGCAAACCAATGGTGCTCTAGAACGTAGCCACTCTACTATCAAGGAATATCTCAAATCTTTCGTGAATGAAAACCAAAATGATTGGCATTGTTATCTAGCCACAGCTATTCTAGCGTATAATACAACGCCGCATTCGACTACCCAATATTCTCCATTCGAATTACTATATGGCTATAAACCTACAATTCCGAGCACACTGTTTGATAATACAAATAGTACCACATATAACGAGTATATTCGAGCCGTACAATATCGAATGAAATACAGTAGACAAAAAGCTCTCGAGCACATAAATCAAAGTAAACAAGCTTCTAAAATAACATATGACAAAACTAGTCGTCCAGTCATATACAAATCAGGTGATCAAGTGTACCTAAAACACCATCACAGATTACGAAAGGCCTTATCACCAGTCTGGAAGGGCCCATACAAAGTAATCAAGGTCCATGGCAATAAAAATGTAACCTTATCAGTAGGTCGAAAGTACATTAAATACCATGTCAACGAAATAAAACCAGCTCATACTTAACTATCTATTCATTCCAGATTATTGCCGGCTTTTTGTACTGCCGAAATGCCGAATCAGCCACATATAACTCCAATAATCCACAGTCCCGGACTATTCTTTGACCCAGCTGTAAATACATATTTCTATAACGACTATTGGAAAGTTATAACTCATATTGACGTCATGTCTTTAGAGCCACAATTCGAGGCTATCAACAAACTCCTAATAAGAACATCATTGCTATGTACATCTATACACAACGACGACATCTTACCATGTAAGAATTTGGTTAGTCCAATAGAAATACTGCTCGAAGCAAATGATATAAAATTACAATCATTGTCTCACATAATATCTGAAAACTCTCCCTTTAGATTTAAACGATCTCTAGAATTCGGTGGAGAGATATTAAAATTCTTCTTTGGAACATTAGATGCAGATGATGCAAGAAAATATGACTCCGCAATTAAAGATTGTCAATTAAAAGAATCTGAACTATTAAATCTAATGAAAGATAACATACATATTGTAAAATCCTCAGTTAACAACTTTAACTCTACTATCTCAAGACTAAACCAAAACGAAATAAAACTCAATGAACAAATCGAAAAGATGCGTTTTATAATATCGCAAGTCATGAAACACAATGACCAATTAATATATGTAACTAAATTAAACAATTTTATAACTATTATTGAGAGTTCACTGTTATCGGTCTCCAACCTGTTGGACTCGATACTCAATGCCATATTATTCGCGAAGACGAACATCTTACATCCTTCTATTTTGAGCCCTATTACATTGTATAACGAGTTATCGAAACATATCAACTCTGTAAACAAAAGATTAAACTTTCCTGTCCCTCTCACTATACAAAATATACATACACTTGTTGATGTATCTGAGCTTACCTGCTATTATTACAATAAGAAAATTGTATTTATGCTAGATATACCTCTTATCTCTCCTATAAAATTTACTGTCTACAAGGTCATACCATTGCCAACTCCTCACGATAAAATAAACCCAAACACTTTTGCCTTAATTCAGCCTACCACATCATATTTAGCCATAACAGAAGATAAGTTAACTTATGCTATTCTAGATGATTTGAAGGATTGTAAACAAACTGAAATTGATTTCTCAATATGTCCGTATGTAAACATATTTTCTAGTATAACTAATCCATCTTGTGAAACTAAATTGTTAACTGAAGTTGTGATGTCTCTACCTACTGAATGTAATTCCAAGTTACTGTTTGGCCTTATAGATATTTGGCAGAAATTAAATAATAACAAATGGATTTTTGTACAATCAAAAGCAAATAAATTAACAATAAAATGTGATAATGCCGACATCGAGGATTATGTAATCAGCGGTACTGGATTGTTACAGCTTCCCGAGCAATGCGTCGGGTATTCCAAAACAATACAGCTAACGCCTACTAGCTCTCACATGATTAAGATACAATCTCAGTTTAACCTCGATTTTGACATTACAGATGACGATTGCTGTAAAAAGGATATTATTAATAATTCTCTACCATATTTGTCTCCTATCTCTTTAAGTAATGTAGATTTGGATTCATTGAAACATGCCGCTCATCAATTAAACAACCTAGAAAACGAAATAAATAATATGCAAAATCAGCCTCATATCCTTAAATACAGTTCATACTATTCAACCATTACCTACTTTTTAATTTCTTGTATTTTTGTGTACTTATTTTACAAACTCTATAAATGTTTCAAAGACAGGAAAAATAACTGTAGAATTTGCGTCAATATCTTCAATCAATGTAATAAAAGAAAAGTTATTCAACATCGGTCTACAATTCATAACTCTATCGAGTTAACCGATATATCTAATTCTGAGGAAGATGAGCTAAATTCTGTCAAATACTCACCCTCTACATCGGGTGTGAAAAATAGGATAGAAACCGGCTCTAACCGAAATACAAAAGGTAATTAGAATAAGGAATATAATCATAATTTTAAGAAAGTAATTAGAATGTTAGTATTAGTTTAGTTTAAACTTAATTCCAATACTCTGTAATCTCTACTTTTATAATTGTAACACCTAATGCTATACTCTACATATAACTCTACTTCTAAGAAATATAAATGTATCTTTAGTTATAAGTATGTTCTCTACTACGTTTTATCTGTGAATTCTAACTTGACTGGCTTTCTATTTAAAGTAAGTTTTTCCTACTTCCCTTTATCTCTCTTCAGATAAAGCTCAGTTTTAAGGGGGGAGGTGTTATACCCTGTCTCAGTAGGATCTCTATGCTGAGGTCAGCAAAGTAGAGTCCAATAAAACCATTTGCGCGGAGGGAAGACGGACAGTCGTTTCCTGAGCCTCGTCGTGAAAACATTCAAGTTAGAAAGTCTTGAACCATAGTTTCTTTGTGAAAAATATGGAATAAAAGTTTAGGGTCAAATAAAAGTATTTTTTTTAAAACCGCCCTGACAGGGACCCGCGAAACAGTACGCATACAAAGACCGGCTTCCGTTTCGACCAACCTCAAAATTAAATGACAGTTGACAGTTCAAAACAAAACCTTTAAAAAAAGGATAGTCTTGTGTCAACCGAAATCACAATTCCTTTTTAGGGTTACGTACCCAAAGGGTAACCAACGGAACCCTATTGCTAGCCTCCGCTGTCCGTCCGCCCGTCCGTCCGTTTGTCAGCGAGCTTTATCTCACGATCCGTAATAGATATACAGTTACAGAATACAGATATTTTCACAGCGTGTGGATTATGTCTGAGATAAATTCAGTACGGAACCTTCCGTGCGCAAGTCCGAGTCGCACCTGGCCGGGTTTATCTGGTGCTTTACATCATCAAGGGAGCGATGTACCAGATTTCAAGTTTATAGTTCAAGCGGTTGGTGCTGGGTGTTGTGTCAATCAGTCTGTCAGTTTTCAGACCCTTGCTTTCTTGTGCTTTGAACTGCGCAGTGGCAGATGAGGCTTGAAGCTCTACGACCGAAAGCAGCTGAAAAATCATTCATTTTGTATCAGAACGTAACATCGTTGGAAAATCATTTAATCCGTAATAACCAAAGCCATTAAGCCAAAATCCATTGTCACTATGTAAACACTTTTAATTATGTACACAATAATTATGCTAAACACCCAGGTTGATATGGTACTAGGTGACGGACTAAGGAGGGGGTCGCATCAGATATACTGTGACCCCCCATATCGGATTTGTTGTCCGAGATATAAAGTCACTGCAGTGAGCGGTACATGTGGGCCGGGGGATCGAGCCCACCAAACATTCGCTGTTTTAAGAGGCTATGTTGGTAAGACCACGTGGTCGGTTTCAAGGTTTAATTGTTTTGTAGCTGTCCCTCTCCGAGCCCTATCCTACCCGTGCGCGTACGGTGAGACAGCATACATTATGCGATGTTATCCACCCGTTATTTGGATGTTTCGTAGTCCAGGGATCATTTGAAGGATACAGTATATTATGTAACCATTTTTTTAATACAGTATACTAATGAAATTTTAGATGTCGGTGTTTTTTCCGAATTGTTCTAAATTGATTCATACTCTTGTAAATCAGGCTCAAAGTTGGGGCTTTTTATTACCGAAAAATACAATACTTTGACGCCCTGTAACTCTGGAAGTATATATTTAAACGAAAATCTGACTCACCACCGACACAGATATTTGTTTCTAGATTGTATCTTGAAAATTTCATAGATTTTCATAGCTTAATACTCAAAATATGACTGGACTACGTTTGTATGGGCGCTTTGACAACAGCATAGCCTCTTAAGTTTACGCGACGGACAACTGTTAATATTGTTACGAGCTGGAGGTTGGGGATTGAAGAAAACAAGTGTCTACAGTTGCGCGGTTTCCTTGGTCACAAACCAAACAAATCCAATCCAAATAGCGGGATTTATTGACAGAAAGCGCCCCTTTATTCACACCTCTGACGCTGGTCTGTCACTACTGACACCACTTTATCCCAATAACTTTTACTTTATTATTTATTTCTATCTTTTATGTAGTGTTTCCTTTTCCTATTTTTAACACACTATACATATATACACTTCCCCATATACCAGTAATATGATACATAAAAAACCTTACATAGTATGTTCATTGCTGTGAGGTGAGAACCTGGTGTCCTGAAGCACTAAAAGTTGAATTGAAAAAATAATTTTAACAAGTAAATGCGTTCAAAAAGAACAGAAAACCGACTCCAATTGCCCTAAAAGTCTACGTTTACTAAGGCAAACTTAAGATTTATATCGTTTTCTCATGGATGCCATTGTCAGAACTGGACCAAATTGAAATGGGACCACACGGGAAGCACCACCTTTCAAATAATAATAAAAACCATCAAAATCCGTTCACCCAGTCAAGAGTTCTGAGGAAACAAACATAAAAAAACATAATCGTCGAATTGATAACCTCATCCTCTTTTAAAGTCGGTTAAAATAGGAAAGAGTCAAATTTTAATTTACGAAACAACAAGAATTATCTTCTTAAATCTATAATTTAAGTAATAAGACATCTTATTTTCGTTATAAGTCATAACCCCCTAAATCGAAACCTGAGTGCGGCCCAGCCTTTCGTCCGGCGCGATCCGGTTGGAAGCGGTTGTAATTTACATTATTATCCGGATTAATGCAGTTAGCTCCGGTTTAACCGATGCTCCCGGAGCTCTCGATACACTGTTATTGTTTGAGCCGATAATGATCATCCTTTGGGTCCGGTGGCTGTAACAAGCTTAGAACAGAAGCTGGCTAGTGCTAAGCATTTACATTTTTGATAACATAATGGCTAAATGTTGGCCTAACAATTCTGAGGTCCCGGGTTCGATATCCAGCGATACCTATCGGTACCTGGTTTGGCGTTTGCTACGTCCACCTGACTAACTACCACCATAGGGGTAACATTTGGTGTCAGAAGTGGGATAGATGGATACGCCTCTCTCTTTTCTTTATCTCTAGACTTTTCGAGCAGCTCCGTGACAATATCCGACACGAAGGGGATAGATGGATACGACTCTCTCTTTTCTTTATCTCTAGACTTTTCGAGCAGCTCCGTGACATTTTTTTTACAAAACTAATTTATACATTACTAAATATTCAACGACCTCTGTTGTAGGCACAGCCTGTGTCACAAAGGTCTACCTTCCTGTTGCACAAATAATTTTTATAAATAATTTCTCTAAGTCTATCCCCAAACAGCAGTGGTAATGGCATTAAACATATATACAATGAGGTACCATAATAGTAAAGAAATTATTAATATTTGGCTACAAACACTAACTTATGATGAGACTGAATAGTTTATACATTTTATCACATAATTTCAAACAACAAATTGTAGCTCGTTGGTAGGAGCCAGGATCAAACCCAGACCTCGATTGTTCAAGGACTGACGCTCTACCCAACTGAGCTATTAAGTAATGACCTTCATCACTTACCGCAGGTGATATGTACAGCAAGGCAAGCTCGTTGTGGCTAAACTAAACAGCAATATGGACAGGTGGAGCTTTGGAAGCTGTCTTTATCATAATATTCGGATCGCCACCTTGTGCAGCCCGATGGTCACTTACAAATTAGATAGAACACCTTGCTAGTTGCAACCAAACTAGTTCGTCATGTGATAATTAATTTCAACCAGTTCTATTTTTGTCATCAACAGGGTTTGTTTGTTTAATTTGTAAAAAATGGGTTTTAACGGTCTCACTGCTCCAAACGTGCTTAGCCAGAAGCCTCAAGTCTGTCGTCTGTCTGTCTGTCATAAATAATAGCTCACTTTTCAGACAAACAGGTGATCCAGTCTGCAGTCATCATCATCATCAGCCGGGAAACGTCCACTGCTGGACATAGGCCTCCCTCATGGTACGCCACATCGACCGGTCCCGAGCCACCTGCATCCAGCGACTCCCCGCGACTCTAACCAGGTCGTCGGTCCATCTAGTAGGGGGACGGCCTGGTAGACGTTTCCCGGTACGTGGTCGCCACTCGAGAACCTTTACTCCCCACCGGTTATCGGTTCTTCGAGCGATGTGGCCTGCCCATTGCCACTTCAGCTCACTGACTCGTCGAGCTACGTCGGTGACCTTCGTTCGTCTACGGATTTCCTCGTTCCGGACCTTATCACGTAGAGAAATTCCGAGCATAGCTCGTTCCATTGCTCGCTGAGTGACTTTGAGCTTGTTTATTCGGCCCACAGTAAAAGTCAGTCTGCAGTGTCCTAACCAAACTGGGTAAAGTCTCTCAAAGCTATTTTTGACTATGTGTCAAGAAACTAAATGAAATAGCACCTTGACTTGGCACTTCTTGGCAATGACTCACATTCTATTCGTCGCTTTCCATCAGGGTGAGATAAAGGCCAAGTGCAAACACATTTTTACACATATAACCTAGACGAAATTTAATATGACCATAGCTTAGTATATTTGACATCTCTAAAATGAAATTATTGTGATAACGTAACTATTGTACTTATTTTTATCCGACTGCGTCAAAGGAGGGTTATGTGTTTGATCTGCATGTATGATTGTATGTCCGACTCTATGTTCCCTCGTGACTACTAAACCGCTAAACCGATTTTAGTAAATTATACGTGGAAAGAGTCAAATTTTTGCAAAACCTTTCGAGTCCAAATGAAGGGTTTTATAAATGTTTATCAGTGAGCTGAAGTGGCAATGGGCAGGTCACATCGCTCGAAGAACCGATAACCGATGGGAAGTAAAGGTTCTCGAGTGGCGACCACGTACCGGGAAACGTCTACCAGGCCGTCCCCTTACTAGCGGGGAGTCGCTAGATGCAGGTGGCTCGGGACCGGTCGATTTGGCATGCCATGAAGGAGGCCTATCTCCAGCAGTGGACGTTTCCCGGCTGATGATGATGATGATAAATGTTTATACAACGTCTGTATGTATGTTTTTACGCAGTCGGGTTGTTTAAGATTTAATTTTCACTAACTTGTTAAATGTGATATTTTAATGTTAAATTAACTGTTATTTCAGACACAGTTTTAAATGTATAAATAAACTTGATATTACAACATCTGTTTTGCAGCTACGATGCCACAGACCAATACACACAGAGACACAAATATAAACTTAGAGCAACCCTCTTTTGCGTCAGGGGTTAAAGTTACTAAGCAATGCCAATGCTAAAAAGCCATGCGCTGTGGAACATGGTACACTCGGCTACACATCAAGCTATACATTTCCAGTATATGCTGACCTCACATTGAATGAACTCCCGCACGACGCTAGTTCAGCTTATACTAGAAATGTATAGTTTGACCTGTAGCCGAGCGTACGCGACCGGTCGTGGTACAAAAAGCAAGCGATACTCCGTCCCAGGTCGATACCCGCACCTGCTACCGGACAGATGCGTCGAGTTGCGCAGGCGCAGATCCATGTACGCACTTTATACTGTACACTTATGGGACACCTAATACAGCACCGCGTGTATATTGTTGCAGTTGGAATGGAGATAATGAGACTGAGGAATTACTAAATACATTTTTTTAAAAAGGTTTTATTATAGCCAAAAAATTCAACAGTATTGGAGACCGAAAATCTCTTTTGAGCTTTGAAGCTTGTAGTAGGAATTTCCGCTCTTCCGTTAGCTTAAAGGGTTTAATTACAATTATTTACTAACAAACACACACAAAAATGTGTGTGTGTGTGTGTGTGTGTGTGTGTGTGTGTGTGTGTGTGTGTGTGTGTGTGTGTGTGTGTGTGTGTGTGTGTGTGTGTGTGTGTGTGTGTGTGTGTGTGTGTGTGTGTGTGTGTGTGTGTGTGTGTGTGTGTGTGTGTGTGTGTGTGTGTGTGTGTGTGTGTGTGTGTGTGTGTGTGTGTGTGTGTGTGTGTGTGTGTGTGTGTGTGTGTGTGTGTGTGTGTGTGTGTGTGTGTGTGTGTGTGTGTGTGTGTGTGTGTGTGTGTGTGTGTGTGTGTGTGTGTGTGTGTGTGTGTGTGTGTGTGTGTGTGTGTGTGTGTGTGTGTGTGTGTGTGTGTGTGTGTGTGTGTGTGTGTGTGTGTGTGTGTGTGTGTGTGTGTGTGTGTGTGTGTGTGTGTGTGTGTGTGTGTGTGTGTGTGTGTGTGTGTGTGTGTGTGTGTGTGTGTGTGTGTGTGTGTGTGTGTGTGTGTGTGTGTGTGTGTGTGTGTGTGTGTGTGTGTGTGTGTGTGTGTGTGTGTGTGTGTGTGTGTGTGTGTGTGTGTGTGTGTGTGTGTGTGTGTGTGTGTGTGTGTGTGTGTGTGTGTGTGTGTGTGTGTGTGTGTGTGTGTGTGTGTGTGTGTGTGTGTGTGTGTGTGTGTGTGTGTGTGTGTGTGTGTGTGTGTGTGTGTGTGTGTGTGTGTGTGTGTGTGTGTGTGTGTGTGTGTGTGTGTGTGTGTGTGTGTGTGTGTGTGTGTGTGTGTGTGTGTGTGTGTGTGTGTGTGTGTGTGTGTGTGTGTGTGTGTGTGTGTGTGTGTGTGTGTGTGTGTGTGTGTGTGTGTGTGTGTGTGTGTGTGTGTGTGTGTGTGTGTGTGTGTGTGTGTGTGTGTGTGTGTGTGTGTGTGTGTGTGTGTGTGTGTGTGTGTGTGTGTGTGTGTGTGTGTGTGTGTGTGTGTGTGTGTGTGTGTGTGTGTGTGTGTGTGTGTGTGTGTGTGTGTGTGTGTGTGTGTGTGTGTGTGTGTGTGTGTGTGTGTGTGCAAAGCAAAACCTGCTTCTGTAAGAATGATCACAATCATAAAATAGGTTTACACGCACTCAATATATCACACGCTCCTCCTCACACAGCTTCCGATCACGACTCACTCGTCGTGGGGATAACACACACACGCACACACACACAAACTCACACACACTCTGTCTAACTCGCGCTCACCCTCACCCTACTTAGTAACGTTACCTAATACAATATTGTAAAAACAAAACACAATAAATATTTTTGTATTTGTATTTGATTGTTTAATAAGCTGTTTTACTTTGAAGACTGATTAAGACTTTAAAAAGAAGGTATAGTGGATTTGAACTTGTGCTTCATCTCACTTGATTCTTGAGTACGATATTTGATACGATCGATTGATACGATCACTTAAGTGACGATAAGACTTTGTTTTGAGAGATTTGAAGAGATTTGTTAGATGGAGAGCATGCTCATGTAGAAGCTTCGACCTAATGAGGCTGACTCTTCTACCTTTCATACCGAAACACAACAGTGCTATTAAAACTGCTGTTTGGCGGCAGACTTAAGTAATATTTGGAATTGAAAACCTCCTCCTTTTTTAAATCGGTTAACAATTATAAACAACAGTTAGTAGTTTAAACTACAAAAGATATTTTTTTCACGCTTTAATTCTACCTATCCCGTTGCAATATCGTTCAACGAAGCTAACAGGAACAAAATGTGGAAATAAGCGAAATAGAAGGCATTGCACCGTCTTGGGTTGTTTTATTGGACAGGAAACTGGCTATTTATGTTGGGTGTTAAACTAAGAGTTTCCCTGAAAGCATGGTGTGCATAGACTCTACAAATAAATGACGCGGTAAACGGACAGGACGCTTGTGCTGGCAAAAGTAGGTCATCATCATCTCCATTGTTAAGTTAGACTGTGTGTTGTATAAAGTTTACAGCCGTAGCTTGAACATAATCATAACAACATCTTTCCAGCTGAAACCGAAAAGTCAACAAAACAATTAGATAAATATAGAAAAAAATTCATGTCATAATCAGAATACAACGACTCTTCAAATGAACAGAAAATAGATACCTTCTAGGCCAACGCGTAAATTGTGGTCAAGTGTTTGAGTATTTATGAGAATAATAGAAAACGCAATACCTATTCGACGAATACGTTTTACGAAGATAAAATGGCCATGATTGGCCTTGGATGAAAATTTCCATTCTACTGCTGAGATATCTAGACTAATTAGGAAAATAGATTTGAAAATCGGCTGAACATATATAAACAAAACATAGCTAAGAACCATCCTGGTCAAAACAGCCAGCTAAAACATGTACATGAAATCGATTTAGTTTAAGAACTGCAACGCTACTAATAAAATAATAAATAATATTCTCAGCATTTTACAATGAGTTAGTTTAGTATCCTTATATATATGTGTATATATTATATATTTATTTATATATGTATATATATTATATCTATGTATTATATTTATATAAGTATATGTTGTTCTAATTATTTCCTTTTCAAATCTCTTTGTTTGTATATCCTATATTATGATATTGTATATGTCTCCGCACACCACCCTTTTATCTTTCTCCTCGCCCTGGTTGACTGGAAGAGATCCCTATATAGGGATAAGTCCGCCAATTCAACTTTTGTTATTGTTTTTTAAATGTAATTATTTAAGTTGACATATGAATGAATAAAGAGTATTCAAACAAACAAACAAACAAACAAAATATTTGAATGTCGACGAAAGTCAAGCACCTACTTTTCACGCCACAGTTCTAGCGTATTGATATAGCATATCCATTGGCTTTCTAATTCAATGGTATTTCATGGTTTGTTCAGTTAAACTGAAAGAAAACTATTCTGATGTATGTACATATTGCCAGTTGGCCTTCGTCTCTCGTAATGGTAGTCCAAATAAGCGCGTAAGATACCGTGCCCTATCGTGAGATTTCCCATTTAAAATAGAAAGGAAACCAAGAAAGAAAAAGTATATTCGGCGCAGAAAATTGAAATGACCAACTAATATGTACCTATTCAATTCACTCTACAGGGGACACAATGATATGACATTAAAATCACTAAAAAGTTAATAATTTAAAATCAGGTACATTATCTATGCCCAAAAGACCTCCGACGGATCATGTTGGTGTCACTACAACTCGCAGCGACAGCACTGGTTTTCAGCGGAGCCCTATTTAGAGATATTGATGTCTATTTCAATATCAATAAATAATAATTGAATACTTACATATATAAATACAACTTTATCCTTTTTAAAGTCCGTTATTTTGTAAATAATTTCGTTCATTATAGTTTGTTAAATTTCCCTTTTGTATATTTAAATGTAAATATACATAATTTAACTTTGCTCTGAAATCAGTCAATATATCACATCACATCACATCAACAGCCTATATACGTCCCCACTGCAGGGGCTCCAGCCCCTAATTTGCCAGAAATTTCTAACATCAGCTGATACTCTTAAAACTGCTGAAAAGATTTTTACCAAATATAGTTGAGAACTACCGCCAGGAAACAGTTAATTGCCTTCACGTAAAAAACATCGACCTTCGACCTCATCGTCACTTACCATCAGGTGAGATTGAGGTCAAGTGTTGGTCTATCTTCAATAAAAAAAAAAAACATGTCACAGACAGACAGGCATTGGCGTCAAACTTATAACACCCCTCCTTTTGCGTCGGGGGTAAAAAATTAAAGAGATTTTTGAGAATTGAGAAAAGAGAAAAAAGCTCGGGTACCCTGAAAATAATTTAGGAAATAAAAACCCGCTAAAAAGCCCATGTAATTACTGCGTTCATTAAGGGCAGGGCCGCCCCGAGGGATCATGGACCAGTGATAGTAGAGCCGGTGCCCTATTTCGGCCCTTTGTTTGTTGAAATTGATCGCTTACACATAGATGTGTGATTATAAATTAGTGTGTATTGAGCTTCTTTAGGGTTCAAAAAAACGGACTCTTGGTTTTATTTTGTTGTCCGTCCTTGACGGACCGTAACCGTCTCTTTTTCTCAGGAATGCTTGAAAGTATCAAATTGAAATTAATATCAAATACTGAAATTGACTGAACCTTGACTCTGTGAAAAAATCAAACTTCTATGCCAAGGAAATAAAAAGATACCGCCGTTTATGTTGCTGATTTGACGAAATCCCAAAACGGACTAAAATCCTGAACTTTTTTATGTAGCATGGGTCGCAATTGGCCTTATGGTAAGTGACGATAAGGCCGTTGGATGGTAAGTGAACCTAATTGCGGCAGACTTCGGTAACACAGTGGTAACTACCCAGAAGGATATATAAAATGCTCTACCACCAACCAAACCAAGTACCGACAGGTACTGTTAACAATGACATCTAGCATAGAATGGAACAATGCTACGTTAACCCTGGAAAAGTGCTTCCGTGGGATGCCAAGCATTCATAAGATGCGGACAAAAACTGTACGAAAATTGTGAATCTAGTTATTATGTGTTTATGGGACCATCCTTTATGTCTCGAACGTTGATTTGGGCCTTTGTGTTTCAGTGAGGAATGGTTTTTGATGGGTTTGTTTAGAAATTAGTACATTTTGTTCGTCTGCGTTTATAGATCGTATAGCATTGAGACAAATGATGATATTACGTGTTTACAGTTTTTCGTACATTCGAGATATTTATTTTCTAATCTTACTCCCAATTTCATAACGATCGGGTAGGTTTCAGTTGAGGTATCTCCCTTTAAACGTAACATTATTAGACTTTAGGCATTTGGCCTTCATCTCACCTGATGGTAAGTGACGATAGGGCCGTATAAAATTGCTGTGTCGCGGAAGTGATTATCTACAAGGGAGGCTCATGTCCAACAGTGGACATACGTAGCCCATAACGATTTAAAGCATGTCGACATCCAAACGAGCTTGTGAATGCATATATTGTCTTATACTAGCTTTTACTTGCAAGATTGGGATGTAAAATAGGCTAGTTGACAAAATTTGAAAACTTGGTTAATTATGTACTTTAATCTATATTATATCCCCAAAAAGCTATATTTTAAAGAAAAAGCAAAATTTACATTACGTATTTTGTATTTAAAAAAAGCAATTTATATTTCCCTCGAAAACGCTGAATAGTGTCATGGCGTCTTGAATGACGTCACAGCTCGCGAAATAACCTGCTCTGTGATATGAAAACGTCAACAACAACAATGATGTTTTGCGAGGCGTGACGTCACACTTTCTTGCGCCGCGTTCTTCGTGTTCGTTGTCACGTGACCTAATGCCTATTTTTTTCGAATCCATTTTCTAAAAATATTAATAATCTTTAACTTTTTTGAGAAATATACTAGTTTTTTCTTATCTTCGTCTCCTCATTTATAATTAGAAACTATAAACCAAGCAATTTGTTATTAGTGGAAACAGGCCTATTGCCTATGTCAACTATCCATATAAAAAAAAACAAGTCATTCTGACTCTCCATTACAACGTGAAGGAAGAACAAACAAACAACAACAAAACAATCCTGAGGTCCCTGGTTCGATTCCCTGTGGGGGTTACCTATCAGTACTTGATTTGGTTACTTGGTTGGTAACATGTCTGGCTAGCTAACACAACATTACCAAAGTCTGCTACCAAACACCTGTGTTAATAGCACTGTTGTGCTCCGATATGGAAACAGAGCCAGCGCATCATTAGGTTAAGACTTCTGTGTGCGTTCGCACCGTCAGATGAGATGAAGGCCAAGTACAACCCAACATACGAAAAATACACTCGTATTCTCAAACGATAATGTCACATGTGAAATCTACCGCCGCTTCCGCGGGCACCAAATAGAATCTCGTACCAGGTGATAATTAAGGCTTTGACAAAATAGCACAAAGTGTAGAGTTACAGGTAAGACGAGTTTATCCGCCGCGTGCGCAGCGTTGTATACATAGAAGTGCTACAAACTATAGCAAACTCGTTGCGCCATCTCACCTGGGACAATTACAGGTATAAATATAGACAAGATGCGAATGCGGGATCTATAGTCGAGGTCAAGTGTTTTAATCATTGTTTATGTAATATAATAACGTCAAGGAACATTTTCTATCACAAGTACCTAGTTCATAGTTAATATATAATTATTGTATTTAAAGTATGTATTATTATTATTATATATTAGTTTATAGATATTTATTATATCGTACACGCCTAACTGCCCTCCTCTTTTCAATATTTCTCCTTGACCTAGGACTGCTGTAAGAAATTTCTTTTAGAAATAAGCTGTTCCTTTTGTATATATTTTTCTTTTTTGTGTTATGTAAACTTTTTCCATGTACTGTTTAAATAAAATAAATAAAAAATATTTTTCGAAAATGAATGAAAATTTAATTTGAATTTAGAACATTAACATTAGGATTTGAAAACCTCATGTTATTCACTATTAAACGACATTTGACATAAATTCCTAAATGTAGACATTTTTCTGATAATCCTAACAAAACATACACTTGCAAGGTGTTTCCATTTTTCAGATGAGATATTTCACGAGTATAAAGTAATAAGACAAAATGTTCTAATTTTTAATTTCTCAGACACGCGCGTTGAATTCTTTTCATGCTGTCCCTTTCTCATACACTGACATGAACATTAGTGCTGTCGCAGCTTACCTCGCCTCCCACCGTAAATCGGTGTATAAAAACGCGTTCAAGACTCCTTGGTATGAAGGCTTACCTATGAATACATCGCTACATCCTTTACCGGGAGTAAACCAGTCGACGGCCGGTAGCGCGCGTTTTTGTTCCAACAGTCTAATTGAAGACTATCACACCAGTACACTCGGCTGCGTAGCAAGCTAGGCTCCACCCAGTATAAACTGACCTCGCATTGTGTAGGCTTTCCTTACGATGATAGGTCATAGTCAACAGTCTGAATAGGAAGCTTCTAGGAAGAATGATATGAGCGCTGACAGGCCATCAACATCAAGACCCTTGTGTCGAGAGTGAATGGCCGCCAAGGAAACTCCCGGACATGTGCTCACGAGCAGCAGAGTGGAATGATTCTAAACAATCCAGGATCACTGCAGGAGGCGTACAACGACAGCAATCGTCGCACGCACTTCTGGGAAGAGATCGTCTGAATAGACTAGCTGGCTTCACTTCCAGTTACTCACAATGGCCAATGCATGGCTGAGTTCGGAAACCACCAAAAACCATAAAAAATGAAACGTCATTTTATAGCGTAACGATATGTCGCCGATTGTACACTACCGAAGGATGAGACTGCAGGGTGACTTGTAAACGCTGTATAGGACGAACTGTCAGAGCAACATCTCCATGACACTTCTAGTTGTTTTTGCAGCATCCTTACTAAGCATCGTGTGTTCAATTTACCCACCCACTTCACAAACACCCACAAGAATACACTTCTTTCTGGTAATATTTTTGTCACAATTAAAAATAACTGGATAATTTCTTAATTTTACTAGTAGCTTTTAGAACTAATTAACGATTACTTTGTAACATTTTCACATCGTTGAAGCACTGTCACTTAAAATCAACCAATACTAAACTAAATATAAGCTATGTTGGTAAGACCACGTGGCCGCATTCAAGGTTACATTGTTTTATAGCTGTCCCTATCCGAGCCCTATCCTACCCGAGCGCGTACGGTGAGACAGCATACACTACGCGAAGTTATCCACCCGTTATTTGGATGTTTCGTAGTCCAGGGATCATTTGAAGGATACAGTATATTATATAGCCATTTTTTCAATACAGTATACTAATGAAATTTCAGATGTCGGTGGTTTTCCAAATTGTTCTAAATTGATTAATACTCTTGTAAAACAGGTTCAAAGTTGGGGCTTTTTATCACCGAAAAATACATGACTTTGACGTCCTGTAACTCTGGAAGTATATATTTAAACGAAAATCTGACTCACCACCGACACAGATATTTGTTCCTAGATTGTGTCTTGATAATTTCATAAATTTTCATAGCTTAATACTCAAAATATGACTGGACTACGTTTGTATGGGCGCTTTGACAACAGCATACCCTCTTAAACTCACTTTGTAAAGTATTGCTTTGTAAGAACTTCTCTTTTGTATGGCTAATGAATTTATTTCATTATAATTAATTTTGGAGTATTTTAAAATCAACTGCATCAGTCTTCAGCTGATTATGTTGAATTATTTGTTGTATTATTATGAATCAGACCATTTGGCAGGATGAAAATTGACAGTCGAGGATTATAATTCGGACACTGGCAGCATAAACTAATTGTGGTTTTAGACACAATTTCATTTTCGATGTTCCGGTATGCGACTTCTAGGGCCAATTTATTTATAGTTCTATGTTTCAATATGATGTTTCCTATAACAGAATACTGCTACTGTATTATCCAGCAAGAAACAAATCCACAATAAAAACAACTCATATCGTGTGACGTCACGGCACGTGTGACGTAACCGGAAGCGACGCCATAACGGCTTGGGGAGTCGGTGAAAAAAATGGGGCGCGTTTTTGGCGGGAAACGAGGCACTTCCTGCGTTGGCGGCGAAACGGGTAAGAATGAATTTTAACAAATGCTAAATGGTTTTATTTGGTTAAGAAACTGGGTTACATCTTTTATTTTTTACCCGAGTACGCCGAAAAGGGGGTAGGGATTTTATGCGTTTTTCGAAGCGCTAGCGGAGCGCTGGTGTGTTTCTAGAAGTTCACAGGGCTCTTCCACTTGCGCAGAGGATGACCGAGGGCATATCTTTAGAAAATTTCCCCCTAAAAAGCGTTCCGCACTTCAAAAGAAAAAAAAAGAACCCTTTTAGGATTACTTCGGTGTCGGTCTGTCAATATAAGTGTAGCAGAACAGCCGTATCTTTTTACTGCGTTGACTTCGAGTTGACGTGTCCGCAAACTCATCTGCATCTTCAAGTTCCTGAGACTCATCATGTCATCAGAACAGCTGATCACTGTCTATTTATAGTCAGACGGACGGACGGACAACCAATTATCCTACAAGGGTTCGTTTTTACTTTTGTGCGAAAAATTGTCTAACAAAGAATAAATGAACGAAAAGATATGTTTCAAATTCGGCCTGCACTTGTACACTATTTAAAAAATCAAGTAATAATCTAAATATGTATAGAAAAATACTATAATTACGTTTTTGCATATATTTGAATTGTACAAAATCATTATTTTTGTACTAGGTGACAGCGTCAAATGTCACTTTATTGACGCCATCTTTGTTTTCAACGTCAAGTCTTATCTGTTTCGTGTGTTTTATATGTTTTTGTACAAATACACTAAACCAAAATATACAAAAATGGTAACTAAATCACTTTTCTTTGATAATGTATTTTTAACATTATAAGTGTACAAGGCCAGGCCTTGGCTCCATACATTCGCGGAACGTGTCATGTCCATAATGACGATGACGAGGATTAAGCCCAAACTGATGGAGCTGACCTCTTCATCCGCATCACTTATTTAAACGCCTTTGCTCAGCGTCTAAGTACTTTACTATATTTAGACACTCGTAGTATCGTATATTGAAATACCTTTCACTGTTCAGCATCAACGCGGGTCTCGTAGCAGCTAGATTGCACTCCCACCTTTGTAACTTCGAACTGCGCTCAGCAGCGCGTCGCTCCGCGTGTCAGACGGTTTAAATGCACTCGGCAGTGCCATGCGCCAAGTTACAAGTAATTTATTTATAGCTCACATAGCAAAGTAAGCAAGCATGGATGCACTAAGGTCGCGTTTATATGTTTAACTTTCCACCCGCCCTTGCTTCGCTCGGGTGCAGTACTGTCGACACATGCAACAGATTTTTACTTAGACCACTATAGACATATGATAGTCCGTCAAAATTGCATTCAATTGTTAGTCATGTAAAATCTATAAAATGGTACTTTTACTGTGTTACAATTCAAAAATCCTGGTTTTCATATTTATTACTATAGTTTTGCTGTAAACCTTGCTTCTTGCCAAATTTCGGGACTCTAGCTCAACGCGACGTACCCTAAATGTATCCTAGATTTTTTATATCTCCACGCGTTGAGAAAAAGGGTATTGACAGACAGACGGACAACCCAGTGATCCTAGAATGATGCCTATTTCCTTTTGAATCACGGAACCCTAAAAAACTTTAAAATTCCCGAACTATTTGGTAGATATGTGACCAGTTTGCAATGTAAGGTAAGGACATATGTACCTCCAGATGCGTCCCTGTTCAGTGGAACGTTCCACTGGACCGTCCGCAGAAATTTTAAATCTGCGGCGAACTATTGAATGCCTCAACTATGAGCTACGAAAATATTTGAGTATTACAAATAAATCTAAGTCACATTAATGAAATTTATTACATACAGAATATTGTAAGCGTACTTCCAGTTACTTACAACTAATTACATTAAAAAAATAAAGCAAAAAAGTTTTTTAGGGTTCCGCAGTGAAACTGGAACCGCAGTGGAACTACATTTAAAAAAATACAGAAAAAAGTTGTTTTTAGGGTTCCGCAGTGAAACTGGAACCGCAGTGGAAGTACATTTAAAAAATAAAGAAAAAAGTTGTTTTTAGGGTTCCGCAGTGAAACTGGAACCGCAGTGGAAGTACATTTAAAAAATAAAGAAAAAAGTTGTTTTTAGGGTTCCGCAGTGAAACTGGAACCGCAGTGGAAGTACATTTAAAAAATAAAGAAAAAAGTTGTTTTTAGGGTTCCGCAGTGAAACTGGAACCGCAGTGGAAGTACATTTAAAAAATAAAGAAAAAAGTTGTTTTTAGGGTTCCGCAGTGAAACTGGAACCGCAGTGGAACCCTTATAGGTCTGTCCGTCTGTCTGTCCGTCCGCGGCTTAGCTCAGAGACTCTTACTACTAGAAAGCTGTAATTTGGTATATTATTGCTGGTTCACGGTTTATCGCTACACCATGAATTGATATATAACGATTGTGTGCAGTTACTATCAATGATACAATAAAACGGTGAAGGAAACATCGTGAGGAAACCTGCACACTCCTGAGAAGAAATTTAAAGGTGTGTATGAAGTCTACCAATCCGCACTGGTGCCGCGTGGTGTATATACTATACACTCTCTGTAAGAGAATATGCGTGAACCCCAGTGGGGACGTATATAGGCTGGTGATGATTATTATTTTCGTCAACTACTTGTCACACCTGATCAGAAGCTAGATCTCCTCCACTACGCTTCCTGCTTCTCGTCCTATGCATGCATCCTGACAAAATAGCTTCGTATTGAAAGTTCCCGGTTCCGGGACACTCGATCGTTCCGGCACAAAATACATTCTTTGTCTACATGCTGTACGAAGCCAGATTTTTGAACTAGAATTCAAAAATTGAAGATGAATTGAATTTTTAGTCTTTGATGTTTTCTGGTTTATTTGAGATAGATTTATTTACGAGTCGCCTGTAGTTTTTCTCGATTGAGTGCGCAGAGTGATGTAACTATTTATTTATTCATCACCAGCCTATATACGTCCCCACTGCAGGTCTCAGGCCTACTCTCCTATAGAGAGTGTATGTGACATAGTACACCACGCGGGACCAGTGCGGATTGGTAGACTTCACACACACCTTTGAATTTCTTTTCAGGTTTGTGCAGGTTTCCTCACGATGTTTTCCTTCACCGAAAAGCCAACACAACAAATTGGAACTATTGGATCGAACCCAGACCTCGATTGTTCAAGGATTGACGCCCTACCCAACTGAGCTACCATGGCTCTCTCAAATAGTAAATACTACCGTTCAATTTCTAACAAAAACTCTAAGGTCATTACCCTCAATTAGAAATCGATCAAACGGATTTGTCGCCGTGTCGAATCGACAATAGGTGTCTAGTTGAGGAAGTGGTACATATTGTCCTAAATGGAGGGAAACGCACAATGAACCAAGGAGTTGGTGGTTAGCTTGGAGCAGAGGCAAACCTAAGGTGGATGGAAGGTTAGACAGACACTTTTTTAAAATAGAAGATAGGTCAACGGCACCGCAAACCATGTAGCACCTGGTGTCGTGACCCGCATGCCCGCACTCCTGCTCGGAGCGCGACCTAGTAGACGCCATGGCCAGGGCCGTTAGCACCGCTGACTACTGGGCATCATGCATCTAAGGAACCACGACACGAAGAAGAAGAAATCTCACCAGATGTTAAGTGATGATGACGTCGACGATGTTACGTGTTGGTCTAGAAGTTGCCTATTTACTCTTCGTTTGAAGATTCCCAAGTTGTAGTTGCCTGGAACACGGAAACCGGTAGTGCATTCTATATTTTAGCTGTACGCACGATGAATGTAGGAGCAATTTTACCATATATGATTGCTTAATATGCTTCAACATATCTGATGCCAGCTGTATACGGGTGGAGGTCTGACGTTCTTCTCTTTGACCGGTACTTGAATGAAGAACTCAATATTTTTGAAAGACCTATTCAACGATACCTCACACAATGGGGTAGTTGCGAAAAAATATTTCATCCCCAAGTCACGTGACAGAGCGAAACTAGGGTTCCTTATTTGACTACGGAACCATAAAAGTTAACGCAACATGGCGGCACGTCAAAACTTGTGGAACCTTTTAATATTTAAATATATCCGTAAATAGTATACAATTTATTAGACTACATGCATATGTAAAAATGAAGTCGTTTTCTTAGATATTTCTGAACGCATCTACGAGTACTTTTCAATTCCATCCAGCTATCGGTAGCTCCATGGCCTCGTTATCAACGAGATACTCGCGAAAGGATATAGTTTTGTATTTGTTTTGTCTGAAGTTTTGAATGGAGTCGTAGAACTACAGAACTAGTCGATCGATCGACATTGCCTGGCAGAACTATGACCTGGCAATCATGATATTATATCAAATAACGATAGCAGGATATACTCTCTGTAGGAGAGTAGGCCTGTGCTCCTGCAGTGGGGACATGTATAGGCTGTTGATGTGATGTGATGGATATATGGAGTTGTATTAAGCCTATTCTAGTCTAGTCTGTCCGTCTGTCACACATATCGACGTAGGATCGAAGCCACAAATGAGCTGCTTTTATGCCAGTTTTGAGCTAACATCGGTAGGAAATCTACACACTCCTGAGAAGAAATTCACATGTGTGTGTGAAGTGTGTCGCATGCACAGTAACGTCAAAGGCAAGACACTTCAAACAAATGTCGCGATATCGGTTCATATTCCCATACATCTAACGGATGACGTTTGTGTACACGTACATGTGTGAGTACGCGCGCGTCGTACTACCGACCCCTGAGCGGGTCAGTGTCTTTCCAGGAGAGGCGAGGTATCGCGGGTCCGTTCTGTACGTAGTACGTCAGATGAGTGGCGCTAAACGAGCAACAACCTCTAGCTGCCATACTTTAAAAGTGTTTATTTTCATCCAAATACATTTAAAGTACTAATACAACACACAATGCTGCGTCTGCGCTTCAAATGTCATATTGAAGTATCGGTTCGTATTTGGTATAACAGGTGGTCGGACACCTTGCGACAGGTGGCCGCATAAAAACATGCTTACAATGATCTATAGATCTTCTACTATTTGAAAGTGATATACAGTAACCATATACATTGTCTGTGGCAATAACATTTGATAACGACCAAGAGACCGTGTGGTCTCGACTTTAGAATCAAGAGTTCATTTGCATGTCATAGCGAGTGTCGTAAAAATTGACTTACGGAAAAATGTTGGGAATCCCATCATCATCAGCCAGGATACGTCCACTGCTGGACGTAGGCCTCCTTCGAGCTATGCCACATCGACCGGTCCAAATCCACCTGCATCCAGCGACTCCCCACGACTGTCCATCTAATAGGGCGACGGCCTGGTAGACGTTTCCCGGTACGTGGTCGCTACTCGAGAACTCTAACCCCCCATCGGTTATCGGTTCTTCGAGCGATGTGGCCTGCCCATTGATACGTCAGCTCACTGACTCGTCGAGCTATGTCGGTGACCTTAGTTCGTCTAAGAATTTCTTCATTCCGGATTTTATCACGTAGAGAAATTCCGAGCATAGGTCGTTCCATTGCTCGCTGAGCATTATCTTACGGGATCAAAAGTAGCCCATGTCCTTTTTCGGCCCTCCGATGACGTCTGTACAAAAACAATGAAGTCATTCAAACAACAACGAAATGAATTTGTCACCTCAGCGTAAAAATTGTGATTATTGTCTATCCTAATATATTAAATCCTTTGACAGTGTTAAAGCAATTTTATAAGAGCCATTTAGTTGGTCGGGTTTTAAATCGCTTAGCTGGTAACATTTTAAGATTTTCCGGAAGATTTTTAACTAATAATATTGCCATGTTAAATACACCAACTCCAAACGCACTTTCGCATTTATAATGTTGGTATGGCTTAAAACATGAAGGCCAACTGCAGACCCAATGTTTAAAAACGAGCACGACAATACAGAGCTGCGGTCAACTACATTGCCCCTAAGATGTCGATAAATAACATGTTTCGAAGTATAAAATGGATCCATAACCTGCGCACGCGCCAAGCAGCTGGCGTGCGTCCGCGCAGACTCTGCGACAGGTTTACTTGCGGCAGATGGATCGAGTTGGTAGAGGAGAGCGTAAAATCTCGCCGTCTATCCCTTTCCTTGTCTTCTATGTATATTACTATATTTAATAATATAGTTAGCGATTGTGATAAAGAGGACTGTATTTAAATAATAAAACTCTAATTGTGCCTCATAGAAATGTGCTATATATAGATATTTCTTTTACGTCTAGTTTGTCGTTTATTTCCGTTAACGTTATCCCTCTCCTAATGCTTCCATACTAAATTTCTGTTGCCATAATCTTTTAAAGTAGAATAGCTGGCTTTGAATAAGCAATTATCTAAAAATAGGAGACGAAATTATAGTGTCGCGAAATAAATCTCATTAATTTACAACTTTACAGTTAGCTACACTAGCAGTTACGCAGCTAATGGTTCATAGATGGCGCTTTGAACAATAATCGAAAAAAGTGTTTAAAATGTCAATTGTAATTCGCTGTGAAGTTGTATGTTAATGATACTCATTTCGCGACATCACAATCCGATGTACTATTTTTAGATAGTTACTCCACAATTCCAGCTATTATATTTTAAAAGATTATGGCAACAGAAATTTAGTATGAAACTTTGAAGAAAGAATGAAGACCGAAATCTCCTGGTACAGGTAATGTACACTTAAAAGGAGATTCCAACCCTGTCTGATGCTTTAGATGATGTTTTTGAAGAACTAAATAAACTATTGTTAATTTTCTTCCATCACGAATATTGTGTTAAATATTGTAAGTAGCTACGGAACCCGTCGTGTGCGAGTCTGATTCGTACTTGGCAGATTTTGTCCTCCCCGTCGGCTTGTTGTATCTTTCAGCTTGCACCACGCAATGTCAGGCTCGCGAAGTACCGTAGCCGGTACAAAAACATAGCTATTCGTTTGTTCTTATGTCACCTGCGAGGTATAACTGCCGCCAGCTCAATTGTCCGCCCGAAACATCTGTTGAGCCGAAGTAGGGCATCGTTTCGTATATTGGATTTGAACTTGGATTTCATTTCATGATAGTTTGGTCCTAGATATAGTTTACATAAATTTCGTTAATTTATTGTGTATATTTTATCCATACATAATAATTGAGCACGCAATGTATTTACATCTGAATTTATCGACTGATTGATCTTCTAACCGAGATCTTTTTAACCGACTTCAAGAAATGAGGTTCTCAATTCAATGGATATATATTTTTTCTTTTTTTAATGTTTGTTACCTTTTGGCTTTTGACTGGGTTAACCGATTTGGATGATTCTTTTTTATTTGAAAGGTGGTGCTTCCATTCTTCAATTTGGCCCAGTTCTGCCAACGGCACCCACGAGAAAACTATATAAATAAATGCCTTTAAAAAGTAGACTTTTATGGCCATTGAAGTCGGTTTCCAGTTCTTTTTGTACGCATTTACTTGTTAAACGTCATATCATGGCAGTTCAATAAACTGTTTATCATTTGTAAAGTCAATTTGGATGCAATACATTGCTGCTCGGTCGTACTTTTAAAAATGATTAACTCTTTATTAATTAAGCGATTTACCAAATTTGTTTTCACATAAGTTTTGTACGATCGTAGACTATATCTGGATACATTATACGCCCGTATGAAATATACACGCTGTATACAGTATCTTTATCAAAATATATTTTCAAACTGTTTATTTGAACTGGCCCCTCTGGCGATCTAAATTGATGGCAGAATTTAGTTAAATAAATCTAAATAATCTCCTCAACGAAACCGAGTTAAGTTAAACTTTGAACCATGTTTGTCGCTTAACTGAAACTTGAAGTTGCCAGCAAGGTCATTAGAACTTGGCCATATTAAAAGTTTGAGTGAAGCCCAGGGCAGTTTTCCATAACTTGAGCTACAACTTGCTTTAAGTTCAGGGTACAAGGAAATATTAGCAGAGTTTGGAGTGTCATATAAATTACTAAAATTTCAGCGTATTGTGTTCTCTGACATCTAGAAAAGATAATTATTGCTTTCAAAGACATCTTAAGACCGACTTCAATTGACCACAAAGTCTTTTATTGATGTCTCGTGTGGAATAAAATAATAATCATGAAATCTGGGATATAATTAAAAACTAAAGCTTCAAAGTTGAACGACAATCCACGGGTTTGATTACTATTGTTTCTGATACTCGGCTTTGTTGGTGGGAGGCCATGTCTAACCGCCGGCGCAAAAAGAGGTGTGTTGTTGATAAATTGGTCGCCAATGTCTGTGTGTGTGTGTGGCATCGTAGCTCTCGAACGGACCGACCAATTTTGATGCGTTTTTTTACGTGAAAACAAGTTTCCGTGCGGTGTACCTTGGTAAAAATCGATACATTTCTATATATTTTCGTATCAATATTGCTTAGGTTTTATTTATACTTAATTGTAACTTGTACTACTATCCGCCCAACACCTTATCAACACATTTTAAACCATAAACAGAACAGTAGGTAGTATATTCTTCATTAGAAATAGTTAACTTCTCAAAGCTATCTCCTTAAGTCAGTACGTCCTCAACGAAGGATTAATAGCATTTTCCCGAGTTTTTTTATTAGTTTTTTTTAGTCAGATGTTTAATTAAGATTCTTTGTGCGACACAAGATGGATTGCAGTCACTAACGCTCTCCTCGAAGCGGCGGTAAATTTAATCTTACTAATGCGAACCCCCCACTATTTTTCAGCCAACAATGGTACCAGTCATTGTAGCGTACGATGTCCAGCTGTGGACGTTTCACATCTGATGATGATGATGGGAAAGTGAGTTTCTTTGTCCTTACTTTACGACGTAACGGAGCGTCAGAATGACTGGAATTTTGTGTTAGGATAGTTCATCATCATCAGCCGGGAAACGTCCACTGCTGGACATAGGCCTCCCTCATGGTACGCCACATTGACCGGTCCCGAGCCACCTGCATCCAGCGACTCCCCGCGACTCTAACCAGGTCGTCGGTCCATCTAGTAGGGGGACGGCCTGGCAGACGTTTCCCGGTACGTGGTCGCCACTCGAGAACCTTTACTCCCCACCGGTTATCGGTTCTTCGAGCGATGTGGCCTGCCCATTGCCACTTCAGCTCACTGACTCGTCGAGCTATGTCGGTGACCTTCGTTTGTCTACGGATTTCCTCATTCCGGACCTTATCACGTAGAGAAATTCCGAGCATAGCTCGTTCCATTGCTCGCTGAGTGACTTTGAGCTTGTTTATTCGGCCCACAGTAAAGTTAGGATAGTTGAAGAGCCGGAAAAGGACAAGGATACTTTTATCCCGATCGAGCAAGTAGTTCCCGTGGGATAACTTCTAAAGCCCACGCGGACGGAGTTGAACAAAGAAGTTTCTCCCCCGTGGCCTGGTGCCTACTGAGTTAGACTCGCAATCCAGAGATCCCGGGTTTGACTCCCAGTGATATGTGACTCCATGTCTCTGATCTTTTCAACTCTGGTTGACGGTAGATTAATTTTATGCCTAAATATGCCGCCAAACAGCAATGACATACCCAGCGTCTTACTACCTTAAAGGGTATCAGTGAACACGCTTTTTATCCCTAACGTCACGTAAGATAAAGGCCAAGCGCGGATATAAAAAAGTAATGTGAATTATTTACGTCGGGTTATGTGTGTGTATCTTTAAAAGATTTCCCCCTCGAATAAAAGGTGCCTTTTCAAGTAATAGTCGACGAAATTGTAAAATATACTTTGAAATGTCATAATGAAAGTTTCGTACAAATTCCATTCAAAATAACATCGTCCTGTGAGGGCCCATGACAGGCACTTGGCTGCATTTTTTAAATTAAAAAAATTACAATAAATAAGACTTAATTTTAAAATGTTACAATTAATTACTATTCAATTGTCAAAACAAAACAGTGTTAAGGAATAACTCTGGGCCTGTGTGAAAATCAAAGATTCGAATAAAAGAAGAATCAAAAATAATATTGAGGGAAACTGGGGAAAGTATCACACACAGGTTTTAACAATGTGCCTTGTGACTTAGAGTTAAATGTAACTCGCTTCCGGTCACGGGAAAACTGTATGTTGATACCGCTATTGCCGCTAAAAGAAAATCTTACAAACAATAGCTCCAGATTATAGCCGCATTTGAAATTCATCTCCCAGACCCAATATTCGTTGACCTAGCACCCTCGTCAAGGTGTCTGTCCGTCCGGCTGTCACAGTCATAACTAGACGGCTATGATAAATGACAATCGTAACCCCAAGATGCCTAGATGTCTGTGACCTAGATTTTTTATATTCGTTTTAAAGGTGTTGAGGGTTCAAATTTCAGGAAAATCACAGAAAAGGTAGAAAAACTCTTTTTGTTACATTTTTATCTTTACAGCATTGGAATAACAATCCGAAGGTCCCCGGTTCGACTCCCTATAGGGGTTGTGTTGTTGTTGCCATGCTACCTAGCACTATTATGTTCTGGGATGAAAGGTAGCAGAGCCTGCGCAATCTGAGACGCCATCAGAACTGATGAAGGCCAAGTGTATACCTACAATACATACAAAAAACTACGCCATAACCGTACGATTACCAAATATAGCTAAGAACCACCGCAAAGAAACTTGCTTTGACGTACAAAAACTGCATCAAAATATGTCCATCCGTTCGAGAGCTACGATGCCACAGATAGACACATAGACATTGGGGTCAAACTTATAACACCCTTCTTTTAGCGTCGGTGGTTAAAAAAGGAAAAATGGTTATTGAAGTCTAAATATAATTTACACAGAAATATTTTCAATAATTGCTGTATTTACATATAAAATCTGTGTGGTCTCGGCTTTAGAATATATCCAATCAATGTCATTCCGCGGGTCTGGTAAAAGGCGACCATCTACCTTTTTAAGAACACAACATCTTACTGCGATCACTAATGCGCCTGCCATTCGTGGTAATTCTGACAACTCCAAAATGGCGGTCTTCGAGGGAGGCACATGTCCAGCAGTGGAGTTTGAGTTACTTCGAATTGGATTTGAAAGAAATATGTCTTCATGCCTAAGATTAGATATCAAGCCGTAAATAAATACTACAAGTAGTAAAATCCAATTAATCTCCACGGATGAGCGGCGGACGTAAATTTCCTGGCACTTCTTTTATGTGGACGCCATTGCTCGAGGGTAGGGCGTGCCGGCTTTCTGCGACGGTTTTATACATTAGATTTTTAAAATTGAAAATAGAACTTATGCCTCTAAATATATTATTCGATTATTTTAATATTTGACATACTAATTTAATTTGACATACTATTTTAAATTTTAAATTTGTCATACTATTTTAAATTTGACATACAATTTTAAGTTACAAATTTGACATCATTCATAATTGTAATTGTAATTTTTTTAAAATATGGACTGATGGTCTGGATTAAATGATTTTCTTCATTTCATTTCATTCATTCATTTCATAAAGTCTGACCGGGAAGATATGACTGTTAGAGTATTTCTTAATAAGAATATTAAGAATATTTTAAGGTCAAAAGAGACGTTTTACTCAAATACGGTAATAAAATAAAATAAAAAAGTAATAAATAGTAAAAAAGTATAAATCTTTTCTACGTAATTTATTTTTTAATATTAAGGAAAAACATCAAGATTTAGAGAAAAATACTAGAATTTCATATTAATATGAGGTAAATAAGTAAAAAATCATTATTTTTGACACAAGTGTCAGATTTCATTCCATGGGCGCCATCTTTATTTTTTTGTTAAGTGTTGCTTATTTTATGTGTTGATGTTTTTTATACAATTTGTAAATTCGCGGTTCGTCTTTTTAGGGTTCCGTTCTTCGAAAGGAAAAATTGAAAAAAAAAGAAACCCTTATAAGCGCAGTTTTTCTTCCGCCTGTCTGTTTATCAATACCTGACTCGTCGAGCTATATTGGTGACCTTAGTTCGTCTACGGGTTTCCTAATTATATATAGTATATCCCGTTATATATCTCGCTGAGTGACTGAATAACATCCACGTATCCAATATTCTCTGACAGACACTAATACCGTATCCAAATCTAATTTCGATTTCCAGTCAGACATCAAAACAATCTGTATGCTACATATAATATTAATTAACAATTAACAAGTCCCACGCGGCGAGGTGCGCCGTATACATATGTACTTGAGTTCATTATCCATCATTACTAAACCAATGTCTGTATAAACATGTATAATATGCAAATTGTTGGGATCATTACTAGTTCTACATATTGGGGTGTGGTCGATATTGTGAGCTGATTGGTCGAACAACTTCACTGTTAATATATACGAATTTGCTCCATAAAAAACGCCGTGGTATCTCAGTTGAATAGAGCATCAGTCCGGATCCTGACTCGTACCAGTTAAAACTTGATATTTGGAATTTATGTGCGAATGATAAAAATCACCATTGGCTTTTCGGTGAAGGAAAACATCGTGAGGAAAGCTGCACACTCCTGAGAAGAAATTCAAAAGTGTGTGTGAAGTCTACACATGTCTTCCGAAAAAAGTACGCGTCTTTGTCAAGTCGAGTGCGCGCCAGCTCCAATCGCACCCTAAACACCATAGCCCAGAAATTTGACTGTCCCATTATGCGACATATAAATAGTATGACAAACTCAGTGACATATACTTACTAACATAGTTATAAGCAGTACTAACAATTATATGGATCTGTGACATCTGATAATAAAATGATTTTTTTTATTTATTTATTTTACCTCACACTATCTGTAGGAGAATAGGCCGGAGTCCCTGCAGTGGATTGATGTATAGGCTGTTGATGATGACGTATTTGCTCAGGGTCCTTGAAACGAGTCCTTCTTGGAATTTTTTTCTTCTGTATTATGTTTTGTTAATCGTGAAATTAGCAATTATAAAAGTCTCACATTGTATATTCTATGCCTTTGCTAAAGGAATTTCGTGTCAAATAAACCATGTATTATTTAAAGTTATAGAGGATTCAGTTTTCTGTCATTTGAGCCTAAAAGTAAGTGTTGTACAGTACACGCACAATAAGTTTGTCCCTCTGAAGTTAGCCACAAAAGACCGCGAAGTATCAATTTTATTAACGTATAAATGTAAGGCAAGGCAAGTTAGCGGGTGGAAAGAAATGTCCCAGTGTTGTATGTCATCTAGGGATAGTTATTATCGAAAATAATACACACACATTCCGTCTGTACATGCTTGAAATTGCGGAGAGCTGACTTCAGAGGGGCAAACTTATTGTGCGAGTACAGACTATACTGCAGATGCTATTCCGCGGTTTTATTTAGACGTTGATACACGTCTGGGCTTAGGAAAGAGAGCTACATGCTAGATCGGGATAAAATTTTACCTGTGTACCCTTCAATTATCCTCATACAAAAATCAAGTTATTTTGACCCTCCGTTATGACAGTAAGTAACAAAGCAACAAACAAACTTTCACATTTTCAATATTATTATGGATGAATTTTATTCCCTTAATGAATAACAAGCAAACAAGAGAAGAGACTTCTCTCTGTGAACTCTCAACTCTACCTCATCTTTCTGAAAAGATGCAGGCCTGTAATAGACCGACGGACGGACAGACAGCGGCTACTTATTGATCAACTTACTTGCGATAGACTTACCAGCTTATTGGGTCCTGTTAAGACACTTTGGATCATCATAACCAGCAGGGAAATATCTAGTGCTGGATATAAGTCTCCTCTGGCCCCTGACCTGACCAGTCCGGAGGCACTTGCACCCAGCTCTAACGAAGCCCCTAGATCAAGGGTGTCGAAACTTTTACGTATCAACGTGCCATTTTTCAAAAGAAATGTGTAATGAGGTCATAGACGTGCCATCAAATATTTTTGACTATCTGATTATTGGGTAAATAATAGTAATAAATACTATAAACTCTAAACTCTTAATTTGCTGAAAAAAAAGGAATATTTTGAAATGTTTCATATAGTACCTTCACACTTTTTTTCGTAGTGCATAATGAATTTCGTGGACAGTTACGTGACCAAAATATTGTGTCGATGGTTCGCCATCCCTGCGCTAGTCCATGTAAATCCGCAACCCGCTCTGAGGTTTCTCCTTGCACCGCCGTTTTCCCTTCCATCAAACGGAAGCTCACGCATAACCCGATAATTTCGAGCAGTTCATACTTGAATTATTATCACAAGTTCCTATAAGATCACACCCATAATCTGTTGCTCGAGAAAATACAGTTTTAATCACATGTGGCTGATGCTGATAATGTTGGAAACTGAATATCTCTAGTGGCAAGAGAGGTCGGGGAAAATTCCAGATAATTCTATCTAGCCTAGACATGTATTGGCGGTGTGGCTTTACGATTGAATTCTCGTCATACATTTCCACATCAGAATGTTACATATTATCCAGCTACCACACAATTAATACAGCACTACTAAGAATGTAAAGAACGATAAAAATAAACAAATTGAATAATAACATATGCCAGTCATTGCGTGGCTGCATCTGGCAATATTTTCCGACATCGTCGACAATTATCGTCATATTTCAACCAATTTACACAAAACCTTATCTTACTATACATTTAAATCTTTCTCAAGAATCATCCTGTTGATATATGAAAACCGCATGAAAATCCGTTCGGTAGTTTTTGAGTTTATCGCGAACAGACAAGCAGACGCGGCGCGGGACTTTGTTTTATTATTTGTAAGGATATTGCTATCCTATATTATGTTGAATTAAATTTAAATCATACAATACCTTATAGAATACACATCGGCAGGCATATAATCTGCCGTGTATTGTATTCCCCGCACGGAGGCACATCGCATGATATGTCAACAGTATGTTTTGAAATACATTACCATAATAATGGCGCCTATTATGGGAGTGATCACATCCCCGGGGTGAGGCTTTCGACAATGTGCCTCTTTTATAGACATTGGTTTCTGTTCTGGTTTAATTTTTCAAAAATCCTGACGCTTTTTTTTATTTGCATGAGACAGCATCAGATAATTTTAGGGTTCCATATTCAAACAAGGAACCTTTATAGTTTCGCGCTGTCCGTCTGTCCGTCCGCGGCTTAGCTCAGATACTCTTACTACTAGAAAGCTGTAATTTTATTACAGCAATGTAGTTTTAATCACGACAATAATCAGATAGAATAAAATCTTGAATAATATTTTTTTAGGGTGTCTCCCATACACGTAATTGTGAAAGGCAATAACGGAATCCTAAACTGCATGGCTGCTTCTTCGTTGTTATTTTCTAGCCAATAAAGGATAAGTCAATGGAGGATTATGATTTTAGCAACCCTTGTATGTTTGTATGATCATCTGCTCCCTCATCATCAGCCGAGAAACGTCCACTGTTGAACATATGCCTCCCTCATGGTACGCCACATCGACCGGTCCCGAGCCACCTGCATCCAGCGACTCCCTGCGACTCTGACCAGGTCGTCGGTCCATCTAGTAGGGGGACGGCCTGGTAGACGTTTCCCGGTACGTGGTCGCCACTCGAGAACCTTTACTCCCCAACTGCTCCCTCATATCTCCTAAACTACACATCATATTTTGACAAATGGTATACGTCTAAAATGGTATTTAAATATAAAACGTCTACCAGGCCGTCCTCCTACTAGATGGACCGACGACCTGGTTAGAGTCGCAGGGAGTCGCTGGATGCAGGTGGCTCGGGACCGGTCGATGTGACGTACCATGAGGGAGGCCTATGTCCAGCAGTGGACGCTTCCCGGCTGATGATATGTAGGCTCAATTTCATTAGCAATAAGCACAACAAGTACGTTATGTTTATTATCTAGTTTCGCTTATTTCAGCGAATTATATCAATGTTCTTTTACAAGAAAAATCTATTTAAACTCGTATCATATAAAACGTTGTTATTCAACATCTCCCCGTGCAGTAATGGCATAAGTAAACAATATGTTAATGCGGTACATTACAGCATTGATGCGAGGGTGAATCCCCGCGGGTATCTGACTCGAGCCAATTTGACTCAATCTTGTTCATTAATGATAAGGGGTGTTGTTTATCTTTCATTTCTGTGTGGCAACTGGGTTAACGGGCTGCGTCTCGGTCCGCTTTTTAGGTAATTATTTCTCTTGTTTAGGGGGTTGTGAAGGAATCGAAGTTGTGTTATTAGGCGTCTTTGTATATATAATTTAAACCAGCTTGTTGCCGTATGCTGGTGATTACGCCCGTTTCAACAATCTTTTATCTCCTTAGGGATCTGTTGGACGTATGATGTGTTTGCAATGAGACCGTTAGATGAAAATAGGTAATAAAAAATATGAGATATGTTGGTAGTGTTTTTATTTAATTTATTAAAAAGGAACCCGTATAGGATCACTGTTGTCCGTCTGTCTATCACTTTTTCTCAGGAACGCGTGGAGATATCAAATTGAAATTAATATCGAATACACAAATCTGCCGTCCCTTGGATCTGTGAAGAAATCAAACTTATAGGTCAACGCAATAAAAATATTTAGTTGTATTTTACACCATTTCCATGCAAAATGCAAGGGATCTAGAACCTCTAGGGTACTACCCGTTGACCTAGAATCTTCAAATTTGGCAAGAAGTAAGTTCTTACAGCACAACTATACGAATAAATCTGCAAATCATGACTTTTTAATTATAACAAAGTAAAAACAGCTTTTTTATGTTTACAAACTTAACTATGTAGTTGAAAGCCACACGTAAGGTATGTTATGCAACCGCAAACTAAAGTTGGTTCTTCAATCGGACTTATATTTTCGGTAGAGCATGATTTTAAGTATGTTAACTATTCATATTCTGTACGGAGCCCTCACTGCGCGAGTCCGACACGCACTTGACCGGTTTTTTAATTAATTATAAGTAAAAATAGCTTTTTAGGATGACAAACTTAAATTTGTAGTTGAGAATGGATCGTTATATGGAAAGGTGTATTTTTTTACTGCAAAATGATGCTTGTTCTGTAATTACTTACATTTTCGTTAGAGCTCTGTTCAGTGCTTATTCATGTTTTACACTAAACAGCTGTGGAGGAAGCCCTACAGGGTGAATTTGATGACTTTATTATTTTAAAATTGTCAAATATAATTTATTAGAAAGCACGTTTCTAAATCGTCGCAGCAAAGCCGCACGCCGAAGGCACCCTGCGTCCACTGTGGCAGCATTCAAAGAATTCAAAACGGTTAACGAAAAAAACCGTTCGCATTCGAATTTCAAACAATTAAAAACTCATTCCGAGTGAAAGCGGTGCAATGCTGGCTGGAATACGTTGCGTTTGGATTCTTTTGTTCTAAAGCTTTTAAGAACCAGTGCAATGTTCCTTTTTTGAATTTCGTGGAACTAAAAAAATAAGATTGTTTTGCAACAACTGTATGAATACAGTCCGAATTATGGCAGCTATTGTTGTATGCTATGTCTATGCTAGTGTTGGCACTCCAGTACAAAAATATGTATCCACTTTCGTACCATGGCACATTTGCCCTTGCTTGTTGTTATGTAGTGTGTTACAGGAAAGGTGAATGTAACATGGTTAAAAATTTATACATATTTTTGTACTCGAGTGTACGTAAGTACGCACTGAGTCATTTCGATATACAAATGCGATTTGCGAGTCCAGTGCCCTTATTTACTTACTCACTTGGCCTTGCCTACTTTCATACCGATCCACCGGTGGTTGGCGGCAGACTTAGGCAACATGGTGGTGGCTAGCCAGGCGAACATGGCCCTTGCACCAACTTAGCCGAGTTCCGATAGGTACCCCCACTGGGAATCGAACCCGGGACCTTCGGATTGTAAGTCCAAGCGTGTAGCCATTAGGCCACGGAGGCGGTTGGTCCTAGCGAACGTTTCGTTCGATTCCGCCTAAGGCTAACTAAAGGTCTTATTTTAAGATCCATCCCTACTCGATGGTACAGCAAGATGTTCAATAAATGTCAAGGCCATAATTAAGGCCACATGTCATTAAGGCCGCACCTGTGGTTTCAATTATTTGCGGCCACGCGTCCAGAGCCGTGCAAATTGTTTACTTTTTTCTGTTAACTTCTATAAATAGCCGTGTGGGCAGGTGTTTACAAATTTAAAGCTGGAGGCACATCGAGCTGAGCGAATTGTGTCATTTGAAACCGTATTCAAAGAAATTAGGTTTTTATGCTATGTTTTAAGGATACAGTTTGATAACTAGCCTTTGCCCGCGACTTCATCCTCGTAAAGTTCAGTTATTATCACACAGGACCTACTAGCTCGATAAAGATAAAAATTAGCCTTCGACCTTGTTGACCGAGTGAGCGAAGCGAACAACGGTCTTCCTTTCGAATACCACGGCAAAAAGCTACTTAATGTGTTTTTGTATGTTATCCTCTACAGGTCGCATTTCTCAACAGATCTGGACCACACTTGTCACATAAATTAAACAAACTTTTAGAATTTTATTTTTGATTGGAGTCATCATCATCAGCCGGGAAACGTCCACTGCTGGACATAGGCCTCCCTCATGGTACGCCACAGCGACCGGTCCCGAGCCACCTGCATCCAGCGACTCCCCGCGACTCTAACCAGGTCGTCGGTCCATCTAGTAGGGGGTGGCCTGGTAGACGTTTCCCGGTACGTGGTCGCTACTCGAGAACCTTTACTCCCCACCGGTTAGTTCCGAATTAGTTCACGACCTCAATCTAATGAGGCGCTGGCTCTGCTACCTTTCATACCGGAACACAACAGTGCTATTTACACTGCTGTTAGCGGCAAACTTTGGTACGGTAGTTACAGGTCTAGCGCTTAACTGAGTCAGTTCCTGAGGTATGGTAGCTGTAGCAATACAGACTACCAAGAAAACCGAGTACCTATAGGTCATCATCATCATGCACAGCCTGCGGCAGTCCACTGCTGGACATAGGCCTGTCCCAGAGTGCACCAGTCGATTCGGTACCTACAGCTACTTTATTTTTATTAGGTTTGCTAGGATTTACGTCAACAACCAGAGAAAGTTGGTAAAAAATAGGAAGATCAAATTCCCGCAAAAATTATTGCCATAAGCTCAATTAAAAAATCCAGAATTTGTCACGTAATTTTTTATTATAAAAAAAACTTCACAACAAGAATGTCTTGTCCTTGTCACTCATCGCAATATTCATTCACAAATCTTTTTCAAATTCGATGAAGCACCGCTCTATAGCTTTACTATTCTCACCAATCGAAAACAGCATAAGCAAAACGAAATGTAAGATTCAAGGTCATTCAGTCGAGTTTTGCACGTAATATAAAGTGTCGCAACATAAAAACACTACATTTATCATTCAGTATCACTGCTAGTCACATGCTGTTCAGTTTTCAGCTTCAATAGCTTCTTATCGTGTTTCTTTAGCTTCTTAATTAGAGTCATCACCTGTATTCTAAATTCAAGCCTCGACTCCCCAGACAGCTGTTGCACATGAGGCAGCACAGATTTGAAAAACGAATTATCTTCATCATTTTCCTGACTCAGGATATTAGTTAAAACACTGAGAACGTCTGGGTTCTGATTGGGTATTTTAATAGGGCTGTCGCTGTGACTGGTGTCTAGGTTGTCCACGAAAATGTAATCTTCTTGTGCTGAATCGTCGTAGCAGTCAAGGTCATTCTTCTCCGTACTGACTATGTCATCGCAATCATTGTCTTTATTACCTTCATTGTCATCAGCGCCATCGTCTTCGTTTCCTATATTGTGGAATATGCTTTTGTCTAGGAATGACATCATTTGCGAGTAGAGGTATGGCCTAGATCTGTAACCTTTGCTTATTCTAGATTTCCTGTAGGAGTCCCTGAGGTTGTTCCACTTCTTGGTTACCACCCGTGCTGTAAATAAAATTGTTATGTTATTTTTTGTATTTTGTTACGTGCTCACCCAGAGGCCTGAAGCTAATGAGCTGCCGCTGTGTATATTAAAATGAATTAACATCGAAGCCGAACAGTTGAGTACATTTTCTTGTAACTAAGGGTAGAATCCCAATGCCGCTGTTCTTCGTTAAAGCCATTTACCATCAAGCAAGCTCACTGTAAAATAGTCAGTTAAGTTTTGGTCGTTTTCTATGTCCGCCTTGCTAGCTACCACCATGTCATGTCTGCCGCCAAATAGCAGTGTTATGTCACTATTTTGCCTGGTACAAAAGTTACTTCAGGTTTCTGAGTAAGCACACCATCATTGTCGTCACTTACCACCAGGCGATGTGAACACCAAGTGTATTTTTCAACCGCAACTAAGTTTGTGAAGGAAATTATTATTGACTGATCACCTTTATTGTTTTTGTTTAGTCTATTTGTTTTGCTACTATTGTTTTCTGTGTATAATCCTTTTAAATATTTTAAGTTTTGTGTTCGTAGTATAATTTAATTAGTTAGATTAGTTTAGTATTAGTCAAGGCCTATCTGAAAACCAGCGCTGCAATCACTCTGTGGTTGCAGCATCAGCTGAGATAGGCCTTTTGCTTTAGTATATATTTAGTTTATAAATTTCTGTTCTTTCTTTTACGCAATACATTTATTTTTCTTTCTTTCTTGATATCTCAAAAACACATGCATGCATATAAAAAAACTGTTTTAAAAATACTTATGATACAATTTTATATGATACCCGATTTACTAACTGCACTTTAAATTTTCACCTACCCCCATATTTTAACCCCTTTCCCAATGTTAACAATATCTTTCCACAACACAGGTCACCATCCTGTGTAACCATTCCAAATTCAAAGATAGCATTAGTGGCAGTTGAGATAGTCAGCTATGACAGATGGACACTATAGTGATCAAAAGTTTAATTTTTCCATCAGACGTTCGGAGCCCTAAAATATCAAGCCATGGTAGCCCAGTTGGGTAGAGCGTCAATCCTTGAACAATCAAAGTCTGGGCTCCAATATATTATTTCGAATTTATGTACGACCATTGGCTTTTCGTTAACGGAATACATCGTGAGGAAACCTGCACACCTGAAAAGAAATTCAAAGGTGTGTGTGAAGTCTACCAATCCGCACTGGTCGTAAGCCTGAGCCCCTGCAGTGGGGACATAAAAAGGCTGTTGATGATTGATGAACACTAATGATACCAAAATGGTCGTGGATTTGTGAGTGTGAGTGAGTACCTAATTCAACTTTAGCGGTCGATGAGAGGGAGTCGTAGTTCGGCTCTACTTCTTTAAATATCTCCAGCCACGCACGCTCCCTGGCATACTTGTCTTTATACTCTGTGCATCTCTTGTTCCACAGCAAAGGGCGTTTCTTCACATACTGTATCAGATCCTGCGACCTAATTTCCAATCGAGCGAACCTGAAAGTTAAATTTTATAAATTAATTAGCTTCTGCCCGCGACGTCCACGGGATTTTTCAACTAACCCTGTACAAAAATCATAGCACTCTAGCTTTTTGAGATCGTGAATTTACATCATATTTTGATAGTTATTCTGCTTTCAGAACTGAACCTTAAAAATGTTGTACTTATATGCAGAAGAAAAATATCCATTTTTCTATCCACAGACGGACGGATAGACAATTTAAGAGTGTCTAACAAACAGTTCCGTTTTTTTGATCGGACGTAGAACGATGTTCTTCTAGTTAGAAGTATAGGTTTAGGAATCGTCTCTTATATATATGTTTACTTTTCTTCTTCTTTTCCCCCTTTATATAAACTTACCTATATCTTTTAGATATCATTGTACTACTGGAGCTCTCACACAATCTGAAATTAATCAGAACTAAATTAGAACGAGTATTTGCTTTTCAGCGTCACCCACCATCTTGATTTAGATTTCTTGTCTGTGTCTACGCCATAAAATGCCTAGACTTTGACAATAAGACCTAGATAAGACAATAAGATGTATATATTTTAAAGACGTATATATTGCCGGTCAAACAGAAGAACGGCAGACCTCCACCCGTATACTGTAGATATTCCTACAGCTCGCAACAAGCGTTTCGCGTACACATTTATCATGCGTACAGATAAAATATGGAATGCACTACCGGTTTCCGTGTTCCCCGAAAGCTACAACTTGGGAATCTTCAAAAGAGAGGCACCTTCTAGACCAACACGTAACATCGTCGACCTCATCGTCACTTACCATCAGGTGAGATTGAGGTCAAGTGTTGGTCTATCTTCAATAATAAAAAAATAAACCTACGTAAGAATCATACGACAAAAATATCCATTTTACGCCGAAAATACCTGACATCAGCTGATACTCTTCAAACTGCTGAATCTATTTTTACCAAATACAGGTAAGAACCACTATACATCTTCCTGCGATCACCAGTCTGCCTATCACGCGCAGTTTATATACTAGCTGATGCCCTCCATTTCATTCGCGTATAAACATAACACCTTTATATTTATATAAGTATCTGCCGTATATGTCCAACCTGAGGGTCCATTATAACTCTACCTCTTTGAAATATTATATTATTAAAGATTATGTCAAATCGAGTAGCGACCACGGACCGGAAAACGTTTACCGGGCCGACCTCCTTATGAGTACTAAAGTACTTTAGTACATTATATTTCTGTTTTAGGTGGACCAGCGACCCAGTAAAGGTCGCGGGGAGTAGCTTGATGGAGTCTTGAGACCGGTCTGAGGACTATGTCCAGCAGTGGACATTTTTATGCACATGGTGTGCATAGAATTTGGTCTTCATATCACGACAATACCGTAAGATGGATGTAAGTTAGGCGCTGCATGATACATTTCATTACAAATGTGCTATTAACGGTAATGTTTGGCGGCAGACCAAGACAACTTTTTTTAATAATAAAATTGAGTTTATTTTGTGGTCACTTGAAGCTAGCTTACTTATACGAAAGCAGCGGCCAACTCACTGATAAGTCAAAATAACCACTTGCTCTTTCCAAAGTAAACAATACCACGATATAATACAATGAATGAACTAACTATAATGCAGTTGTTTATCAGCGCACAATACAAAACAAAACGTACCCTTCTATCAAACTGGGATCCGGTTTCAAAGATGGCGACCATCCTTTCATGCGCTCCATTCTATTCGAAAAAATATCTCCTGGCACTCTAATATCGCACAAAATCAGTTCAATAATATTCCTGAATGTTAACAACTAAACTTTCGACGCATTTAAACGATATTGTTATTACAATTTTGAGCGAAAAGAACGTATGGTTTGTGTCAGAATCGGATCGGTACTGGGTACGGCAATGGCGCCGGATCGGGCGTCATCCGGCCGCGCGGGACGGCAGCGTAGCGAGGCGAAAGCGTCAGAGCGGCAACGTCGCTTGAATACTTACTATGAGGAATTGAGGACATTGCGTATGTTTATACATCATAAATTAATTGTCGTAATTCAATAATAATTTAATGAACATTTTTACCTTGTAGATTATATTTTTGCGGAAGACGTGATTCTTAATTTCTTTTATATAAATGTAGATTTTCTATTGTAGCTGTTTTTATACATTTATACAATATATTACTATTATGTGGTAGTAACCTATATGATATTCTCTTTGTATATCACTGTCAATGAGGATATAATATATTAAACACTTTTGCAAAAAGATTGCAAACCAAGAGAATATTATTGAGCTAAGTAATGTAGTTGTATAACCTAAAATGCACCCTATACAAGGCAATTGAGATCGGCTCGTCTGTGATCGGTTACTTTACACGGACATTGGCTTATCAAATTGCCCCGTGTATGGCGCTTTTAAAACTTCGGAACTGGCAAATCTTTTTCGTCGTCAATCAGACTATTTTGACGAAAAAGATTGGTTACAATGAGGCACTTTGAAAAAAGTTCTTCATTTCAAAAAGTTTCTGAATCAAACCGTAACTCTCAAATGTACATATTTTTTCGTATGAACTCAAATCATTAATTCCTAGTTTTCTTTTGTTTCATGTCGCATCATGCAACAGAGGGAGCTAGAAATGGTAAGAATTTTGATATTATTTAAGCGTCAGTCTAGCAGGTGCCTATTTACTCTTTGTTTGTACTCAAGAGGTGACGTCATCTTGTCCTAAAGCCTGGATGACACATTCGTCCCGCGGGACACACACATTTACTTTGATTTGAAATTTCAATATCAAATGCATTGACATATAAATGCTTTTTATAGCAAGGAGTTTATATACTAAATTCCTTGATGCAAAGCCACGTACCAAAGAGAATATAACTGCTGTGTAAATAAATAAATGTCAAATTGTTGCAAAGAAAGTAATTCAATTCAATTCTTGATATTTATGGCAACTACCAACTTCATGGTAATTCTGCCAAAATCTGGTGTCCAAAGAGGCAACGTGTAATAGGAAATAATCGGTTAGCCAGACAGCAAAGAAAGTAAGGGTGGGAGAAAGTTACTGCCATGACGTTTTATGACAGATTAATTTCTATCTCTTCCACGCCATCAACCTTTGAGAACTCATCTCACAGACGTCCCTGAAAATGCTTCATTATAAATTGAAATATAGAATTTTAAGTCTCTGTGTATCAAAGAGGATATAAGCTGTGTAGGACGTTTTTAATGTCAAATTTTTTTTTCAAATTAACGAAATTACTTACTATTTGTTCTTGACAAAGACATTTATCAGTTCAAGCATCACTAGTGACATACCGGTCAAAGCAAACAAAATTTTGACACTAAACTTGTTACCAGTTGGTAATAAGTCACTCAATCTAGCGTCACATCAGTTCACGCTTCCGTACGTACAAGTCATTCCCATTGACTTTCGAGGCTTCGACAGGTTTTCCCATGAAAATTTTACCGATCCCCGCCCGTTCTATTACCTATTTCTACATTGAAATGTCTCTGTCTGGGAAAGTTGATTTTTCTATTGGAAAATGTTAAATTTTTAATATTAAAACTTGGCATAACATACGAGTAATATATCACATGATTATCTACATCTACATCTACACTAATATTATAAAGAGGAAAGTTTTGATTGTTTGTTTGTTTGTTTGTTTGTTTGTTTGTATTGAATAGGCTCCGAAACTACTGGACCGATTGGAAAAATTCTTTTACCATTAGAAGCCGACATTATCCCTGATGGACATAGGCTATATTTATTTTTAGAAAAAATTAGAGATCATTACTAAAACTTCAGTAATGTAAACCAAGATGTAATATTTTTTGCCGTTATGGCGGGTTTGCGCCACGCCACGCACGCGCGCCGAGCGCTGTCAGTCGATCTGTAACTATGACTACGAAAAACAACGGCTGCTGTTGTAAAATGTTTTATTACGAGTCTTAAATATATTATTGTTGAACCAGAGCCTTTAGTCCGTTCTTTTCAATATCCCCGGAAAGAAGAGTAGACAGTGGATACGCCCGCTGCGCGACAGCCTGCAGCGGTCGTCCTCCACGTGCACCTGACGTGCGTCCGACGTGCATCCGAGTAGAAACGTGCGTGTTTCGTGGCCTGCCGTGGAGCGAACATGAGCGAACGAACATTGTATGCGAGCGCAGAATATTCTTCAGCAAGCACGGTTAGCAGGATTGTTTTAAACTTCAAAATGACGGAGGGGAACATGGAAATTAAACCTACAACGACGGTGGAAGCCGTGTGTGTGAAAGTGCCACCATTTTGGCCCGAAGAGCCAGCGCTTTGGTTCGCGCAGCTGGAAGGACAGTTCGTGCTTGCCAGCATCACCGCAGACAGCAAATACAATTATGTCATATCGAATCTTGAGTTCAAATACGTGTCAGAAAACAAAGATATAGTTAAAAACCCTCCCGGTGCGAACAACTATGACAAAGTTAAAACGGAACTGAACGGAACTGTCTTCATCGCAAGAGCAGCGAGTGCGCCAGCTACTCACGCACGAAGACATCGGGGACCGCAAGCCAGCACAAATTCTTACGGCACCTACAAAGTTTGGCCGGTCCGAGCGTACCCGACGATTTTGTACGTTATATTTGGTCGAGGCACCTGCCAACGAATGTACAGGTGATTATTGCGTCGCAGCCTAAGAAAGCCTTTAGTCGGTTCTTTTAAATCTCCTGGGAAAGAAGAGTAGACAGTGGATACAGCCTGCAGCGGTCGTCCACCACGTGCTACGCCGTAAAATGTCTTTCATCGCATGTGCTGCGGAAACTATGAATAATCAACAGAACAAGAACATCAAAAAGCTATTTTCTCTGTGTTATAAATAAATAAAAGTATGGTTTTAGATTAATTTCTATGGTTGTGATGTGCTGAGACCTTGCTTTTTCCACATTTCAGGATTCTAGGTCAAACGGGAAATACCTTATAGGTTTTGATTCTCTTGCATTCTCTAAGGAAATTGTCTAAAAGTGCGGCTTAAACAGACATATCTTTTTATTGTGTTGACGTAGAAGTTTGATTTTTTCACAAATCTAAGAGACTGCAGACTTGAGTACTTGATATTAATTTCAACTTGATACCTTTACGCATACATTTACGTATACACTGAGAAAAAGGGTATTGACTGACAGACAGACGGACAACAAAATGATCCTTTAAGGGTACCTTTTTAGGGTTCCTTAGTCCAATAAAGAACCCTTATAGCTTCACTCTATCCCTCTGTTCGTCTGGCTGTCCGCGGCTTAGCTCAGAGACCCTGACTACTAAATAGCTGTAATTTGGTATGGGTATACATGGTATCACGATAGCAAAGTGGTGGTAGAATAAAAAAACTTGGGGATGAAATATTTTTTCACGTCACGTCATTGTGTGGGGTATCGTTGAAATATTACGCTTGAAAGTGAGAATTTTTGTCCGAGTTGAGTGTCCCCCTCCCCTCTATCTGCTAAACTGGTGCTTTTAAAAATCTGAAAAATTCATTAACATTAAATCCAAACCACTTATTGTTCCGAGCAACTACGGAGCCCTGCACTGCGCGTGGACTGACGCACACTCGGCTGCTTTTTAGGGTTCCGTACCTCAAAAGGAAAAAGGAACCCTTATAGGATCACTATGTTGTCCGTCTGTCTGTCAAGGTCCTTTTTCTCTGGAACGCGTGAAGGTATCAAGTTGAAATTAATATCGAATTAATGCGAATCTGCGGTCCTTTGGACCCGTGAAAAAATGAAGTTTCTAGGCCAACGCAATAAAAAGATATAGCTGTATTTCAGACCATTTCCATACAAAATGCAAAGAAACCAAAACCTATAGGGTACGTCCCGTTGAGCTAGAACTTGAAATTTGACAAGAAGCAAGGTCTTACAGCGCAACCATAGGAATAAATCGGAAAACCAGGATTTTCTAAAATTAAAATTTTTTCTTTGGATTTGGCAATAATTTAAAGTCTCAAAAATAGCGTTTATGCTAATTTGTGCGGTATATAATAAGAGGTTAAGGCGCGGAGTCTCTATCTGAGGGTTCCGGGTTCGAATCCAGCCGTGTACCTATGAGCGTTTTTCAATTCAAGTACATTATTCGAATGCTTGACGGTGAAGGAAAACATCGTGAGGAAACCTGCATGTCTTGAACAGGCATGTGAAATCCGCCAATCAGCACTGGGCCCGCGTGGTGGACTATGCCCCATACACTATCTGTAGGAGAGTAGGCCTGAGCTCATACAGTGGGGACGTATATAGGTAGATGATGAAATAAATATATGTCTATGTAATTCATCTTAAATAAAGCGTGGTTTAAAGAAAAAACCGCTCGCTTCGCTCGCGTAGCTACCGCGTTTTAGCTACAATGCCAAACCTAACCAATCAAAAATCTCACCTGAATGGATATCTTTTTTTCTCTAGCAAGTAGTTTCGCCAACAACAAACAACCTGTGTGGGGTTTCAGACCAACTCCCTTAACACCAAAAATTCATAGAAACGTCAAAATTAGTTGACCATTTTAAACATTTTAAACACCAACTCAACCCCTCGCGGTCGGTTGTCTGTAAGCCACAAAATACCGCGTGAATTAATTTACGAAATTTTTCATAAAACTAACAACTGAATCACTTTTTTGTCCTTCTGGTGTTATGTCTATCAAGACCATTTTTCTCAGGGACGTTGGTCGCGTAGGGATATGAAGCTGAAAATACATTTACGCTTATCCAAAAATGTTTAAAAAATAAATGTCTACCCGTGCGAAGCCGGGGCGGGCCGCTAGTCACAAAATAAAATGTTGAATGTCATTTTGAGTAAAACATGAACAAAAATAAAAATCAATGGACCGCTACCACGACAACTTACCATGTCCATTGTCCACGCGTGGCTGATGGATTGGTGATCGCAGTAGACAAGTATCTCACTATTGCTCGGCTCTTGTTATTTTCCCTGTCGCCTTTTGCGACTAACCGAATCATACGCACGAGATCCACAGACATTTCATGAGCGAAAATTCACATTAACTTTTGACTATTTAAAGCTCCCATCCCAAATGAACGGACAACGTTGCAGAGCGAACCACAAGTTTCGTACAAAACGGTGGCTTTGCAGCAACCTTCCAGCCGTATTTTTGAAGCCATAAAGCCGCTGCACAAACACGCTGGGACCTGGATAAAATACCGGCGGAAAAACTTTTGTTCAAGTTAGAGGTTAATTCGTAGTTCCTCCCAGGTTTCACGGCGTGAAGCTTTTTTTTCATGTTTGATAGCTTTTCGCTTTTCATCATATCATTAAATAAAGTCCCCCGACACGTCTGTCTGTCTGTTCGCGATAAACTCAAAACTACTGAGCGGATTTTGATGCAGTTTTCCTTTGATCAACAATCGGTTTTCATATGTCAACATGCTAGTTATAGAGTAAGGCATAGATGTATACTCGTATAAGTCAGAGAGATTTAAATATAGTAATAGGTTATAGAGCGGGCATTGGGAAACGTTTCATATAAACATTTTGATCTCAAAAGTCAATCGTATGTCAAATGTCTTGTACGGCCGCGTGACGTGATGTGACACTAGATTGAGTAACTTATTACCAATTGGTAATAAGTTTAGGATCAAAATTTTTGTTTGCTTTGTCCGGTCTATTACTATTAATGTTAAATGTATTTGATATAAGTTAAGGTTTTGTGTACAGTAGTTGAGACCACAGCATCTTTGACACCACCATCTCGAGAAACAATCTGTCTAGATGTTCTTTTGTTTGTTGGCTATTTACGCGACAACAGCTCTATTAAGTTTATTCATATCGTTTATTGCTCTCCATGAGTTTGATTGAGGTGTTAACATTTAGGTGTGCACATCATGGAACCCAGGCAGGGTATTGCAACATTGCACGCTGTACTTAAAACTATACATAATATACACTGAAAATAATATAATTTCATTTACAAAATGTTATATAATGTTTATTTGTTATTCAAGCTGGACATATTTTGCTTGGCACTCAGATATGCTAAACAGTGGACTGTTGTCGATTGCCGAGAAAAGGAGAACGTTTTATGAGCACCCTGTGTACATTAAGTAGACACTGCACAGGGTGCTCTCTGCTCTGAGAGCTTCTCTAAAACTAGCCTCAGTCTGCGCCGGAATTTCCGTTTTGTTTGAGGGAGCGTGCCATTTCATAGTGCAGTCCAGTTGCAGACAGCACAAAATGTGAATCACTTGATTGTGCCTATAGATTATTGTCTCTGGGAAGCTCTTTGTGACACTTATAAGTATTTTGAGCAGAGAGATTTAAATATAGTAATAGGTTATAGAGCGGGCATTGGGAAACGTTTCATATAAACATTTTGATCTCAAAAGTCAATGGTGTGTCAAATGTCTTGTACGGCCGCGTGACGTACAGTGACACTAGATTGAGTAATTTATTACCAATTCGTAATAAGTTTAGGATCAAAATGTTTGTTTGCTTTGTCCGGTCTATTAATATTAATTGTCTTTGATTTTGAGAAACCTAAGACTCCAATTTTAGAATAAAATCATTACATATATTCCCGTAGATGTCATTAAAGGTGATTTAGAAATGATTTGAGGAGATTTTTCGTGTCCACCTCTGATGAGCTGGGGATATTGAAATATTACTCATGCTTACGTCTTAATAACAAATCAAAAATCAAAATGTTTATTTGTAAGCCTTAAATGTAAAATAATAATAATATCAAACATAAAACTATAAAGACAAAAAACTATTATATTTATTTATTTCTGACCTAGTCTGGACGTCACTTTATCTTTGCCAACTATTTAATACATCGCGCTGCCCCTGTGTGCGTGGAGAATGGAATAATTTGCTCCTCGCAGCGCCGGAACAGCTTTGATATCTCGGAGCTTTGTACACACCCTGTATATCTAACGTGGAATGGTGGTGGAAAAGTTTAATGAACCAAATGTAAGATATATAGGATATCTTACATTCGGTTCATTAAACTTTTAAATCTACTTGATGGCTTTTAAACATACGTAGCACAGAATTAATATAGTACTGTAACTTGGTTACCGAAAGAATGGACCTCGCTGGAATGTGAATCCTCCCCGCTCGCCTCCCCGCGGTCGTCCTGTCGCCTCAGCACGTTCGCATACCGTCGCAGTGACGTCAACGACGCCAGGTCCAAACTTATAGTAAACTGATTGTACTACAGAACGGATGTCCACCGCCTCCCGCCGATCCGCGATACCTCACCTCACCCCGTAAGAATGTAACCCGCTCAAGGGTTCGGTAGTATGGCGCGCGCGAATTAGCTCATATACAAACGTCATTCGTTCGATGTTTATTTGAAGTGTCCGGTCTGTTATAAGCACCTCCGTGGCTTAATGTCTAAACACTTCGACTCACAATACATAGGTACTGGGTTCTATTCCCGTGGGTACCTACCTTTGCTAGCTTGGGTAGGTAGAAGTGTATTTACTATGTCCTGTTACCATTTTACCTAAGTCTGCACCCAAAATAAAGTGTAAATAGCACTATTGAGTTCCGGTGTAAAAGGTAGCAGAGCAACCGCCTCAATACCGACTTTCCATCGAACGGCCCTATCGTCACTTACCTTCAGGTGAAATGAAGGCCAAATACAATGCAAAAAAATTCCAGAAGTCTCCATTGAAAGAGCTTTCTTTGACAAGCATTGTTTCGTTAAAAAGTATCTAATTTAGAAACATACTGAAATATCCAGCAATTTATTTATGTTGGAAATATTACATTCCTTGCATTTATTACGCCATGTAGCCTTATTTATTCCTTCATATGTTCACAAAATAAAATTAATATGAGAAAATAAATTATGAATTCCAGAGATTCCATATTTAGACGTTCTGCGAAACAGCGAATTGTTTAATTTGTCCGTAGCATGAGCTACATTGGTAATAAAGTTACAGTATGTAATCAAGGGGCAATTCAAAGGTTTGTTAGTCTGTTTGTCACTTGAATAAACAACTGACGGTAAACAAGAGATTGGCAGGAATGTTTGTGCCGTATTTCTTTCTTTTAGTTATTGTTTTATTTTGGTGTCAATAATGTGTTTGCACTTGGTGGTAAGTGACAATAAAGCTATGAGAAGTATGAGAGAGAGAGAGAACTATGAGATGGAAGCTTGCTTATTCAGCCGGGGTGGTGTCGCTGACGGAGACGGCAAAGACGGTTCTCCTCGACGTGCAATAATCCCAGCGCTTACCGCAGCTATCGGCACATTCCGGGCCGATTTTCTCCGATCTCTTCATCACAAAGCAACGCCCTAAGCCGAGGACGAGCCCGAGCACGCCCTTAGGCCTGTTACTAGTAATAATAGTACCGGTTGAGCGCCTTCCGCGCTCGCTTGTCCGGGTGAAGCTGGAGAGGTCGCAGGACCAACAGCATCAAGTCCATTCGAAAAACAAGCTACGTGGCAGTGCATTGGACAAGAATGCTATCAAAGCAGTCGGACCACGCAGTCCCAGGGTCACAGCTCACCCAGTGTGGATCTGATAGGTACAAACTTAAGCCTACATTTAATGAAATATTGTCATGGGTAGCTCAGTTGGGTGGTCATCAGTCCTTGAACAATCGAGGTCTGGGTTCGATCCTGGCTCGTACCAATGCGTTACAATTTGTTACAAAAATGTACAAATGATAAAATCATTACCATTGGCTTTTCGGTGAAGGAAAACATCGCGAGGAAACCTGCACACTCCTGAGAAGAAATTCAAAGGTAAGTCTACCAATCTCTGTAGGTGAGTAGGCCTGAGCCCCTGCAGTGGGGACATATAATAGGCTGGTGATGTATGAACTTAATGACGTCATAGAATTTTATATTGATGTTCGTTGCAGAATCTGTCAATGCCACTGTGACGAAACTCAGGTGCAATTTTATCTGACATTGTCGAGTGCATTCTTGTCACGTTATCCACGCTCCGGGCGCGTGCGTTCCTTTGATGCACCGTGCAGTAAAGGATTTGCGAGGAGCATTCCAGATCTAGACTCTTTTTAAATACCTTCTAGATGTATTCTATATCAGATATGCCGAATACTTCCAAAGAAATGAAGAAATAAGTAACGCCTTCAAAAATAACTAGAGAGTGACATCAACTGCCCTAAAGGTCTACAGCATTCACGCCCTAAAATGTTCACATTTAGAGGTTGAATTTTTTGAGTGTACAATCGGTTTTTGTTGATTTTCTCATAAAGCGCTGATTCAGTTATATGGAATCATCTGAGAAGAATTCTCTACCCAAAAAAGAATTATCAAAATCGATTCATGATTAGTAGAGTTATCGCGTAACATACATACAAAAAAAACTTACAGTCGAATTGAGAACCTCCTCCTTTTTTTGGGTCGGTTGAAACCCCCTACTATTGTCACAGAATTAATAAAGTACTGCATACAGAACGTACGTTCACCGCCCCCCACCGATCCGCGATACCTTCCCCCGGAAGAGTTCGCCTATGTGGTCTAATGGCTACACGCTTGGACTAGCAATCCAGAGGTCCCGGGTTCGATTCCCAGTGGGGTACCTATCGATACTCGGTTGGTTGGTGGTAGGACATTTTCTATGTCCGTTTGGGTAGCGACCACCAAAACACCTAAGTCTGCCGCCAAACAGCAGTGTTAATAGCACTGTAGTCTTCCGGTATGAAAGGTAGCAGAGCCTTATTGGCTTGAGGCTTATGGGTGCGCACGCTTACCATACAACGGCCTTACGTCACTTACCATCAGAGGAGATTACCATCAATTCAATTCAAATATACTTGCGATGTGGCTTGCCCATTGCCACTTCAGCTCACTGACTCGTTGAACTATGTCGGTCGAAAGTAGGTCTTTGTTCGAGAAATTCCGAGCATAGCAAACAGTTCTAACCTTTTTTTAACTAAGGGTTATCTTAAAAATATACTCCTTAGGGGAAGAGTCAGGAGAAACTGAAAAACTGGCACACGCACTGAGTGGAGAAGGCGCTCTTCAGCATACCCGGCTAAAAAGAAGCGACATACCGACCCTACATAAAAGATTTACCACTTGACATAAAGAGAGTCGTGTGAAAAGAACTTTCACACAAGTATGTCTCTTGAGGAAAACATATACTGAGGAATCAAACAAAGAAGTGGCTTATTGTTGTAAAACAGATTGCCATGAAGCAGAAACACACAAAAAAGTGAAGAGTCCTCCTGTGGCCATCCGCTGCGCATATCAGGGAGTTCTGGGTCCTCCAGAGGAACGTCGCCAGTGCTCCCCTCGCGCGATGCATTGTGCTCTTCCCGGATTGATGTGTCAGCCATTGCACTCTCGCAGAGCGGACTCTGCAGTGGAAAGGGTGCCACGCGATTTCCACTGCCCTTTCGGGATCGAGGCAGGACAGCCGGAGCCCCCACTCAGGCTGCCTCCGGTCCCTTGCCCTTTAAGTTCTTAATTGTGGTTCTAATCCTCTGAACACACCACAACAGATTTGTTTTTCTAAGAAAACACCGCTCATTCAAGCCATTGTTGTGAAACCTTTGTTATTCTTGTTGATATCATGTTACATAAGTCTCTTTATGTTATTTTGGACATACATTTTCCGATGAAAACATGTATCTTATAAGTACTCCGACGTAAACAAACCAGATTGGTACATATTAACATATTTCATAGTAAAATATATGCGACCACAATATGTGGGGCCGATACAAAATATAGTGGAGAATTTATCATAATAATATCGGCAATAACTCAGCTATGGATATGGTTTCTCGGTTTGTACGTAAAGTTTGCACGCTTAGATAATGTCCATACACCCGAAAAGAATATGTGGTTATTTAAAAAAAATTAAACAAGTGAATGAAAAATGAATTTTGAAATGCCTGACTGCGTGAAGTATTTAAATTTGTTAGATTTTTATTTATCCAGTGTCACTCTCAGAGCAAATTACGAATCTAACGACACCTCTCAAGCTAACATCCATTGAGCCGTTCACCGCAGAGCGTGTCAAATCTCGAATAATTTACGCGTTCAAAAAGAACAAAAAAATATTTTTTTTGTTGATTTCCTCAAACAGCGCTCAATCAATTTCGCTAAAATTTATACGGGACCACCACTGAAGTATGTTCTATCAAAAAAAAATAATTATCAAAATCGGTTCACTATTGGCGGAGTTATCGCGTAACACACATACAAAAAAAAATACGCATCGAATTGAGAACCTCCTTTTTTAAAGTTGAAAACATAACCATCCTTCTGGTGCAGTCGGGTAAGAATATTTTGCAATATGTTTAAAATACGAATAGAGAGATATAAACACACATCATATTAGCCTCACTCCCTCCCTAGTGACCGCGAATCCGACTCACACTTGACCGTTTTTTATATGAAATTGCTTTGTACTTAGCATGTCATTAAAAATAAATATGTTCATACTAACACATTTCTATCTCAAAAGTCGAATTGTATTAAAAAGTGTTCTGTGATAAATGTCTCAGTAGTCCGCTATTCTATTTAATCGATCGACTGAGACAACAAAGTCTCATCTGTTTGATACTTACAGCCATCTAGGGGGTGAAAAATACACTAATTCTATAAAATTGCTACCCCTTTAGATTTTGCAGGCCAAACTTCGAAAAAAAAACTTACTTATAAGCTGTGTTACAATGTATAAAATAGATTAGTGTTTACCCGAGATTTCGTCTTCGTGGACTTTTGAAATCATCCCACGGGAACTATTTGTTCGATTGGGATAAAAGTAGCCTATGTTCTTCTTCGGCACTTCAACTATCCCTATACGAAAATCAAGTCAGAACTCTCCGTTACGACGCAAAGAAAAACAAATAAAATCACTTTTGCTTTTATAATATTAGCGTGGATTAGAATGGATATGATCATCATCATCACCAGCCTATATATTCGTACGTCCCCACTGCAAGTGCTCAGTCCTACTCTCCTGCATAGAGTGTATCGGATATAGTACACCACGCGGGACCAGTGCGGATTGGTAGACTTCACACACACCTTTGAATTTCTTCTCAGGAGTGTGCAGGTTTCCTCGCGATGTTTTCTGTCACCGAATAGCCAATGGTAATGATTTTTATCATTCGTACATAAATTCCAAATAACAAATTGTAACTGGTACAAGCCAGGATCGAACCAGACCTCGATTGTTCAAGGACTGACGCTCTATCCAACTCAGCTACTTTTATGGATACCAACTGGTGTCTAAAAGTTGGACTATAACAATTCGGATGTTCCGGGTTTGATACCCAGTGGTGGTACCTATCGGTACTCTATTTGGTTGGTGACGTCATTTTTTACATCCGACTAGCTAGGTACCACCATGTTTCTTATGTCTGCCGCCAAACGTCAGTGTTAATGGCACTGTTGCGCTCCGGTATGAAAGGTAGCAGAGCCAGCTCCTCATTAGATTGGGGCTTTTGCATGCGCACGCTTACGAGACAACCTTTTCGTCACTTACCATCAGCGCTTGATGAAGTGACGTAAAGCCAACGATAGAAGCGTCCAGTCTCGGTTTTAGAATGAGACGTCCCATGTCACCGCACCATGAGACGTTTAAAAAATGCAGTTCATCTTATTCAAAGCGATAAACTGAAGAAATTGAACGCGTCGCAAATGTACAGCGATAAATAAATATATAAATAAAAGAGAGTACCAGTTGGGATTGTTGTGCGTCACAGTAAATTTAGCGAGCTCGGCTAACACGGGATAGCTCTCTCCTTGGAAGTTGCGAGTGGAACTGTACGGGGGGGAGTTGCGACGAGCAAAGGTGGAATCCCGACACATGACACGGATAATGTTACTTATGTCCAATACAAGCAATACCAAAGAGAACAATACAGTCAAAGTGTTGAAGTGTGCGGGGGAAGGGAATGCATGGTCACTATGCCACATATAGTACTTACGTGCATCGCCTACCGCCGATCTGCGGTACCTCACCTCCCCCGCAAGAGACTGACGCAGAAAGTGGCCGTACGTATATCGCGCGCGGACTACTCACATGCGCTTTGTATACCAACGTCATCCGTTCGATGTGTGACGCTATCACGACATTTGTTCTAAGTGTCCGACGTGTGACAATAGTGCGCTGGTAGAGAATTGGACGATGATTGGTCGTAAGTGGCCGTAAAAAAAATTGTCATTAGTTTCCACCCCGATCCCTTGAAGTTAAGGCCCCCCCGAGTAGAGAAATGTTGTGTAATTATTGAAGAAAAAAAATCCAAAATGGCTGAAATAATACTTTTCACGTTTTCTACGCCCCTACCAACTCTATTTTGAAAGGTATCGAAAAACTGGATTGCATAAAAACTCATATATAATTAACGAACCTGCTTGCGAAATTTCACAAGAATCGGTTGAGAAATGCGAACTGTATAGGAGAACATCCGTACCGTGCCCCAACTGAAACGGAGACGGTTCGCTTTCTCGGTCAATTAATGCTTATGGACCAGAGCATCTACCATGAGTTTACGCAGTCGATAACGTGTATCGTTAACTATCGCTCTGTCCTTGTCACGCGCATCTCGACTGAGAAGCATTTCCGATAGTATTCGATAGACGCACAAGCCTTTGATCAATCAAAACAGTAACAACTCATTGGTCCTAAAACATCAAATCAACACCAAAGTAAATTCAGTCACATGCCGATTTGTAGACAGAAAATGACCCAAAAAGTATGGATTACAATTTATTTTGTCAGTGCAAAAACATATTATAACTCTTGACAGTCTTGCACCTTTCTTTAGGATAAAAAATAATTTCTAATTCTAATACCAGCTCGACGTAATTTCCACGCGTGTGTACCCCTAGCTTCCGTACTAGGATTAAATAATAGTAAAATACTTGGCAACTCGCGAATCCAAACATCCCTGCCAAGCACCCGCTTCAAGACGTAATTAATTTGTGAATTCCCCCTAACCAAAATGAATTACACGCCATCTTTTGGTTAATTAAAAACGAAATTAGCCCGTCGAGTGTTTAAACTGCGAGATTAGAAGTCTCGTAGCAAATATTTGACATGGCAGCTAAGGAGACTTGTTTCAAACTGTTTGGAGGCGTTGATTGGGTACTTGTTTATGTATTCAGATGATTTTGTGCCCATAGACCTGCTCTTCTTTTTGAAGTAAAAATAAATCGGCTCTTGTTCATCGCCTCCTACCATCCTCAGGGATCGCAAGTATAGCGCGCGCGTACTCATCCACACATGCGCCTTTTTGGGGTTAGGAATCGATATCACGACATTTAAATGAAGCATATAAAGTGTCCGGCCCATGCCCTCTGATACGACACGTGGTGGTCCTGTTTTCAGCTCAGACTTACCCGTCTCCTCACCACAAAGCATTTCCACCTCAGATTTGTTAATTGTTGTGATTTACCAGGACCATGTAAAATTCTCGATGAAACTCACAATAAAGACCCGCAATGATATAACTGTTCTGTGGCAAAGTCTAATTTATAGTAAAATATAAGATGACGGTCACTGCTGGGCGATAACACCTCAATATCGCCATTTATTATATTAGTAGTGACATCTATGTGAAGAAAAGACAAGCAGTAATGATGTCAAAGTGTTTCTAGCCCTCTGTATTACGCCATCCTTCTATAGTCTAGCTGCTCACCTCTGCTCATCCACTTGGTCTGCACTTTCCTCGGGCTCCCAACAAAGGACCTACAAAAGCGCGCCTCGCTCTGTCTACAATTTAAAACTATGTTATTTTTCCATCTTACTCGTCTCGTTTGCCTGACGACAGTGTGGCCATGTTTGTTTAAATATCGGACATTTTGTTTTGTTTCTAAGTAGTAACGAGAAACCGACACAGTGGCGCAATAGTTTGAACGTTATATTAGATGCGCAACACACGCGGAAGGTCCCGGGTTCAATCCCAAAGGGGACATTGTAAAATTCGCTTTGTGAGACACACCCCAGTTCGGTTAGGATAATGCGTTCAATTCATTTAAAAACGATGTTTTATCGTTTATTAATACACTAGCATTCGCCTCCGATTTCGTCGTGTATGCTTTATCGATTGGGATAAAAAGTAACCCATGTTCTTTTCCTGCCCTTCAATCCTCAATCTTCAATCCAATATCCTAAGCGTAATTTTTTTATGGTACGAGTATAATGGTATTGCAATTGTTCTTTATCTCACCTGATGGTAAGTGGCGTGCGTACCCAAAAACCTCAATCTAATGAAGTGCTAGCTCCTTTCCTTACCGTCCTTACCTTTTATACCGGAGCACAACAGTGCTATTAACACTGCTGTTTCTCAGCAGACTTAGGTAGAATGGTGGTAGCTATTCAAGCGGACAAAGAAAATGTCTTATACCACCAATCAAACCGAGTACCGATAGAAGACCCAGTGACCATCGAACCCGGGCCTCCGGATTGCGGATGTAATTAACCAATTGCATTTAATGGTAACTGTACCTACAACATATAAAACAGAGGTCAGTTGGGTAGAGCGTCAATCTATTAACGATTGAGGTCTGGGTTCGATCCTGGCTCGTACCAATGAGTTACAATTAGTTATTTGGAATTTATGTACGAATGATAAAAATTATTACCATTGGCTTTTCGGTGAAGGAAAATATCATGAGGAAACCTGCACGCTCCTGAGAAGAAATTCAAAGGTCGTGTCTACCAATCCGCACTGGTCCCGCGTGGTGTACCATGTCCCATACACTCTCTGTAGGAGAGTAGGCCTGAGCCCCTGCAGTGGGGACGTATATAGGCTGGTGATGGGATGTGTACATACAATGGCATGTGCCATGGTCACCCTACAACAGCCCCAGTCCAAGTGGCTTGTAAACCACTTCTTGCCTTCCTCTTGGTTTTGTTTGGTAAATACGAATCTCTTGTTTACAAATACATATATTTAAACATGCTAGAATAATCTTTTTTGCTTTTTATAAAACCAGTTAAACTACGGAACCCGTGGCGTGGCCCGACACGCACTTTACCAAATTTTTTGTAAATCTTTATGTCCTTTATATCGCCTCCATGCCGCCATTTTCAATTTTATGTGAAGTTATATAGTCTGTAACACGCGGACAAACTTAATGACACCTCATTTGTCAAAATACCATGAACTGTTTAGAAGATATTAGAGAATTGATGAACATACGAGTATAAACATACAAATCATAACCCATCCTTTTGGCTTCGCCTTAGTCGGGCCAAACCGCTAACACACATCACCCTGTAGAAGCCATGTGCTCTAAATCCAGTACAATTAGATGTATACAGCGTGCTCCATATTTACTGGTCCCGAGCCTGTTATTCCATCTATCAAATAGATTACAGGATATTTATAGACGAGAGTACTATGTGTTGGTCGTAAAGTCCCGCAGTTTCAGTGCTAATAGTATGGATTTTGAGGGACTTCGCGTTACGTACAGTCCCCAAGGTGTGATACAGTGATTTCTGTGAGTGTTCTATTTGAATTTATGGTTGTTTTTCTGCATTCCTCTGTTGTTGATAATGTTGGGTTTGAATGGAATAGACTTTAGCCAAGTGTGAGTAGAACGAAGAGATTTAAAGATAGTAATAGGTTCTAGAGCGCGCATTGGGAAACTTTTCATAGAAAAACTTTAATCTTGAAAGTTAATTGTACGTCAAATGTGTTGTGGCGACGCGTGACATGATGTGACACTAGACTGAGTGACTTATTACCAATTGGTAATAAGTTCAGGATCAAAATGATTACTTTGTCCGGTTTATTATATGGAGTATTTCAGAGGTTTGTTCTTGGCCTTCATCTCACCTGATTGCAAGTTACTATAGATAGAAAGCGTGCTCATCCAGTACCTTCAAGCTAATGAGTACTTGGCTCCAGCCTTCCATACTGGAAAATCAGCCGAGCACCACTTAGGTAATATTATGTTAGTCAGGTGGGCACTAAATACACAGTATTGATAGTTACTCCACTGGGAATCGAATCTGGAGCCACGGAGGTAATTATATTGTATACCTCAAGAATAGAAACTAGCAAAATGTGCGAATAAAGTAACGATAAAGGAAGCGTGTTTGCCCTCAAATCTCAAGTTAAATATGAACCCGAGGCTCAAGTTGATCAATATTACTGCTATTACGTGAAAGATAGACAAACCAACTAACTAGTTTATTATTATTATACAAACTTTTAGCCTATGGAACATATTTAGCAACTGCTTCATTAATCCGTCTGAACGCGGGATTTGACATTGACATTTCCTGAACGGCGTGTGATTGGTTGACACATTGGAGCTGGTTTGTCGTTTAGGACCAATGAGTTGGTGCCAGAGCTTGTTGAACCGCTCTCGCTGCCTCCTGTGCCCTAAGCCACAATCCGATCACAAAGTCGTTAGTTTAAATCCTTTCTTAGCTATTGAATGGTTTGATTACTTTAGTTTAGCCAGTTAATTACAGCTAGGGTTGACACACAAGAGTTTTATAACATTTAATTCTTCATAGACATACATTTTCTTGACTTACTGACACAAGCGCCCAGTGGTAACCGTTTGAGATATACATTTGAATTTAGAACATTGATCGGGCACTGGCGGGCAGAGTGGCCGTGGCCGCGAGTTACCAATTCGTTCATGTTTACATACGAAGGTACCGGATTCGATTCCCAGTAGGGATACCTGTCGGTACTCGGTTTAGTTGGTGGTTGGTGGGTGCTAGCTACCACCACCCAGGCTGTATTTAAAGCCCGAGAACACACGACAATTACACATAGCTAAGAAGATATGAAATACTTGAGTTATAGTTATTTATTTATTTATTTAGAGACACCAACAAGTTACATTCCAAATACATACAGAATATAAACTTACATAACTAATTACTAAAAATGTTAACTTAATTATAGGTATCCACAGCTTACACAAAAATTCACGTTTAAAAGAATGACAGTCAAAAATAGAAGTACAGAAATATAGAATTATAATGTTTTTACACTTTTGAATAAAATCACAGTTTCTTTCTTCCAACGGTCGGAGTTTTGAGTTTTTCATTAATTCATCCATTTATAAAACTACCGCAGCTGTTTCGCAGCAACCCTACAGTTAAATCACGGTTAAGTTCTACTTTTACCTCAGTTTGGAAATGAGTCAGTTTGCGTTTTAGCGAGAGTTTGTGGAACAATACGTGGCTTAGCTTTTCTTATAGTTCTTTGAACAGTAGACAATTGTTTAAACTTTTAAAATGTTCGTTGTTACCATCAATGACAATTGCCAAAAAAGTGGAGCACATGTTTATCATAAAATATGGTGAAAACAGATGTTATATAAATTTTAAATAATTACGCATATTTTACCAAAAGAGGCATGCAAAAAACAATAGTAATAATGAAGTACTAACTAGAATGCTAAATTATTTAAATTAAATTAAATAGAATCCAAATAATGTTAAGAAAGCATGTCAAATTAAAAAATTTAATACAATCCTAATAAAATTACAGCCAGGGTAACAACATGTCAATTTTTCCTATAGTTAATTATTTCCTTTGTGACCTAAGGCTGCCGCCAAACAGCAGTGTTAATAGCACTGTTGTGTTCCGGTGTGAAAGGTAACAGAGCCAGCACGTCATCACCGTGAGACAACGGCCTTATCACTTACCATCAGGTGAGGTGAAGGCCAAGTGCAAACTCATCATACAGGAATAAAAAACCGGCCAACACGAAGTGTTACGTACCATTACTCGTATCTATAAAAAGTGCAACAAAATCGTATCTGTTGTATGGGATATTTGTTTTATTTGAATTTAATTGTTGTGTTCTAGTGTATAAGCTATTAAATGTCTACCTCTTGCCGTTATCAAAATTGAGCAAAAATAATCAAAAAAATCACGTTGGTTGTATCGGAGCCCCCTTAAATATTAATTTTATTCTGTTTTTTAGTATTTGTTGTTATAGCGGCAACAGAAATACATGATCTGTGAAAACTTCAACTGTCTAACTATCACGGTTCATGAGATACAGCCTGGTGGCAGACGGACAGCGGAGTCTTATTAATAGGGTCCCGTTGGTTACCCTACGGAATCATAAAAGCACGGGCACAGTTTCGAAAAAAATGCATGGGAAATACATTTTCCATATATTAAGACGCTTATTCGAACGTCCCTGACATCCATCTCAAGTTGAAATAAACTTGGAATAGATAGCAGCTCATACGAATGCAGAACTATATCTCAGCCGCTGCTCAACTTGGAGTAGTGAGGGAACTTGAAAAGTGCCAATTTAAACTCGGCTTGTTTGAAATGACACGAAAGCTGGGGAGCTGGCAGTGACAGGGGGAAATATCTGGAGCTGCAACTATTTTAGGTATCTGTGAGGGACTGTGAGATCATGTTCTGCCATTGACATTTGCCTAAACCACCCTAAACTAAGGACACGCCCATCGGTGCGCCTGCTTTGGTACCAAATCATTGGTAATAAACAAGTAAACACGTTCAAAAAGTACTAGAAACCGACTTCAGCTGCCCTAAGTCTACTTTTATTAAGGCAATGCTTGTAAGTCAGCTGTCTAATATTCCCTATCTCAAAATTACTGAACCCATTTTGATGAAACTTGCAGTCTTCCCTAAGTTGAACAATATCTAATTCAACAAATAAAGAATTACTTAAATCGAACTTGTAGTTTCGGAGATATGCGAGGACAAACATACATACATACACTATTGAAATTTGCCACACTTGTTTAGAAGCTGATATAGACTAACATATACGAAAACTGGGCAGTTCTGGAAATATTACATACATACAGGTCGACTTTATAACCTCCTTTTTTAAAGTCGGTTAAAAACTAAATTAATACCGAAGAAAGCTAAGTTACAAGTTGTCCATTGCTCGGTGTAATGGATACGAAAAAATGACGTATTTTAAAATGGAAAAAATAAAAATGCAAAAACTAACAAAAATGTACCAAAGGTAAAGTTAGGATATCCTTTCATTGGTCAGTCTAATTATATCTTTAATTTTAAGTCAGGTGTATTTAGAAAACAATTATTTATGTAGATTAAAAATCTGGTTATCGCGCTGCAGTGGCCATAGAGAATATATTTGATATATACGCATCGCCGTACATTTTCACGCAGGAGATACGATTTCAGTAATAAACACGAATAGACATTGCTCCAGAATATTGAGGTACACTCGAGTACAAAAATATGTTCCCACTTTAGTACCATGTCACAGTCACCCTTGCGTGTACTTACGCGGGGATTTGAAGGAAATGTCAATTAAAGATGAATGTGACACGGTTCAAACGTGCATACATATTTTTGTACTTAAAAATCTACACAAATATTATAAAGAGTAAAGATTTGTATGTTTGAACAGAATAAACTCAAAAACTACTGGACCGATTTCAGAACTTCTTTCACGAATAGAACGCTACATTATTCCTGAGAAACATAGGATATATTTTATAGGTATATGCTCTACTGCCCGTGCGAAGCCGGGCGGGTCGCTAGTATTATATAATATATATTATTAAAAATTATAGTCTTTAATATATAATATATATTAAAGACTATAATTTTTAATCGAGCAAATAATATTGTTATAGGAGTAGAATTCCAAACTACTGGTTCTTGGCTGTTCTTGGCAAACCTTCTTGGCATATTAGAGAACTGTCGAAAATCTTTCGAGCGTAAATTGCGTAATTGGCTGTTATAAAAAGTTTCTATTCGGTTAACGAATTACTAGATAGCAGTTGAGAAGAGGACAGTTTAGCATCATATTTACAGCATTTAAAAGTAATTTTATTAGTAATAAAGTAGCGGTAGATAGCGGCGATAAAATAAAATATGCATAGCATAGCAAAAATATGGAATGCACTACCGGTTTCCGTGTTCCCCGAAAGCTACAACTTGGGAAACTTCAAAAGAAGAGTAAATAGGCACCTTCTAGACCAACACGTAACATCGTCGACCTCATCGTCACTTACCATCAGGTGAGATTGAGGTCAAGTGTTGGTCTATCTTCAATATATATAAAAAGCTCTGTAAATAGTCAAATTAATCCAAACCATATTGTTAAAATCTTCCATGCAAATACATGTTCTTATCTTATCTTGACTAACAATGTTGAAGTCCCGGGTTATATTTCCAGTGGGGGTGCCGATTGGTACTCAGTTTGGTTAGTGGTAGGGCGGGCATTTTCTATATCCGCCTGGCTAGATACCACCATCTTATCTAAGTCTGCCGCCAAGTAGCAGTGTTGCGCCCCGGTATGAAAGGTAGCAGAGCCAGCGCATCATTATGTTGACGGCCTTACCTTTGGCCTTACCGTTACTTACCATCAGGTGAGATGAAGGCCAAGTCCAAACCCATTACACGAATAATAAAATCCATATCCAATCCATGTATACTATTGTATACATAATATGATATAAATTACGCAGATGATATGGTTCTGCTCTGCCCGACTATCAAAGGTTTGAGACAACTAGGTGAGATTTGTAGTAGCTATTCGAAACAGCATGGTTTGCTTTACAACGCAAAGAAAAGTGAAGTACTTGTGTTTAAGAATGGTGTACCTCTTAGAGTAGTGGATAGTTTTAAGTACCTTGGACATCACGTTACAAGTAGACTTACTGACGATGAAGATATCGAGAGAGAGAGAGAGAGAGACGATCACTCTCGATAAAGAGTAATATGCTATCTCGTAGGTTTGGTCGATGCAGTCAAGATGTAAAGAAGGTCCTCTTCCGGGCCTACTGCCAGTCATTTTACACATGCAATCTTTGGTTTACGTTCCGCAAAAGAACTGTTAATACTATCAGAGTACAGTACAACAATGCCTACAGAATCCTAACGGGTTTTCCCAGATTCTGTAGCGCATCAACAATGTTTGCAGAGGCCCGGATAGATGACTTTTTTAGTAAAATAAAAAAACGAATATACTGGTTAAGAGATAGAATGATAACAAGTCAAAACGAAGTAATGATGAAATTGGGAGAATATATCTTCAACAGCATTGACATATGTTGGTTATCGAAATCAACATGTGCCAATGCTGATATTTAAGTGTATTAGTTAAGTTACCAAGTAAGTGTATTTATAACACTTGTGGGTCTAGTGAATAGTGAATAAAGTGATAAATAAAAATATATAACATCAAGAATTTTCCCCTAAACAAAACAACAATAGGTAGGTACGTTTACTCGGTAACAACAATCTGATAAATAATGTGATATCGGACGTATAAGGGTTTCCACTAAAAGGCGATATATGTTACGATAATATGTGTAAATGGTTGATATCAGACAAAAATGTCTTGCTATTCGGCCGTAGCTACCGCTGGTTCACTCCCAACTGCACCAGGAGTTATTGTTTTCAAGACTTCACAACTAGTTGGTACCACTTTAGCAAGAGACCTGACATCCCCAGAAATTATTTCTTCCTGTTGTTAACAATACCAATAGCGTTTTAAGAATAAATCTAATCTAATAAATAAAAAATAACGATAGTTTGTATGCATCGAACATATGACAGCCATAAAAATTTTGCTTCTTACTGTCCTACTGTAGAGGCATGCAAATATTTTAACAACATAATGAACTATGCATTTTATTTTAACACTACTACTACTTTATACCTATGAAATTATTTTTAAATGCTATAAATATGAAGCTTAAACTGTCATCATTCGTGCAGGAATTCTTTAACTGAATAGAAACTTTACCATTAATTTTTAACGAATTTTAAATTATTTCTATATGCTCTAAATATGATGTTTGAACAGTCATATTTTCTACTGCTATACAGGAATTATATAACTGAATAGAAGAAGAAGAAATCTGATTTTTTCCTTATTTTATAGTATTTATTATTATTATTTTCCCAATAATCAGAAAGTCAAAATTACTTGTTGGTACGTCTATGACCTCACTAAACTTTTCTTTTGAAAAATGGCACGTTGATACGTAAAGGTTCGACACCCTTGGGCTATGATATCTTATTTTAAAATGAATGTAATAAAATTGTAGGTGCAGAAGAGAATGTGCCAAACGAAATCGTCGTACCCACATGAGTGCGTCGTTAATATAATGTTTTCCATTTTGTGTGTGTTTGTGCACAGTTGGGAATGTCCCGCGCTACAGCCGCCCCCGGTCTATTATGTTCATATTTTGTTGAGAGCAAAAATAAACTTCGGCGCGTGTGGTGCTAATGGGAGGGTACCTAAAAGTTAATTTGAAAATTTTAAAAGCAATTTTTGTCGGAGACGACGCTTTTTGATTAAGTGGGTATGCACTAAGACAGCAAAAGAAGTATTTTTTAAATGTATGATGGTTTTGTACTTGGCCTTCATCTCACCTGATGGTAACTGACGATAAGACCGTTGGATGGCAAGCGTGCGTACTCAGAAGCCTCAAGTTAATATGGTGCTAGCTCTGCTACCTGCATTGCTGTTTGGCGACCATGGTGGTAGCTCGCCAAGCGGATATTGAAAATGCCGTACCACCAACCAAAGAAAATAGCTATGACGGCCACGGGTCATTGAATCCGGGACCTCCTTTATTTTGACAAGGTGATCAGTTGTGGCATATTGAGTTGCTCAATACATTTTGAATATCGTGATTTATGAAAGTGGCATTCTATACATATAAAATTAGTTTATTTCTCTCCACAAATTTTTATAAACAATTAAAAACTTCTATTTAACCAAAAACCAAAAAGTTATTATAAAATATGTGTGAGACTGGAGCCTGAATGATTTGTATCTTAGGTGTCCAGGCCCTCCCGATCTCAGAAATGCAAAACAGAGGGTAGTTTAGTGTGTGTGTGTGTGTGTGAGTGTGACTTGTTATCGCGCGTATTTGTTAGAAGTGTACTTAATGCAAACAATAACATTTGATAAGTGATAAATGTTGGCAAGTTTAGTCGGAGAGCACAGTAATGTTGCATTAATCCATTTGAAGATGTAGCTAGCTATACAAAAGTATTTATCGATTATTTTTTAAGGAAAACACATATTAACACAAATTGTCACGCTGAACAGGCAGACTCAGCAGGGGCTCAGGCCTACTCTCCTACAGAAAGTGTATGGGACATAGTCCACCACGCGGCACCAGTGCGGATCGGCAGACTTCACATGCCTGTTTGCCTGTTCAAGACATGCAGGTTTCCTCACGATGTTTTCCTTCACCGTTAAGCAATCGGATAATGTACTTGAATTGAAAAACAACTCATAGGTACACGGCTGGCTCGAACCCGGAACTCTCAGATTGAGAGTCCGCGCCATATCCAATGCGCCACCGACGCTAAGAACATGAACCAACCCCGATACTCGTAGTGCCAGGGAACTATATTCTCAGCTGAGGCAAAGGGGTGAAAAATTTCTTGGGCAAACCAATTCACAGAAATTTGAAACGGCGAATCATGCAACAATTTAAAGTACCAACCACTAAGGAAGAAATTTACATACGAAAGAAGCCGCGTAATACATACTAGTCGCGCATTGGCGGCAGGCTTAGGTAATATGATGGAAGCTAGCCAGGCGGACATGGAAAATGCGCTACCATCAACCAGAAATGTCCATGCAGAGAAAATCGTGAGAAAATCGACAAATAGTATTTTAAACTCTGCCTCCTGGTCTAGGCTACCGTACAGTGCATACTAGTCCGAGAGGCGGGATCATAAAAGTCAGTTATTAAGGAAGTACAAAAACAATCATAAGGTTAAATTGATTTACGTTTTATTTACGGCTTTACGATAAGGTCTTGGCAGTCTTGACTTTATTGATGGAAATACAGGTTTTATTGTAGTTTCTAGTCCATGTTGTTAAAGTAGAAAGGGTAAGGTGTTTATTTTATGTGTATGTGAACGCGCTGGTTAACTCTGAATTTTATTTTGTCGTGATTTTGTCGTGTTCGACAAGTACACTGGGAATCGCACCCGATCGTGAATTCAACATTTAGCCATTAGGCCATGGAGTCGGTTAAAACTAAACATTCTACCTGTCCACTGTCATTCTGAATATAAAAGCGATCTAGTGAGCTTTGTGAATGTTTTTCCTAATTTCACAAAACTGCTTGCTTTTCACTTGTCTTGAGGTAGGGAGGCAATTTACCCTTGTCAATTCGGTGGTAGGGTCCCTTACCAGAATAAAATTTATCGTAAAAGGAGCTTAGTTGCTGTAAAAACTATTTTAACTTACGCCTTTATTGTAATGTCCAAGTCCAATACGACTAATTTAGATTTCTTAATATGAAGCGGAGAAGTCGACGAAATATGTTAAGTTGGGTAAGATAATATATTGAAAAACCATCATTATGTTGCTGTTATTATTTAGTATCTATAAACAGTAAGAGCTAGTCATAGTTTAAAAGAATGAAAGTGCACTTTTGACAGAGTACGTTTTTTGGGTGTACATCATAGTTGCGAAGCTACAGCGTACGTCGCGACCGTAAACTTTCGCAGCAAAGTACATCGCAGTAGAGAACTTTTACAGTAACGTACGTCGCAATAGAAAACTTTTGCAGTAACGTACATCGCAGTAGAGAACTTTTACGGCAACGTACTTCACGATGAAAAACTTTCGCAGTAACGTACATCGCGGTAATAAACTTGCCAACTATGTACACACATCTTGTAAAATAGAAGGCTTTGATGACTAATTACTGAAAATTTAGAAATAAAATTATGATATTTTGAAAATAATGGAAAAATTGCGTTTCTCGCCAGTCCGGGGCGAACGCTTTGCCATTAAGCTATATGTCGTTCCCGTTACCGTCACAAATTCTTCAATATTACAAGAACTGACAGACAGGGCATTAGCAATTAGTTAACAGGTTCGAATCTCGCTAGTGTTGTAAAAATTCTTTTTTTTTTCTTTCTTGAAACTGTTAGTGGCAAACTGCGCCTAAAGCAGTGTTAATAAAAACAAGACATTATCGGATTATGATGTTGAGAAATGAATATAATTGGCATAAATCTCAGAGAAACTATTACATATTTGTCTATGAGTTGTAGCGGAACCACAGCTCCCATAAACGTTGTTTATCTTCTCCTTTTATCCTCACGGAGAAAACTAAAAAGCCTCTTTCCCTTTTCCGCAACACATAAATACTGATTTCCTTCCTTCTCGTACTTATTTACCGCGGAAGTTTGACAAAAGTACAATAGAAGCTACACGATATTAAAGTAGGTGGTGTGCATGGCTCCGGCAACAGGTAAAATAATATATATAATATAACCATCATTTAAATAATTGTACATTGTGCTTAATATGAAATAAACATAATTTTATATCTCCTTTTCCCTCAATTAGGTAGAATCTGTTCCTCCATATTTTATATGTGAATAGGGAACCTCTTTTCAATGGATTTAAAAAAAGGAGGAGGTACTGACTTCGACAACATGCTTTTTTATATATGTTATTACGCGATAACTCCACTAATCATGAATCGATTTTGATGATTATTCAGTATAAAAGAGATGTTTCAGCAGCTTCTAACGCTGTCAAAATGTTCAAATAAAAATATGTTTGTCGCAAGTGACAGTTTCAGTTAGAAAAGGGGCCATGCAATTACCCTGCGTGCTAATAATAATAATAAAGTTCTTTATTAAAGGCATTGCCCATATTACATTATAAAAATATAACAATTTAAACTAAACTTAACTACATTAAACTTAAATTAAACTAATCATTACTTATTTACATATACTGCACATATATATGGAGCGGATAACAGTTAGGAATACAGTGGCCACAATTTTGTTTTGACTGCTCGCGAGTCTGTTATAGAAAGACACTTTGTGTCGCCTCATTACGGCATAAAAGTCGTCGACCCTGTTCTCAGCAAACATGCCAGACGCACTGCACCGCCAGGGCAGGTTGAGCATGGCTCTGAATGCACTGTTGTTGTACTAATACTATTAAAATTTATATATTTTATCGCGCGTATCAAAGGCAGGTAACGAAAATAGCATTCTTAATCCAAATCGGTAACTACAATATTCTTCAAGTGTTTTTTTACGTGGCAAAGATCTGTATCCCAAGCGTACGTAAAGAGGTGACAAGCACTTCTATTAGATTAAATCGGACTTCTGTGTTACCTACAAACGCACAATGGTGTATTATGTTATAAATGTGATAACGTTTGTTGCTGTTTCATGTCTCAAATACTCAACTGATCGTCAGAGCAGAAAAGGAAGTTAATGTGACTTATGTTCACATTTGCGATTTCTGGCTTCCGCATGCTTTAGAGATTACAGTATATAGTGAAATATGTTGCCGTGAGTGACAGAGTTGCTTTTTGCTATGAAACCTGTTTGCTGATTTTTGCGCTAGGGATTTCCTTCCTTGGTGCTTTTCTAACTAAATCATCACTTAGGTGAATGCTCTAAATTTCAAGTTTCTGTAAGTGATGGTCTGGGCAGACAAAAACAAGATGGCGGCCGGTCACAAAGGAATCTATGAAAATCTTGGAATCTTTACTTTGATACTGGTTTCTGAAGGCCACGCGGACAAAGTCACGGGCCAAAGCTAGTACATACATATGTATTATATTCAAGCGATTGTTATACAAATGAAAGGAAACTCTGAATTGCCCATTAGAACATAGTTCCCATGTCAAAACAAAAGTCTGGGGGTACAATGGGTAACGATTTAGGGCGGTGGTACACTGAGCTCAGATAGATTTAACCGGCTTTTGATGCTATAAGCGTACCAGGGTTTCTACAACTTCATTATCGTCTGCAATAGCCGTTACGCAGCTAATGGTCCCTATATGGCGTTTTGAACAATAATTAAAAATAGTGTGTATAATTGAAAATTGTCTGTCACTATGAAGTTGTATGTTAATGATAATCATTTTTCGACGTTATAATCTGATGTCCTTATTATCCAATCTTATTTTCAAATGATCTTTTGAAGAAATCGTCTTGGAAGGAATTTGTTCCGAATGCTTCCATACAAAAATTCTTTCGTCATAATCTTTTAAGATAGTACAGCCTTTGATATAGGCTTTGATAAGTAATAACCTTAAAATAGGAGATCGGATTGTACTCGCAGTGTCGCGAATTCAATATCATTAACCTACAACTAATATTGACAGCTACAATTACCCGTTACGTAGCTAATGGTCCATAGATTGCGATTTAAGAGGCTGTGTTGGTTAGACCACGTGGCCGCGTTCAAATTTGGATTGTTTTGTAGCTGTCCCTATCAGAGCCCTATCCTATCCGAGCGCGTACGGTGAGACAGCATACACTACGCGAAGTTATCCACCCGTTATTTGGATGTTTCGTAGTCCAGGGATCATTTGAAGGATACAATATATTATGTAGCAATTTTTTCAATACAGTATATTAATAAAATTTCAGATGTCGGTGGTTTTTCCAAATTGTTCTAAATTGATTCATACTCTTGTAAATCAGGTTCAAAGTTGGGGCTTTTTATAACCGTAAAATACAATTCTTTGACGCCCTGTAACTCTGGAAGTATATATTTAAACGAAAATCTGACTCACCACCGACACAGATATTTGTTTCTAGATTGTGTCTTGAAGATTTCATAGATTTTCATAGCTTAATACTCAAAATATGACTGGACTACGTTTGTATGGGCGCTTTGATACCAGCATACCCTCTTAAGCAATAGAGGTGTTTAAAATGAAAATTGTGATTCACTGTGAAGTTGTTGAAGTTAATGAAACTCATTTCGCGACATCACAATCCGATGTCATATTGTTAGATACTACTACTTATTTTACACAGCCAGATATCTTATTTTTAATGAGTATGGTAATTTTTTTTAAAAAAAATCACCTTAAAATTTGATATTTTGAAAATCTTACGAAATTGAAATTCGGATAAATGGTATCTGTGAGTTTCTTAACCTTAAACTGACATTATAGCTTCAACTGCAGCACAGCCTTAGTCCCATGCGAAACCCGCACTGGGAACAATGCGTCGGTCATTTCTAAAAGTTCCCAGCAGCTACTGGGAAAGTGAGAATACGTGGCAATTATTGAAATGACCGATTTAATTACTGACTGCAATGCGATAGGATCTTGTGTTATATACGCGTGAGTTGTGTTTTCGTTTTGAAATTGAAAACAGTTATTAAGTTAGATTTCGGCTTGACTATTAAGCACCATTTTTATTCAGTTCAACCGTCCAGTGGCGCCCTCAATAGCATTTAGAGTTCACTCATTCATGAACGGCCTATATATGTCCCCACTGCAGGGTCTCAGGCTTACTCTCCTACAGAGAGTGTATGGGACATAGTACAACACGCGGGACCAGTGCGGATTGGTAGACTTCGCACACGCCTTTGAATTTCTTCTCACCTTCACCGATTAAAAATAAATTCCAAATAAATTGGTATGACCCAGGATCGAACTCAGACCTCGATTGTTCAATGACTGAGCTACCAGGGCTACAGTTTTACAGTTCCATACCTCAGAAAGATAACATGGAACCCTTATAGGATTACTTTATTCTGCGTCCGTCAAGACCATTTTCCACAACAACGGGGTATCAAGTTGAAGTCAATATAAAAGACTTAAGTCGAAATTTTGTAATTATTATTTTGTAACTATACTATTATGCGCTGGAATAGTTAAATACATTGAAATGACTTATTTAGATCAGCCCGATCTTTGAACAAGGGCACGCTCTTGTTGATATTTGATACAAATACATAAATAAATAATAAACAATACATGCCGTTGCGTCACCTACATAGCTCGACGAATCAGTGAGCTGTAGTGGCAATGAGCAGGCCACATCGCTCGAAGAACCGATACCCGGTGGGGAGTAACGGTTCTCGAGTGGCGACCACGTACCAGGAAACGTCTACCAGGCCGTCCCCCTACTAGGTAGACCAACGACCTGGTTACAGTCGCAGGGAGACGCTGAATGAAGGTGGCTCGGGACCGGTCGATATGGTACCATAAATGAGTCCAGTAGTGGACGTTACCTGGCTGATGATGATGATGACATGCCGTTAATGATATCTAGAAAAATTTGGTATTTATTGAGATGTCATAAACGTTATAACAGTTATGAAAGCTTGTTCAAGGATCGGGCTGACCTCAGTAAATCCTTTCAATGTATTTTACTAATTCATATACTTATTAGTAGATTTTAATGGACGAACATTCGTGCAATTTTTAAAGTCTCTTTAGTAACGAAGTGTCATCTGTCTCTCCTCCAACCACCATCATATTACAAGGCTCCCAGTTTTTACTAAAACACTAAAAAGTTAGATAATTGAGAAGTTATTCGAACCAGAACTATTATCTTAGCAAACCACGAGTTCTAGTAAATGCTAAATTCTAAAATCCAAGGAATACCACTCTATTGTAGAAGCATTCGCATAATTCCGTCTCACGAAATAATTAGACGGCGAGTTTCTAGTAACATCATTTAACGCTGTACGCTCGCTGCTTTTAGTGAACTAGTACATTACATTACTGTGAACTTAGAATTGGAACTTAGAATTCCTTTAAGAAATAAAGTTGTTTCAGAGGAGAGGAAGCAATGCGTCGTAGCTCAGTTTGGTACAGCGTCAAGCTCACGGACTCCACGACTGTAATACACATGTTGTTTGGTACAGTGTATGACAGTTCTGTACTGTTAGTTACAACAACATATATTTCTTATTATTACATACATTATTGTTTATGTGAAAAATAGGGGTGTACGTTACTGCGAAAGTTCACCATCGCGACGTACGCTGTTGTGAAAGTTCTCTACTGCGATGTACGTTACTGCGCAAGTTCACCATCGCGATGTACGTTGTCACGAAAGTTCTCTAGTTCGAACTAGCTCCATGTTTGTATACGTAATATGTTACCACACGATGTCTCACAATACATTTTATGGATGTATATTCTAAAAGTCAGCCCGGCTACAGGCTTCGCCTATTGGGGCTGCTATTAGTCATAAAAACTAGTTTTTTGGCTATCATTTTTGACCACTTGAACTGATTTGGTGTATTTGTCATAACAATTACAGTTTTTACTAAATAAATACAAAGTAAAGAACTTTCGCGATAACTTACGTCGCGATGGTGAACTTTCGCAACTATTGAGTACACCAAAAAATAGCCCTGGCAAAGATTTTTCGACATGACTTATACTTTAATTAATATAATCTGCGGCAGTCCACTGCTGGGCACAGGCCTCTCCCAGAGTGCGACACTCGATTCGGTCCTCTGCTCTCCGCATCCATTCACGTCCGGCTACCCTACGTAAGTCTCTTTCCACCTCGACGGGGGACGTTCTACTCCACTCGAGGACTCATCTGCTCCAGCGACTGTCGTTCCTTCGTCAAATAAGTCCAGCTTATGTCGGTCACTTTGGTTCTCTGACGGATCACTTCGTTCCGAATGCGGTCCATCAGAGAGACTCCGAGCATAGCCCGCTGGGCGACTTTAAATTTGTGGATCAGTCGTGCCGTGAGTGTCCACGTTCTCATATCCGTGTTCACGTCGAAAAGTAATTCTGCCCGATGAAATTCACACTCGAACAATACAGGTTTTCATAAAAATTCATTACAATTCGAAATGAGAAACTAACGAATCGAAAACGAGTGATCCACTCGATTACGTTCACGGTATTGAAACGGTCCCGAACGTAAACAGTGATATAGGGCTCTCGAATGTGTGATATTGGGACGCGGTGGGAATCGAACCTGGCACGCACGAAACGAAGGACATGAAATTAATAAAACGAACGAATTTACTGTGTAATCTTTAAATTTTCGTTTATGATGTAATTTTTATTTGGCCTATGTAAGGTAGACTATATAAATCCTATGTCAAAACGCTACTTTTGACCGCCTCCTTGGCCTAATGGCTAAATGTTGGACTATCGATCTAGAGGTCCCGGGTTCCCTATCGGGTACTGGGTTTGGGTTGTCAAAAAAAGTAAAAGTAAAAAGTGTTCATTTCTTAAATAACTTTTACAGAGTTTTGCAGGGGCCTTCCAGAAAGTAGTCTTTCGAAACTTGTGTTGGAAGTGCACCGCGTCTTCCAGACGGATTTACAGAGTATTATTTAAGGAAAAGACTTATTATTATGTTAGTAAAAATTAACCTGTTTTTAATGTTATGGTTTTCTTTTAATCTTAGTTCTTATTTTAAGTTTGCTATGCTCGTGTGTGTGTGAGTTGCGAGAAGAATTGCACACTCCTATGCCCTACGGATACTGAAGTTCCTTGGGATCGGTTTAGTGTGGCCACATATGAGTGTACAATTAATGAGTATAGAGTCTACCACCAAACACTGCTGATAGCACTGTTGTATTCCAGCATGAGACGGTAGCATAGCCAGAGCCCCATTACCTTGAAGCTTGTATGTGCGCACACTTACCATCCAACGGTCTTATCGTCACTTAACATCAGGTCAGATGAAGGAGAAGTGCAAACCCATCATACATTTAAAAAAATATTGAACTCAAGATCTCCGGATTGACACTTGAACATTTAGTTATTAGAAAGAACGAAAGAAAAAACTTTATTTCGACACGTTATACTAAAACTAACTTATACTCAAGAGTAAAAAACAATTTTATGAAGTGCCAAAAAAGGTCCCCACTCATCTTATTGCAGATAGCCTGCTGCGACGCTGGTCTTCCGTGGGGCCTGAGAATTCTGGCCACGGGGATGGTTTTACCCATACATACTCATAAAATTAGTTCATTCAATCAAATCAATTAAACATCTAACAATTAGTGAATGATAATATTTTGTAGTGTTACTTGAATCGCAACAGTAATGACTGCCTCGTCCACAGTTTTCCGTCATCCACAACGCAACCCACCCTCATTTAAAGCGACCGGTCTCCAGTTGATATCTTAACAAGATGTTTGATATTATTTGCTTTCGTTCTCGGGTTGTTTCAGCTCCAATTCAGCCGAAACATTGTACTTATGAGTGGAGTGTTTGCTTTGATGGGTGTACCACAAGGGGACTGATAGGGCCCATTTCATTTGATGAGTTGGGATTGGAGTGAGGACTTCGCCCAGTAGAAAGACATATCGTGCTGGAAATAGTAATCCGTTAGTAGCAAATATGGTCATTATTAATATACTAGTACCCTTTTCACTGCTACTGTGTGGTAAACTAGGGCCCGTGACGTAACATGCGTAGGAGTGCAGTCAGGTACCCTACAAGTGTACCACGGACGTTCATCGCCTCCCGCCGATGAGCGATACCTCACCTCCCCCGCAAGAGTGGGGAAAGACTCAGAAAGTGGCCAGCACGTATACTGCGCGCGGACTATACACATACGCGTGTATACCAACGTCATCCGTTCGATGTGTGCCGATATCACAACATTTGTTCCAAGTGTCCGCCTTGTGCCATGGGCTTAAGCGAGAAATAACATTTGAGTAACGTTACGGCTCAAATACGGCTCGATATTATAACTCAGCGAGCAATGAAACGAGCTATGCTCGGAATTTCTCTACGTGATAAGGTCCGGAATGAGGAAATCCGTAGACGAACGAAGGTCACCGACGTGGCTCGGCGAGTCAGTGAGCTAAAGTGGCAATGAGCAGGCCACATCGCTCGATGAACCGATAACCGGTTAGGAGTAAAGGTTCTCGAGTGGCGACCACGTACCGGGAAACGTCTACCAGGCCGTCCCCTACTAGATGGACCGACGACCTGGTTAGAGTCGCAGGGAGTCGAATGCAGGTGGCTCGGGACCGGTCGATGTGGCGTACCATGAGGGAGGCCTATGTCCAGCAGTGGACGTTTCCCGGCTGATGATGATTTTATAAATTAGTAAAGCTAAGCTTCATTTTGAATACCACCGATGATTTACCGCCCTGCAAGACACAATTCAAACAGTATTTTCTCGTACAACTGTTCCAGGCGAAGTTCTACCAAGACAAACACAGCTAGCATTGGTTTAAACCATCCAGCACCGAGCTACGTCAACCGAACTTGGCGGCGGAACTGACAATATCTCTCTCACTTGATTTTTGCAGGCAAAGTTCCCAAGTTAGTTTCTTTAGTTCTAGTTTATGCCGCGAGTTGGTGATGCGACAACCGGATAACTTTCAGATCGTGCTGAAGAGTCCAATTGTTAGTTTTGGAAAGTGAATTGTGACGAAAATTTGTTCGGAGTACATCTTTTGTGGGATAAAGTGGAGTTATAGTACTTTGATCTGGAATGGTGAAACGGAATCGATTTTAAGAGGGTATGCTGATGTCAAAGCGCCCATACAAACGTAGTCCAGTCATATTTTGAGTATTACGCTATGAAAATCTATGAAATTTTCAAGACACAATCTAGAAACAAATATCTGTGTCGGTGGTGAGTCAGATTTTCGTTTAAATATATACTTCCAGAGTTACAGGGCGTTAAAGAATTGTATTTTACGGTAATAAAAAGCCCCAACTTTGAACCTGATTTACAAGAGTATGAATCAATTTAGAACAATTTGGAAAAACCACCGACATCTGAAATTTCATTAGTATACTGTATTAAAAAAATGGTTACATAATATACTGTATCCTTCAAATGATTCCTGGACTACGAAACATCCAAATAACGGGTGGATAACTTCGCGTAGTGTATGCTGTCTCACCGTACGCGCTCGGGTAGGATAGGGCTCGGATAGGGACAGCCACAAAACAATGCAACCTTGAACGCGACCACGTGGTCTAACCAACATAGCCTCTTAAAGATTTTTTTTATGGACATTGGCGCGTTTTCAGTGACGTCTGTCAGTTGAGTGCATAAAGGACTCGATAGATGGCGCGGGAGAGCTTGAAATTAATCTGTCATAAATCATCATGGCAGTCTACACAGTACCAAAAAGTCTTGTTAACAACTTTGACATATTTATTTACACAGCAGTTATATTCTCTTTGGTAGATGTACGACAGTAGGCTTTATTAAGCTTTGCATATATACAAACTCCTTGCTTTTAATTCATACGAAAAAAATATACATTTGACAGCTACATTTTGCTACCACGGTGCCATCTATCCGTTTTAAGCAAAACTTGTTGGTTTCTATTCGGGGCACGACTCACCCGACGCTAAATGAACGACATGGTAGTGTGGAAGGGTGCGCATCTAGAAGGCCAAACTCAAGGTACTGGCTAAATTAAGTTTGCTTGTCAGATCACAATAATCTTTCAACATCCAAATTGTTTCCTTGAGTCGCTTTTTTAACCGACTTCAAAAAAGGAGGAGGTTATTAATTCGATGGGTATGTTTTTAATTTATGTTTGTTACCTCAGAACTTTTTTTATTTGATAGCTGGTGCTTTCCATGTGGTACCATTTCAATTTGGTCCAGTTCTGACAATTGAGTCCATGAGAAAACTATATAAACCTTACATTTGCCTTAGTAAAAGTAGACTGGGGCAACTGAAATCAGTTTCCAGTTCTTTTTGAACGCATTTACTTTTTGGCTAAGGCTTTTTAGAGCTATGGAGCTATTCATGGTCCTGCCGCTAAGAGACACGAGAAAACGCTATTGCAATACTGCAGCCTATTGAATGGCGCGTCTAAATTTTTATTCTATGTATGATGGGTTTGCACTTGGCCTTCATCCTCATTCACCTCACCTGATGGTAAGTGACGATAATGCCTTTGGATAGTAAGCGAGCACACCCAGATGCCACAATGTAATGAGGCGCTGGCTTTGCTACCTTACATATCGGATCAGAACAGTGCTATTAACACTGCTATTTGGCGGCAGACTTCGGTAACATGGTGGTAGCTAACCAGGTGGACGTTTAAAATGCCCTACTACCAACCATACAGAGTACCACTGGGATTCGAACGCGGGACCTCCGGATTGCAAGTTTGAAGCCATTAGGCCATGGAGGTGGTTTTAAATCTGTAGGCCTTCTTTTAATTGTGATCTGTATATATTCGTATTCTTTTCTGTCTAGCTAATGACAGAATTGACTAGAAACGGACAAATGATGTCGACATAGATTGATGGTTGATCTAAATTAGTTGGACTCGACTCCTAGTGAAATGGCAAGCGGTAATTACCCTTGAAAACTAGACCAGTACTTACCGGTTCGCTCCGGTTGGAACCGGATTCGACCCGTTAAATCTAGTTACGAAAGTAGATTCAGGAATGTCTAATTTTTAAGACTCGTGTATTGACTCTTCAAACGTCATATTTTTCTAACGTTTTATCCTACTTCCTACTATAATATTATAAGTGTGAAAGTTTGGATGTTTGGATGTTTAGATGTTTGGATGTTTAGATGTTTAGATGTTTGGATGTTTAGATGTTTAGATGTTTGGCGGATGAGGGGATGAATAACGACGCCAGTACTTGTAGAGGAGGTTTATTAACACCGTGCATCTATTTACATAGCAGATAATGAATGCTCGTAGTAAATAATATAATAATAAAATATCCGAACAAAAGCTGTGTGAAATTTTCTCTGCCTGACAAGGAAGAATGTCAGTCCGTCGGTGTTGCCAACCTCCACAGATGTTTGTGACGCTTTCACGGAAAAACTACTGAATGGATTTGAATGAAACTTTACAATAACATAGCTTATACATCAGAATAACATATAGGCTATAATTTCTAAAGACATATTGTGTAAATTGTCCAAAATCACACTTATAATATTAGTGGGATTACATGGGCAATTTTGGCATAACAAAAACGCGTTGCCTAGCAACCGACCATAGAATATGTAATTCGTATATACAAACTTTCGCGTTTATAATATTAGTGTGAAGACTATTTGAATGTACTACGTCAGATATTGAAATTTATTTTGTTTCTTTAAATTATTAGACTACGTAACAGAATAAACACTATTTTGTACCTCATGCTGTATAATAATTTGTCATATACGTCACCTGTGCCTATCGAACAAGTAGAATACATCCTGAATTACACGCGGACAAAGTCGCGGGCGGAAGCTAGTATCAAATAATTATCAATGTGCTTCTGATAGAAGCTCGTCTAAAACACTTGTGTATAAATGATAAACGTGAAAACGAGTTTGATTTCACAAAGTCTTTTAAATTATGATCTGCCAGTTCTGGGTGAAATTTAAGAAAGCCTCATACAGTACGATAAGGATGCAATATAATGTCGCATATCGCATCCTTATGAAACTGCCTAGATACTGTAGTGCGTCGAGCATGTTCGCCGAGGCGGGTGTGCCCGAATTCTTCGCGGTAATGAGGACCCGTATTGCCTCGTTCTGGGAGCGTGTGTGGAGCTCCAAAAATGAAATATTGGTGGCCGTTGGTGAGGAAATGTCCAGCCCCGTTTCAGATACTGGCTTGGTGTTCACCAGAACGCAAATAAGAAATATGACAATATAAGCATCACATGCTTCTCTTATTTTTAATTTAAAAGTATTTTATTTATATATTTTATTTTATGGATTTATTTTATTAATTTAAATTAATTAAATTACCAAGAGTTGCAAACGATTAAAAGAAACTTAAAAATATTATACAGCACCTTTGGGCTACGATTTCCCTTTACATTACTTTCCAGTCGATAGCTTCAGTAGTTTCTGAGATAATCATTTCAATCAGTAAAAAATTAATCAATTTCCTTCTACGAACTTTCAAAAGTTATTCTGACTCTCTGTTACGACAAACAAACTTACTTTTGCATATTTAATATTAAATTTAAATTATTTAAATAAAATTTATTATTATTATTAAAGTTTAGCATTAATTCATCCCTTTTCACACATCAAACAAAATAATTAAATGCGAAGGCGAGAGTGCTGTTCATTTTGCCAAGTCGCTGACAATGTCTTAAACATGAAACAAAGACATTTAATATTATAGACCGGACAAAGCAAACAAACATTTTGATCCTAAACTTATTACCAACTGGTAATAAGTTACTCAATCTAGTGTCACATCACATACAAGACATTTGACATACCGTTGACTTTTGAGATCAAAATGTTTACATGAAACGTTTCCCAATGACCGCTCTATAACCTTTTACTATATTTAAATCTCTCTGGTTATAAATATCTAATATATACGGGCTACCCCCGGTCTATCAGTACACACAGGAAGCGATAGGCCACGAGTTGGTAACAAGGCGAACTTCGTCCGTCCGTGTGTCACAGCCACTGAATACAAAGCGTGTGTCTGCCTCGGACATGAATTCATAACGCGAGTCCAACTTACTGGAGAACTTTAACTTACGCTGCAGTGGACACTGGACAGGTTGTTTTGAAGTTAAGTTAAGCTTCAACTTATCCCAAATAATTTTAACTTGGACAATATTTCTTGCTTGCTTTAACATACGAGGAAAGGTACCTAACTGTCCGGCTCCAATTTGATTTATTTTTATATGTACAGTACGAGTGTTAGAGATTAATCTAAAATAATAGACACGTATTTTTTTAGCTGACCAAACTGGACCGTTTCGGAGCAGTTGGGTGTATTTCCTTGTTAGTGACATCAAAATATATCTAGCCTTAATTGTAAGCATATAGCATAGCTGCTGAAGTTCACAGTTTGCCAAGTGAAATGTTTTCGTCTATTCTTTTGAAGCGTTTAATTGTACACAGAAAATACAGCGGAAAATATATACAAAAGAAACAGCATATTTCTTTAAGAAATTACTGACTTCAGTCCTGGGTCAAGCGAGAAATAATGAAGAGAGATTTAAAGTAGAAGACAAAAGTTAGGAGATATAGTTGGGAGTCCCACTCTCTATTATCGCTAACTGCTCAGTGAATTTCACTAAATTCAAAACCATAGCGGAAACCTTTTCTTCTACGAACTCCCGTAGAATTGTTTATGAGGGCTATGCAGACGGGCTCTATTTTTGATTCGCTCCACGCGCCGCGAGCGCTCGATTTCTACTGATTTTCGTTTAACTTATGAAATTTGGTATTTTTGAATCGCTCTTCTGCAACGAGTGGTCGGGACCACTCTTAGCGGAGGCGAGCGATAGACTAAACGTCATCGTCGAACACTGACATTACCACTTATTGACATTGACAGTAGGAACTGTTCTATGAACTTTGCGTTCCGTTTTCCTTGCATGAATTACCGGTTTTATTTTTCTGCGTAAAACGGATAAAATTAAACATTTTAAGTTATATTGTCAACACCTGAGGCGAATGATTAAAAAATACGGTCAAACCTGTTTTCATGCGACTTGTAGTCGATAGTGACTTAAGTCGTGTGCGACGAAGCTATGTCACACGAGCGAATCAAAAATAGAGCTCCAAGTCGCGGGCAAAACATTTGTTAGAATATAAGTCCAGTACCACGGACTGTGAAAAGTATAAAACAGATGAACGTTATATCCAAACAAAAGTCTATCTAGTTAGTACATAAGTAGAGTACCATTTACAATAGAGGTGCGGTGTACTGTACTGTACATAGGTGTTATTTACCTGAGGGTTGGAAGTACTCGGTTTGCCGCTTTGTAGATAAGTGCAGCGTCTTTGTGTAGGGCTGCTCGTCAACACAATATTTATTACTGGAAATGGAGATGATATTTTTTGAGGTTCCCTACCCAAATGTTAAAACGGTTATTACTAAGACTCCGCTGTCCGTCTGTCACCAGGCTGTATCTCATGAACCGTGATAGACAGTTCAAATTTCGACAGATGATGTATTTCTGTTGCCGCTATAACAACAAATACTAAAAAGCAGAACAAAAGAACTATTTAAGACTATTTAAGTTGGGTTTACCATACAACAAGTGTTTTTTTTTTTGGAGATTTTCGTTTTAAACTATTAGTAACGCCATTTAGTGACGAGTAGCAAAACTAAATCGGAAATTGTCTTTAGGTGCATTCGTTAGAGGATTTGTCGGTGCATATTATTTATGATTTTCCGTATTTTCATTATATATATTCTGTCCGGAACCCTCGGTGCGCTAGTTCAACTCGGGCTAGGCCGTTTTTTTTTATTATTTGCCCCAGTTTTGGGGCCCATATTACAAAAATATAGTTATTGGCATGATGCGGGTACAACTATATTTAAGTGAGAATATGCCATTCACCGAGAAAAGGGCTTTTTCCATAAGAACCACATAGCTGCGCCCGTGCACGGTAGAAACTCCCACAGCTCGCAAAATGCGTTTCGCTTAATTTTCAACCGACTCCTAAAAAGACGAAAGGATGAAAGGAAAGATCTCAATTCCACTGTATGTTTTGTATGTATGTTACGTGATAGCTCCGTCAATTATGAATCGATTTTGATGATTCTTTTTTTGTTTGGTAGAGCAAACTTCAGAGGTGGTCCCATATATATATTATTGAAATTAATTGAGAGCTTTTTTCTTTTTCAGATTGTTTAAATGTTAATTACATAAACCAAATATATACCCAGATAATTCTACCTCTAAGAGTGAACATTTTAAGGGATGAATGTTGTAGACTTTTAGGGCAGTTGAAGTCGGTTTCTATTTCTTTTTCTGTACTTCTGTAGTATTACTGTACGTTGGGTTTGCATCTTTATCTCAGTTGATGGTAAGTCATCACATTTTAGAGCCGTTAGAAAGCGTGCACGTCCAAAAGCCTATTATGAGGCAACAGCTCTGCTACTTTCATTTTTTTATATAATCGAGACAAGGTGGTCCACCGGTCCCAACCACTCACTGTGACCTTGATAGATCTGTGACCCCTATGTGGTTAGAGCACTTCCTCGAAGCCCACTCCGATCATATATCGGATATCTCTAGGGGTGGAGGCCTTAATACCGTCTGGTGTGAAGATATGCCCTCCAAGATACTGTTGTCTACTGTGATGGAGTGCATCGCAGTGACTGAGGATGTGGATCTCCTCTTCCTCTTTACAGAATCTGCAAATCTTACTGTCTGCTAGACGCATGTAGGTCAGGTGCTTGTTAAGTTGGCAGTGCCCTTTCATACCGAAAGACAACTATGATGTTAACACTGATGTTTGGCGGCAGACTTAGATAGCTAAGCGCCCCAGGCAGACATATAAAATCCCCTACCACCAACCAAGCCGAGTACCGTGTATCCCCGCTGGGAATCGACCCACAGAGGTATAAACAAATATCTGCGACTAAAAATGATTATATAAGAGTCCCACAGCGATCAAATTAGCACATCCCTATCCCAGCCTCCGCAAGCGCAGTTCCGTTCTGAACCTGAACTCACTTCCTACATCCCCCACCCCCACCCCGGCCCCTCGCAGCAACCTGCCCCTGCATCGTATCCATCCCTCTTAGAGGCATATCTGTAATCTCTTCTCATAAAGAATGGGGGTAGCATGTTATACTATAAAACAAAAAACATTTCTTTTACCATAATTTAAAAGAAATTAAATAGCTGACTTTGATAAGAATTAAGAAAATAAGAAATCCGTAGACGAACGAAGGTCACCGACGTGGCTTGGCGAGTCAGTGAGCTGAAGTGGCAATGGGCAGGCCACATAAAGGTTCTCGAGTGGCGACCATGTACCGAGAAACATCTACCAAGCCGTCCCCTTACTAGATGGACCTAAACGACCTGGTTAGAGTCGCAGGGAGTCGCTGGATGCAGGTGGCTCGGGACCGGTCGATGTGGCGTAGCATGAGGGAGGCCTATGTCCAGCAGTGGACGTTTCCCGGCTGATGATTATGATAAGTAATTAATAATTTCCTAAAACAAAGACATGGGATTGTATTGTTGGGATATTAACGTACAACTTTATTGTCAGCTACAATAGCCGTTACGCAGCTAATACTAAAATAGTGTGTATAATTGAAAATTGTGATTCACTGAAAAGTTGAATATTTTGATAACTACTGCACAAAGCCAGATAAAAAAAGAGAATGAACAGAATTTTTTGTAAAACTTTTATCGAGCGAATAACCTTCCATTAAAGCTTTGAACTTGGAAAACTGAAACGCGATTTTGACCAGAATAACCGTGATATCTTATACCTTTAAACGAGAAATTCTTGTATATATCCGCGTTCAAATTCCAGTTGGAAAATGGTTTTTATTTATTTATTTATTCAAGTTTGTAATTATTACTTTTAGTGGCAAATTGTTCCACTCTATGGCTAACCAGGGGCAGAAATAAAGTTTTTGTTGGTTTATAAAGAACTACGAGCAAAGCTCGGTCGCCCAGATATTTATGTTTATTTTAGGATGTACAAGGGAAGAGATGAACATTGCACAACACATACAAAGGTTGCTAAATTCATTACCAGGAGGGTGGCTTCGCTGTAGTCAAGTAAAAAGCTACAACAGGCATGACATTGGTTGTACGTGCCTTATTAAGTAACTAGTTGAGTTAGGTCTACGCGAGATAAGTTAGAACTAAGTTAGCAGTAAGTTTAAGTCGTATGTAAGAACATGGGAGTGTCTGGAACATTGTTTAAGCGAGTATAAGCGAGTAACTTGAACAAGCGTTTTGGCGTAACGTGATTATTTATCAACTGGCTATCTCAGTTCTCATGGCATAGAAATATAAATAGTTTCATTAACTTTTTTGACATTTTGCACCAATTTGCCGTATGTGTCTATGAAATAGCAATCATTTATGAAGATAAATCTATGAATAAATATCTATGAATGGCTTCGACGAATGGTAACGAAGTGTATAAATAAACCTTTGATCGATCGAATAACCTTAACTGGTTAAGGTACAATACCTGGGCGACCTAGCTTTGCTCGTAGTTCTTTAAAAACAAACAAAAACTTTATTTCGGCCCCTGGTTAGCGATAAAGAGTGGAACAATTTGCCACTAAAAATAATTACAAACTTGAATAAATAAATAAAAACACACAGCAAAAAACAAACAAAAAAAAAGCAATTTTCCAACCGGGATTTGAACGTGTGAACCATTCGGCTAAAGTGATTATGTTTGACAGCGTGAAATTTCCCATCATATTTAGCGTCGAATAATGCGAAAGAAAAAGCGCATGAAAACACGAAAACGCGCATTTTCCCAGACATGAGACTATAGATCTAGATAGATTTTCCGCCCCCAAATACCAAATTTCAGCGATATCGATGGAGCCGTTTCAGAGATCCAAATTATATATATACAAGAATTGCTCGTTTAAAGGTATTAGATTAGATACTGATGGAAAACAGCGTAACTACATGTAGTAAATCTGAATAACAACTTCTGTAATCCAACCAAACAGAATTTTAAAAGTTCCGATCGTGTCGTGCCTGCTTCAGAACTGACGAAAAAGTGTACCAGTCCAACACTGGAACAAAAAGACAAACTTCACTTGCTGAAATCTTAAGCGTTATTTAAGTATTTTCTTTGAGCTGAGGAGAAAACTCTCTTGTAAAGTAAACTGCTTGGTTTTTCCTTACAAAAGAATACTTGTCGTTCTAACCAAGTATTTTGTGGACATTTTGTTGGGAAACCACCGGCTTAAGGCAAGCTACAGCTCAAGCTCTTTGAAGGACATAAGTTTAAATAAAAAGCTGGCCAAGTGCGAGTCGAACCGGCGTAGCTTACAAGAAAACGTATATACACGTATATAACGTGTTTTGGGCGGATAATTAAGTTTGTTTAAGTAAACTGTATTTTTGCTGATTTCTTAAAAATATTGTTTATTGCACATAATAATAATTAAAAAGTCAATTATAACTAAAATTCTACAATTAGAGTTGTCTATCCCTAACAAGAGATTTCTCCCGGCACTCACACTGAAGCTTTCAAAAAATAAATATACTGTAAGTAGGCCTACATACATGTACATAAACAAAAAAAAGTATATATTAGAGAAGAAGATAATGTAGAAAAAAAGCATAACAATAAATAAAAACACGATTTACATAATATGTAACATATATGTAAATTATAAATATATACATACATACATATAAACTGCCTATTATTGAAATGAGGTATAAATAGTGCACCTTGAGTCGTTTTTAAAATTTACATATACATAGAGGTACCGCTTGGTTTGCTTGTAATCCATGTTAAATTTTAAATGCGAAAGCGAGTTTGTATTTCCTTGCTTTACGTCGTAGCGGAACAGGTTTTTGTATAGGGGTAGATGAAGAGTTGGATAAGCACATATGTCCTTTAGAGTAGATCCCGTGGACGAATGTCGTGGTCAAAAGCTAGTATTTACATATTATGAGTATCGTCATATATCGCATAGCGCCGGGGTCAGAAATTACCTATACCCATCAAAGATAATAAAAAGGAGATGGAATCTTTCTTTGGAATGACTGCGCTTACCAGCCGCTATTTCAAAAACGGCTGAGCGCATCAAAATTTATTTCAGATAAAATCTGTCGCAAATTGAATGCTCTTCAATTTTTAATAAAGACTTTCACATCATTGGAGCAATAGAAACCGAGATAATCGTGAAAAACAGCTGTTGACCGTGAATAACTTTAGATGCAGACACGAGATTTTTTTGTACTTTTGACACAACTTTGAAAATGCCGAAATAAAGGTACGTATGAAAATTCAGCTAATTATCTATTATTCCGAGGTCGATCGCTAATTATACAGGATTCCGTGTCCCCGAAAACTACAACTTGGGAATCTTAAAATGAATAGCAAATAGACACCAACCACAGAGATTGTGGTCAAACGTGAATTTATTTTTTACATATTTTCATGTGAATATTTACAACATATAAACTTCTCTATTAATAAAGAGCATGTCCCAAAAGTTTCGACAACTTCGTATAGAATGTGAGAATGTTGGCCAAAACAGTCGATGAACACCTCATGAAGAGGTCGAAATGGCGAACTCGACACCGCGGGTCACTTTAAGGTCAACTTCAAAGGCTAATTTCGGCCACGTGATACGCAGGGCTAAAGGGCACCGATAATTGTTAGTTTGACCAGAGTTAGGGTTTCACTTAGACTGTAGAATGCTCATCGACATGTCACCATGTGTAGGCCCCTGACACACGAAAAGTAGGTCCCTAAAACCATGCCATAAGTTTGCGTTATCTAAATAACTAGCTAAATAAATAGCAAACTAAATTTATGTTGCAATAATCTTTTAAAATAGGAGAGCTGGTAAGTAAGTAATCACCTAAAAATAGAGTAAAATTACAGTGTCGCGAAATAAATCTCATTAATTTACAACTTTATCGTTAGCTACAATACCAGTTACGCAGCTAATGGTTCATAGATGGCGCTTTGAACAATAATTGAAAAAAAGTGTTTAAAATGAAAATTGTGATTCACTGTGAACTTGTACGTTAATGATACGCATTTCGCGACATCACAATCTGATGTACTATTTTCAGATAGTTACTGCACAAATCCAGCTATTATATTTTAAAAGATGATAGCAACAGCAATTTAGTATGAAACTTTGATGGAGGTGGACCGCCATAACAAACGTACTAAGCTATTTATAAGCAGTGCTATCTATTCTAGTGATTATCCTTGACTTCTGATTTGTTAGAAGTTTAAAACAATGTATTTATTTTATATTTATATGTAGTGTTCTAATTCTTTTATTACTTTTTTTTACTCTGGATTTTATAGGAATAAAAGTTATACTTATTGGAATCGGGCCTAAGTTATTCAAAAAATTAAACGTTAGTTTTTAAAGTAACATGAGTTTGTCTGTATCTCATGTACGCGTCTATATATTCAGGTCAAGTCTAAGGAACGGTCTTAGTTTAATAGTAAGGTCGAAGGCGTCGTTTGTGGTTTTGTAGAGGCTAGAGAGAGAACTACAATAACCTTTACAGTTTTGGCTTTGTGAGTTAGTTGAGGCATGAGAGGTTTTACTCGAGACTTTAAGAAATGTCGCTCCCAGATTACAATATGTATAGCCTTAATTGACTTCCATAAGTATATTAATGAATATCATTAACGTACAACTTTAATGACAGCTACAAAAGCCGTTACGCAGCTAATGGTCCCTAGATGGCGTTACAATTGTCTGGTATTAATTAAAATTACATTGCAATGTTTCATACTAAATTTCTGTTGCCATAATCTTTTAAAATACAATAGCTGGATTTGTGTAGTAACTATATAAAAATAGTACATCGGATTGTGATGTCGCGAAATGAGTATCATTAACATTCAACTTCACAGTGAATCACAATTTTCATTTTAAACACTTTTTTCTCCGATTATTGTTCACAGCGCCATCTATGAACCATTAGCTGCGTAACTGCTATTGTAGCTAACTACAAAGTTATAAATTTTTGATATTTTTCGCGACACTATAATTTCATCTCCTATTTTTAGGTAATTACTTATCAAAGCACGCTATTCTACTTTAAAAGATTATGGCAACAGAAATTTAGTATGGAAGCATTAGGAAACAAAAAGTTTAATACTAAATTTCTTTTAACATAATCTTATAAAACACGAGAAGGAAGAAACAAATAAAGTGATGTACATATATATTGAATTTCTTGGTGTAAACATATCATTTTCGTAACCATTTTGTATAATCTTAACTGCTAAAGCGAACAGCGTATCAACTTACTGGCAGTTAGTGCAGCCTACAGTTAAATTGTTTAAGTAATGGTTTAAAGTGCGAAGACTATTATGAACTTTATACTCTGGTATTGCTCATGAAACTGTTAAACTTAGCAAGTGAATTATACGTAAGTGTAACTCGTAGCAAACTTAGTGTTTTGCTTATTACGGACCGCTGTTAAATAACTGCGTTAATAGCACTTTTGTGTTCCGGCTATAAAACAGCAGCCAGTGCTTTATTAACTTGTGGCTTTACGGTAAGCGCGCTTGGATCCTGCGGCGTTACCCTTACCGTCACTCCGGCTGAGAGATTAACGCTATGTAGGCTTTTAAAACGTAAGCTTTTGTAATAATACAAGAAATGTAAGTCGTTGAATTCCCCAAGCAAGACGATTTAACTCTGTCTGCTAACTATTTATAAATATATTTTAGTAGAAATAAAACCCGGCCAAGTGCAAATCGGACGGATGCATTTAACACACTAAAGATCATAAATAATAGATAAGGTAACAACAACCGAGCAAAGTTCAAACGCCTGACAAATACAGACGCTCAATTCTTAATTTACACATAAAGAATAACATTATTATATAGACGCTAATGGATAAAGTATAAAAGCGATTTTAATGTGATACAGTTTAGTAATTTTTTTTAATTTATTATAATTTTTATTGTTTATTGTTATAGCGGCAACAAAATACACATTCTGTGAAATGACACGTTCCGCGAATGTATGGAGCCAAGGCCTGGTCTTGTACACTTAAAGTTTTAATAGACCATTATCAAAATAAAAGTTATTTAATTACCATGTTTAGTTTATTTGTACAAAAACATATTAAACGCACGAAACAGGTATGATTTGACGTTGAAAACAAAGATGGCGTCAATAAAATGACATTTGACGCTGTCACTTACTACAAAAAAAATTCTTACAATTAAAATACATAAAAATGAAATTCTAGTATTTTTCTATATATATTTATATTATTACTTGATTTTGTAAATAGTGTACAAGTGCAGGCCGAATTTGAAACCTCATCTCTACTGTCTAACTATTTTATTAGATACAACCTGTTGACAGACATACGGACGTACAGAAAGCGGAGGCTTAGTAATAGGGTTCTTGTGGTTTACACTTTGTATACGGAACCCTAAAAATGACTTTTTAGAAGTTATACTAATTCTTCCCTATTTAGATCTCGCGCCGTGCCTGGGAAAATCTAATGAGTTACTCGCGTTTCTCAATCATTTTGAAATTATTTTGAAAAATCTTTGCTGTTTTCATCAAATCATCTTGTATAAGAAAAAAACAAACTAAAAACTCACCGTGTATCTGTACATTCGAGAGTGGTAATCATTTTTGTAACAAGTCCAAAAAAAATGGCATGTGACATGGTACAAAAATTAAGTACATATTTTTGTACTCGAATGTACAGTGTAATAATTTTGTGGTGTAGTAAGCATACACTTACAGCCTTAAACAGTGTAAGAAAACCCATCTCATCTAATCATAGCATTTTAAAAGGACATTCAAATGGCACTAGGGTAATTTGTCGGTAAATTAGGTGTATTTGCAAAACTCCTGGACTACAAACTTGTTGGATACTTTGTTGCGTCTCGTTGCGTAGTAGGTTCATGGGAAAACTGGCCAGTTCTCTATACAAATAAACAATCGATTGAAATATATATAATTTATATACAAGCTATAAGAAACATGGGAACAATTTCTGTAACTGTTACTACGAGCATGAGTGACTCATAGGCACGAGGTAGCGTAGCGTGTATCGTTATATTACGGACGCAAAAAGACGGCCGTCTTTACGGCGACGACATGTGGAATGTTTCACGGCCATTATAACACACCGCTGTCGCCGGCTTCTCTGCTCCAGTTGGAGTGGAACGCATTTTGGACGTCGGTTCACGAAAAAAAAAACTATATTCATAATATAATATACTAGTAATGACTTCACCGCTACGTCCACGAACTGTCCGACACCGTCAAGACGGCCGTCATTCTAATTACGGCACCGCTTTCTGACGTTACGGTGTCAAATACCGTTCTTTAGGAAACCGTGCCATTTTGTTTACATAGATAACGTTCTAGTGACGTCATTCACCGCTGTATTACGGCCGCTATATGACGGCACCGCTATCATGGGAAACCCGAGCAGCGTTTTCGATGAACGCTCCCAGATTGCTAGATTTTTCCGATCTCTTCAACAATTATCGTCATATTTCAACCAATTTACGCAAAATGCTATATTAATTCTGTCACAAAACCTTAACTTATAAATTATACTCTTCCTATACACTTCCTCAATGCTCACTCTGTTGATGTATGAAACCCTCATGAAAATTAGTTTAGTAGTTTTTGAGTTTATCGCGTACAGACAGACAAACTTGAACACACTTTGAACTTTGTTTTTAATATGTTATTATTCAAATCAAATCAATTTATTTGCATTCATGTACATAGAGTCATTAGACTTTAAATATTATTAGGATCAATATACATGAACCCTGTCAGGGCATAGCAAAATGAATAAGCCAAATTTTATACAATAATTATAATAAATGTCAAATTTTATACAATAATAATAATAAATGTCAAATTTTATACAATAATAATTTAATGTCAAATTTTATACAATAATAATTTAATGTCAAATTTTATACAATAATAATTCAATGTCAATTTTTATACTACAATCCAAAATAAGGATTGTCAAACTTTATACATTTATTGAACAAGCAAAGCGTATAATTTCAAGCCAGACTTAAGATCAAATAATAAATCTGTCCCCATAGAGAAATTAATACGAAACCCAACATGTCTGTCTATTGGGGTCCCGCAGGCCGGAGCCTGAACCCTTTGAGGCGAAGATATCCGTTTTAGAGGGATCAAGATTATACTCACTACACAGTGGGTAAGGACAACAAAAACATAAGGTTTGGGAATATTATTTTTATATTTAAAAAAAATTATTATATTGCATTTTGTTTTTATAGTCATGTAGTTGTTGTAGTGTTGTAGTTGTCCGTGAAAAGTTAGTGATCGCGGGTGAGCATTTTGTCGACCATACTTAAAAGCATGCTAAAAGTTCGTGATTTCAGAAGGTTATCAGAAAAACACAAGGCAGGCGTGCGTTTTCTTATTAGCCTTTATTTAACTGAAAGAATGTTTTTCATGTCTATCTTTCGGAAATCATCACTAGTGTTTTTGCCTATTCACTGGGCAGTATTTGCAACACACCACCCACCACCTAAATACCAGAATACCAGGTTGTCATAAGTGTGAGAGAGTGCGCATCATTTATTTAGCGCGCAGGTTACCATTTATTCCGAATAAAATTCTGAAAAATATTTTGAAGTACTAGGCTATCAAAAACCGCAGAAGTTTTATTTCTTTCCGCACTGACCTCTGCACAAAGATATTGCGTCTGTTTTATTAGATACATTTTGCTGCATTGACATGTTCCAAGAGCATTGGCTATTGGAGTATTTTTGAAATAAGTTTGAGTTACATTCAAATGTTAGTCAATCAATCAGTCAAGGAAGGCGTTATCTACTAATTCTATATATTTTTGAATCCTAATGTAAAGATAAATTCATCCCCCGGTCATTGTGTGTTTCTGCGGACGGTACCTCGGCCACGACCGCAAGCCTGCGTTGATTTATCGCCAGTCGTTTCTGATGTCTCTCTGTAAGCTTTGACACACATTTCAGATATAATTTTTACCCAACTGCCAGGGAAGGGGAGGATAATGCCCTTTGTTATGTGGGTGGCTCGTGCTACAAAATTGGTTATGGATTTGTTCAGCTCATGAAAGAAATCATAGATGGTGTCGATGAGTGTTTTTTCACGGTATAATCTTTCGAAGTGGAAATATCAAGGAACTTTCAAGACAAGCTTAACGATAATGATGCTTTTAATTTTTGTTATTCAGAAGCAAAAACATCAACAAAACTAATTGATATCTAACAAAAAAACGTTATGTGCCGGGTAACGTCCACTGCTGGGCATAGCCTTCTTCCACGGTATGACACAATGATCAATCCCGAGCCACTTGCATCTAGCGACTGTTGGCAACCTTTACTATGTCGTCGGTGCGTCCAGGTGCTCACTGACTCGTCGAGCTATATCGGTGACCTTAGTAGAACGATCCGTCCCATGTACATATTCGTCTACAAATTCGATGGTAGTGTTCCAAACTACTACCGGTGCAACATGGACATTTAATATTATTTTAATCGTGTCCATTCCCATTTTTAAACCTACCTGTTGGGAAAACAGAAATAATTTAAATAAAAATAAATTGTATAGACAGATCAAATAGTGAAAAAATACTACATAATTCATGAAAATGATATTTAGAATGTTAGCAGTGATTGCAAAAACCTGGGATATAGTCCACCACGCGTTCCCAGTGCGGATTGGTAGACTTCACACACACCTTTGAATTTCTTCTCGAGAGTGTGCAGGTTTCCTCACGATGTTTTACTTCACCGAATGTTTTCAAATTTCAAAAAACTTAACGAAACGAATTATTATACAAAAAAGAGGGAAAACTATATTAGAAGAGTTTCCATTAAGATCCACGAAGGCGTAAAATGGATAAAAAATTGTCACCGGCTCTTTTTGACGCATTTAACTGTGGGAACTTCAGGATATATTTTTAGACGCATAATTTTTGCAAAATTAGTTTTGCTCCTTAAATATTCTTCATACTAGCATCATAAAGTAGATTTTTCTGTGTCACATCGTTATTAAGTTGGCAAAGTAATGCGTGCGTTTATGCCAAGCAAGCTCAGACGGTTTGAGGGTAAAAAGTGTATCTCAAGAATATGTATTTTAATAATTATATATTTTAGTTTTACTACTTAATTTCAAACAATTTATTCTATATTTTAAGGGTTTCGTATCCAAAGTGTTACCTTATATACCCAAGAGAATGTTCTCTTATATTTTATTTAAAATGGTTTTTGCATTTTTAACCGACTTCAAAAAAGGAGGAGGTTCTCAATTCGACGAAATGTTTTTTTTTATGTTTCTTTACTTCAGAACTTTTGAATGGGTAAACCGATTTGGATGATTCTTTTCTTTCCGCGTGGTCCCATTTAGATTTGGTCCAGTTCTGACAACGGCATCCATGAGAAATTGATTTTAAAAAAATCCTCAAAAACTGCTACTACATGTGTATAAAGATAGATAAGCTACCTTCACAATTTAAGAAGTTAACCTCCGGACAAATGAATATATTTTTTTTGAATTATTGAATTATATAAATGGCTAGTAACTAAAAGCTTTTACAGTTTGGATCAATTATTAAATAACCCTAATTGACATACTTAACCCAAATTGACATTTTATTATTATTATATTAAATTGACTGTAATTAATTATTACGTAAACATTTGTATGTCGTGTTGACGGAAAACGCTGTACTATTTATTACCACTGTTACCAGTTACCATCTCAAGGAGCGTTTTTCAAGCAAATAAATAATATTTCATTTCATTTCAAATCTTAAATTTGCCTCAGTAAAAGTAAACTTTTAGGGCAATTGAAGTCGGTTCCCAGTTCTTTTTGAACGCATTTACTTGTCACACTTGTCCTTAATATGTATCAAACCAATCTTCACTTTTAATTTATAAATTAGAACGTCAATAGCTGTTATGAATAGCTTTCCAAAACCTTTGTCCCTAAAACCCTTGACATTGGCTGACTCGTAAAAGGTATGAAAATTAGAGTACTCGCCTCGGGAATAAAGCTGTCTTCGTTTTGGGCGAGCTTGAATCCCTTGCTCTACTCAGGATTCTGATCTTCAACACCTTCCCTGCGCCTCGGGATTCAATATAACGCCTCTGACTTAAGACAATGTTTTATCCCCTTGGTTATTCTACTATTAAATCCCTTCTCTCTTATAATTGCTAATGCCTTTCCTCCATATAGTAAATGGCATAATATATTATTAAATTTCAACTTTAAACCTGTTTTATTAGTTAGGAAGATCAACAGCTATTATCACAAGCATAACTTAACTATTCTTGCCCTTGCATAATTTAATTGTATATATAAACCTTAGCGAGAATGTTTTTGGCGGCAGATTTATTTATTTTGTATAATTTAATTTATCTAAGTTCAAAATAATCTGTTCACTGTTATTTCTCCAAAACTGAAAATAAAAATAATAAAAAAAAACAGACCGCCAATTACGTATAGGTCTTCAATAAAAGAAAATTGAAAAATGTTATGAACTACTTAAGTGAAAACAATGTTAAACTCAAGTAAGATAAACTTACACGTGTACATTTTTGAATAGCGTTAGTAATTGCTACAAAATATAACATTCTATGGTGATTTAATTATGGATCAAAATAACTCATTCTAGTCGAAAAACGCTTCACTATAGAGTCGTCTTGCTAATGCTATTGAGTTTTAATTAGTAACATGTCTTAAAAATTTTCAAAAAGCAGAAAGCTGTCAAAAATGACCTTTCATCTCGGCCAGCTCGTTGTACACTGTTTTGAAATAAAAGTAAAAATATGGGAATTACTTTAAAAATGGTAACGATCAGATCATATGGATAATTTCCGTGCACAAAATACTTTCTTTTTCTAGGTCAATTTATCATTCATTTTTAAATAACAGCTTGAGAACAGCTCCGACTTCTTCTTTTTTTTTTTTCATTTTGCGTTGTCTCAGATTCGTTCAGAAATTGTTATTAGCACGATAAGCAATATATAAAACATCTGTTGTTTAAACAATGCATTATCAATTATTACATGTTTAGTTTTTTTCTAATTGGAAACGGAACTTGTTTGGAAAATATTTCATTGCTAAGTTACAGCTTTGTGCCAATGAACCTGTACCAAGAACCGGTTTAGATTTATAGGATGCGTTCGATAAAATTGAAAATAAGACTAAGTCAGCCTTGTAAATTGGCATTTGTCGGCTTTGACTCTTATAGGCTTCGTTCATAGGTACATTTTTGTACAAAAATAAAGTTACTCCATCCTATACTTTTTTATAATTTACGCAATGCACTTCTTTACTTCTCACATATGTTTGCAATTAATTTTATGGTAACTTAGTATGTTTTATTTGTATGTAAATTTATTATATCGTCCTACCTTATCATGTGCTTATGTGCCGCCATCTTGTGTCCTTATCACAAGGCTTCTAACCAAAACATCACTGATGAATTCAACCAAAAACTTCCCACGGCATGCCACGCGACATCCCTTCGCGTGTTTCCGTGATGGTTCGGCTGTTCTCGGCTAGATTCGGGAACGCTCGGGTCACGTTCGCCGCACGCGCCGCCTCCTTCGGGACGCGTCGGGCATCTTCGGTTTAATTGGTGTAGGAACATGACAGTAGGGTTGTGAAATGTTTTATGTGGAAGTACTGATAGTAAATAATTTATTATCAGTATTTTATCCGTGGTCTAATTGCTACACGCTTGGACTTAATCCAGAGGTCCCGGGTTCGAGTCCTAGTGGGGTACCTATCGGTTCTGAGTTTGGTTGGTGGTAGGGCGTTTTCTATGTCCGCCAGGCTACCACCATGTCACAGCCAAACATGCTTCTTCATGTTATCGTGTAAGTCGTATGGTCTATGACCGACCTCACACACCCTAGTGTCAGAGTTGATGCACCTCCACAGTCCTCTGCCACGTCTCATGCAGCTACTGCCTGTCGTAGATAGTGACCGGTGACGACGGATTAACGTGACTAACGAAGCACGGAGTCATAGCACTGTTCAGACAATCACGTGATACAGACTGCAATGTCTTAAACATGCTGTGGAAAGTATCTATAATTTATTTTTGACACAGCCTACCGGGAATCAAACCCGGGACCTGTGCATGTCTTGCGCGTCTGAATATATCCAGACAACTGCGCCACGGAGGCTGTTTCATCCACCGGGCATCAATTGAGATTATATGATCATTGTCCTATTTCAAATTATAAAAAGTATGACAGCCCTATTCTAGGGAGCTACTTGCAACCTGTTCGCGGCCCGGCTACCGGTCTTTGGTCCTTGACCTATCGTTCCTTTTTCAAAACGGAGCCGGGCTGTTGTTTCTTTTTTTGATGTTTGAATTTGGAATCCGATGTCTTGGTGTTTGTGTTTAAATTTGATCGTGTTTCTTTATCTATTTGAATTTGGAATGTTCTTTTGAAGGTTGGAGAAGTTTATCTAGGGCAAGTAGTTTATAAGGATAAATCGTAAAGTCCACACAGACAAAGTGTATATTTTTGGTTTGGGAAAAATAAATGTCTTTAGCCAGAAAACGTCCTTCCAACGTTCAGTATATTGAATGGGATCATAGAATGAGTTTTGTGATGGTAGTACTACAGTCTTGGTACCACATGGCCAGGCGAATATAATAGTCCATTGATGCTTAGATGCGTCAGGTTCCCATCGATAGGGAGCAGTGACCCTCTCAACTAACCTGTTTAGTTGACTGTACAGTACAACTTGAACAGGTTAAGAAGGTACTGCACGATATTTTGTAAATTAAAGTCACTGCTTTTATTAGTTAAATTGCTTATTTATGTTAGCGTGACCCTTGAACAAGGGCAGGCTCTTGTTGAAATTTGATACAAATACATAAATAATTAATAACCCGTGGTAGCTCAGTTGGGTAGAGCGTCGAGGTCTGGGTTCGATCCTGGCTACGAGCCAGCACCCCACTTAAATATTTATTTTATTCTGCTTTTTAGTATTTGTTGTTGTAGCGGCAACAGAAATACATCATCTGTGAAAATTTCAACTGTCTAACTATCACGGTTCATGAGATACAGCCTGGTGACAGACGGACAGCGGAGTCTTAGTAATAGGGTCCCGTTTTACCATTTGGGTACGGAACTCTAAAAACATACTACTATAAATGTTGGACTAAGTTTGTTTATTTCACACGCTTAGCGTATAAAAATAACCCAGCATGCAAACAACAAGTAAATACGTTCAAAAAGAACTGGAAACCGGCTTCAATTGCTCTAAAAGTCTACTTTTAGTAAGGCAAATTTAAAATATATATAGTTTTATTTTTAAACCAATTGTCAGAACTAGACCCAATTGAAATGAAAGCACACGGGAAGCACCAGCTTTTAACTAATAAAAAAAGAATCATCCAAATCGGTTCACTCAGTCAAAAGTTCTGAGGTAATAAACATATAAAAAACATAAAAAACGTACACGTCAAATTGATAACCTCCTCCTTTTTTGAAGTTGGTTCAAAACAATTCTAATCATTTAAATAATACAAAGATATTTAATCTAAATCCTAGATATTTTTATAAGCATAAAGTGAACAGAACTAGTTGTGTTGCGCCCACGCACCGCCTACGTGCAACTTTTTATTTCTAATCCCCGTTAGTTGAGCTCTTACGAGGTCTTTACAAATTATGGACATCGTTATGAGACCAAATATTCATATAAAATAAAGGCTTACATTTTAATTAGCTCTTTGTTTGGAATTAATTTTTAAAATGACTCTCTGAGAACGCACTTTCACCGCCTCCCGCGGATCCGCGATACCTCTCTTCCCCCGCAAGAAAGCGACCCGCTCAAAGTGCGCCAAATGACTATTTAATTTGGTATATGAATGAAAATTGCATTCGAATTACATATACTTACTTTCATGCTGGACATCCCATGTGGAGGAGGCCTATGTCCAGCAGTTGACGTTTTCCGATGGATGATGATATACTAGAGGACTACTAAGAGGATACTAAACAGATAAAACACAGCTGACATAATAACATTTTATTTCACATTTTTATGGGTTTTCCTTCAACCTACTTATGGTAAAAGACGATAAGGGCATTAGATGAAAGGCATGCGCACCCAGAAGCCTCAAGCTTTACATATCAGATAGGCTTACGCTCGACCACAACCTTACCTGATCTTCAACGACGATGTGGTCTTGATTGTTCACGGTTGTCCAGAAACAGCCAATTCACTCTGGCCTTGAAGATGTCCAGGTTGTTCGACAGTAGAAGAAAGCTTTGTGCGAAATGATGTAATGTCAATCAATCTTCTGGTTGACCGATTGTGAAAAGGGTATGGTGGAATTAGGTCGTGTAATTCTACGGCACGCGCCGTAGCAGCCTATACTAAAGATTAAATGTTTTCCTTTGAATAACTATATTAAAACCGTTTCCTGATTTGAAACTACGTTTCCCTGCCCCTGGTCCCGGCTCCATCATCAAGCAAGCCTGTAGAAGATAATGAGGAGTTGGCTTTGCTAACTTTCGTGCTGAAACTCAACTAGTTGTTCATCTGTTAAGCCGGATGTTTCAAAAGAATCCTGCAGAAAATAGAAAGGCAAGTCTCTGAGGCTTTGGATTTTGACCTCAACGAGTGAACCTATACCATGATCTTCTCTGTGCAACGCTCAAGCAACTGATATTAAGCAGAGCCTTAGAGGGTACTTAAAAATTGCTGAATGGATACTACATGTATATCGGTGATGTCACGTCAATTTTTTATGGTAGCGCCTTCTTGCTGACAACACTTGCAATCTGAAATCGATGTCGGGCGGACGTGTCCCTGGAGCTGGCGTGACTGGTTACTGGATCACTGGGTTGTTAAAGTTGTGGACACAACTTTGTCCTTGACACACTTGTGTCCTATTAGCACTGCTGTTTGGCGGCATACTTAGGTAACATCGTGGTAGCTAACCGCGGACATAGTAAATCCACCACCAACTAAACAGAGTACTGAGAATTGAACGCGGGACGCGTATTAAGCCACTGAGGCGTTTAGTACTCTCAAATGTGTAATAGTTGGATATATTAGGACTTGGAGTTTGACTGGGATAGTCAATTAAATTATGGAGGAATTAGACAGAGATAGTTGCTTAGAATAATTATAAGCGAACCGCTGTTTTCTAACCTACACCACTGCTTTTTGTTTTACACGCATAATGTAGTAAATTAAAATTTTCTAAATTCAATTTTTTCTCAGAATTTTAGACACATGTCTCGACCACCCATATTGTTTATTAATAATGCATTTTATTATACGTATATTATTAACGGTTTGTCCGTCCGTACGTCCGTCTGTAAGCTATAAAACACATCTGCGTTTTGTTTATAAATACATTTTTAGCCGACTACAGAGAGGCAAAGAAATGTATGGTATAGTAGCAAGAAGTTTATTCTTAAACTTATGCTACTGTATAAGTCCAATATTGTTGCCTTTTAAGAAGATGCATTTAAGAAGCAATTAAATAGTCCATTGTATAGGTTTGGTAGTTATAAAATGATGGTTATGGAACTGAGTTTGCTGTGTGTAGTCTCTCTCTGTCTCTCTCTCTCTCTCTCGGCTTTAGAGTTATACCATCCCATGTCATCCCTTGGGTTTCCAACTCTAGAAGGCTAACAAAGTTCAAAGTGAACGACCAAATAGGCCGAGATGTTTCATCATCATCAGCCGGAGAACGTCCACTGCTGGACATAGGCCTCCCTCATGGTACGCCACATCAACCGGTTCCGAGCCACCTTCAGTCAGCGTCGTCAGGTCGTCGGTCCATCTAGTAGGGGGACGGCCTGGTAGACGTTGGTACGTGGTCGCCACTCGAGAACCTTTACTCCCCACCGGTTATTGGTTCTTCGAGCGATGTGGCCTGCCCATTGCCACTTCAGCTCACTGACTCGTCGAGCTATGTCGGTGACCTTCGTTCGTCTACGGATTTCCTCATTCCGGCCGAGATGTTTAGTAAAATTATTTCTTATTCTTGAAATAACTCTTGCACCAACTTCCTGTTACAAATCAAGTTCATAAGCCATTATAAACAGTGTCCCTCAGCCTAACGGCAGCTGAACCGAAACTTTACGAATAACTTTAAAAAAATTACCCAGAAAATCTCATAAACTCTCATTAATGGGCATCTAGAGCCATCAATCAGTTTTTACGAGTGAAAAAAATATCGAATAACCTTTGTCTTTTTATAGCGGATTATTTTTATGACTGGCAACATAAACGACTGTAATTTTTTTTAATGGAAAACTTTGGTGTAAGTTTAGTTTATGGGACACAGCAGATGGCGAAAGCTTAGCGACCATTGAATCTGTATCAATAAATTATTTAGTGATGATTACCGTATCAATCAATCCTCACAATGAAACTATATTGTAGGTAGTTTTATTACAAATATTTGTGTACAATTGGCCTTCATATCACGTGATCACAAACGATGATAGACCGATATTTAGCTTGCCTGTTGAGGGAATGTTTTAAAAATAAAACATTTGTAAGTATTATAAGCATTGTTATAATTATTTTAAAAGTTTTTTTATTAGTTATTTGATGTTACTTTGGACAAAATGTAGTTGTATCTTGTAATTTTACTTTCAGTTTTAAATGACACGTTCCGCGAATGCATGGCGCCAAGGCCTGGTCTTGTGCACTTATAATTTTAAACGGCTATTATCAAATAATAGTGATTTAGTTACTATTTTTCTATATTTTGGTTTAGTTTGTTTTTTCAAAAATATATAAACGCACGAAACAGGGAAGACTTGACGTTGAAAACAAAGATGGCGTCAATAAAGTGACATTTGACGCTGTCACTTAGTACAAAATGTACAGTAAAAATAAATACAAAAATGTAATTTTAGTATTTTTCTATACATATTTATATTATTACTTGATTTTTTGTTAAATTACGTATATACAAGTGCAACAAAATTTTACTGTCCCTTTAAAATAATACATAAATGAACGCGAAATATCAGGTTTTGCCTTCAAACACCTTGAAAAAATAGTAAGTAACGATTAAGCCGTTGGATGGAAAGAGTGCTCATTCAAAAGCATGCGAAGCTATCAATGCACTTGCTATATTATCTATAACTATCCATGACACACTTTTTAGCGGCAGACTTAGACAACATGGTGGCGGACAGCAAAACGCCCTACCACCAAACATTCAAAATAAAGATATATAACACACAAACTTATAAAAGAACCAAAAATAAATTTGTCACGCGAACAAAGCTGCGAAAAACTCATTATATCATGAACAATAGTAAAAGACAATCAAAATATTTAAATACGAAGCGAACGCTGTATAAAACTACATTTAACGAATGAATGTCGCTGAATTTAACGACAGCAATAATGTCACGTAGCTGTTGCCGATAAACGACGATGCTTATGTGCGCAGGCGCCATTCAAATACAAATTACTTTCTATATATAGAAATAGGTATTTCATCATTAAAGGAAGTACTTATTTTTGTTTTAATAGCATAAGAATTCTCAGGCCCTACGGAAGACCAGCGTCGTGAGTGAATGAGGACCTTTTTTTGGCACGTCAAAAAATTGTTTTTTTAAATGTAGATAATAAGTTAGTTTTAGTATAACGTGTAGAAATAAAGTTTTTTCTTTCTTTCTTTACTTAATTAAAAACGGTATTAAAAATTATATATCAGAAAAAAAACATAATTTTCTTGTCTTGTTCTGTTTTGATTATGATAATCATCATCGGCCAGGAAACGTCCACAGCTGGACATAAGCCGCTATTCCAGATAGATCACAAACCACTTGCATCCAGCGACTAACTAGGTCATCCGTACATCTAGTAGAGGGACGCCCTAGGTGGTAGGGCATTCTCTATGTCTATCTGGCTAGCTACCACCACGTTACATAAGTCTGCCATCAAACAGCAGTGTTAATAGCACTGTTGTGTTCCGTTATGAAAGGTAGAGCCTCACTAGCGTGAGGCCTTATCGTCAATCATGGAATTTAATATTGAAACTTCGTTTGGGATGTTTGGTCTAGCACCAGCGCGGCGTCAACGTCACCAATTACATGACACTTCTAGACGCGAAGCCTTCAATTTGTATGACGTGAGCACATAAAGAACACCTACGTACAAAGTATAAGATAATTAAAGTTTACACATGGTTTAAGTTGTGAGATGGTAGCGAGTGGCACCGGGGACAGCCACCTACTTGTGAGATCTTTGTGTGACGACATGTGTTGGATCGTAGGTCTCAATCTAATGAGGCGCTGGCTCTGATACCTTTCATACCGGAACACAACAGTGCTATTAACACTGCTGTTTGGCGGCAGACTTAGGTAACATGCTTGTACCAACCAAACCGGTACAGGTACCCACACTGGGAATCGAAACTGGGACCTTCGGTTTTAGCCATTAAGACACGGAGACGATGCTATAATCACCACGCGTGGCAGATGGATTGGTAATCGCAGTAAGATATTGTCGTTACATAGGCAAAGAAAGAAAACATAATTTGCCAAGTACATAGTTTTTTACACGGTGTTTAGATAGTAATTTCAATTAGTTCGATGTACTTAACCTGTCCACAGGTGTGCAAATATTATAAACATATCTAATAAGGAATTTAATTGTTAAAAAATTAGTTTACATCGCATGTCAATTAGCACAATGTTAATAATTTTGTCATTAAATAATTCAAAAGTCATCTCAATAATTTATCTCAAACTATAATTACAGATATATTTAACATGATTGATGCTTATGATTCAAATATTCAGGAAAACTATAAAAGCTTTTATAATTTTTTTTGCTGCTGCCCATCTCCTAAACATTTTCCTCTTATATACTTATCAGGGACTGGTAGATGATATTGTTACGAGCTAGGGATTCGGGATTGAAGGAAACAAGTGTCCACGGTTTAGAGTTTGAGACAAGTTTGTTTGCATTGAAGATGTTACATACGATGATAGTCAGAAAATTTTAGTTGTTGTGTAGCCACCTTTAGAGGCATGTGAATATTTGAGTCTGTTAAACATTTTAACGACATGTTTTGCGTTAATGTGGCTAGCTACGGAACTAAATTATTTTTAAATACTATAAAATATGATGCTCTAACAACCAACTTCACAACTCCTATCGAGGTATTCTTTAACCGAATGGAAACTTTTGTTCAAACAGCCAATCCGCAAGTTACGCTGGAGGAAGATTCTCGGCAATTCTCTTATATATCCTGAAATCTTATTGTAAACGTTAATTTTATTTTTCAGACTTTATCGGTGACATGTCCATAAAGCTAAAATCTCAGGACTTGTTGGCAGAGTGCATCACTGTCTCAAATAATTAAGGAGCTAAACCGGTGAATAAAATCCAACATGGTTGCCTCAGGCGCCATTTTGGACAGTCTTTAAATCGCTCACTCTTTAAACTTGTACCTTTTCAGTGTGTTCTTTGGTTGTGACCACTGACCCTCGCCCACACTATCCGGTTGGCACATACATACAAACGTACATACATTTTGTATATAGCTAATTATTAAATAGCGCCTTTCCATTGTTTTCTTACTTGTTGTACTGACAGGTATTGGTTTCTATGTTCAGTGTAGGTGGGGGTTTAATAACCTTTAATTTTAAGATCTAGAGGTAGCAAAGATGCATGTTTGCATTAGGTAGATGGTAGTAGGTGAATAGGACCTAGTTTTTAGCGATCAGATGGTCGGTAAGGTTTGAGGTGCCTGACAGTTCTATGATTGTTTAATTTCATGTTATGCCTTATAAATGTATTTTGTAATATTTCTTAACGTAACAGAAATATTACAAAATACATTTATAAGTCATAACATTAAATTAAACAAAGTAACACTACACCAACATTAAACTAATTACCTTTAAATGTTTTTAATTTTGTATCTTTAAATTTCACTTATTACAAAAAAGAATGATTTTGTACAATTGCAATAAATGCAAAAATGGAATTATATATATATATATATATATATATATATATATATATATATATATATATTATTCTATACATATTTAGATCTATTACTCGATTTGATATGGCCAAATTTGAAACACCCATTTAGCCAAACTAATTTTAGCTTGATACCTCCACGCGCTCCTGAGAAAGAGGGTCTAGACAGACAGACAGACGGACAACAAAGTGATCCTATAGGGGTTACTTTTTTACTTTACTACAAAAGGAGAGAGCAGATGAAAATGCAGTCAAACGTGGACGCTTGCCAGCTTGCTAGAAATTGTCTAAGAGCGTAGCGACAAGTTCCATTGCCCATGGGCTAATATTTACAAATGTTGTCAGTATGTCTCTCTGCCTTTTAATATTCGTAGACCGGTGGGTCGACTGGCCCCACGTCAGTTTGCATGAAATTAAATTTTGGTTTCACCTTATCCTGCCACGTACGCTGCGGTGCTACCTCAATGTAGTTTAAGCTTACCTCGGCTTTAGGGACTTGGGATGTTTCAGGTTAAATGTTTCTAGTCTTTAGTTGGTTAACAATTAGATTACTAATCAGTTGCAGAACTTCATTTTTCCTTTCACACCCTAAAAGCACACATTCCCAGCATCGATTGAGCAGTGGATACGCGGACTCTCAATCTGAGGGTTCGGGGTTCTGATCCAGCCGTGTACTTATGAGTTGTTTTTCAATTCAAGTACATTATCCGATTGCTTAACGGTGAAGGAAAACATCGTGAGGAAACCTGCATGGCTTGAACAGGCATGTGAAGTCTACCAATCCGCACTGGGCCCGCGTGGTTTACTATGTCCCATACATACACTCTTTAGCAGAGTAGACCTGTGCCCCTGCAGTGGGGGCGTTTATAGGCTGTTGATGATGATAATGACCTAAGAGAAAGCTACATTTTTCTCAATAGAACGAGTCGTTCCCATGGGATAACTCCTTAAGTCCACGCGGGCGAAGCCGCCGTCGAAAGCTAGTTTCAAATAAACACTAGTTAAAGAAAAAAAGCGAATGATCATATTTAATGAATGATCATTCTAGTGAATGGAGCTGCGCACGCGCATGTTATGTAACACACGGACATGTTTTACCTAGTTTTTTATGCGTTTGTGTACATATGTAATGTAGTCAAAACCCACGTGCTGCCGTGGAGGTTAGAAATCGTGTTTTGTGTTGAAGTTTGGATGAGGTATTAAGAAATTATTTAATTGCTTTTTAGGGTTCCATACCGAAAGGATAACCAACGGGGCCCTATTACTAAGCTTCCGCTGTCCGTTTGTCTGTCGGTAGGCTGTATCTTATGATCTGTAATAGGTAGACAGTAAAAGGTTTCACAGAATGTGTATTTTACTAGAAACGTGTTTTATGATTACAAACTTAATTTTGCAGTTGAAAGCCCTACAGCTAGTAGTTTACTTTGCTTGATACAATTTGCGCCATGTATAATAATAGTGGCGCCATCTAGTGCTCGCGGAACAAAACTAAGGCGGAAACAGTATTTAGGCGTATTCAGTTTGATCATTGCTCGGTGCATAGGAAATCCTTTTAAAATTCAAATTTAAGTAGATGAAACAGTTTAAAAATTTATACATATATACAGGGTGGTCCAAAATGTGACGTCCAAAAATTTTTTTTAGATTCCTTACACCTGGGTGTATCCGAAAATACCCCATGTATGTTCCGCGATTTTTTGTAGTTTAGAAGTTATGATTTTTTAAATGTATATTTCGAATTTTCTGCCGGAGCGACTTAAAATAATCGTAACTTGTTTAATAGTAAGGTTTTTTTATTTATTTTTTCTCGAAAGTGATCGTCTTGAATCACCCTTTCTACTTTATTATCAACTACACAACGTTATTCATTACAAGTTACCGAAAAAAGGGATGAAAGTAAAAATTTTAGGTTTGAGTTGAACGGAGCAAAATTTTCAAAAATTTCTTAATAATACAAAATTAATGTTTCATTGGTTCAAACTAATTTTAAAAACTCCAGCAGTTTGTCAGCTTACCAAATAATAATAAAAAAGTTGTTCTTAATAGGCGATTTTACGACGAAATTGGCTTCAGAACTTAGTTAGGTGAGAATGCATAAAAAAAAAATGTTGTCGTAAAAAATGTTTAAGCTTATTTTTTTTTTTCATTTTTATGGCCTACATTAGCAAGGCATCAAAAGCATTCAAATAATCTCAAATTGAACGATCAGTGACACATTTCATTTTCTGTTTTTAGACATGAAATTATGAAAGCTAGAATTAAACCAAAATCTACTTCAAGGCCAATCACACACAATGACACAAAGCAATAAATAACACGTTTCAAAAGGCGCCAGGCCAGTAAGGTCTTTCTCTTTCGCACTGTTATGGTTGCGTAGAAGTACGAAAGAGAAAGACCTACTGTCTTGGCCACAAAAGTCAGCCGTGCGCGCTAGGGGTTTTTTACCTGCACTTCCCTCTCCCCCCTCTCCCCATACATTCTCCGTAGCATCTCACTGTATCGTCCGTCCGCTAGTCGTTCACTCACTTCCATCGCGTGTGATACTACTTGACGTTGCTTCTTTCCGATACCGATATTTTGAACCTACTTTCGCTTTGTTACTGGACTCCGATTTGCCTTACGACTAACTTGTGCTTGTGTTACGGACTCCGATTTGCCTTACGACTGACTTGTGCTTGTGTTACGGACTCCGATTTGCCTTACGACTGACTTGTGCTTGTGTTACTGACGGCAACATGAGTAATTTTAGTCTAAGCCAGTACGCAGAAATGCACTTTTACTATGGTATGGCCAAAGGAAACGGTCATTTAGCCGCAAGGCTATATCGTCAACAACTGGACCGGCGAGGAGAAATACTGGACCATTACCCGGACCATAGGGTATTTATTAATACTCATAATACGCTGATGGCCGGGCGTATCCCCGGTCGTAGCCAAAGGCACGAAGGAGTACCCAGAGTAGATCCGGACAGAAGAGATGAAGTCATCGCAGCTGTAGAAAGAGACTCTTCTACGAGTTCCAGAGCAATAACCAGAAGGACTGGAATACCACGGACCTCAGTTCTAAGGATATTGAAAAATGGTATGTCGTTTTGTTTTTTATTTACACAAAACATAAATCACAGATACAATGCCAGGTATTAGACTTCTTCCTGCCTAGGTGGTGAGTAATAGTCCTTTTCTTTTTTCAGAAGGCTACCACGCTTACCACATTCAGCGCGTTCAGGAGCTACAAGCTTCAGATTACCCTAGAAGAGTTGCTTTCTGCGAAACAATGATACAAAGGTGTCAGGAAGACCCAGATTTTTTTAATAAGATCTTATGGACCGATGAATCCCGTTTTGAAAACACTGGAGTATTTAATATCCATAACTATCACAGCTGGGAAATTGAAAACCCACACCTTGCAAGAGCATCAAATTTTCAACATCGATACAGCGTAAACATGTGGTCGGGAATTGTAAATGGAGAACTGATTGGGCCTTTCGAGCTGCCGTCTAGGTTGGATGGAGACACATATCTAAACTTTTTGCAGAACAACCTTTTTGAATTGCTGGAAGATGTAAACTTGGAAACAAGAAGGCACATGATATTCCAAAATGATGGTGCTCCTTGCCATTACGCACGCCAAGTGAGGGGGCACCTTAATGAAACATACCCGGGCAGATGGATTGGGCGTGGCGGCCCAATCGAATGGCCTGCACGTTCACCGGACTTGAACCCAATAGATTTTTTTATTTGGGGTTACTACAAAGAAGTTGTCTATGCTCAGCAAACTAACTCCGAAGAAGAACTGAGACGAAAATTGAGAGAAGCAGCGACGAAAGTCAGACAAAATTCAAGCGCTTTCCGCAGACTAAAAGATAACTTTTTAAGACGTTGCCGATTGTGTATCGAAGTTGAAGGGCGTCATTTTGAAAATCTTCTTTAATAAAGTAGTTGAACTTAATTTGTGTTTTCTTTTATTGATGCTAAAAATAAACCAAAATAACCGTATTAATAAAAACTAAACTAAGCTTTTTTAAAATAAAATGTTTTCTAATGTGTCACTGATCGTTCAATTTGAAATTATTTGAATGCTTTTGATGATGCCTTGCTAATGTAGGCCATAAAAATGAAAACAAAATAAGCTTAATATTTTTTTTTGACAAAATTTTTTCTTTATGAATTCTCACCTAACTAAGTTCTGAAGCCAATTTCGTCGTAAAATCGCCTATTAAGAACAACTTTTTTTTTATTATTTGGTAAGCTGACAAACTGCTGGAGTTTTTAAAATTAGTTTGAACCAATGAAACATTAATTTTGTATTATTAAGAAATTTTTGAAAATTTGGCTCCGTTCAACTCAAACCTAAAATTTTTACTTTCGTCCCTTTTTTCGGTAACTTGTAATGAATAACGTTGTGTAGTTGATAATAAAGTAGAAAGGGTGATTCAAGACGATCACTTTCGAGAAAAAATAAATAAAAAAACCTTACTATTAAACAAGTTACGATTATTTTAAGTCGCTCCGGCAGAAAATTCGAAATATACATTTAAAAAATCATAACTTCTAAACTACAAAAAATCGCGGAACATACATGGGGTATTTTCGGATACACCCAGGTGTAAGGAATCTAAAAAAAATTTTTGGACGTCACATTTTGGACCACCCTGTATATATATATATAATTATTTTAATTACAAAATGAATACCAAACAATTTAGGAGTATATTATTATTATTGTGTTAGATGGTTTCGTTGCATGTTGTGTGCGCTAAAAGCAGTCGACATTTCTTTATTAGGATTGTCTACCTATAGTTTCTTGCTACAATTTAAACTTAGAGTGGAACATAAATATTTGAACGATAAGTAAAAAGTCCGGGGGATCCAGGAATCGCAGTTCTTCCGTCGAGAGTGTGCAATCTTTTTTATTATTATTAGTTAAGATAGACCAACACTTGACCTCAAACTCACCTGATGGTAAGTGACGATGAGCTCGACGATGTTACGTGTTGGTCTAGAAGGTCTCTTCTTTTGAAGATTCCCAAGTTGTAATTTTCGGGGAACACGGAAACCGGTAGTGTATTCCATATTTTTGCTGTACGCACGATAAATGTGGAAGCGAAACGCTTCGTGCGAGCTGTAGGAATATCAACAGTGTACGGGTGAAGGTCTGCCGCTCTTCTGATTGACCGGTACTTGAACGGCGAAGGTGGAATCAACAAAAATAGCTCCTGCGCACACTCTCCAAAATGTATCCTATAAAATACCGAAAGGTAGGCAACCTGACGCCTATGTTTCAGGCTTTGGTACTTTGCCTTAAGTAGCGTATCATTGCCTATCAGTCTCATAGCTCGACGCTCCACCGAGTCCAAAGCAGCTAGTTGATAGCGAGCTGAACCATCCCAAAGATGGCAGAGGTACTCCATACATGATCTTACTTGAGCGCAATATAGACTCAAGAGCTGTGATGGCTGGAAGTACCGTCTGACCTTCGATAGGATGCCTAGTTTTTTGGCCGCAGTTTTTGCTATGGACTCGATGTAGCTCCCGAAATTGAGATCAGACGAGATTTCCAATCCCAGGAGCTCAAGACGGTTTGTTATCGGTATGGATACATTTTGGAAAGATGGAGCAAGGTGAAATGGACTCCGCTTCGCTGTGAACAGACACGCCTGTGTCTTCGACGCATTGAATTTAACTGAATTGGCTTCGCCCCAATCGACACGGCCTTCAGCGTCAGTTCAACACGTTCTACCGTTTCCTCTCTGAGGGAACGAGTGCTCAGACTACTGGCCTGTGCGGTGGACACATAGCTCTCCGTTACTGTGCTGTCATCTGCGTACCCAAAGATACCGGGCATTATAAGCAGGTCGTTGATGTGCAGCAAAAATAGAGTAGCAGAGAGAACAGATCCCTGAGGGACACCAGAATTGATGCTCAGCAGATCAGACGAGCAGCCGTCAATGACTACTCGAATCGATCTGCCCCTCAGGAAGTCCGATATCCACAGGCACAAGCCAGCAGTTACCCCATAAGCTGGAAGTTTACTGATAAGGCTATCATGCCAGACCCTATCAAAAGCCTTCGAGATGTCGAGTGACACGGCAATAGCCTCACTGTGTTTCTCGATGGCTTCGCTCCATTTGTGAGTGGCATAAATGAGAAGATCCCCAGTGGACCGGCCACGGCGAAATCCGAACTGGCGGTCACTGAGGAGATCGTTAGCTTCCAGATATGCCAGGAGGCGGTTGTTTAATGCACGCTCCATAATCTTGCAGAGTATGGAGGTGATTGCGATGGGTCGGTAATTGTTAGGGTCAGCACGACTGCCTTTTTTAGGCACAGGCTGCACGTTAGCCAACTTCCAGGACTCGGGGACTTTCCCAGTGCTCAGGGAGAGTTTATACAGGCGTGTCAGGACAGGGCACAACTCGGGTGCACAGTTCCGCAAGACTATTGCTGGGATGCCATCTGGACCACTGGCTTTATTCACGTCTAGATTGCGAAGTATATTAAGTACCTCCTTTTGATGTAAATGGATATCCGGCATTTCGGAATCACAACGGGGTACATTTGGTGGAGTTTTGTTCACAGTGTCTAGACGTGAGTTGCTCGCAAAAAGAGATGCGAATAGGTTTGCTTTCTCAATCGCGGAGTGAGCCAGTGATCCGTCAGGTTTCACCAGTGGAGGCAAGGACGGTCGGCAGAAATTTGCCTCGACAGATTCGGCAAGAGACCAGAATGCTTTACTCCCAGAAGGGTAAGAAGCTAGTCTGGCTCCAATACGGCCAATATGGTCAAACCGAGCCTTGCGCATAGTCTTCTTGCAGGACTTGGCGGCTGCGTTGAACGCTTTCTTTAATCGACGTGTGTCCGGAGCTTTACGACTACGAGCATCTGCCCATTCCAGGTAAGCGGAGTGTTTTCGTGCTTCAGCTCTCTTGCACTCCGAATTAAACCAAGGGCGAGCTTTACTCTCGAGTGACGTGTCGAAGTACGGAATGAAATACTCCATAGTTCGACAAATCACATCTGAGATTGAATTAGCGCAGCTCGACGGATCGTCTGTACTGAAACACGTTTCCCGCCAAGGATAAGATGCAAAGAAATGACGCATCTCATCCCAATCTGCTGACCTGTATCGCCAAACTCGCCTAGTTCCCTTGGTACTGGGGTCAGCAGGTGAGTAAATAGATACAGATTTCACCAGACAGTGGTCAGAGGTACCTAGTGGGGAGGAAACCGACACTTGGTATCTGTCTGGATCAATTGTCAGTAGAAGGTCCAAGCAGTTTGCGGTGTGATCATCGACGTCCGGTACTCTCGTTGCACAAGTTACCAGCTGGGTGAGATCTAGCGAAAGAGCTAATGCCCGCGCCTCTCTCCCAGCGTGGTCGGTCTTCTGGTATGGGAACAACCATTGTTGATGATGAGTATTAAAGTCCTCCAGAAAAACGAGTTGTGCAGACGGGTACCGTTGTTGAGCAGCTTCAGCTGCTTTGCCGAGATAATCACATAGCCTCGTCGTGTCCTGATCAGTTCCATGTGACCTGTAAACAGCAGCGTAGACTAGCTGGTGCGTGCCTGTATCCACCAGTAACCACATTACAGAGAAGCTTGGGTCCTCAAGGTACCGGAGACGCCGACAACAGATGTCATCACGGGCATACGCACAAACTCCAGCTTTGCTGGCAAATTTGTGCTCCAAGGACCAAGTACCCTGGGTAATTGAGGTATGCTGTGTCTGTCGGACATCTGATCTGAGTCTCCGTCAGAAAGAGCATGTGCGGCCTTTCAGCCTCTAGGTGTTGATGGACTGAAACGAGATTGGAGTGCAGACCTCGAATATTACTGAGGTGCACTTTGAGCGCGAGGACGTGCTTCCGCTGTGGGATTCTCTTTTCTGTATTTCATGTGGGTTTTTTGGTTGGAAGAGTGAAATAGGCAGGATGAAAGAAGTGGGACGAGACGCGGCACTGCTAACCCAGTGGTGCTTACCATGTTCCCCACTGATGGTAAGCTAGTTTGGAGCGCGCAGGGACGCCCGACCCCCCCCGGGAGTGGCCATCGGGTCCTCGCATCCGGTCGCCAACCGGCACGATGGAGCACCCCGGGGTTTTTCACAAGGTGGCGGGGCAGCCTTAACCAGCAGTAACCAGCCACGGCCGAAGCCTACCACCGGTAAAGATGCTGCTCGTTTAGCGCCACCCAGGGGTTACGTGTAGGCATCTAGGGCAAAACCTACGGACGCGAGCAGCTTCGACCCCCAAATGATTCAATCACCCCCCAACCAATGACCCCAATCAAAAGAAACATGATTAGCACGGGACACCACCGATAGTGAATCATCATTTAGTGATATCAGTAACAGCGATGTCACATCGACATTTGACCAGATGATTTCTACAGCAATCAACGAATCATTTAATTTGGCGGATTCTGAGCGGACGTATTCGGACAGTAGTGACTCGGAAATAGATTATCACTATTTTCTAAAGTGCGCTCTTTGTGGAAAAGACAACAGTAATCCTTTATACAGCTACTGCGAAAAATGTTTCAAGATCAGAAAATGTTTCAAATTGAAATTTAACCGAAACAGCAAAGACAGTACAAATAAAAAATTCAGTGAGCAGGATCTTAGGAGGAGAGAAGACATGACTAATGAAAACACGAGATCATATAGGTGTTACTTGCGATCACGCAAACGCTGCGCTGGAGATTCTGCTTTGGAGCAACCACCGCAAAAATATGCTAAACAAGATTTGGATGTTGTGCAGTACTCTGTTACTGGGCGTTTCATAATATACTGAACATATTGTGGATGTTTAATTTGTCCAGTTGGGCTAGATTTATTTAAAGGACCCTAATGGTCTGCCTGCAAACATTGAAGGATTTGAAAATTTGAATTTCCATTAAGATTTCTCATGATAACAGCTCGGTGCTGTCATTTCTTACTACTTACCTACTATATTTCTAAAAATAAAAATAGCACACTAATAATAATAATAGTACCTATTTTTATCAATTCTATATTTATCAATAATAAAGATGTTATTAGTATTATTATTTTCACGAATATAGTATGGTAAGTAGATTTTTCTCTTCTGAATATTGATGTTACTAGAGTAAGTAGTTATCGAAATTAATTGGACGTAGTTTTGCAAAAACGTTCCAATCCATAACATGCTCAAAATGGAGTTAATCACACCAGCGTACTTGATTAATGGCCTCCCACCATGTGACAAAAATACTTTTGTGAAAATGTAAATTATAGCTCATTTTCCAAATGTTCCAACCCACACTTTTCATAATCTATAGCACATTTTTAAGGTAAAAATGATCCAACCCTCTTGAAAAATGAGGTTAGCATAGATTAATATTTTGCAATAATGATTCAAAAAGCTTAGAACGTTTTTACGAAATAGATTTTCATTTGCACACCATTTTACAGTAATGTTTCAAAATGATTGGAACGTTTTTGCATAACAACGTCCAATTGCATTGATTTTTTATTAAAACACACACTCACAGGGCGCACCATGTGTAAGTAGGTATGGAGCACTGCGAGTGTGTGTATTATTTTGCTTCATGAAGCTGTTCTTGTCTGAACCTCCAATGAAACTTTAAACGTCAGTATTACGTATAACATTTGCTAAAGGAGATGGACAATTTTGGCTACCAAATGATAGCTCATTATGAGTGCTGTTTTATTATATTTTAATTATATTATATTTATTTTTGAGGCGCATTATTAAAAAAATACCAATTCATACACGCTATTTTTCATGCGAAATACGCGCATACAGCCACTTTGTCAAGTGAAATTAAATGCGCCTCTGAAAAAAAAAGAATTAAACAGCTTTTGAAGTGGGCTTTCATTAAATATTTTTGCTTGATTTTGACTCACTATTGTGCGTCCGGCGGCAAAATGAGTCCGCACCGCACCGCAATAGGCAGTACAGAAGAGGGTAATGGGTGAGAACCAGTGTGTGCCGAAGGGCGCAAAACAGTTGTTAGGATGGTTTAAAATATACATTTAAGGGGTAAAAAGCGCGCGGGGGGAAAGGTATACGTCGCCGCGTGCAGCGCCACAGTGGCGTGCGGCGGAGTTGCGAATTAAAATTTCACATTCGGAACAAAATTACGTCCGAACAAAAACTTCTTAAATAATAGCCTAGATGTCAGAACCGTCGCTGAAGTAAAAATAACGGCGATTGCAATCTGGCGTCCGTATACGGACGCAATAGCGCGGTGGACGCAGGATTAAATGAGAATTTGGCAATAGGAGGACGCAAGATTGTTTGTGGGATATATATATATATATATATATATGTATTAACTATAATTTACTTTATTAATATTAACTAGTCATAAGAATTGAATGAATTTTTTTTTAATATAAGGTCTGTATTTAAAGTAACACTAGGAAGAGCAGGGCCTGTCCTATAATGAAAAATAAACTATTTTATTTATTTTATTTTTATTTATTTCAGATTCATACCATTTGAATCCAATCCGAAAGCAATCCGAAACAAAAACGGAACATCATTCGTTGTGAGGGCACTGAGCCGACCACTTTCTAGCGGGGAAAGATGAGGTATCGCGGATCGGTGGGAGGCAGTGATGTCCGTTCTATATGTAGTACAATTTTGTCTGTGCCTTAGTCTTTACATCCGCGGGATGATATGGTGTGGTCCTATCCTTAACCCGAGACCACACATCCCATATGCCTTGCTAGATATTTGAGGCTGAATGTAACATAATATCAATGTCATCAAGCCAGTGAGCCCACAGCCCACGCGAACTAAACTTCTAGTAATTTAACATTTTATGTCGGACATATTTCGTTACGCCTGATTGCGAATGTGTGGCGAAATGACGGACGGACGGAAACACAGTTAGCTTTATGTTCAACACCTGGTTGGATGAGAATAGTCGTAGGCTCAGGTCGTTATTGCTACCTTGTCAAACAAATAATCCTTATAAACTGAGACCATGTGTGGTCAGAGGATGTTTGTGTATTTTATATGTTATGAATAGGGCATCCTATCCTGCATGTTATACTCACCTTCCTACTAAAAATTGCCGAGGGAGAGATCGACTAGCCTAGCTCGGTTGTATTCTGCGGGACAATGCTGTTCTAAGCCTTCCTGCAAATTCCAAAAAAATATAGGCGGAATTCTTACCTATGGCGAGCGAGTGAAAACTTTCCAAGAGTGATATAAACATCGACTTACTCCACTCCAGCGCTGCGTCCGAGAGGCTATGTTGGTAAGATCACGTGGCCGCGTTCAAGGTTGAATTGTTTTGTAGCTGTCCCTATCCGAGCCCTATCCTACCCGAGCGCGTACGGTGAGACAGCATACACTACGCGAAGTTATCTACCCGTTATTTGGATGTTTCGTAGTCCAGGGATCATTTGAAGGATATAGTATATTATGTAGCCATTTTTTCAATACAGTATATCAATAAAATTTCAGATGTCGGTGGTTTTTCCAAATTGGCCTAAATTGATTCATACTCTTGTAAAACAGGTTCAAAGTTGGGGCTTTTTATTACCGAAAAATACTTTGACGCCCTGTAACTCTGGAAGTATATATTTAAACGAAAATCTGACTCACCACACAGATATTTGTTTCTAGATTGTGTCTTGAAAATTTCATAGATTTTCATAGCTTAATACTCAAAATATGACTGGACTACGTTTGTATGGGCGCTTTGACAACAGCATACCCTCTTAAGCAATAACTTCTTTACCTAGAAAAAGAACTCTTTCTTTCATTAGTTAACTCTGTGTATTTCATCTTATCTACACTGTCATTCTACTTCCACTATACTTCTGTACTATTTTATGTTTTAAATCTGTAACTGTTATTGTCACTGTTTAATTTGTAGCACTCTGTGTAGATCTCTTATTGACTTTATGTTTTAACGATTTATTTATAATTTGTCTGTTTAGCTGTTGATCTTCCTTAAATAAACAATAATGTTATTCGTAATCTCGATACTTTATGCAAGACAAAAAAATCATCAAATTGTAAATCTAAACCATTCTCGAATCCACTTGAACACACAAAATTTCAACAAAATCGGTCTAGTCGTTTAGGAGTTTAGTGACATACACACGTACAGTAGAATTACATATATAAAGATTAGCAATAAAGGTTTGATAACGGGACTAGGGGCTGTTTGCTGGCAGACTTCATTAACTTGATGTCAGGCAGCTAGGCGGACAAAGAAAACCTTTTACTAGCAACCTACTTAATTATACTCCTTACGGTGAAAAGCTATCATTTTTGTCCGCGACTTTGAATTATCCCACGGTAACTAGTCGCTCCTCCGGGATAAAAAGAAGCCTATATCCTTTTCTGGCCCTTTAACTATGCCTATACCAAATTTCAAGCCATTCTAACTGTCCGTTACGAGATAAAGGAAGAACAAACAAACGAATTCAATTTTGCGTTATCGATATTAGTATTGGATGGATTAGTATGGATTGTTATGCTGCCAGCACTACTGTGTAAACAGCAAACACAAGCCACATTGTGACGTCACGGCCACGATGACGTATGCGTCTGTCGCACGCGTCATCGCTTCATTGTCAGCGAGGCAATGATTTGTGGGGGAAGAGGTGGGGGAATGCTCCAATGCTGGGTTGAATATGAATAGCCAATTGATGGACGATTTTGAAGTTTGATCTCAGTTCTGAAACCGTCTAAAATCAAAATACTTGTCGTTATCAGCTTCGGTTTGAACCAGAGAGATTTAAATATAGTAATAGGTTATAGAGCGGGCATTGGGAAACGTTTCATATAAACATTTTGATCTCAAAAGTCAACGGTATGTCAAATGTCTTGTACGGCCGCGTGACGTGATGTGACACTAGATTGAGTAACTTATTACCAATTGGTATTAAGTTTAGGATCACAATTTTTGTTTGCTTTGTCCGGTCTATTACTATTAATGTTAAATGTCTTTGGTTTGAAACGATTTTGTCGCCTAATTGCTACATTCTTGGACTTACGATCTGGAGGTCCTGGGTTCGATTCCCAGTGGGGGTACCGAACGGTGCTCGGTTTGGTTGGTGGCATTTTCTATGTCCGCCTGGCTATCTACCACCATGTTACCTAAGTCTGCCGCCAAAAAGCCGGTAGCAAAGCAAGCGCCTCGTTAGATCGAGGCTTCTGGGTGCGCACACTTACCATCTAACGGCCTTATCGTCACTTACCATCAGGTGAGATGAAGGCCAAGTGTAACCTCATCATACATTTAAAAACAGTCATTTATACCATGTGACTTGAACATTTTTTGACGGGTTTTATTAGAAAAATTATAAGGCATATAGAAAAATCTTTGACAAGGCTATTTATCTCTTTACATCGTGTCTCGAATGAGAGCATAATATATTTTTTTATTTAACAACTTATTGTACACAGGAAAAAATACAAAACACACAAAAAAACAGAAAAATATACACAAAAGGAACAGCTTATTTCTATAAGATATTTCGTATAGTCATTTTTGCAGTCACAAATTTTTGGTCATCTCAATTGCAAGCAATTCCCTTACACGTAAACAATTAAAGAATATCTCAAATAATTTGTAGCATTTTGAACTGAATAAACTATAAATCGTACAGGTTTCACAATCGCTGATATTTTTGGATGTGTCAAACGCTAGTAGCTATTTCGTAACTCAGTTCAATTACACGATCAAGTTTAACTGTCAGTTGTTTTCACTAAAGTGTTAACAATTTGTAGTCACTAACTGCCCCGAATTCGGAATAGTAAGCCGAAGTGTCAAAAGAAAGCTGCCAAATATGGACCACGCTAAATTTACAAGTCGAAATTGAACAAGTGCAGTGACATTTAGAAAGACAGATAGACAAACAGTTAAATAAGTAAATTAACGGGATACCGCTCCATCGAAGTTTCATAATACGAGTAAATATCTGTTGCCATAATCTTTTAAAATAGAATAGTTGGCTTTGTGCAGTATATGTGCGAAATGAGTATCAGTATTATTGTTCAAAGCGCCATCTATGGACTAGCTGCGTAACGGCTATTGTAGCTAGCAATAAAGCTGTAAACTAATGATATTTATTTCGCGACACTATAATTTCATCTCCTATTCTTAGGTAATTACTTATCAAAGCCAGCTATTCTATTTTAAAAGATTATGGCAACAGAAATTTAGCATGGAAGCCTTCGGAGAGGGATCCCGTTAAGAAACGTCAATTAGATAGGCGATTATCCTGACCTTGAACGCGTCAGGAGCGAGAGTTTTTGTATATACTAACCTCGTCTTCACAGCGTCAGAGAGATTTGTTTACAGAGTTCTAAATGACCGGATACCGTATTCAATCCGCCCAACCCCTACATAGCTCCTGAAACCACCGCCCTGACCTAGCACAAGCACCGCCAACCCCCACAATTTTCCTTCCAATTTCCCGCCTTAGGTGTATAATACCGCAACACGGCCATTCCGCAAAACGCCCGATCGGATCCGCCGCTAATGATCCACGCAGGAACAATTAAAATAGTAGGCTTCCCTTGATTCACTGCAACATCGGGGTAATGAGGCGAACGGGACCGAAAGATTAGTGTGGATACGGCGCGGGATTAAAGCGAACTAAGTCCACGGCTTTGCTGTCTACCCTCCCACCGCGGCTCGTCTAGGCTTTATTTATCATTCAGACTGACATACAAAGCATTTAGTCATAACATGAAGCTCGGTGTGTACTGTACAGCGTGTGGCCCAGAACTGGAGCAAATATTAAAAACCGGCCCGGTGCGAGTCGACTCGACCCTACAACGGTAGGCCTACCGTCACGTTTTTCAGTCAATCTGTCAAAACAGACGCTCCACACATTTAATGGAGCCCTCGACTGGACTCTGTACACTTCTAACTAAAAACTGGCCAAGTGCGAGTTATCTATAAAACGGCTAAAAATTCAAGTCTGTTGTACGCGAGCCCTTAAATATTTGTTTTGTTTGAATTGAATTATTTATTTTAAAGTGAATATATAAATACATATTCTGAGAATATCTCATGCATCTACCTGTTGCCGTTATCAATATCCAGCATAAAACTATCAAAGGGTATGTTAAGGCCATTCCCTGACCCACAAGAAATTCCATTTTTTGCTTCACTTCCCCACTAATCTTAGGACGTGAGAGTGAAGGGATAAGAAACAGTGCGCCAGATCGACTGTCGTCTCGATTTCGACAGATTTTTATCTTAATTATGAAAATTATAGGCTTAAGATATAGATATTCTAAAGCTGTCAAATTAATGTTATACTTATGCTAAATTTTTCAACATAGTTTCATAATGTTTCATTGAATAAAAAAATATTTAAATTATGTTTAAAAACCCACACATTCCCGCTATAGAGATTACTTTGCGATTTAATTTGAACGAATGAATGAATCGTATATCGACAGTTTTTTTTATCAAAAATAATATACTCAGCATAGTAATGTATTTTTTACACTTCTACAAATCTCAAAGTGGGGGCGTCAAACAAATCTAATCAACGTAATGTCTCAAGGAGTATCCACACGATCCTTGCTAATGGAGGCAGCGATATCTCAACATATATAAAGCGATTTATCTGTCTGTCAGATAAACTGGATCCGATGATGCTCGGAGGAATTCATCCTTACTTGCACCACCTAGTTCTGTTTTAAACATATCTTTTAGTGTGGCATAGAACATAAAAAAACCTGGACAGATGGCATATAAGTCATTTATAAAGCAATTTTTGTTACACACTATGAGCTTACAAAATACTTGAAACAAAAGTCTTTAATCAGTGCGTGTTGCCAGTGATGACATACGGAACCGAAACGTGGTACTTTACTGTGGGCCGAATAAACAAGCTCAAAGTCACTCAGCGAGCAATGGAACGAGCTATGCTCGGAATTTCTCTACGTGATAAGGTCCGGAATGAGGAAATCCGTAGACGAACGAAGGTCACCGACATAGCTCGATGAGTCAGTGAGCTGAAGTGGCAATAGGCAGGCCACATCGCTCGAAGAACCGATAACCAGTGGGGAGTAAAGGTTCTCGAGTGGCGACCACGTACCGGGAAACGTCTACCAGGCCGTCCCCCTACTAGATGGACCGACGACCTGGTTAGAGTCACAGGGAGTCGCTGGATGCAGGTGGCTCGGGACCGGTCTATGACCAGCAGTGGACGTTTCACGGCTGATGATGATGAGCTTACACTTGAACTTTATCTCACCTGACGGTTAGTTAGGTATTGCCAGGCTCCATACAAAAATGCGCCATGGCCAAAATTTTACTGCGATCACCAATCCGCCAGCCAAGCGCGGTGATTATGGGAAGGGATGGAAGGATCACAGTAGACAACAGTACCTTGGAGGACATATCGTTACACGAGACGGTATTAAGGTCCCATAGAGCTGTCGTCCGATGTATGATCGGAGTGGGCCTCGGGGAACTGCTCTAACCACGTAGGGGTCACAGATCTATAAAGATCGCAGTGAGTGGTTGGGCCCGGTGGACCCCCCTCCCATGTCTCAAATAATAAAAATGGGAAACCGAGCCATGCCGAGCCAGTGTAATGATAGACAACGTCGAGGGGACCAACTGCGCTCCCCATTTTCGGGTTTCCATTTTTATTATTTGAGACGGGGGGGGGGGGGGGGGGGGGGGGGGCACTTACACAAGTATTCTAAAGAATTTTCTATCTCCGCCTGGCTAGCCACTACCATGTTACCTAAGTCTGCCGCCAAACACCAGTGTTAATAGCACTGTTGTGTTGACAACTTGACCTATTTGGATGATTCGTCTTCGAGCTTGGCACGAAATTAGAAAGTATCGTGTTTGATGGATAACTAACATATTACATACTAACATATTACGACTAATTGGTCGCTTTGCGCCAACCATTTCTAAGACTACGAGTAATAATCTGCGGTGGTAGGACATTATGTATATCCATCTGGATGCTACCGTCATGTTACCTAAGTCTGCCGCCAAACACCAGTGTTAATAGCACTGTTGTGTTCTGTTAATGAGATAAAGGTAGCAGAGCCAGCGCCGCATTGGATTGAGACTTCTGGGTATGCACGCATACCATCCAACGCTACCACCGGGTGTGATAAAGGCCAAGTGCAAACCCATCATATATAAACAAAATAAATAAATTTGTTTTGATCATCGTAACTTCAACTGTTAATCACTAAGTTAACGAAGAGATTCTGCACAAAAATCAACATAGAACAATGGGTGATCAATCAAACTTCGTCATGAACAAGAGGGGAGTTAATTAAACTCAATTTCGTTTGATTTCTGTCTACATTTCAGAAGTTACAGATAGGTAACGTAGAACGGTAGAAGAATTTTGTCAACTTCTAAATTAATTTTGTTTATTATTGTTTCGTTCACATACGTTGTCGAAATGTCCCCTACGATTTTCGTTCGACTTATAAAATTTGATATTTTTGAATCGCTCTGCTGCAACGAGTGGTCGGGACCACTCTTTGCGGAGGCGAGCGATAGACTAAACGTCATCGTCGAACACTGACATTACCACTTATTGACATTGACAGTAGGAATTGTTCTATGAACTTTGCGTTCCGTTTTCCTTGCATGAATTACCGGTTTTATTTTTCTGCGTTAAACGGATAAAATTAAACATTTTAAGTTATATTAGCAACACCTGAGGCGAATGATTCAAAAATACGGTCAAACCTAAACCTGTTTTCATGCGACTTGTAGTCGATCGTGACTTAAGTCGTGTGCGACGAAGCTATGTCACACGAGCGAATCAAAAATAGAGCCCCAGGCCTCTTTCAGCCCGCGGGTCGAATTCCCACTATGAATTTGTGTTGCTCGTCTTTTATTATGGCAGTCGATAAACCATAGATTGACATCGGCATCACTACCAAACTATCAGAACACGAAACCCATATCAAAACTAAATAACTCCAACTTTTGTAATTACAATCTAACTTATAAGCTAACATGTCGCATCCAGATTAACTTAGGCCGGCGGGTTGACTTAGTCGCAAGTTAAGTTCAAGTTGGGCCCGCTACAAACAACGGCCTGGCAACTTATATAACTTTAATTAATTACTTTGGCAGTGATCTTACGGACAATGTTAGGGGGCCATCCATTTATTTAGCGGGTCATTTATTTTTGTCCCAGTTCCACTTTGGCATTGCGCGTCTTTTGGCTTCGTTGTACGAGGAACATCGATTAGTGCGGAGACTTGTGAACTTGTTGTTTCTTTTGTGAATTTGCGCTGGTATACCCATGATCTGGTCAATACAGTTAAACTGAACAGCGGTTGTGTGAACCTCCTCATCATCCGGGAAACGTCCACTGCTGGACATAGGCCTCCCTCATGGTACGCCACATCGACCGCGACTATAACCAGGCCGTCGGTCCATCTAGTAGGGGGACGGCCTGGTAGACGTTTCCCGGAACGTCCATAATTCACAAATTTATAAACCTTATGACAGACGTTCTGCTACCAAGTCTTTAGGACTTTGTACACTTCTAACTAAGGGCCCCTGTAGAAGGTCCTTTTGAGATCTGGGCCATAAGGCCTATGGCCTAGGCTAATGATAAAATATTCAAATCCATTCTGCATTTGATATACTAATATTAACTAAGTTATAGAGTTCTTTTTAAATATTCATCAAGTTGCAATTTATGGTCTGGACCGGGCTGGGCCTTTACTGTGGGCCAAATAAACAAGCTCAAAGTCACTCAGCGAGCAATGGAACGAGCTATGCTCGGAATATCTCTACTTGATAAGGTCAGGAATAGCTCGACGAGTCAGTGAGCTGAAGTGGCAACAATGGGCAGGCCACATCGCTCGAAGAACCGATAACCGGTAAAGGTTCTCGAGTGGCGACCACGTACCGGGAAATGTCTACCAGGCCGTCCCCCTACTAGATGGACCGACGACCTGGTTAGAGTCGCAGGGAGTCGCTGGATGCAGGTGGCTCGGGACCGGACGATGTGGCGTACCATGAGGGAGGCCTATGTCCAGCAGTGGACGTTTCCTAGCTGTTGATGATGAATTGCAATTTTGTGAGGAAAAACAAAGGTGGAAAATGATTCTTTTTTGTACAAAGTGGAAAACTTGAAATGGTTTTCAATTGATCTTGATTTTTGATAGTATGTATTTTGTGTGTTTATATTTATATTTGTTAGTGACGTTTTTAAGTTAGAAGCTAGTTAGAAGTGTAAAAAGTCCAGTCGGCGACACCATTGCTTGGATTTGGCTTGGTTCGTCTTTTTTGACAGATTGATTGATTGAAACATGACGGATAATCATGTAATACAATTCGTTTAGATAATTTTCTGTGTGTAAGACTGGTAGTTAACTTGCTAGATCTCTTGTGAATCCAACCAGATCTGATCAGTCTGATCTACTAATTCTGGTCGGCAATGTAAAAAGCGACCAATTTCGGGCGTTAAACTCGAAGCATTGTCTCGGAACTCTAGCAAGGGTATATGACTGTTTTTACAAGTGTATAGAACTCACATTACGCTGCCACGTGTGAGGCCCATCTGCGGCCTTTAGGGGCCTTTTGGGCCCTTTAATGGGGACCCTTCGGTAATTATTTCGGGCTCAGATTCTAGATGATGTTTGTGATTTGAATCAATTCTGTTTGTTCGGTTGGTATGTCTTCCGTTTCTTTGTTAGTTTTTTACAACTCGAATCAGATTATACGTGCTTTATTTAAAACTTTTATATACTTACAAGTTAAGAGCTGAAGAGACAATGGGAAGGTCACATCGCTCGAAGAACCTTATCGGTACCGAAACGTAGAAGTTCTCGAGGCAACAACGTACCGGAAAGCGTGTACAGGGCCGTCCCCCTACTAGATGGACTGACTACCTGGTTAAGGTCGCGAGTAGTCGCTGGATGCAAGTGGCTCGGGAGTCCGATGTCCAGCAGTGGACGTTTCCCGGCTGATGATGTACATATGTTCCTCATATACCTCAACTACTCGTCGTTTTCATGGTTCCAGTTATAACAAAGTAATCCTAGAAGGGCTACTTTTTTCCCTTTGAAGTAAGCAAATTAATAAAAACTTTGCTTCTTTTAAAATATGAAATTGAGTAGATTTGTTAACTGCAGATTGATATACAAAACAGAATTGTAATAGAGCTACCTATATCATTATAATGTAGCATATCCATACATCTATATATACGATAGGTTGTTACTTAATACGAGTATCTCATGAATGGGTCTCACAATCCATGTTCTTACACCGTGCTGTAATACTCGAGCTGACTGTTTTTTACTGCTGACTGACTGACTGTTGGTCATATAATTAATTTAATACTAATAATACATAAATCGCAATTATAATAATTAACGCGTTCAAAAAGAACAAAAATCTGATTTCAATTGCAAAAAAATTTGGTTTTTGTTGATTTTCTCAAAGAGCGTACAATCAATTTTGATAAAATTTATATGGGACCACTTCTGGTGTATGTTTTACCAAACAAAAAAAGAATTATCAAAATCGGTTCACTATTGTCTGAATTATCGCGTAACACACATAAAAACATACACGTCGAATTGAGAACCTACTCCTATTTTGAAGTCGGTTGATAAAATTAAAAACTCGACTTCACAGATCAAAGGCACAAAACTATTGTGTTCATTTTTGAAACGAAAAGGAAAACGACCGGGGCAAAGTGGACTTTTAACGCTGATGACTATAAATAAGGTGTTTATGCCATTCATATTTTACGAGGATTCATAAACCCTGCGCCTGTTCACCGTCGACTTGTACAGATTGTAGCTTTGTGGAAATATAGACACCGGGGCAGTGCGTTCCACTCTTTGGCTGTACGCATGATAAAGTTAGAAGAATAGGCTTAGTGCGAGCCATAGGGATGTTGACTTTATTCTGGTAGAGTCCTGTTGTTCGTCTGTAAAATCGGCACTTGATATGGCAATGGCGGAATCAACAAGAATAGCCCTTGCGAATCTATTGCAACTTAGAGATGTGTGCTCGCGTGAGAACTTCGGTGTGAGAGGCGGCCGTCCGTCGCCACTACCGGTCATTTCCTCTCCATTCACAATTTCGTTCTCGTATCGTGGTTGAACCGGTTTACATTCGGATCGGTGTAAGTCACGAACTGATAGAAGTTGGGTGTGTCGTATTGACTTCAGAATACAGAACCGAGAATGTCACTGCACTGCAAGTCACTCAGAAATACCGGACCGGAAGCCACACATGCAAGACAGGGATAGCACTAAGTCCGTTCTCACTAGGGAAATAAATGGGGAATGGTGAAATGCAATGTGTTACATTATGCAGTTGCTCCAAATGAAAATATTTTAAAAGATGGTTATAGCCAGTGATAATCAAAACTCATCGGTTACGACAATGTATCAGAAAGAGAGAACAAAGCGCGGAACTAAAAATTAAAACACTTTGTTTGATTTATACTAAAAAAATATTTTGCCGTGCCGTTAAAAAAAAATGTCAGTGACGCGTTCCTAATCTGTGTCAATGAGTTTTACTAAAGAGACGCAAATAATTCGATTTTCATACACGGAGAGCGTAGCCACTTATTAGACATCAAGACGTAACTATGAAAAAGACACAATTAGAAAGAATTAATATGTTTGTCTCAGTTGCACTTCAGTATGTCATACGATTAATTGGCTGATTAGAAAAAGTCAGACTGTGACTTCGAAAAGACAGTATGTGTGTTGCTAGTTGTCGAATTGATTTCCCCATCTTATGGAATAAATTGAAAACGTTGTAAAAAAATGCAATACCATTTTTTTTAATTTCGATTTATGTGTCACTTTCTTCTATTAGGACAGTATTTCCTTTAACATTTGTCTTATTGCAAATTTTAAAATGGTACGTACATTGTGATACGAGTGCGGTATATATAAGTTGGCTTTGAGTTCCGTACTAAAAGCGTGCCCACGGGACCCTACTACAACGGCGCCGTTGTCCGTCCGTTCCTCAGTTCATTGTTTTGAAATATAAACCCCGTTTGTATTTGCCGCCATTTTGCCTGCCGGTCTCAGACTGTGAATCCGTAGTCATATTTGCAAAAAGTGGCCGCCATCTTGAACTTTCTGGATTTTGGTCCGATTCCGTTCAAAATCGATATATGGTAGTCCGCGGGGTCTCCGAATGTGAATCCGTAGTCATATTTGCAAAAAGTGACCGCCATCTTGAACTTCCTTGCTTTTGGTCCGATTCCGTTCAAAATCTATATTTGGGGGTCCGCGGGGTCTCCGAATGTGAATCCGTAGTCATATTTGCAAAAAGTGACCGCCATCTTGAACTTCCTAGATTTTGGCCCGATTCCGTTCAAAATCGATATATGGTAGTCCGCGGGGTCTCCGAATGTGAATCCGTAGTCATATTTGCAAAAAGTGACCGCCATCTTGAACTTCCTTGCTTTTGGTCCGATTCCGTTTAAAATCTATATTTGGGGGTCCGCGGGGTCTCCGAATGTGAATCCGTAGTCATATTTGCAAAAAGTGACCGCCATCTTGAACTTCCTTGCTTTTGGTCCGATTCCGTTCAAAATCGATATTTGGTAGTCCGCGGGGTCTCCGAATGTGAATACATAGTCATATTTGCAAAAAGTGACCGCCATCTTGAACTTCCTTGCTTTTGGTCTGATTCCGTTCAAAATCGATATTTGGGGGTCCGCGGGGTCTCTGAATGTGAATCCGTAGTCATATTTGCAAAAAGTGAATGCCATCTTGAACTTCCTTGCTTTTGGTCCGATTCCGTTCAAAATAGATATTTGGTAGTCCGCGGGGTCTCCGAATATGAATCCGTAGTCATATTTGCAAAAAGTGACCGCCATCTTGAAATTCCTTGATTTTTTTTCATAGTCATAGTCATATCGTTTATTGCTCTCCATGAGTTTGATTGAGGTGTTAACATGTAGGTGTTTTGGTCCGATCTCGTTCAAAATCGATATTTAGGAGTCCGCGGGGTCTCTGAATCAGACCAAAAGCAAGTCATTTCAAGATAGTGGTCACTTTTTTTCAAATTTGACTATGGGTTCATATTCGGGGACCCCGCCGACTACTAAATATCGATTTTGAACGGAATCAGACCAAAATCAAGGAATTTTAAGATGGCGGCCACTTTTTTCAAATTTGACTCCGGATTAATATTCGGAGACCCCGTGGACCCCCACATATCAATTTTGAACGCAATCAGACCAAAATCTAGGAAGTTCAAGATGGCGGTCACTTTTTGCAAATATGACTACGGATTCACATTCGGAGACCCCGCGGACTACCATATATCGATTTTGAACGGAATCGGACCAAAATCTAGGAAGTTCAAGATGGCGCTCACTTTTTGCTAATATGACTACGGATTCACATTCGGAGATCCCGCGGACTACCATATATCGATTTTGAACGGAATCGAACCAAAATCAAGAAAGTTCAAGATGGCGGTCACTTTTTCCAAATATGACTACGGATTCATATTCGGAAACCCCGCGGACTACCAAATATCGATTTTGAACGGAATCGGACCAAAAGCAAGGAATTTCAAGATGGCGGCCACTTTTTGCATATATGACTACGGATTCCCATTCGGAGACTCCGCGGACTACCAAATATCGATTTTGAACGGAATCGGACCAAAATCAAGAAAGTTCAAGATGGCGGTCACTTTTTGCTAATATGACTACGGATTCAGATTTGGAGACCCCGCGGACTACCAAATATCGATTTTGAACGGAATCGGACCAAAAGCAAGGAATTTCAAGATGGCGGCCACTTTTTCAAATTTGACTACGGATGCGCAATTGGAGAATTCACTAACTGTACAAATTGGCGGCCAACTTTGAAATGGCAGACATTACTTTAATTACTATCATTGGAACTGCAGACTTTGACTATCAAACATTGCAGTTATCGTGCTTCGGTTTTCAATTAGGAGAATTCACAATAATTTTTCATGCTAAATTTTTCATAAATCAACTAATTCAAATATTATAACTTAACTACTCTCTCTTGAAAGAAACGGGACCATACAATAGTTAGTCTCCATTGACTCCTTTATCAATACTGCCATGCATATGGGAAAATTGAAAGGAAATAAATAGCAACACTGGAGGCTACAATAATGCGTACGAAAATGGTAAGAAATAAATGATGTTTTTAATTATTATTTGATGTCATTTAATGAAATAACGACAGATTCACGTGTAAAAAGTGATACCATTTGTCTTACAATGTGTATCCGATCGAAAATAGTAGGATTTAACATGCATTTCCCCATTATTATTTCTGCAATGTTTTGACGTGTCGTCCTTGCGCGGCAAAGTCGACAACTGGCGATAATTCTGACCAAAGGTCAGAATTATGTTGGTCCCACTAAGTACTACATACTGCGCCTCTGTTAGTAAAACTCTTTGATCTGTGGCAACTCTTTGTCGTAAAAATACGAAAGCTAACCGTGTCACTGAAAACTTATTTTGTAAATCTATATTTTAATGTTTTAAAGGTTGTAATTAAACTAAATTCATCTGCAAAGTCTGGTCTTTAACTACAAAGACCCATATTAATTTTACTGCTGGAACAACATTTTATTTTTAAACTAGCTTTTGACTTCTTTCGCGTTGACTTCAGAAAATGCATATGTTTATGTTTCAAATGTATTTATTACGGCCTTTCATTTAATAACGAAAATGATGTTTTACTCTTTAATTATTATTTTTGGATAGCACATTAAGTCTGCTACAAGCCGCCATGTTGAATTTTATGTTTCATACCTACATATAGTTCCCGGCAAACAACTTTGAACAATAATGGCTATTATTATGTAGTGAGGATGAGTTCGCGCATCCCAGGCGACAGAAGGGCGCAAGGGGGAACTGTCCGGCCAATCACGCGCCTCAACGCATTCGAAATGACATTCCCCTCCCTCTCCCCGCCAAAGAGACCCGAAATTTGTTTACTGCGCAGTCAAAGTCATTTTTCAAGATGTTTGCCGGGAACAACCGTTAACAAAGTCGGATCGAAATGGAGATGAATCCGCTACTCGTTCCTCTCGCGCCCCACGCACGTAACCAAGTATTCCAGAGCCAGTTCTTTAATAAAACGACGCCATCCTCTCTGTAACATAATGATGCGGTGCTCAGATAATAAATATTTTGTAATAATCAACGGTTCAGTTTATAGAACGAAGCTGCATTACACTGGAATGGTTGATAAGCTTTGTGGTGCGAGCTGCTTCCGGACGAGTTCCCATGGTAGATACAATCGATAAAAGTTCCATACTAAATTTCTTCTACCATAATCTTTTGAAATAGGATAGCTGACTTTGTACAATAATAATCTAATAATAGTACATCGGATTGTGATGTCGCGAAATGATTATCATTCACATACAACTTTATTGTGAATCTGTGAATATTTTTAAAAACGTCATCTAGCTACGTAACGGCTATTGTAGCTGACAATAAAGTTGTACGCTAATGATATTCATTTCGGGAGACTATAATCCGATCGCCTATTTTTATAGGTAATTACTTCCGAAAGAAATATGAAACGAAACAAAGCTTGTACTACATGCCCTGGGCACCTACTACAGTATGTATGTAGTTCGTTCATTCATTCGTCGAATAACCTACTGGAATCTGTCAGTCAATATTCGTTAAAGTTGTCACTGAAACAGAATAAAAAATCTCAGCTTTTTGGCAGGTATACTAATGGCGCCATCTAGTTATATAGAGTAGAAACTATTATCACAACATCGATACGAGAGTCCGAACGAGATACAGATGTTTGCGTGGAATGTGCATGCATAGTGCTCCTGTAATGCAGACAGATCACAACAGATGACGTTACCATTCTTTATTTGATTTCGTGTTTAAAAATATGTGACTGAATCTTTCTGAGCGAGCAATTACTCGGCATCTAATTAACAGTGACACATTCAATTCAAAGAATATATTAATCGAAAAAAGTCCTATAAGAAGAAGAATTTTCTCGTGGCGATTTATGTGGGAGGTTCATGTTTGTGACATTCGACAATATCGAAAGCGGAAGCTATTAAATTATCATATAATACGAAAGACAAACCCCGCATTAAGTACAGTTCAAGCTTTTTAAACTACCCTCATTTTGCCTCGAGAGATTCTTTTTTATTTACGGCCAATCCTTGAGCCGTTAAACATTGTAAAGTTCTGCCATTATACAGATTACATCGCATTTGATTCAGTAATTTATTATTACCCTCCACGTTTGATAAGTGTTTCAAATAAATATGTCTTTCTGTTCTGTTCTTAGCAGATGTTCGACCATTCTGCACGAAGCTTTTTACTTCTTCATTTATTGTGTGGAATTCCTTGTTGGCCTTCCTTCCTTCAAGGCCAGAGCGAATAAGATATTTCTATGCAACCATGAAAATACCAGACCACCGTCGCTTAACCTCAGGTGAGATTGAATTGAGAGAAACGGAAGTCTATCTAATTAAAAAAAAAAACAGATATACCGTATGTATATAAAAACCGGTATGAAATGAAAGAGGTAGCGTGCAATTTAAATCCAATTAGCAAATGGAACTCTACCGGGAAAAACCCGGAAATTTCCCGGACAACTTATTTACAGTTGGTTAATTCTAGCTTTACCCGGTGAGAATTCGGTGCCTCGTTTTTATTTCGTTCTAATGAATCTCTGTAATTTAATATTGTTAGGAGGCTGTATGTCATGCTTAGTCATTTTATAGATCCACAGATCGCCACGATCGCCTCTCCATTGTAATTTTTGTCACTGTCTTTACGGTTCCGTTTTCTACAGACTTCATTTCGGAGAGTTTGCGATTGCATTACACGACTACACGATTACACAACCGGACAAACACCAAAACGGCTGGGTTCCACCCCGATTGGTTGACAATCCACCATATTTTTGCATTTAAAAAGATTATGATTTTAATTTCGTACGAAGCTTTTCGCTTCATCATTCATTATGCGTTCACCTAAGGAGTGGAATTCCCTGGCTTTTGCGTTTCTCGAGCGCTACAACCTGGATGTCTTCCACGCTAGAGTGAATAGGCTATTTCTGCGCAACCGTGAACCATCCTAGACCACAAAGTCGCTTAACATCAGGTGAAATTGTGGTCAAAGAGAAGCCTATCGAATGTTTTAAAAAAACGTGTGCGAAGCTGCTCTAGACTTTTGACAAATTGAATGGAAATTTCTTTTAAATTTCGTATCTTAAAACATGTAACAAAATCCAAAAGCTGACGGTAGCTTTGAAAGGCACAAATTAGTCCCAGAATGTATTGTAGGAGTACGCGCGGCTGAACTTACCAAATTGCAACAATCCCGCCATGGAGCCTACAAATATCGCTATTACGTCTACGCTGCGTGTGTTTTTATGAATTCCTTTATATTCCGGAGGCACAGAGTCGTAGCCAGGCAGGGGGCGTAGCTGTGACCTCCCTGGTAAAACCTAGTTCGAGTTTGACAGACTGGTAAATTAGTAGCTTTTGTCCGCGGCTTCGTCCTCGTGGAATTGGAAAGTATACCACGGGAAACTAGGTTTAAATAGTTTACTTCTCAAAAAGTACAAAGACAATGTTAAACTAAAGTTGCTGTTTTTTTTTCTTTAAACAATAACATTTTTCTGTTCCTCTTTTACTTCACTCCTTTATTCTTGTTTTCTAAGTCGATTTTAGTTTATTTTTAAACAGAGACATTGTTTTACAGTTTTGATGACATCTGGTAACGAGTTGTATAGTCGTGCTCCTTCGAATCGTATATTACTTGCTAGATCGGAGTCAAAAGTCAACTATGTCCTTTTTCGACCGTCTACTATCCCTATACATAAAATCAAATCATTCTGACCTTCCATTACGACGGTCAGGACGGATAAACAAACGAAAAATAACCAAACTCACTTTGGCATTTATATAATTAGAATTTAAAGTATGGATTGTGTTCTTATAGTTGTCAGAGTTGTTGAGCAGCCTCTCAGCCAGCCTCAGTCTCTGACAAACGCAATCTAGACTCAAACACAAAAACAAACAGCGCCTACAAATACCACATGTAGGCTCAGGAAACAGCGCGCAAGTTTGTTAAAATATTGTTAGAGTACTGGCTGAACATCAGTGTTGTGCAGCATACTGCATGACGGGTACTGAGATAGCTCCTGACACAGAACCTTGGCATTGTTTATTAATTTTTGTAATGTTGTATATGTATAAATTAGTTTTATATGTATATGTAATTTGTTTGTTGCAAATAAATGGTTTCAACGCGTAATTTACGTTCTTATGGCACAATATTTTAATAATAGCATACATTTGCATTTAAAATATTATAAGGACTTTCAAAGCGACTGTTCTATTAATTTACTATTAATGTAATATTGTACAATCTTATCAATAATAGTTTAAACCATTTTAGAGAAGCTACTTTTTTTGTAAGCCGTAGTTGTCTGTAATTGCGGTTGCATTTAGAATTAATATTTTGTGTGTGATAATTTTGTAATAATGCTAACTGTTCCCAATAATAATAATAAAAAGTAATTACTTGACCCCCCTCGATAATAGCCCCTGAATCCGTCCCATTCGTTCGCTCCGTACAATAAGATCTCTTGGTTCAATTACGCGAAAACTCTTTGTATTTTTGCCATTTGTACCTCATATTTTCGTTAATATATTTTTATTTTATTTTTCGTACTTTTTGTCTGACGGTAATTTGATACCAATACACTTTTCATAGACAAATTGCTTATTTTTCTACGCAGCTCTCGGAAACTGGTAGGGTTAGAGACTTTATGTTTTATGTACTTTCTGTTTATTATGGTAAATAAAAAAGCAATAGCCTCGAGGGAATGATGGTGCTGAGACATTATTCATAATTTTGTTGGGTTTTACTCGTATGGATCGGCAGAAATCGATGAAAGAGAACGTCTTCCTTGTTCTTAGAGACATATTTAATCTGTGATCGTTTTCTTATATGTATATTTCTTTAAACAACATCGCAATCTCTATAAAAACAGCATCGCAATCGAATGTCATACGTCGGAGATATCCATTACCGCCTTTTTACAACTTTTTGGAGGAAATTTCCGACATCAAAAAAATTCGAAAAATTTGATACCGAATTTCGTTGAGATCAGTTGAGAAATACGACCAGTAGAGGAAAACATACAAACACACAGAAAGTAGCTTTTTGCCCTAGTAGCTGAAACGAAAGTCTTTTGTTCACTTCGCTCACTCGGTCAATAAATAAAATACAATAATTTAAAATAAAATTAATACAAGGTATGATAAAAATCTGTATTCTACTCTAATTTACCTTGCTGTGTAGTGCTCCCTCATGAAGGTCTTCAGCTTGCAGGTCGGGAGGCGCACCACGATGTATACAGCTTTGATACAGCTCACAATCAAACAACTAACGCCTTTACTGAACCATGGGACGCTAAACTATTCAACTGAATTCCACATTCAAACAATCCGTGACGTCATCCATCGAACGCGGCCCGCTCGTTACGTCACTCAGTCATCGTGACGTTTGTTGTTTTTATTGTTTTTTCGGCCTCGAACTAGCGCTTAATTGCCGCGACCAGTAACAGGGCATGGGATACGCATGGACGGATTTTCTGATTCTTTTTAGGGTTCCCAACATGCCATGCAAAAACGGAATTTGTGTAAACTGAATAAAGCAGCATAAATATGTTGGTACATAGGTAAAATTCACTGTTCACCCCCTGGATATTTTTCCCTGAGTCGCCTTCTATGATACATATTCATTTTCTGAATTAATATTTTATTTAATCCATACTAATATTGTTTTTATATTGTTTATAAGTTTTGGTTTATATTCGGTAAATGAGCAATAAAAAGCACTCTATGTAAGAGAGGCGTATAAGCTATTGATTTCATATCATTTACTTTAGTTCTCCAAATTAAATACGTATTTTGTTTTAGTTATTATAAATTCGTTAGGACATGATTTAAAGCACAGAGGTGTTCAATCAGGGTCCGCGGACCACAGGTTAAGAATTACTAGTACAGAGGTAGTTGACGAGATGGAAAAGGTCATAAGCTGCTTTTATCCGATCGAAAAATTAGTATTTTAACCGACTTCAAAAAAGGAGGAAGCTATCAATTCGACGGGTATTTCTTTGGCTTTTATTTTTTATTTTTTTATGTTTGTTACCTCAGAACTATTGAATGGGGAATGTGGGAACCGATTTGGATGATTTTTATTTATTTGAAAGGTGGCGCTTCCCGTGTGGTCCCATCTCAATTTGGTCCAGTTCTGACAACTGCATCCATGAGAAAACGATATAAATCTTAAATTAGCCTTAGTAAAAGTAGACTTTCAGGGCAATTGAAGTCGGTTTCCAGTTCTTTTTGAACGCATTTACTTGTCCCATATAAATACAACTCTTTTGCACAAATTCATCTATATAACCTGGGATAAAAGTCGCTCATCATGGCGCAATATCCAACTACACTGGTGACGTACTCGTAGTTTGCTGGTCAATTCTTTTTGTCCCGCTCGCGACGGGTTCGGCGTTTAATTGCCGCGACCGTATTGACGCGCGGGACAATGTTGTGTGGATACACTTGGATTTTAGGGTTCGGAACCCAAAAGGATCCAAAATGAACCCTATTTTAGGTTTATAGAATATTTATTTCTTAAAAAGAAATGCCTTGTTTACTTATTATACAAAATTTTACAGGTATGAGTTTTTGAAAGGGATGAATGTTAGATATTAATATTCTATATATATAAGGAACAATCGGTGCGCGCTTCCGACTCGCACTTGACCGGCTTTATTGTTGTGGAATGTATTCTACCAAGGGAGAACATTTCACAGTTATACAGTTGAAATAAATGAAGATAAGAATCATTATAGTCATATCCACAATATTCTGCATGTGTCGAGTCGACACGCCATTTCACGTGAAAACAATACCGGATGAAATTGACGAGCTTCAAAAACGAATACGAAAATGAAGTTGGTTTACGTTAATTAAAACGAAATTGTTACTTTTAAAATACATACAATATAATAGAATACAAAGCCTGGAACACAAGGCTTCATTTCCACGTGCGGTCGAATTGGGTATGCCAAAAAATAAATATTCGCGTTTATATTATGACATATTTTTGATGAAAACACAAATCTAAGAAACTATTTCGAATATTTTGCTTCTAAGATCACTAGATATAAGATTTATTCATTCGTTTTAGATCTACCTTGATCACGACACCGCGTGAACTTATGACGTCATAAGTTCATACACTATGAAGCGAACCACCCACGTGTTAGTTTGATTAAAAATAATAAAACCATGAAATGAATACGATGTCCTTAGTATGTCAACAAAAGTGTCAACTATCAATGTCAATCCTATTTTGCAAGTTTTGAGTATTTAGAAATCTGTTTTATTACGAAATGTATGAATGTGGGGTCAAATGAATGTCATCGTGGTTTTTAAAAGAAATTATAGCATTAACTTTAACTAATTCGAAAAGTAAATGAGAAAATATGATGTAAAAGCAAAATATTTGCCTTATGAAAATCTTTACATACCCAATTCCACAGTTACCTTTTTACAATCAGTCAACTAGAAAAATGACTTGATTCCACCTCTACTTGATTTTTTCCATCATTTCACACGAAACTTTGGGTTCTTCATTTATTATGCGAACAGGTAAGGACTGGAATTCCCTTCCGACTTCCGTGTTACCCGAACGCTGCAACCTGGATAGGCTATTTCTTGGCAAAAGCAAAAAAACTTAGACCACATCGTCGCTTAGCATCAGGTGAGATAGTGGTCGAATAGTGGTCGAACGGAAGCCTATTTGTGACTGTAAAATAGGATTGTTTACAATCCACAGAAAATAATCGTCTATATTATGTCGCTGATTAGAGTTGGCAATCGTGAGAAAACATTTAAAATGTTGATGTTCTGGCTCAAATAGTGTGCCCAGCTTTTCAGCCATTTTTAAAATCCCTCGCTACATCATCGATATTTCAAAAGAAACTATTTAAGTATTTAAACTCCCTGAGATTTACAAAGAAACAAAACATGCGATAGAATATTGAATTTTTTTTAAACTAGACATCCTATAATTTTGTAAACGAATCTGTGATAAAGCAAAATGCCTAGTAGTCGGAGCCGTCGTTGACCTGTCATTTACGAAATAACCAAGAAATTGATAAGTATTTTGTACGCGTAAAATACCCACATAATTTAATTATTAAAATTTTTACAGAAATCCCTATATATTTACCTTTATTTTGGTTTAGTGCACAACGAGTTGGCCGAAGATGAAATGTCACCTTTCATGTATCTAAGATATTTTTCTAAAGGTGTAGTGTGTCGATAGGCCAATCATTTAAGCCTTTATATGTATGTAATATATTGCGATGAATTATTTACCCCCCAAAATATAATAGGCCCTAGAACAAGCGGCTCTAAATTAAACGCTGAAAAATGTACACGGCAACGTTTTCAGTTTCCGCTTTATTTATTTATTGCCCTAAGGTGCCCTGCTATGATACATAATGCCGTTATGCAGCCGTTTTGTGCTGATTTTATAGGCTGTTTAGTTAATATTTTATTTGAATCACGCTGTAGGGAACGGTTTTTTAGTCGTTGCATGGCGTAATATTTTAACCGACTGTACAAAACGAGGAAAACATTACATACGTGCTACAGAAATTACACAAGACCTGGGCTTGGATCCGGCGGTCCCGGGTTCGATTCCTACCTAAGTCTGTCGCCAAATAGCAGCATTTTGTTCCGGTATGCAATGTAGCAGAGTCGGCTTCTCAGCTTGAGGACTCTGGGTGCGCATGCTTCCTTACCATCCAAGGGCCCTTTCGTCACTTCGGATGAACTTAAGGCCAAATGCAAACACAATACATAAATATAAAACATCAAGGGTCATTTGGCTATTTATTTATTTAAATCAGACATACATCCATAGTGTTAGTAAACTTAGTGCTAGGTCAGTAATTAAATATACCGTCAGACATGATACTGGGACACTGGTGCATGTGATGACAGCCAGTGTCGCAGCATCGGTCCGTCGGTGCGCTGCGACGACAGCGAGCAGACTGCTGCCCCGCACCCCGCACCCTGCGTGCGCTGGAGGACGCACTCCTGCGCATCGTGCTGTAGAAGCAGTCCACACGTGCCTCCGCAAACATACACGAAGCTATGATTTTTAGTTTTCAAAATTAGCTTAAGATAATATACATATAAGAATTGTGTAGCATTTGTTGATAAAGCTTGTCGTTTCCGTATATATATAAGAAAATATAGTAAGTAGGTGCTCATCAAAAAATCTCCATTCGTACGGATACAGGGAAGCTATAGGACTATAAGCAATTTACACAAATCGATTCTGTATCACAAGGCGGCTTAATAGCCCTCGGCGCAGGGTTGCCAGCAACTAGGACACAATATTTAACTGCAAAACTCCACTGTTGGACATTGCGAGTAACTCCTTACGATGGTATATGCCATTTAACTGCCTCCGAGGCCTTTAATGTTATTTTAATGTATGATGGGTTTGCACTTGGCCTTCATCTCATCTGGTAAGTGACGATAATGCCGTCGGATGGTAATTGTGAGCACCCAGAAGCCTCAACCTAATGAGGGACACAACAGTGCTATTAACATTGCTGTTTGGTGCTAGACTTTGGTAACATGGTGGTAGCTAGCCAGACGGACATAGAACAATTCCTACCACCTACCAACCCCGGTACCGGTAGGTACCCCCACTGGGAATCGAACCCGATACCTCCGGATGCCTCCGAATTGTGAATCCAATATTTAGCCATTAGGCCATGGAGGCGGTGTTCGTATTCTCTTTATTTACATCTTAAAATATATTAAAACAAGTAAATAACAATACGTAAATTCTGTCGCACTTATCCCTCAATAGGGATTTCTTCCAATCAACCAGTGTGAGGAGTAATATATAAAAAGTTCGATTTATATAAGGAAAAGTTTCGCGCGGCAATTTTATAATGAATACATTAAACCATTACGCACTGCGTTTATAATGAAATGAAAATAATAAAATAATACTTTCTTTTCGACAAATTTACCTTTTACATATTATTATATAATATAATTTACCTTTTTTTGGCTTTATAATGCATCCATCCATAATGATTAGCTTTTGACACCTTTGTAAAGTTGTCGGTGTGCCTGTTTGCCAGCCCTGCCCCAACCCAGCACAGCACAGATTGGACGGTCATATCGCCTGTTTCCTTTTTGCACGTTCATTCCTTAAGGGCTTAGCTTTGGGTTTATCTTAGACGCCTTAGGTCGTATTTATTCTTAGTACTAACTGAGCCTTTCATAAACCATCTAGGGGTAGACCACGGTAAAGTGGTTTGAAAAGACCGATCTAATATCATTATCGTCAGCCTATACATGTCCCCACTGCAGGGTCTCAGTCCTACTCTCCTACAGAGAGTGTATAGGACATAGTACACCACGCGGGACCAGTGCGCATTGGTAGACTTCACACACACCTTTGAGTTTCTTCTCAGGAGTGTGCAGGTTTCCTCACGATGTTTCGCCTTCACCGAAAAGCAAATGGTATTGATTATTATCATTCGTACATAAATAACAAATTGGAACTCATTGTGTAGAAGCAGAACGCTTGGTGCGAGCTGCAGGAATATCTACAGTGTACGGGTGAAGGTCTGCCGTTCTTCTGTTTGACCGGTACTTGAACGGCGAAGGCGGAATCAATAAAAAATAATTGCAACAAATCCTAATTGCAACTTTTTGGCGCTTTAAATACTCTAATAATGAAGTTTCTTGTTATTTTTATGTCAACAAACGATGGGTAAGTAATTCACAATAAAGTATTTGAGGGCTAAAAAACAAAGTCAAGTCCGAAAAACAGCAATACCACGTTTTGAAGTCGCCCCAAAACAAACTTAGTTATGCTGTCAAAAATATTTTATTTACTTTCTAGGAAGACATAGTGTCAATATAAGAAATAGATATACAAAATAAATATAGCACATAGACCGATCACGTCTCCGCTGATATTACTACTACTCACTAAAATTTAAACAAAACTACCTAAAATAAATTTGAACAATACAATTAGTTAACCAAACAACTGACTTATTTAATATCACAAGGTACCTAATAATTTATACATAAACATTTAAATCTATACAGCACTTGGAGAAATTTTTGAATATCTGATTTAAAAGCACTAATTGATGAGGAGAAAATATCTACACCCGAAAACTGTTCATTGTATTGCTTACAAGCACGATAGATTATAGCAGATGATCGATCCATAGTGTGTTCTGGCAAATGGAACAAGTTTACGTGTCTTGCATTATGTCTATGGCACTTAAAACTTAATCTATGTTTTAATTTAGTGCTTATATGAGGAACATGCTTTCATTCCCTGGCCTTCCTACGCAAGTCTGCCTAGCACTTTTTGACGTCAGTAGTGGGCAGTGACGTGAAAACTAGTTGAGTTGTTTAACTCCCCATTAGTTTTGTAATTCTTATAGGCACTTGCGTCGGTAAATATACATGTGTTGTAACAATAGTGCTACTCTATCGACGTGTAGGTGCCTGGATCTCTACTAATACTTCAGTTGTGTACTGTCAGCAGAATAGCAGAAGTTTTTACGTCACTACATGGCGCAGTTTTATAAAATGCGCACCGAGGGTTCCGAACAGTTTATTAATAAGTAACATACTGAAAATCATAAATGATTGCACTGAACAATGCTTCTAAACTGTATGTCCGATTTCAGTGCGAATTTAACTTTGCAGTTGAAACAATGATATCACATATATCCGTCTCTATCACGAGCCATGTTTTAACTGCAAATGTAAGTTTGTCATCGTAAATAAAGAGATTTGAATTTCAATCATCGTCAATCATCAACAGCCTATATATGTCCCCACTGCAGGGGCTCAGGTCTACTCTCCTACAGAGAGTGTATGGGCCATAATCCAATAAGCAATCGGATAATGTACTTGAATTGAAAAACAACTCATAGATACACGGCCGGATTCGAACCCGGAACCCTCAGATTGGGAGTCCGTGCCTCATCCACTGCGCCACCGATGCTTTTTTGAAGATTTGAATTTACTTTGTTAAAACATTACGGTTTTCAGTACATCTGGTCGGTTTTCAAGGAACACTTGAACCGGTAGTGTGTTCCATATTTTTGCTGTACGCACGATAAATGTGGAAGCGAAACGCTTGGTGCGAGCTGTAGTAATATCTACAGTGTACGGGTGAAGGTCTGACGTTCTACTGTTTCACCGGTAGCTTAACGATAAACCAATATGCAGCCCTCGGTTTTGTCTTTGATAGGTTCTAAATCATCAAATTAATTGATTATTTCAAAGACAGAGTAAGCTGAGTACCGTTTTTCAACCCCTTAGGGCTAGAATTTCGAAAAATCCTTCCTTTATGCTACTCATCGCCATCAAAGGATGATCTAAATTCGATCGATGTCCCAAATTTTAAGATGTTTTACCGGATCCGCCCACCATAAAACTTGCTAGCCTTTTTCACCCACTAACGGGTGGAATTTCAAAATATCAATTCTTAGTCATTGCATTGATTTGCCTTTAGTTACAATATTGTAAAAAATAAAAATAAATGCATTTAGTGAATATTCTTGATACTCGTATATATTTTATTGCAAGTTTTTTTATAGACCCGATCGTTAAATGGTTCTGCTGTCGCTACCAAGCCCGAATTATCTGGGCTCAAGATATTTAGCCCATTAAAGCTTCGGAAAGTGGCCCCTCCCCTCTAGCACCTCCCCCCTTGCGAGGAATTTCACTAATACTCCCCCCTTTCTCCCGGCTTCATCCCCGCCGTCGCCCTGACGCGTTTTGTGCAAAATTCCGCTTTGAAAAGAAGGCGAGGCCATTTTAAAGCGGAGCGGTTTTGGATTTGATTTTTTATATAAATCTAATTAGAAAAGTAAAATGTTCATGGCATAATCACCACGCTTACCAGACGGGTTGGTGATCGCAGTATTCCATTGAATAGTTCAGGAAGAGTCGGTTGCCACTCCCCCCGGTGTAGGTTTTCCCTTAGTCACCTCTTACGACACCCACGGAAAGAGATGTTTCATTATAAGCCGGAACTACACGGTAAACGGTGACCACGTATCGGGAAACGTGTACTGGGCCGTCCATCTGCTAGACGGACTGACTGGTTCAAGGTCGCAGGTAGTCGCTGGATGGAAGCCATTGTGGCGTACCATGGATGAGGGCTAGGGCTACATCTGGCAGTCGGCTGACGTTGATTGATTGATTGATTCGTACTTCATTATGATCCTGGAAAGGTCATAGGCTACTTTTTATCGTGATCGACCGAGTAATTACCGTATGATTATTTACTATTAGTAGGAAGCTAGTTTTATTGTATGTATTCGTAACCATTTTGATCATAACATTTAATTTACTAACTTCCATTAAAAATGTACGATGTGTTTGCACTTGGCCTTCATCTAACCTGGTGGTAACTGACGATAAGGCTGCTGGTGGGTAGAAGCCTCAACCTGGAAGCGCTGGCTCTGCTACCTTTTCATACGGGAACACAACAGTGCTATCAACACTGTAGCGTGGTGGTAGCTAGCGAGGCAGACATAGAAAATGTCCAACCACCAACAATAGGTACCACTGGGATTCAAACCGGCAACTAGGCCACGGAGACGGTTTAAATTCCAGGTGAGACGGCCCGCTGCCACTGAGGCCGCACCCTGCGTCGTCACTAAAGATTAAACTGCTCTATACTTAAATTAGTTGGTTGAACATTGCCTATTCCGCGGGGTTATGGCCGCATCTAATGCTCCACTGAAGTTCCGAATTAGATTATTGTTTACATATTTATGTAATAGTGAAACGAAGCAATAGTGAACTAGCAATAAGACTTAATTTAAGACGGACCTGTGGCTCTATTTTTGATTCGCTCTACGCGCCGCGAGCGCTCGATTTCTACTGATTTTCGTTCGACTTATGAATTTGGTACATTTGAATCGCTCTTCTGCAACGAGTGGTCGGGACCACTCTTTGCGGAGGCGAGCGATAGACTAAACGTCATCGTCGAACACTGACATTACCACTTATTGACATTGACAGTAGGAACTGTTCTATGAACTTTGCGTTCCGTTTTCCTTGCATGAATTACCGGTTTTATTTTAAACTAACCAACAAACTGGACTTTTGCGTGTAATATATTAGTATTTGGTCCGTACGACGATGTCTATGTTCACTGGCTCGTCGATGTCCACGTCCGCACTCACGCACGGCTCTCGAGAAATGTCACTCATTTACACTGTGACACTGACGTTCTCTAAAGACAAAAGACTTTGATCAGTGCGTGTTGCCAGTGATGACATACGGAACCGAAACGTGGTCTTTTACTGAGGGCCGAATAAACAAGCTCAAAGTCACTCAGCGAGCAATGGAACGAGCTATGCTCGGAATTTCTCTACGTGATAAGGTCCGGAATGAGGAAATCCGTAGACGAACGAAGGTCACCGACATAGCTCGACGAGTTAGTGAGCTGAAGTGGCAATGGGCAGGCCACATCGCTCGAAGAACCGATAACCGGTGGGGAGTAAAGGTTCTCGAGTGGCGACCACGTACCGGGAAACGTCTACCAGGCCGTACCCTTACTAGATGGGCCGACGACCTGGTTAGAGTCGCAGGGAGTCGCTGGATGCAGGTGGCTCGGGACCGATCGATGTGGCGTACCATGAGGGAGGCCTATGTCCAGCAGTGGACGTTTCCCGGCTGATGATGATGATGATGACTGACGTTAAGCATACCAACCCATAGACACACGAGACGGTGAATTTGAATAATTACGCTTGCTACGCCTGAAGGTATTGGATTGGAGTCGTGCACATTTACATGCCACTAAACCGAGAACCGATAGTTACTGCTGGGAATCGAACCCGTGACCGCCAGATTTCACGGAGGTATTTATAAGTACTTTGCTACCCTCCCAACATGTTCCTACATGTTGATATAAATCCGGGGGGCGTATGTGGCTGCCATGTTTTGTAGGACCCACGCTTGACATGGGTCAGCAATTAACGTAAAGCAATTAATGTAAAAACTGTATGTAAAACAAAAATTAAGTTGGGATTTTTGGAGCGGCCTTTTCAACCGTCTTCAAAAAAAGAGGAGATGCTCAATTCGACTGTATGTTTTTGTATGTATGTTACGCGACTCCGCCAATTATGAGTCGATTTTGATGAAAAATCAATACAGCTACTACTATGTATGTATACTTACTCATTTATATATTTTCCCACGATATATGATATTATATATAGTTTTACGTATTCGTGTCCGGCGGGAATCAGGGCTTCACTGAACATCAGTGCTGCGCTTCATCCACTCCCGGCTGAAGTGCAGCTTATGCTGAGTGAAGTCCTTTTCGGCGCTCACTGCGCGACACGGGCAGCGGCAAACTCGACATCACATTTTTATTATTTATTTATTGAATTTTTGTGTACAATTGTTTATCTAAATTACTTGTTCTATTATTATCGTTTAAATATGTGTCTATGTCTAATTTGTTTTGTTTGGTATAGCATACTTCAGCTTTTTGAGAATCCAAAAACAAAAACCAAATGTGATAATTCTACCTCTAAGGGTGAACATTTTAAGGGATGAATGCTTTAGATTTTTAGGTCAGTTGAAGTCGGTTTCTAGTTCTTTTTGAATGCGTTAATTATTGTTCATGGGTTTGTATTTGGGCTTCATCGCTGAATTTAGGAGGAGACAAGATTTACTGACAAATAACTAACAAGCACAACCACCGCTTTCATGATCCAGTGCCTACATAGATGGATGGTGGTAGAGGAGTATGTCCGTCAGGCTAGCTAGTAGCCACCACCACTTTGTCTAAGTCTAAGACAATTGAGCTAGACGAGGCCATAGCTAGAAACATGAAAGGGACAATTACACCTTTGATAATTTAGTGTGGAGTAACACTATATGCCTATATAGAGGTATATTTTTATTGTACCCCTGAGGTAATAAAAAGGGTAAGAATTAGATAAGGAACGATTAGTACGATGAAACGAGGGTTGGCATTGTCAGTTATAGCTGGTAACACTAAGATTGAATTTGTAGAAGAATATGTATACTTGGGACAGATCGTTCAACTAGGTAGATCCAACTTCAACAAAGAGGTCAACCGAAGAATCCAACTCGGCTGGGCAGCGTTCGGGAAGTTACGGCATATCTTCTCATCCAAAACAACTCTTTGTATAAAGACAAAAAGTATTTAAGAGGGTATACCGGTTTCAGAGCGCCCCACACGAACGTAGGCCGTAGTCTCTTAATCAGTGCGTGTTGTCAGTGATGACATTCGGGACAGCATGTGGTCTTTACTGCTGGCCGAATTAACATGCTCAAGTCACCCAGCTATGTATGGAACGAGCTATGCTAGGAATTTCTCTGCGTGATAAAATCCAGAATGGGGAAATCCGTATAAAGACTAAGGTCACCAACATAGCTCAATCAATAAGTGAGCTGAAGTGGCCATGGGCATGCCACCATACGCACTGGCCACTTTCTGCGCCTGTCTCTTGCGGGGGAAGTGAGGTATCGCGAATCAGCGGGAGGCAGTGAATCCGTTCTGTACGTAGTACTGTATTCAAATCGCAAAATGAGAATACGAAATTGTTAGATTCAGGAATTTTACGAATGACTGCCAAAGAATCCTGAATAGGTATCACCAGAACAATGGAGAGAGAGGGATTTCATAAAGCGCTCGACTCCGCCAAGATTGTTATTGGTGAAAAGCGAAGCAAACGTCCGACTTAGAAGCGGGAATTTTATAAATGAGGGCTTCCTCAGCACAGAAGGAATTCTACGAAGATGAGAGATTAGGAGACAGCTCCTACGAACACAATACACATGCGATGCGGAGACTTGCTTAGCCGTGGATAGAAAACTGGAGAAGGAGTTCGTTATGAAGTTTCAGATTTAGGAAATAATGTCTTCACATCGTGGGGTCATAAAGACGCCATAAAAGATCACCATTCTTAAATTAAAGTATTTGAACGATTTGTTTATTTTGATATCGTTTTTTGTATAAACATTCAGTACGCTCAAAACAGGCAACAGTTAATCCAAAAATAAAGATGTCTTCAATATAATTCTGACGTTTTGAACGTCACCAAAAAAAGAATGATTTTGTTGAAACAAAACACTTCCAATAATACAATTCTAATATTTCCTGTCAATCTTTAGTTAGATATTGTTATTATCAGAGACAAGGTATGGTCCCACTGCTGAGCACAGTCCTCCCTCATATTCCTCCAGTTCTCCCTCTAAAGGGCATCCTCTAGCAATTAATGCAGGAACGAGTCCAGTTCACCTCAACATCTCTTTCATGGTCTGCCGCGACGTCAATATCTTGTGTCCGGGGCCCATTCGGCTGCTATCTTTGCCCACAGACTTGCTGACATGACCAGCCAAGTTATCTAGAGATATTGCAAATGGCAAGGTTCTAGCTCAAGTCAGTCAGAGAAAGTCAAGCCCAGAAAAACCTTAAACCTTTTTCATTATTACTCTATCATCAAGGCGTTGAAGTTCAAAACATCTAGTGGTTTAATCTGGACGTTGATATGTAATTGAACAGCTGTTACGTTTTTGGAAGTAGTAGTTTTTAACTGTCTTCTTCTGTATTCGTTTCAAACTTCAATTAAGAAGCCGTCCCTCCAGTCATATTGTAGATCGGTGCTAACGAAACAAAACACAGTGGATACGTTTTGTATTGTACTCTTCAATACATTTCCACAGTTCTTTACGATTTCAAAGTGCACTTGCGGTGCTGAGTAAGTATACAGCTATATATGATCAACTTATACTTGGCTTGGCTATGGGCATGGGCAGGCATGGCAATACATGATTATAAGTGAGTTGGAACATTGATAGCATTACTTAATTCTAATATGGCACCGTTCTTTTGTCCTGACATAAATATGTTCAGTGCCACGACGCTGAATTCCGGTGGATTCCACCGAAAGAGCGTTGCAGCTAGCAAGAATGTTACAGGTAGAAAGAAAACCTTCACGGGAATTCGCCCAGAGTGCTTCCATACTAAATTTCTATTGCCATGGTGATTGGGTCGTGCCCTTGTATGGGACGTAACCTGCGTCGATACGCTGGCTCCGTCTCATACACAATGGGACAGCCCGCAGAGCCGGCGCGGCTGCTGAAAATGCCCAAATTATCAAGCGCCGCAAATAATCTGCAATAGCCAACGATTATGAGTTTGCGGCGCTTGCAATGGAGACCATGGGGCCATGGTCCACGGACACGAAGAAGTTCGTGAAAGACGTGTCCGTGAGACTGGTGCTGGCCGCGGGTGACCCCAGAGCCGGCGCCTTTTGTTGCACAGCGGCTCAGCCTCGCCGTGCAGCGAGGCAACAGCGCCAGTGTACCCGCACGGACTAGCTCTAGACGAAGTGTTCACTTTGTAAATATACGTTTTTATTATTATTTTATTTTATAGTTTGCAATTGTAAATAAGTGACTTTGTGTATATTATGTGCCTTTTGTGTTTATAATTTAATTCATGTTGCTATAATCTGTATGCATTCTGAAGAAACATAATTATGTATTGAATTTTTTGCCGTAATCATTTAAAATAGAATATCTGTCTTTAATAAGTAATTAATTACCTAAAATAGTAGATCAAACAAATGATGTCTGGTTGCAAATATTAGCTAATTTTCTTGAATTTATCAAAACCTGTTCCTTTTATATTCGTAATAAACTTCATAACCCCTCAGCGCTATCGTCCCGAAGGTCAGGTTGGGGGAATTAGTGATATCTTAACGGCTATCTTCGGCAAATTGGTTTCGGTTCGATGCCCGGAGAGTGTTCAGATAAGGTGGAGGGTGAACTTATATCAGAAATGTACCAATTATAATGTTAGTTTCTGCCTTCTGCAACTACAATACATATAAATTCAACGTAGTCACTAGGATACAGTTGGAGTGATCTTCGGAAGTCGCAGGTTCGATTCCCAGAGATTTTTGATTTGGACCAAGGTCAAGAGGGCATTTGCTTGGATATATTGAAATGTAGTAATAATGGGATCTAGTAGTTAGGATTTCGGCACTTCTCTAAGACACCCAGGCTTTCTACCACCACGCCGACTGTCTTCTGCCGAATAATATCAAAAGCACTTCTGTTCCGGCAGCGGAAGATGTGAAGACACTGTCAGTAACTAAAGCATCAATCAAGAAACGGTTGAGTGTATTTGGACATGGATTAAGTCTATTTGTTCTCGTACTTTATGAGGGCTATATATACTACTAGATGGACCGACGACCTGGTTAGAGTCGCTGGATGCAGGTGGCTCGGGACCGATCGATGTGGCGTACCATGAGGGTGGCCTATGTACAGCAGTGGACGTTTCCCGGATGATGATGATGAGGGCTATATATAGGACACACAAACTTAACAAGCACCTGACCTACATGCGTCTAGGAGACTCAGATTTGCAGATTCTGTAAAGAGGAAGAGGAGATCCACATCCACATCCTCTGTCACTGCGATGCACTCCATCACAGTAGACAACAGTATCTTGGAGGGCATATCGTCACACCAGACGGTATTAAGGTCTCCACCCATAGAGATATCGTCCGATATATGATCGGAGTGGGGCTCGGGGAAGTGCTCTAACCACATAGGGGTCACAGATCTATCAAGGTCACAGTGGACCACCGCCCTGGTCTCGAATAATAAAAATTGACTTCCACACACAACCTGGACATCGAGTGTGCGCAAGAGTCATATTGATTCCGCCATTGCCATTCAAATACCCACAGACGAACCGCAGTGCTTCACCAGTCATCATCATCATCAGCCGGGAAACGTCCACTGCTGGACATAGGCCTCCCTCATGGTACGCCACATCGACCGGTCCCGAGCCACCTGAATCCAGCGACTCCCCGCGACTCTAACCAGGTCGTCGGTCCATCTAGTAGGGAGACGGCCTGGTAGACGTTTTCCGGTACGTGGTCGCCACTCGAGAACCTTTACTCCCCACCGGTTATCGGTTCTTCGAGCGATGTGGCCTGCCCATTGCCACTTTAGCTCACTGACTCGTCGAGCTATGTCGGTGACCTTCGTTCGTCTACGGATTTCCTCATTCCGGACCTTATCACGTAGAGAAATTCCGAGCATAACTCGTTCCATTGCTCGCTGAGCTTTCATGCTTTTATGCTTCACCAGTACATGGTTGAAATAACCATGACCGTACTGTTTCGCTTTCAACTTTATCGTGACTACAACCAGGGAGAGGGACGCACTGCTGGCGTCTGCGTTCACATACCTACACTCTGGATATCTCTAAATACCATCGTAGCCAAGCGTTCTTCTATCCATTCTACAGTATTACAGGTGCGAAAGTAAGTTTTTTTGTTTATTACTATTGTTTATTACTGTACGTCACAGCCGAGAGTCAGAATCACTTGATTTTTTAGATAGGGATAGGGCCGTAAAACGATAAAGAGCTATACTGCCTGCATAGCATGAGAGCGGTAACAATGACATATTTTCATATATAAACGTCAATTTTTTTTAATTGCAGAGATATCAATAAATCCCGTTACTAAAATATATAATGTCATCTAATTTACGTTCACCACTCGCGGCAACTCCTCCTATTTCATTACTATTATCCTACTAATATTATAAGTGTGAAAGTTTGGATGTTTGGATGTTTGTAACGCTTTCACGGAAAAACTACTGAATGGATTTGAATGAAACTTTACGATAATATAGCTTATACATCAGAATAACATGTATATATATAGGCTACATTATCCGATTGCTTAACGGTGAAGGAAAACATCGTGAGGAAACCTGCATGTCTTGAACAGGCATGTGAAGTCCGCCGATCCGCACTGGGCCCGCGTGGTGGACTATGGCCCATACACTCTCTGTAGGAGAGTAGGCCTGAGCCCCTCCAGTGGGGACATATATAGGCTGTTGATGATGATGATATAGGCTATAGTTTATAAATACATGTTGTGTAAATTGTACAAAATCACACTTATAATATTAGTGGGATTACATGGGCAATTTTGGCATAAAAAAAACGCGATGCCTAGCAACCGACCATAGAATATGTAAATTCGTATATACAAACTTATTTTGTACCTTATGCTGTATAATATATACGTCACCTGCACTATCGAACAAGTAGAATACATCCTGAAGTACACGCGGAGAAAGTCGCGGGCGGAAGCTAGTTTAAAATATACTTCTTTTTCTTCTAAACATAACAAGCACGCACACAGACACATTCACCCACACACATACACAGTATGTACACACACAGCCCCTCTAGCAGTTAGGCTTACAAACTGAAAATCAGCGCTTGTGCCCCGGGAGCAAGCACTAGCTAAGTTTACAGTCTGCTTTTGCAGCTGCAGTTTATGTTTATAAATAATCGTAGATTAACTAACACCTGTAAATCTAGTGATAAGTAAATGTGTGTTGCTGATGTAAAAATAAATCTATCTATCTATCTAAATCGTATAAATAATTGCCATTCAAATATGATACGCGCTACGCAGGCTCATGAACATTAGACAAGTAGTTCCCGAGTGATAATTTCTGAAGTCGCGGACGGACTTAGATACGAGTATGCCCGTAATCCAGTTTTAGATAATAACTATAAATATTTTAAGCTAAGTTTGACCTAAAATCGCAGTGTTAAGCTAACTAACGCCCATCAAAATTCAAGCAGTTTTCGAGTGAAGAAACACGAAACTCTCAATGGTTGAAAAGTTTCGGACTAGCCCGTAAGTAGGTCACCTTTCATCGCGGAATACAACGAGCAGCCGAAATTAAAACAGTTTATACTTAATTGTGCACTCGAGTGTACGAAAGTATGTGAACAAAAAGGATCAAGGATGGAAAAGCCGCTTCTTCGTTGATGCTAGATTGTGAAGAGGTTATATAGGTTGGAGGTTATTTAGGTGCTTTCAGTATAGCCAGGTATATTGTATTTGTAATTCAGTACCTACCTGTTAACAATGCAATGAAATTTTTTCTGTGCCCTTTTTTGCTTTTTATTTATAACACACTTCTAAAATCAATCAATCATTTATTTTTGAACATTGGTTCATAGTTCGTATATAACTATACGATACTACTCGATACTAATCGTTTTTTTATTACGATAACAGCATTAGGATTATTTTTTAAACGGTCTCAAATTAATGTGTTTTAGCATTTACAATAATCTATTCTTTATAATTGAATAGTGATAAATGAAGTAAATAAATAAGTAAAATATGACGGTACTACGTTTGTATGGGTGCTTTGAAACCAGCTTGGGCACACGATGAAGTTTTAATGGAATTTGTACGACATTTTCATTTTGACGTCTTCAAATATCTTTCCTCTTTATAATAATAAGTGTAGATTATATTTTATAAATTGGTCGACTATTAAATGTACTTGGAATGGTAAAAATGAAATGACACGTTCCACGAATGTATGGAGCCAAGGCCTGGTCTTGTACACTTATAATTTTAAAAGGCCATTATCAAATAAAACTGATTTAGTTACCGTTCTTGTATATTTTGGTTTAGTTTTTTGTTGTTGTATAAAAAAACAAAGATGGCGTCAATAAAATGACATTTGACGCTGTCACTTAGCACAAAAAGGATAATTTTGTACAATTAAAATAAATGCAACAATGTAATTCTAGTATTTTCTATACTTATTTAGATTATTACTTGATGTTTTAAATAGTGTACAAGTGCAGGACGAATTTGAAACATCACTCTTCGTACAAACTTCATTCAAAATTACATTTTAGAAAACCAGTTCAGCTACGGAACCCTACACGCGTGGCCCGACACGCACTTCACTGCTTTTTTAAAGAAATTTTGCTCGCATCTTTAGAATATGACCAGGCCATGTTATATCGTGGATGTCGTCAAAGGCGACTAAGGAAAAACTATTCAGAAGTTGGACATCAGCATCTTTATATCAACAACAACACTGCCTGCGATCACCTATCCGCCTGCCAAGCGTGGTGATTATGGCAAATCCCCAAACGGAAAGTCTAACATAGTGTAAGGAAGGCTCATGTCCAATTGGACATATAGACGATCCTTATGATGTCCATGCAGTCTGAACCTATTTAACAAAGAGCCTAAAATGTCTTCTTCGAAATCTTGAAAAAATTCCAGGACCATCCTATCCGCCATTACAGCGAAATCCCAACAGGAGCGGGAGTGCATCGCTAAGTGATATTCCGGGCGATTAAACGCGCGGGCCGCTCGTTTTTCGAACAGTTAAACTTTATTGGCCCTTAAATTGTGCGCCCCTGTGAAATGTTGACGGGGCACACGAATTGATCCACAAATATCTGTTGCTTTTATGTCTTTGTTTCATAGAAGCTTATTCACAAACATGAGGCAAAGATCTCTCATCATCAACAGCCTAATGTCCGCACTGCAGGGGCTCAGGCCTACTCTCCTATAGAGAGTGTATGGGCCGTAGACCGTAGTCCACCACGCGGGCTCACGATGTTTTCCTTCACCGTTAAGCGATCGGATAATGTACTTGAATTGAAAAACAACTCATAGGTACACGGCTGGATTCGAACCCGGAACCCTCAGATTGAGAGTACACTTCTCCGACGAAAGATCTTTATGAACAAATTAATGAAGTAGTTTTTTAAAACTTTGTCCAGAAACCAGTGTCACTCTCACAGTAAATACGAATCTAACTACACCTCTCAAGCTAAAATCCATCGAGCCATTCAGGCCGCAGAGCGTGCCAAACAATTATACATACATACTCTCGAAAAACATAACCCTCCTCCTGTGCGCAATCGGGTAAAAGTAGTATGACAGGTTTGCACTTGCCCGCGATGATAACGCCGGTGAATGGTAGGCGAGCGTACCCAGAGGCCTAAAGCTCATGAGGCGCTATTAAAACTGCTGTTCGGCGGTAGACTTAGGTAACATGACGGTAGCATCCAGATGGATATACATAATGTCCTACCACCACAGATTATTACTCGTAGTCTTAGAAATGGTTGGCGCAAAGCGACCAATTAGTCATAATATGTAAGTAATTACAAACTTGTCCTTCGTCACACCTGATGGTAAGTGAAAGTTGCTCGAACTAATGAGGACACTTTGCTCGAAAGTTAGTTACCCATCAAACTCGATATTTTCTAATTTCGTGCCAAGCTCGAAGACGAATCATCCAAATAGGCTAAGCTAAGTCACAGCTATGACAAGTTTTGAAGAAGCATTTTTAGGGTTCCGTCAAACAAGGAACCTTTATAGTTTCGCTCTGTCTGTCAAAGACTCTTAGTACTAGAAAGCTATAATTGCTATAAATTGGTACGGATATACATATTAATCATGCCAACAATGTGGCAGGATAAAAACTTGAAAAATATTTTTAGGGTCACTCCCATACACGTAAGTTGGGGATGAAATATGTTTTTCGCGTCTATCCCATTGTGTATGTGTACCCATGTGGGTATCGTTGAATAGATCTTTTAAAAACATTGTGGGTTTAGAAACATTACTTTTAGATTCAAGGATCCGTTTGTGAAACATTAAGCTTTAATCAGATTTTTTCTTCAGAATGGAGCGCCCCCCCCCCCCCCCCCCTCCTCCTCTATCTACTAAACTATGCCTTTTAAAAATCTGAGAAAATTCACAGTAGTAGTATATATACTAACCTTTAAAGAAAAACTATCACGACTAAGCTGACTTCACAGGTTAACGAGTTATAGGCGACCAAATTATAAAATACTAGCTTCGGCCCGCGGCTTCGCCCGCGTGGACTTTAGGTTTTATCCCGTGATAACTACGTCATTACAAACCCTTAAAACCCTTTTTTCACATTAAAAAGTAGCCTATATCCTTTCTCAGGTTCTAAAGATTGTGTGTGCCAAATTTCATCAAAATCGATTGAGAGGTTCAAGCGGAAAGCGTAACAGACAGACAGAGTTACTTTCGCATTTATAATATTAGTAGGGATTCAGGGAATACCCGCGACCCGGGACGTTCCCCTACCTCTATATTGATGCTCGCAGAAACGATTTTCGGGTGAATTTGATGAGGTGTACACTCTTCCATTCTACACGTGTACATCTTTGCCAGCTAAATGTACATGTAGGTCGCTTCGAATGCAATCTAAGTGACCGGCCATACGCAAGTCAGACTCGCATATTTGTCAGAAAATCGATGCAAGAAAACTGCCAAAAAAACCGTTTGTTCTATGGGTAACCTATGAATTTTAACTTTTTTATTATTTGTTGTCATAGCGGCCATAGTAAAACACACTCTTTCTATATTTCAAGTGTCTTAGAAATAGACTACGGTTCCTTACAAAAAGCACTACAATTCTTATCAAGTATGACTTTATTTTCTTTCTCTTTGCAGGGAAAAAACATGAAAGGAGCAGTAACAAAGAAAAAACGTAATAATTAAATACTTGTTCGCTGGAACCGGAATGCCGCTACGTACGGCACGCGTTGCAAGGTAGGTTGACGGTAAGACAATATTATTGAAACACATTATTGCTTCGGCTCGCGAGCCGCTTTTTTCGCTAAAAAACTTTTTCTGCGCTATTGATTTTGTAATATATGAGTACTGAGTATCGTATACGTTCATCAGCAAATGTTTTGATATATTTTCGTGTGTAGTATATGCGATATATCTTGGGCTTCACTAGCAGAGAATGGAAGCGTGGCAATTTTTAGGGTCTATCTCAAAAGTAAAAAATTAACCCTGATTAGGATCACTTTGTTGTCCGTCTGTCTGTCTGTCTAGACCCTTTTGTCTCAGGAACGCGTTAAGATCAAGTTAAAAATTAATATTGAATATTCAAGTCTGCCTTCCCTTGTATCTGTGAAAAATCTAACTTAAAGATCAACTCAATTAAAAGTTAGGGCTGTATTTTAGACAATTTCCATACAAAATGCAAGGGAACCAAAACCTATAGGATACTTCCCGTTGACCTAGAATCTTGAAATTTGGTAAGAAGCAAGGTCTTACAGCACAACCACAGAAAAAATAAAAACTGGGATTTAAAATTATAACTCAGTAAAGATAGCTTTTTGCGTTTGCAAACTTAACTTTTTAGTTGGAAATCATACACCGGGTATGTAATTTAGCTGCAAAGTTAAGCTGGTTTTTCAATCAGAATTACGAGTACATTTACGGTAGAGCATTGTTTAGTCATATTACCGTACCTATTATTTGTGATATTCAGTAGGATAATTATACATATTTTGCACGGAATCCTCGGTGCGCGAGTCGGACTCGCTCTTGACGCGATTTTTATTGTTACTGGCACTAGCACTTGCCCTATAAGTCTCCTAGTTCAATTATTTTGTTTCCTTATTCCACACTAATTATAACACTTAGGATGAAAGGGATTTCGATAGCTTTTTGACTTGTCCTCTTGTCCATCTAGAAGGGTAACGACCCGGTAGGCGATATACAATATGGCTATCTTTTATTGCCGACACACAAGAGTGCTATCAACACTGCTGTTTTGCGGTAGACTTAGGTAACGTGTTGGTGAGTCCTGTGCAACCTACAGCTACAGAGGCGGTGATTAATTCAAATTCAGAATTCAAAAATGTTTATTTTCCTGAATAATACGAACACATATAAAATTTACATTATCTCCCGCACTAGGAGACCTGTATTGCGGGAAGACAATTTTGGAGAACAAGTAACTTATTTTACATGAGGAAAATTAATTAATTAACTGAATACATTGCAAATAAATGGTAGGGAATTCATCACATATTAGTGTGTATGAATGTGCGTGTGTGTGTGTCTGCTACTGTAATATTGCGAGGATTTCCTCCGTGGCACTGTAATTTTGTGTTAAAAGCCAATTGGTCATCTTATTTTTGGCCTCACCCAGAGTGCAGTTGAAGATGGAGCAGTGTCTGTTTGTCTTTTTGTAAATAAAGGGGAATGCAAAATAGCTGAACCTGCGCGCAAAGGCTGTCTTACTTTTTTTTAATACTATTATTATTATTATTACTGCAAATAATTGCTGTCATACTTTTAAAAATTATGATAAAAAAACCAGTGATCCAGTAAGCAGTCACGCCAGCTCCAGAGAAGCGTCCGCCCGCCATCGATGTCAGATTGCAAGTGTTGCCAGCAAGAAGATGCTACCATAGTGTCGGCGTAGCGTCACCGTTGGCCTGTGTAACACATTTATTGATAGGTTACAGTGTGTTTGCGTTAGGCCTTCAACCTTCCTACCTTCAATACCGGAACATAACAGTGGTACCTAGACAGGCGGACATAGAAACTGACACCAAAAAAAGTCTTTAGGCCATGGAGGCGTTTAAAATATACATACTATTAACACAACTATATTTCAGTAAATTTAGAATTACAGACAATAATAACACCAGCACACATTCATTTATTAAGAGCTGTCACAATCCGAAGGAAAGTGCGGGGGCAGCGCGGGGAGTGTTGACTTCGGCCGCGCGCCCCCCATGCGCAGGAGACTCGAAGTCCCCATGCACAAATGCTGTACGTGCACGAAGCAACCACCACAATCAGCGCCATCTGTGCCGTAGATAAGAACTACAAGCCGCCTATGTGTAAAGCTGAGCTGTGGTTTGACTTTTTCTAACAATACTTACTGATTTATTGATGGTCCATTGAGATCCTTGCCAGCTAGAAAACCTTCCAATCATCAATCTCCATACAAAAGCAGGCATTACACATTATACAGTGATAAAAAAACCTGTTTAACATAAATTCTCGGAGGATAAAAACTAAAAGTCGAGAGCCTTAGTGCTAAGAGCGGGCAATATCAAAAGTGGAACAAGTCCCGCAAATGAGAATTTCATGACATGTCCGGACTTGTACGTGGCTGAGAAAATATGGAACAGTAGTGCTATTCTATAAGGTAAAAGTTGGTTCTCATCGATGTCTCACTTGGTGAGAATGAAATTTGCGATTCCATACGCAAGTGAAAACTATGTCGGTGAAAACCTTTGTGAAAACTCAAATGAGTGAAAACTTTGACATTTTTACAGGCGTTGACGTTTGAAATGCGATTCCATACCGTGTTTTACGATATTTTGCTACTAATCTCGAAAGTCATCGGTGAAATCTTATGTTAAATTAAATATTCTTGGTGAAAACTTGATGTAATATCGTTTTGATTGGTTTAGTAAGTGTTTTAAACTTGATTGACTGGTTTTAGTCTGATTTAATAGTAAAAATGTCTGTTTAGCCAAGGAGACTAATAAAAGCTCTCGAAAAATTGTATATAAGACATATTTAAACGCCAAGCCACCATTCACGATCTTGAGGTCCCGGGTTTGATTCCCAGTAGGGCATTTTCTGAGTCCATGTTACCTAAGTCTGCTGCCAAATAGCAGTGTTAATAGCTTTGTTCCGGTATGAAAAGTAGCATAGCCAGCTACTCATTAGGTTGAGGCTTCTAGGTGCGCACACTTACCATCCAACGGCCTTATCGTCACTTACCATCAGGTGAGATGAAGGCCGAGTGTAAACCTATCACACTTCATTCAAAATCTTCATGTAAAGGTTATTTTCACACAGAGAGATTTAAATATAGTAATAGGTTATAGAGCGGGCATTGGAAAACTTTTCATATAAAAACTTTGATCTCGAAAGTCAGTGGTACGTTAAATGTCTTGTATGGCCGCGTGACGTGACGTGAGACTGAGTGAGTCACTTATTACCAATTGGTAATAAGTTTGAGATCATAATTTAGTTTGCTTTGTCCGTTCTATAACTATAATGTTAAGTGTCATAGTTTTCGCATCACAACAGTTTTCATAAAATGAAATTTGCGATGCTATACCGAAATACAAGTCCGAGTGAAGAGTAATGAGATGTCAGAAAGGATATGAGATGAGTAGTGATGTACCATGACCATACAATCTAAATCTATATCATCGACTTAGGTTTTAGAATCAAAATACAGCATCATAACTAGTAAACAATAATGAAATGTGTATTTTATTGAACAATTTTTATGGTTCCGCGTTGGTTTAACGTTTTTAACTACGAAAATCTATAAAACCTGCAAAAATATCATATACCAAGGCTCTACAGCGAACTATCTTTGCCCGCATTCATAGACGATATAAAACTGACATAATTGTGTTCTAAGTAATCTGTGGTCATAAATCATAAAAATGAAAAAGAAATTGAATCTAATTCTTGGATATTATACACTAAATACTATATTACTAAATATTTAACTAAATTACTTCTATATTAATTAATAAAAAACATTATTTGACAATGTTAAAATGAAGTAGACATTTTTTATAATATTCGCATAGAATAAGTCGAATGATGTCAGAATTGAAGGAATATCATCAGGGACGATTCAGCTAAAGATTCAGCTAGATTTTAGACTTATTGGAGACGAAGCCAGACTTGTCTAAAGGGTTCTCCAAGATTGGTACAGCAAGGTTCAGAGTATTGTGTTTTTGTGCGTTTGGAAGTTACGATATACTTTTTAAAACGGCTGTATTTTCGCAACTTAAGCCAAGTCCATGCATGAGACTGACTCGCTCACCGAAGGTTCCGTACAGAATATGAAGAATTTGCCACTAATTTAAAAAGCTGGACATGAGCCTCCCTCATAGGTCGTCATGTCACACTTCCTGTGAGTTGATTTGCCTAAATTACAATCCTTAGCAGACGGATTGGTGGTCGCAGTTAGAAGTTGTTATGTTTTTTTTCCATTCTTGTTTGATTAATTACCATACTTGTGCGGTAAGGTCTTGCTTCTTGACAAATTTGGTAGGATTCTAGGTCAACGGGAAGTACCCTATAGGTTTTGATTCCCTTGCTTGGCAAAAGAAATAGTCAAAAAATGCTGCTTAAACATCAAAATGTGTTTATTGCGTTGACCTAGTAGTGTAATTTTTTCACAGCTCTAATAGATTGCAGACTCGAGAGAAACGTTCACTGCTGGGCATAGGCCTCCATGGTACGCTACATTGACCGGTACTAAGCCACTTGCATCCAATGACTCCCCACAAATTTAACTAGGTCTTCGGCCCATCTAGTAGAGGGACGGCCCAGTACACGCTTCCCGGTATACTCTCCATCGGTTATTGGAATCAGACTTGAGTATTTTATATTAATTTCAACTTGATGCCTACATGAGTTCCTGGGGAAAAGGGTCTGACAGAGAGTCAGACGGACAACGAGTGATCTTATAAGGGTTATTTATTTCCTTTAAAGGTATTAATAGTGCAGTCCTAACGAAGCTTCCCAGCGAGTGGGTCTGCGCATGAACATGGACAAGACAAAGGTTATGCGCAATGAACACGTAGATGCCACACCTGTCATTGTTGAAAGCACGATTTTGGAATATGTGGAGAGCTATGTCTATCTCGGCCAGTCTGTCCAGGTTGGTAGGCAAAACTTCAGTAAAGGAGCAGACCGCGGAATCCAGCTAGGTTGGGCTGCGTTTGGAAAACTCCACCATATCCTCAAGTCCAGTATATCGCAATGCCTTAAGACCAAGGTGTATAACCAATGCGTTCTCCCGGTCATGACTTATGCAGCAGAGACACGGACGCTCACATTGGGGCTTGTTCACCGCTTCAAAGTTGCACAGCGAGCGATGGAGAGGGCTATGCTTGGAATATCCTTGCGCGACAAAGTCAGGAATGATGAAATCCGCCGACGTACAAAGGTGACCGACATAGCTACTCGAATAAGCAAGCTGAAGTAGCAATGGGCAGGCCACATTTGTCGACGAACAGACAAGCGATGGAGCAAAAAGATTCTCGAGTGGAGACCGCGGATCGGGAGACGCGGGGTGGGACGGCCTCCAGCCCGCTGGTCTTTCGACCTCAAGAGGATAGCGGGAAGCGAGTGGATGAAGACGACGGAGGACCGGAAGGAGAGGCGCACGTTGGGAGAGGCCTATCTTCAGCAGTGAAGAGACACGGGCTGATAACTGAACATCCGAAACTGGAACATTAAGAATGAAAATACGCAGAATACATTTTTTCATTAATTTCTCTCTATTTCAGGAGACCATACCTACTAGAAAAATGTTTCCAGCAGGCTGCCGAGATATACATGGAGAAGCGATGAAGGCTGTACCTGAAACTGTACCCAAACAAATATCTGTTTTATTAAGTTGTTATTAGTTGTTGTTCTTTATTGACAAATATATTTTCTTTATTTCTTCATTCAATGACCACTTATAGTAAATCAGTTGATCTTATTTATTATCAGCTGTCCACTGTTGTACTCGAGTGGCTCTCATTGACCACCACGTCAGAGTTATCCCAACCCCTGATTTGACATAATCACCACGATAGGAAGCGGTACATACGTACTAAATAACTGTGATATTTGGTCTTTGATATATACATAACATTTCTAAATTCGTTTAAAAAATCTACATTTCTTGTTACAAGTTACAAGAAACAGTAATTGTTTCTTACGTTAAATAATTCCTTAAAAAGTGAGCATTTCTACTTTCATTATCCACATTAAAGTCAGATAAGAGATCGGCTCAAGGACACATAGCTGATAATGATGAACGCGAATGCAACTAAATCGTTCCTTTCATCAACGTTATGTCCCCACAGCAGGGGCTCAGGCTCAGCTCAGGCTACAGAGAGTGTATGAGCCATAGTTCACCACGCGGGCCCAGTGTGGATTGGTAGATTTCACACACACCTTTTAATTTCTTCTCAGGAGTGTGCAGGTTTCCTCACGATGTTTTCCTTCACCGAAAAGCAAATGGTAATGATTTTTATTATTCGTACATAAATTCCAATTAACAAATTGGAACTTATCTGTATGAGCCAGGATGGAACCCAGACCTCGATCGTTTAAAAACTGACGCTCTGTCCTAGCGAGCTCCTGACGAGCTACTATGGCTTTTGCTATCGTTCCCCAATAGTGTATGTCTCTGTACTGTAGTTCTTGCAGTAGCATTTATAAACTTTTATTACGGAATGTGTAAATAAAACGGTTACTTCTTCCTTTGGCTCGTTTACTATACAATCTGCCATTTCAGGTGCGTAACAAATACAGTGTCGCGAGTTGAGGACCACGTTCTAACGTGCTCTCGGTAGTTTAAAAAAGAATACAGTTAAACACTCGTTTAAATGATGTGTAACAATTGTAACATCTTGTTACAGTGAACCATACTGCCGCTGAGAATAACCAGAGTCCCCTGAAAATAAAGGATAAACTTATTAAATAATACCAACAAAACCGTAACTTAGTATATTAGATTTTAATCTCCTCCGTGGCCTAACGTCTATATCTTGGACTCACAATCCAGAGGTCCCGGATTCGATTCCAAGTGTGGTGTCTGACTTGTTTTTTGTCCGCCTGGGTAGCCTGCTATCTAAGTCTAACGCCAAACAGCATTGTTGTGTTCCGGTATGAAAGGTAGCAGAGCTAGCGTCACATGAGCAAACTAGCGCCTCATTAGCTTATGTACTGAGTGCGCACGCTTACCACCTTATCGTCTTACCATCATGTGAGATGAAGGCCAAGTGTAAATCCATCATGTACACAGGTAATAAAAATCAACGGATCTTGTTATCAAATATTGATACAAATATTTTAAATACTTATAGTAAGTTTTTCTGTTTGTTGCTTTTTCACGACTTGGCCGATCTTGATGAAATTTAGCACGCGCAATGTAACCTATAGAGTGTAAAGAGACGTTATATAGTTTCTGACGACGTACATTCTCCACCCCGAGAAAACAAGCGTCTTTAAAAGCTTTGAGCTTTTTGTAAAGTAGCGGCAATGTCCAACTCATGAGTACGAGTAACATCGCAGATTGAGCCATCTCTTACAGTATTCTATGTAAAAAAACATTAAAAAACATTGTTATTAAGAATCCGACTTGCACTAAATTTACAATTAAATTTAAAGCTAAAACCTTTTCAAAGCCTTCTCATACAAAATTGTCACCAAAGTTTTCATTTACGGAATATATACATACACAATATACACAATATTTACACTTTATTTTATACTACCTACTATGTAAAAACTATTAGAAGCACTGTTATTTTCAATTTTATACACAAACCACGACTCAAACCTTATAAATATCAAGAAAAACTAGTCATTGATATGTCATTAAGTTCTCACCAAGGTTTTCACCAAGGTTGGAGTAACCGAGTATTTTGACATTAGTTTTCACCGATGACTTTCGAGATGAGCATCAAAATGACGGCAAAACACGTTATGGAATCTTAGTTCAAACGTCAACGCCTGTAAAAATGTCAAAAGTTTTCACCACGCAATACTGACGTAGTAGTTCTCACGCGGTGGTAGTCATGACAACCGTCTCTATTTTTGCTTAACTACGGCGAATTCAAAGAAGGAATTGAACGCTAGTAGAGGCAATCAAGCGTTGTCCAAAATAATATAAGTTAATAATACAATGTTTTTGAACAAATGAAAGATATTTATGACTACCGAAATATATGTATATATTTTATGCATAAAACATTATTATTATTATTATATCGGTTATATAAGTACAAATAATAATAAAGTACCTATATATATACAGGGTGGTCCAAAATGTGACGTCCAAAAAATTTTTTTAGATTCCTTACACCTGGGTGTATCCGAAAATACCCCATGTATGTTCCGCGATTTTTTGTAGTTTAGAAGTTATGATTTTTTAAATGTATATTTCGAATTTTCTGCCGGAGCGACTTAAAATAATCGTAACTTGTTTAATAGTAAGGTTTTTTTATTTATTTTTTCTCGAAAGTGATCGTCTTGAATCACCCTTTCTACTTTATTATCAACTACACAACGTTATTCATTACAAGTTACCGAAAAAAGGGATGAAAGTAAAAATTTTAGGTTTGAGTTGAACGGAGCCAAATTTTCAAAAATTTCTTAATAATACAAAGTTAATGTTTCATTGGTTCAAACTAATTTTAAAAACTCCAGCAGTTTGTCAGCTTACCAAATAATAATAAAAAAGTTGTTCTTAATAGGCGATTTTACGACGAAATTGGCTTCAGAACTTAGTTAGGTGAGAATGCATAAAAAAAAAATGTTGTCGTAAAAAATGTTTAAGCTTATTTTTTTTTTCATTTTTATGGCCTACATTAGCAAGGCATCAAAAGCATTCAAATAATCTCAAATTGAACGATCAGTGACACATTTCATTTTCTGTTTTTAGACATGAAATTATGAAAGCTAGAATTAAACCAAAATCTACTTCAAGGCCAATCACACACAATGACACAAAGCAATAAATAACACGTTTCAAAAGGCGCCAGGCCAGTAAGGTCTTTCTCTTTCGCACTGTTATGGTTGCGTAGAAGTACGAAAGAGAAAGACCTACTGTCTTGGCCACAAAAGTCAGCCGTGCGCGCTAGGGGTTTTTTACCTGCACTTCCCTCTCCCCCCTCTCCCCATACATTCTCCGTAGCATCTCACTGTATCGTCCGTCCGCTAGTCGTTCACTCACTTCCATCGCGTGTGATACTACTTGACGTTGCTTCTTTCCGATACCGATATTTTGAACCTACTTTCGCTTTGTTACTGGACTCCGATTTGCCTTACGACTAACTTGTGCTTGTGTTACGGACTCCGATTTGCCTTACGACTGACTTGTGCTTGTGTTACGGACTCCGATTTGCCTTACGACTGACTTGTGCTTGTGTTACTGACGGCAACATGAGTAATTTTAGTCTAAGCCAGTACGCAGAAATGCACTTTTACTATGGTATGGCCAAAGGAAACGGTCATTTAGCCGCAAGGCTATATCGTCAACAACTGGACCGGCGAGGAGAAATACTGGACCATTACCCGGACCATAGGGTATTTATTAATACTCATAATACGCTGATGGCCGGGCGTATCCCCGGTCGTAGCCAAAGGCACGAAGGAGTACCCAGAGTAGATCCGGACAGAAGAGATGAAGTCATCGCAGCTGTAGAAAGAGACTCTTCTACGAGTTCCAGAGCAATAACCAGAAGGACTGGAATACCACGGACCTCAGTTCTAAGGATATTGAAAAATGGTATGTCGTTTTGTTTTTTATTTACACAAAACATAAATCACAGATACAATGCCAGGTATTAGACTTCTTCCTGCCTAGGTGGTGAGTAATAGTCCTTTTCTTTTTTCAGAAGGCTACCACGCTTACCACATTCAGCGCGTTCAGGAGCTACAAGCTTCAGATTACCCTAGAAGAGTTGCTTTCTGCGAAACAATGATACAAAGGTGTCAGGAAGACCCAGATTTTTTTAATAAGATCTTATGGACCGATGAATCCCGTTTTGAAAACACTGGAGTATTTAATATCCATAACTATCACAGCTGGGAAATTGAAAACCCACACCTTGCAAGAGCATCAAATTTTCAACATCGATACAGCGTAAACATGTGGTCGGGAATTGTAAATGGAGAACTGATTGGGCCTTTCGAGCTGCCGTCTAGGTTGGATGGAGACAGATATCTAAACTTTTTGCAGAACAACCTTTTTGAATTGCTGGAAGATGTAAACTTGGAAACAAGAAGGCACATGATATTCCAAAATGATGGTGCTCCTTGCCATTACGCACGCCAAGTGAGGGGGCACCTTAATGAAACATACCCGGGCAGATGGATTGGGCGTGGCGGCCCAATCGAATGGCCTGCACGTTCACCGGACTTGAACCCAATAGATTTTTTTATTTGGGGTTACTACAAAGAAGTTGTCTATGCTCAGCAAACTAACTCCGAAGAAGAACTGAGACGAAAATTGAGAGAAGCAGCGACGAAAGTCAGACAAAATTCAAGCGCTTTCCGCAGACTAAAAGATAACTTTTTAAGACGTTGCCGATTGTGTATCGAAGTTGAAGGGCGTCATTTTGAAAATCTTCTTTAATAAAGTAGTTGAACTTAATTTGTGTTTTCTTTTATTGATGCTAAAAATAAACCAAAATAACCGTATTAATAAAAACTAAACTAAGCTTTTTTAAAATAAAATGTTTTCTAATGTGTCACTGATCGTTCAATTTGAAATTATTTGAATGCTTTTGATGATGCCTTGCTAATGTAGGCCATAAAAATGAAAACAAAATAAGCTTAATATTTTTTTTTGACAAAATTTTTTCTTTATGAATTCTCACCTAACTAAGTTCTGAAGCCAATTTCGTCGTAAAATCGCCTATTAAGAACAACTTTTTTTTTATTATTTGGTAAGCTGACAAACTGCTGGAGTTTTTAAAATTAGTTTGAACCAATGAAACATTAATTTTGTATTATTAAGAAATTTTTGAAAATTTTGCTCCGTTCAACTCAAACCTAAAATTTTTACTTTCGTCCCTTTTTTCGGTAACTTGTAATGAATAACGTTGTGTAGTTGATAATAAAGTAGAAAGGGTGATTCAAGACGATCACTTTCGAGAAAAAATAAATAAAAAAACCTTACTATTAAACAAGTTACGATTATTTTAAGTCGCTCCGGCAGAAAATTCGAAATATACATTTAAAAAATCATAACTTCTAAACTACAAAAAATCGCGGAACATACATGGGGTATTTTCGGATACACCCAGGTGTAAGGAATCTAAAAAAAATTTTTGGACGTCACATTTTGGACCACCCTGTATAAACAGTACAATCGAAGTTGTAGATGAATATGACAAAGAGATCAACCGAAGAATCCGACTCGGCTGGGCAGCTTTCGGGAAGCTACGGCATATCTTCCCGTCCAAAATACCTAAGCGTCTAAAGACAAAAGTCTATAATCAGTGCGTGTTGTCAGTGCCGAAACGCGGTCCTTTACTTTATTTTACTTAAGAAATATGTACTGTTAGTATCTTATAACAAGAGAACATAAAAGTTTTTTATTTTTCAAAGAAATGTTATGTATATATCAAAGACCAAATAGCACAGTTATTTAGTACATATTTATCGCTTCCTATCGTGGTGATTATATCAAATCAGGGGTTGGGATAACTCTGACGTGGTGGTCAATGAGAGACACACAAGTACAGTAGTATACAGCTGATAATAAATAATCAACTGATCAGTGGTCATTGAATGAAGAAATCAAAAAAATATATTTATTTGTCAATAATAAATAACAACTTAATACAACAGATATTTGTTTGGGTACAGTTTCAGGTACAGCCTTCATCGCTTCTCCATGGCCAGCGTAATCTGCAACATCATAATGTGTCTCTCGGCAGCCTGCTGGAAATATTTTCCGAGAAAATATGGTCCTAGTTCTTCACATATTACACTCAGGAAATTCTTAATCACTGATCAACTGCGGCCCCCGGCGTTCGACTCATCTCAAATTCTTTAGTAGTACCTCAATAGTGCCTGTTTCAACTTGATAGTCTGATGTGAAGAAGAAATTTATGACTTTTGTCGTAGAGAAATGATCATGTACATCCTCAGTATCCTGAAATGTAATGTAATAATAAAGTATATACTGAGTAATGTTCTCGTTTTAGTTTAAATTAAATATTCTAATAAAATTGAATTGATAAAGTTGGCTATGACATCTCTATGAAAAATGCAGAATTTGAACTTGTTAAGCACACAAAAAACACTATACTCTAGTAACAATCTTGGATAATTCCCTAGCCAAGTCTGGTTTGGTCTCCAACATATCTAAAAGCGTACCATCATTCTGCGGCAAGGGGCAAGGACATCCGACTTATTCTATATGAATATATTATTGATGAAACCACTACTTCATTTGAATACTGTTTTATATTTAATTTAATTCAGCATTTAGTAATATCGAAGCGTTTTTGCAATCCAATTCCAATTGACTTTTTGTTTACTTTCTGTTATTATGACTTTTTATATCTTCTATGTATGTGGGCGAAGACAATTTTCGGTGCAGCCGGCCTTGCAATAATTTTGCAGGTTTCATAGTTTTCGTTAGTTTAGAAACGCGAAACCGTGAAATTGATCGAAAAATACATATTCTCATAGTCTTTAATTATTATTTCGTCGTATTTTATTAGTAAAACATTAGTCGATGAGATCGATTTAGATTGCAAGGGCATGGAACCACCACTGTCTCATTTTACTTCCTATTTGACATCTCATCGAGCATCACGCGGACTTGATTGTCGGTACCGCATCGGTAAAAATTTTTTGTGAAAAGTTTTATGAAACGAAAATGACTTTCGTAATGAGAAATGAGAAAAAAATGTTTCTTATGGAATAGCACTACAGGCATCAAGCTCTAAACTATAGCCGTCAAGACAGGCGAAACGGGCCACGCCAACCTGGGGCTCGTTTTCTACTGATTTTCGTTCGACTTTTGATATTTTTGAATCGCTCTTCTGCAACGAGTGGTCGGGACCACTCTTTGCGGAGGCGAGCGATAGACTAAACGTCATCGTCGAACACTGACATTACCACTTATTGACATTGACAGTAGGAATTGTTCTATGAACTTTGCGTTCCGTTTTCCTTGCATGAATTACCGGTTTTATTTTTCTGCGTAAAACTGATAAAATTATACATCTTAATTTGTATTGGCAGCACCTGAGGCGAATGATTCAAAAATACGGTCAAACCTGTTTTCATGCGACTTGTAGTCGATCGTGACTTAAGTCGTGTGCGACGAAGCTATATCACACGAGCGAATCAAAAATAGCGCATCTCGACTGAGCAGCGTTTCCGATAGTATTCGATATACGTTACCGCCTGCGTAAACTCATGGTAGATGCACTGTAACCGACGCCTCACCAAACCATTGTTACAACTACGCAGATGTCAACTTCGCCTGATTGTAGCAATCACAGGAGAGTACTCTACAACGAGCACCTGTTCACTTTAGGTATCACTGACAGCTGCTCACGTCCTGCTGGAGTGCGGAGTGCGTCGGAACACCGAGGTCGCTCCCAGAGGCCTCCAAGTTGTTGGGCTTTCTGCTGGAGCTGGGATGGCATGAATAAGGCACGCCACCCTAACACGCAAAATAGGTGCATCTGACGTCGAGTTGCGGAAACCTGCCAGATAACGAATTCGAAGGTTATTATTCCTATAGTTTTCATTTCGCTTAACGCAGTTTTATAGGTGAGATCAGTGCACCTATCATGAGTTTACGCAGGCGATAACGTATATCGTTAACTATCGCTCTGTCCTTGTCACCCGCATCTCGACTGAACAGCATTGCCGATAGTATTCGATATACGGTACGTACGTACGACGGCACGTACCGGGAAGCGTCTACTGAGCCGTCCCCCTACTAGATAGATTGACGATCTGGGTAAGGTCGCGAGTAGTCACTTGACGCAAGTGGCTCGGGACCGGTCAATGTGGAATACCTTGGAGGAGACATATGTCCAGCAGTGGACGTTTCCTGGCTGATGATGATGGTAAAATACAGTTTGTATGGAAGCATTTTGATCGAACTCCTTTAAGTAAATTGTGTTGTCTTTTCTGTCTAACGTATTCCCTCTCCACACTAGCCGAGCAGTACATTTTCGCAACGGCCGCAAGGAGACATTATTAAAACATTATTCCGGGGAAAAATGTATTTTTGAGTGTCGCAACACCGACTTGTTTACATGGCCGCGCATCCTCATACTTTTGTCTCAATCTTTGTTGAAAAAATAACCCAGTCTAATCTGTGATGGTTTTTTACTTCATTTTGGGATTGAAATAAAATATCCAGGGACACATACAGACGGGAAACTTATTGCTCTTTTATATCTCGTTACTGCACAATTTGCCAAAAATAGACGAATATAATCAACCGAAAATTAAGAAGCTTAGGTGGAATGACTTTCAGAGAACGAAAAAAAGACGTCCAGGTAAAATAACGTTTTATATATTGGTATTTCTATAATATAGTCGCAGTAAAGCTAATCGATTGCCTTTCATACGATTGAAAATCGAAAACAGAAGGTACATGACTCCCGAAATCAGAAGCTAGTATCCAAAGCCAACCAATTAAGAATAATTTACTGGCTGGCGAGAAGAGTGCGGCGCGAAATTTATACACGATGAAATTCTCACGTTCTATTTTCAAAAGAACCTGCATTTATGTCTATGACAAACAGGTGTAACTTCAAATGTTTTTTTTTTAATTTATAAATAGCATGCTGCCTTGTGGATATTTTTGGACTTTTGTTTGACGATTTAACATAACACAATTAAATACAAACACATGTACTTTGATACATCAATCCGTGGGTGCAGGTAGAAACAACCAATAAGGGAAAATTCCAAGAGAATTGAATGAAATTTTTCTGCGATCATCATGTTTACATCGCGTGGTCGATCATGGCAAATCTCACATATGGGAAAGCTCACAAAAGGAAGTTCATGTTAAGTTTCTCAAAAAATTAATTAATAAATAAATAAATATTTATTTTTATCCTCAACAATATTCGTTTTTCCATTCCATTACCATTAATTCCATTTCCATTCCAATCCCTATAAAACTAAATATTTTAAGTTACGACTTTCGTACACTACTTACACTCACAGAGTGTACGTTAGGCGTTCATGAAATTCAAATTTAGAATCCTTTTTAAATCTGCTCGGGATTACGTTGTAGCCGCTGTCAAACTAATCTTCCATTGGATTTCTTCGAATTTCTGCTTTAGTAAAGTGTTTTTCTCTACTATACCATGTCATTTATTTATTTTTCTATTACGTTATATTATTTCGTTAAAATATACTCGTATTTTATTTATTTCAATCTTTAAACGACCAACCCAACTGATTTATCATGGCTTTATTGAAGTAGGTACACTTCTCGTAATGTGTTGGAATTAAAAGATTGCCTAAAACAAACCTCGTTTCACCATTTCAAATCAATTCACTAACAAATAAATGAAACACCGATTGAACTGCAACCCAATCTTAATTGAATTGTGCTTTACATCAGTACATTCAATATTAAACAGAATCGTCGCGTCGACAGATATATCTTAGTGACAGTCAAACCGGCATACGCACGCATTGTGTGATTAAAGCGAGTAAATACTGGAGCGGGTACTAGTTCAGACTGTGACACCTAGATTTTGATTATTTTTAGAGTTCCGTACCTCAAGAGGAAAAAAGGAACCGTTTGTTTGTTTGTCAAGAACCTTTTTCTCAGGAACGCGTGGAGATATCAAGCTGAAATTAATATTATATACTCAAATGTGACATCCCTTGGATCTGTGAAAAAATCAAACTTATATGTTAACTCAATAAAAAGATACAAGTGTTTTAGAACATTTCCTTAGAGAATGCAAGGAATCAGATACCTATAGGGTACTTCCCGCTGACCTAGAACTCCGAAATTTTGCAAGAAGCTAGGTCTTACAGCACAACTATAGGAAGAAATCCAAAAATTTGGATTTTTAAATAATAACACAGTAAAAATAGCTTTGTATGTTTACAAACTTAACTTTGCAGTTGAAAGCAATACATCGGGTATATAATTTAACTGCAAAGTGAAGTTGATTTTACAATTGGACTTACATTTTCGGAAGAGTATTTAATTGTTGAGTGCATATTACCTTACCCACTAATATTTGTATGTTGTTAATGATTCATATTCTGGTGGGACCCACCGTGCGCGAGTCAGACTAGCACTGGGACGGTTTTTAAAGGAAGATCTTATAATTATTTTCGCCTTTTAATGAATTTAGTAGGTTGTTAGTTCCCTTACCAGCCCTGAAGACAAGAAATAAATTGCCATATGAATAAGTAAATAGCAAGTACTCGTAAGTAGTAAAAACCTTTGACGTCCTTCCATTTCTCTTCCTTTCATAACAAATAGAGTCCCTAAGCCTGTGTTAAGTCCCAGCCAGCTCTCTAACCAGAGTAACTCTCGCAGACTCAGTCAAGTTGGAAGCTATTTAAGTAAAGTTAACCCCCAGTATCTCACACTGTACTAGAACTAAGTGATTGGCGTAACTACAAAGGCATTAAATTTTCATATCCAATCACTCCACGTATGGACGAGCTGCGGTGCAAGGTACAGCATAGAGCGGGACATTAGTGAAATTATTTTTTATACTACTCCTGCGTATAAAGTATTGATTATTGTTTGTTTATTGTACATATAAAAAATAAAAATTACAAAGAAGTCTATCTAAAATTGTACAATTAGAGTGGCCTATCCCTAACGAGAGATTTCTCCCGGCACTCACACTGGAGCTTTCAAAAAATAAATATACTGAAAGTAGACCTACATACGTGTACATAAACAAAAAAGTATATATTACAGAAGAATATAATGTATATAGAAAAGAAGAATAAAAACATAACAATAAATAAAAACACGATTTACATATATAAACAATAGTTCTACAGTCGCGTATGTCATTTGGAAGTGCATTCCAGAGTCTCACTGCAGGAACAGAGAAGGTACCTTCTTATTTAATTGATAACAATGTAGGATTTACATCATTACTGTCATGTGCGAGACGAAAAGTATATAAAATGCATTCTTAACAAATTTTTTAAAATTATGTTTGGTTACGTCAGTAAATGTGCCGACACAAAATAGTACATTGTTAACCGAGGGAGAAAAGTGATCGATTACCAACGAGTGTGTAGTTGCAGTGCCATATACGAGGTGGGAATTTCACTTTCTTCCGAGCTTTACATAGCGCTTTAAACTAAATCTGTGCAGAAAATATACATTATCAAATCTTCAATATCGCTCTAAGTAGTGTAGTGAAGTTGAACCTACTTGCTGTCGCCTACATGGATGCGCACTGGCTAGTAAGGATCTCTCGAACTTTCCATGTATATTTTGATTTGAGAATCTGTCGCAGGGACGACAGATGAAGTAAAACAATAGAGTAGTCTTGAGTGTATTGTTGAAGAGTGCGCATCTACTTAGAAATATATAGTAAAAGTGTGTGTGTTCGGTCCGCGTGTCCGCCCCATCTATTGTACACGTAACATTCTTTGAGTTATTTAATAAACCCTCTAGCAGAACTACGCTGTTTCTCTGGACAAGATCCCGCTACCGAAGCTACGCTACCTCCCCCTCTCTACAGTAGCTTGTACTTTTATGCAGTGTTTTAAACAATATTTGAGTTATCTAGTAAAACAATATGTGTGTGTGTGTCCACCCCTTAATTTAAAAACTTGAAAATGCAATGAGAAAAACGAAATGTTATAAGTTTTTTACCATTCGAGTAAGATTATGCAATGTTTTTGAACAAAATATCAGCTATTTTTAATTTTTGAAGAATTTAACCCTAATCTCTTTGATGTCAATTGCCCTAATCGAGATGTCCTGAGGGCTATGTCCAGCAGTGGTCACCAACGGACTTTGACGATTGACCTCCCATAACTTGCACCGGAAGTAAGACCCCTGAAACCGGATGTAAGCAGTTTATTGGTTTAACGGGCAACGGTTAAATTGACTTGTTCCGTTGAAAGGGAATTTTATAAGCCGCTTATCTACTAGGAACAAGGCGCTACGCGAGCTGCTTGTTCGTGATGATTGAGTTTACTGTACAATTATATATTAATTAAGTGTTATCAGTAGGTAATTATTTCTGCCTCCCCCAATCCCGGTGGGATATCTTATGTGCGTTGTGTTGATTTTAAAACGCTTCTGAGCCTAACCCACCTGGCTAGCTATCACCATTCACCATGTTACCTAAGTCTGCCGCCGTTGTGTTCTGGTATGAAAGGTAACAGAGCCAGCGCTTCGTTAGATTGGGGTTTTTGGGTGCGCACGCTTACCATCCAACGGCCGTATCGTTAATTACCATCAGGTGAGATGAAGGCCAAGTGCAAACCTATCACACATCAAACAGTAAACGGCACACTCTGGGGCTCTTTTTTTGATTCGCTCTACGCGCCGCGAGCGCTCGATTTATACTGATTTTCGTTCGACTTATGAAATTTAGTATTTTTGAATCGCTCTTCTGCAACGAGTGATCGGGACCACTCTTTGCGGAGGCGAGCGATAGACTAAACGTCATCGTCGAACACTGACATTACCACTTATTGACATTGACAGCAGGAACTATTCTATGAACTTTGCGTTCCGTTTTCCTTGCCTTCCTTCCTTCCTTGAATTACCGGTTTTATTTTTCTGCGTAAAACGGATTAAACATTTTAAGTTATATTGGCAGCACATGAGGCGAATGATTCAGAAATACGGTCAAACCTGTTTTCATGCGACTTGTAGTCGATCGTGACTTAAGTCGTGTGCGACGAAGCTATGTCACACGAGCGAATCAAAAATAGAGCCCCTGGAGATTGGCACGAAATTGGCCGATTAAAGTGCCTGCCACGAAACAGCAGCGTTGGCTGTGCTACTATAAAACAGCCCACTTTCCATGCAACCTGGGAAATTCTAGTTATATTAGTTCAATCAATAAAACTAGCAATATGAATAGAAAGTTGGAACATGGGGAAACAAAACATAACCTTGCCAAACGCCTGCAGTTTGTCACGAGCAATTCGTAAGAAAGAAACATTGCTCGCAATATCTCAACAGGCGTCTAAACAAATCTCTAACAAACGGCTTTGCGACGAAGCAATTTCTGATGAAATAGACCCATCAAGGGCTTAATAGAAAAACTTTTCGATGCTCATTAATACTTGATTCAAGAAAAGTGGCACAGAAAAAGTTTCGTCAAGTCCTACAGATATTTAATACGTTCATTTTGGAAAATTATGTAAAAGTTACGTGAAAAGTTCTTATGGAAAGCACTCAAATAAACTAGATTTCGTACACGAGTGTTATTTGTTTTTGCGAATATTGTAGAAATAATATTAGCTGTGTTTTATATCTTGAATTTGTATACTTCTCTGTCACTGAACGAATTTGGATGTATGATGAATTGCTGATGTAAAATTCGCGTCTTTTTTATATGTTTTCTAGGGTTCAAACAAGGAACCCTTATAATTTCGCTCTGTCCGTCTGTCCCTATTGTGTGGGGTATCGTTGAATAGGTCTTTTAAAAACATTAAGGGTCTGGGAACACCACTTTTTGATTGAGTGATCCGTTTGCGAAATATTAAGCTTTAAAGCGATAATTGTTTTCAGAGTACGACCCCCTTCCCAATTTTCTAAACTATTGTTTTTAAAAATCTAGAAAACTATTACAACTAAGTTGGCTTTACAGGTTAACGAGTAATAGGTGGCCGAATTATAAAATACACTTGGCAATATGGTAATGATGATATGAATATCAATTATAAATTACATCGTCTTGTGTGGGACCAACTACAGAACCCTACACTGTGTGCGGCTCGACACGCACTTGGCTGCTTTTTATTTATATGCTTTTTTGTATCACGAATCAATATGGTATTTTAGAATGCCTAGAACTAGAAATGAGACAACACAAAACGAACGGCTAAAATGCAAAAGGTTACAGTTGGTGGTGTTAAAAAATACACTACACAGGCAATTTCATTGTAAAAACTACAGATTTATTCATATACTTATGCTGTAATTCCTTGCTTCTTTCATCAGAATTTCAGGACAAGGGGAAATACCTTATAGGTGTTGATGCGCTTTCAAGGGAAATTGTAAAACAAAGAGACATAATCAGCCTGTATCTTTTTATTGCGTTGACTTAGAAGTTTGATTTTTTTCACAAATTGATTTGATATTCATTTTAATTAGATACCTTCCCTAGTAATTAGTCCGGCGCACTCAGGTATTGTGAACTAACAGTTAAGATAGGTTCGTTGCCAAGACAACCTATATACTACCTATATAAAAGCCTCTTTCACGGTACAACTCCCACTTTAATAATATTTGTTGAGAAACTCGACTCTGCCGCAACTGGATGACTTCTGACGAGTTCTCAATTTCAATTTAATAATGCTCAGCAAGCCTTGCCGTATGGCTTTTTTTATGGTTCAATTCAAGTACATGGCCCATACACTCTCTATAGGAGAGTAGGCCTGTATATATATATATAGCCTGTTGATGATGATAGCTCCTTTAAAAAGAAAATCTCAAAGATTTCTTGTTGTAGAGATGCTTCTACACGGTACAAGAGTTTATACAGGGATCTCAAATGTAAAATTATAGTAATTTAATGTAATGTTGACATGTATAATCAATTAGTTGTTAGCCTCTTAGCATTTAGCCAATTTCATACACAATAATAATTGATTTATGAATAAATACTTACGCTACTTAAAGCAAAGTTCCAAAGCCTCGAACATTGGCGTCAGGTTGTCTGCCTTTCGGTATTTTATAGGATACATTTTGGAGAGTGTGCGCAAGAGCTATTTTTGTTGATTCCACCTTCGCCGTTCAAGTACCGGTCAAACAGAAGAACGGCAGACCTTCACCCGTACACTGTAGATATTCCTACAGCTCGCAACAAGCGTTTCGCTTCCACATTTATCGTGCGTACAGCTAAAATATGGAATACACTACCGGTTTCCGTGTTCCCCGAAAACTACAACTTGGGAATCTTCAAAAGAAGAGAAAATAGACACCTTCTAGACCAACACGTAACATCGTCGACCTCATCGTCACTTACCATCAGGTGAGATTGAGGTCAAGAGTTGGTCTATATTCCATAAAATAAATTGAATTGAACACGTGGTCATTGCCGAGCCAGTGAAGTTATACACAAAGTCGTAGGGATCAATTCCTTAACCACGTTTTGAAACGAAGAAATCTTTACATTCATTCGTCCAAAGATAAGGCAAGGTAATGCTTGTTAATTATGCGTTCCAAACCTTAGGGCGGTGTATAGCAGCAGAGTAATCTACCTTAATCCCTACAGGAATAAGGTGATCTTAAAAATGGAATCACGGCGCTTCGGGGATGGAATGGTAATTCTCCTTGTCTGCTTGATGTTTTCCTTATTCCTGCTCGGATTAAGGGTCAGGTGGGTTTTATAATGATTAGGTACTATACCTTGGTACTTGAACAAAGAACGCGAATGACAATGGCTGGAAGATAGATCTCAATATATTGTGGAACATCAAAAGAGATTTGTTACAAATCCATTGTGTTGCCTATTTAAAAATTGTAAGAAAAATTGACTGTGTTTTCTAAATTACCAGAATTACATTTTTGTTTGTATTTTGTCATATCATTGGCCCATGTTTATTAGGGTCCGCTATAACATCAAATACGGAAGAAAAAAAGAATAAAATAAATATTTAAGGGGACCCCCATACAACATACATTTTTGCTCGTTTTTATAAATAATGGTACGGAACCCTTTATGTAAAAAAAACTAGACGAAAACATCCAAAACATGATAACGCTAGAACTAGAAACCTAATTAAGAACCTTCTACTTCTTGAAGTCGGTTGAAAAATAGGATTACTCATGTATAAAGACCATACTTGTCATCTGGAACAAAAAAGTGCTCTTAACACTGTCATTTGTCGACAGACTTAGGCAACATGTTGGTAACTAGGCAGGTGGACATAGGATAATGCCATACCACCAATCAACCCAATCACCGATAGCTACCCCCATTGGGAATCGAACCCGGGACGGAGCTATTCTCCAAGTACCGATCTAACAGACGAACCGCACCACCCTATGGCTCGCACTAAACGTTTTGCTTCTAATTTTATCATGCGTACAGCTAGAGAGTGGAACGCACTGCCGTCTATATTCCTACAAGAACAGCGCACACCATCGTAGGCTACATTATCGCTTACCATCAGATAAGACCGTGGCCAAGCGTGTTCTATTTTCAATTTTAAAGAGAAGTTTTGTACATTAGTTTGTAATGTTATTTGGAGTGAGATTGTATCCCACTCTTTCGCACCTGGGTCAGGTAGGACGCGGCACGTGTGTATGTTGTAGTCTCCGGGCTACCCTTGACGGATGTGTTTGTGCGGAATGGTAAATATTCTCTGTTATATTAACCGTTGCCCTTATTACACATCGTGGCAATGAGGCCGGACAGGGAAACCTTAGAGTAGTTCTGACTACATTTTTGGGTTTTTTTTTCTGACCCCTTATTTGAAATACCTAATAATTTAGTTGTTTTGCCTACTAATTGTAGAAGTTGATCCGTACGACGCTGTGTATCACATCACTGGCTCGTCGATGCCCCCGTGCTCGGTACTACTCACGCAGGGCTCTCGTCAACTGTCACTCATTGACACTCTGGCACTGACGTTTAGCATTCCAACCCATAGACATATGAGACAGTGTGTTTATGTTCTACCGCACACACCAGTTTCCGTACTCAAAGGCTTTTGTTTTGAACTTTTTACTATTAAATGAAACCATGCACTCTTTGCGATGCATTAGTGTAGGAAGATAAGTAGGGGGAAGTAAAAGTTCGTCAAGAAAGAAAGTTGGGATCATTTTTTAAGTCTAGAAATACATGTAAACATATGTATCAGATGATACATATGTTTACTTTTCAATGTTTATTATTTATTTTATATCAGAATACAAAGTTCTATATTTTGTTAGTATGAACCTAAAAATTAAGTCCAATAAAATGTTTTTGATGGTTAGTGGACATTTCGTCTGATGATGAAGATGCTGGATTAGTGTTAAATTATGATCATGTATGTGGTATTATTACTTATCAAGTAAACTTTTTAAACAGGCTATTTATTATGGATTCGGTGTCTATCATACGTATTTCACAACAAGTAAATGCGTTCAAAAAGAACTGGAAACCGACTTCAATTGCCCTAAAAGTCTACTTTTATTAAGGCAAATTTAAGATTTATATCGCTTTCTCATAGAACTGGACCAAAATGAAATGGAACCACACGGGAAGCACCACCTTTCAAATAAAACAAGAATCATCCAAATCCACCCAGGTTCACCCAGTCAAAAGTTCCGAGGTAACAAACATAAAAAACATACCCCTCGAATTGAGAAACTCCTCCTTTTTTAAATTCCGCTAAAACATGTGAAAACGAAGTCGTCTCCACGGGTTTCTTTGTCCTTACGCACTGCAGAGCAAATTTCACTGGAGGCGATATACACGGCACCATTATAACTTACTACCTATATATATAGTATATGTGTCTGTGGTGTGCCAGTCACACTGTATGTCTCGTATGAGTATAGAAAACTGATGTTATCGGATGTAAACAAATTGAGTTTTCCAATGTAAGCTTACTTCCAGACAGTAACGCTTTTCCAAAAGTGTAGGAGAGACTGTAAAAAAATATCGATGCGATAAAAACAGCTGAAGTTAATTTTAACAACTAATGTATGTAAACAATTTCTCTACGTGATAAGGCCCGGAATGAGGAAATCCGTAGACGAACGAAGGTCACCGACATAGCTCGACAAATCAGTGAGCTGAAGTGGCAATGGGCAGGTCACATCGCTCGAAGAACCGGTAACCGGTGGGGAGTAAAGGTTCTCGAGTGGCGACCACGTACCGGGAAACGTCTACCAGGCTGTCCCCCTACTAGATGGACCGACGACCTGGTTAGAGTCGCAGGGAGTCGCTGGATACAGGTGGCTCGGGACCGGTCGATGTGGCGTACCATGAGGGAGGCCTATGTCTAGCAGTGGACGATTCCCGGCTGATGATGATGTAAACAAATCTAGCAAGTCTATTTAAAGCTACTTCTAAACGTCGTAGCGATTTGAAACTTTGCAACCACATGTAATTCGGATACAATAATTTGGCGCCATCGAGCTGATCAGACCCTGGGATCAGGAGTTGAATGGAAAAATTCTACCCTGGGCCCTTCGTTTTTTGTTGTTGAAATAAGAACGCTTGTCTTCTGTTGTGTAAACCTTAACCATCTAGATTCCAACCATAGTTTGACAGTTCTTGGGACGACGTCGCTGTCACTCGTGTTTGTCAATCGAGGGAAAATAGGGAAAAATAATCGCGAAAAAGGGACACGCGCCGCTTTAGGACACTGTGTTTCATTACAGTTTTGTTCATACAATAGTCCTCTATCTTGACACTTGAAGACAAAAACAAGATGGCGGCCGGTCACTAAGACAAAAATATTCGAACCCCATTATATTTATTTCGATTAAAAGCTGTTATATCCTAACTGAAATCTTTTTTAAAATAGAAAGTGTTACGAACCGATTAGCAGCTCACTTGTTTGAAAACGAATTAGAATATACGTCATTTCCGTCATTAAAAATACTGTTATAATACTGTAATAAGTTGAAATATGTATAAGATGATTAATGAATAAACTTGGAACTTATTATTATTATTATTTAAGTTTTAACATGAAGTGAGTGAAAACAATGTAGTCTCGACAAATAATTTAATTAAATGAATAATAAAACATGGGGAATACTTGACATCCAGTAGTAGTATATTGTTGACAAACAAACCAACAGACGCAGGAGCTGAGACAGCCTTATTTACTGATACCACCAGCGTATTGTCAACTTAAAGTGTCACAGGGCTACCACTGCAATAGAAACTTCAATTATTTGTACACCTTAACTCGAAAATAACACAACCGTAAGAAAACACTTTGCATTCACGTAGCTTCTTTATGATATGTCATGTTCAAATAAGTCATTATTTTCGACTACAATTTTTTGGATGAATGGTGGATTTGAACTTGGCCTTCATCTCGCCTGATCGTAAGTGATGATTAGGCCGTTTGATGGTAACATAATGAAGTGCTGGCTCTGCTACCTTTCGTGCAGAAGCACAGCAGTGCTATTAACTCTGCTGTTTGGCAGCAGAGTTAGATAACATGTTGATATCTAGACAGGCGGACATAGAAAATGTCGTACCACAAACCAAAGAATTAAGGATAAAAGATCACGGGGATAGAGAAGGAGAAGAAGGAAGAAAAGATTTTGGATAAAAACTGTTATCTACACAGTCTTTTAATATTGGATTGTTCAACACATCTGCTACCCAAAAAAAACCTGTCATGTACAACCCTATATTTCCCTCCCACAAACAGCCTCGACAGAAATACAGTTTTCAGCTTTTCAGCCGGGAAATAGAGAAATATCGAAAAATTATTTGGGAAATAGAAAGTTTGTGAACGTTGCTCTCGATACGGCAAAAAACTGACACCACATTCAGTGAGGACGGAAATATACCGGCCCAGGTTTCGATGGTGCAGGTTTGGTGCTGCAGACTTTAGTTTATTTTTGCCCGACTACGGTAGAAAGTAGGGTTATGATTTCAGCAACATTTGTATTATTTTTTATATATTGCGGTTGTACTCGTAAGCGTTCGCACCCAGAATCCTCAATCTAATGAAACGCTGGCATACCGGAACACAACTGTGCTGTTAACACTGCTGTTTGACATTCATCTGATCTGTCATACTTAAACTATCAGTCGTAATTTGACAAATAAGGTATCATTGGAATCGTCGTGCTTCTCCGCGGGTTATAAGCTATAAAGCGTCACACAAAATCGAACATGGCATCTTGTAGCGAACAGAATGTGGTACACAAAAAATCTACGAAATTCTAAAATATCGTATTACAGGACGGTTCAATGAAGATCTTTGTCGATATGTTACCGGCCAAACCCGATTTTAGGACAAACTGGTTTTATCTATTTCCTATTATTTTATATTTATAAGAAGTTATAATTTTAATTCTATAGCTAATTGGTTTCTTGACGTGTCTACCATTGTGAATTGGGAATCCACCATAGGCTTACGTGCGACATTTCAAGTCGAGAAAAGAAACTAACAGATTAATATTTCCACACTTAGGCATTGATTTTCCCTCCTAAAGCACAAAGCGAGATAGCCATCACAACTTATCCTGATTGCGTATTGTCCTTTATATATAGGCTATATTGTTTGATCTAGGCTGGACACAGCCTTTGTCTAAACTCGAGTCTAGACCCCGACACTGCGAGCTACATGTACTGTCAAACGGTGACTGACATGCCATTGTGTAAGGATCAGTTGGGATAGGTCAGGTCAGGTTTGTGAATTGTTAACTAAAGCGATCAGCCGTGGCTCAGTTGGGTAGAGCGTCAGTCCTTGAACAATCGAGGTCTGGGTTCGATCCTGGCTCGTACCAATGAGTTACAGTTTGTTATTTGGAATTTATGTACGAACGCTAAAAATCATTCCCATCGGCTTTTCGGAAGAAATTCAAAGGAGTGTGTGAAGTCTACCAATCGGCACTGGTCCCGCGTGGTGGAATATGTCCCATACACTCTCTGTAGGAGAGTAGGCCTGAGCCCCTGCAGACACATAATAGGCGGTTGATGATGATGATGATTTAATGGGAAATGTTTATTTCACTCACAAATTTTTGAAAATCACAAATAATACGCAAAGTAACAAATCTCTAACAAAAATGTAAATCTGATTGAAAAACTAACTTATCTTTGCAGTTGAGAAAATGTGATCCATATATTTGTCTATATCACCATCAATTCTCAACTGCAATTGTAAGTTCGTGATCTTAAAAAAGCTATTTTGACGGTGATTTGCGTGCTGTAAGACCTTGTTTATTGCCTTTCAGGGTTCCTTTCCTTAGAGTGTTGATTCCCTTGCATCGCAAAGGGAATGGTCTAAAAATAGGCCGTATTTTCACAGCTCCAAATCCATATTCAAAATGTCGGTTCCGTGTAATCCTGCACGCTGCAATCCGCAACAAGTGATAGATCGTTATCCAGCCGTCACTAACTGGATGTCACGGGTGCGTGTCACGCTCGCTCGTGACGAAACTGGAATCGTGACGAGTGTGACGTGACGTACTCGAGGGAGCGCACAGACGATATGCAACTGACAGATCTGCACACTGTTGCTATAGTTCATTTCATTCCAATATAAATAAACTTAAACAAATTGGAAATTAAAATATCTATCACGACTAATTTGCTTTTACAGGTTAACGAGTTAATACTCGACCAAAGTATAACATACACTTGGAGATGTCAAAACGAAAATTTCGTACAAATTCCATTCAAAATTACTTTTCATTTGACGTTTGAACTTGGGAAGGGCAACAGAACCCTACACTGCGCGTGGCCCGACGCGCACTTGGCTGCTTTTTTCCTTTTGAAGAACGGAACTCTAAAATTGAATAAAAACCTCGAAATTATATTTTATCTTTAACAAAATAATTAAAATATTGGAAAAATGAAAGAAGAAAAATTAAAAAGATTTATTTCCTTTCACATTTACATTAAATTACAGTTTTTTGGACACTCCTTTTAAGTTAAAAAAACTTGTGTTAGGAGGCCCCGCTCTTCCGCTAGTTATTTAGGAATACAAATACATAGGGGATAATACAGTAGTGCAGTAAAAATTAATAGTATAAGTTATAAACTAATTAAACATTTTTTTAAAATAAATTAGGTTAATTGTGTGTAAGTGTATATTCCTGAGGAAATAAATTGTTTCTTTCTAGTTTTATACAAATTTCACATCAGACATTTGTGCTGAGGGCATCATGCCAGGAAAATTATGATCCCAACGTAACTGTGCAAAAAGTAACTTAGCGTGACCTTAGCCGTAACTTAGCGAGTAGTTAAGTTAAGCAAAAACTGTAGCTCCCTCGTCCCCGTGTCAAGTGGCTGTTAGCTTACAGACTTGAACCGAAGGCTTGACGGTTTTTTCTGCCATAGTGTGGCCCTACTTCTAGGTGAATACAGGAAAAAAATATCATCATCATCATCAGCCGGGAAACGTCCACTGCTGGACATAGGCCTCCTTCATGGTACGCCACATCAACCGGTCTCTAACCAGGTAGTAGGTAGGTAGGTAGGTACGTGGTCGCCACTCGAGAACCTTTACTCCCCACCGGTTACCGGTTCTTCGAGCGATGTGTCCTGCCCATTGCCACTTCACCTCACTGACTCGACGAGCTATGTCGGTGACCTTCGTTCGTCTACGAATTCTCTCCAAATTATATTTGAATAAATCTTTCCTAAATAGTAAATACTAATCCATACTAATATCACAAAACATGAAAGTGAGTTTGATTTTGTTAACATAAATTAACAACAAAACATAAATTTTAAATTTTTGAAAAGTATTGCCTTATGCTGTACCTAATCGTATAAGAAGATTTATCCATGCAGTCCTAAAGTATCGTTAACTAAAATAACAAAACTTTTTGGAATTAGTTAAAACTAGCATCTGTAAGGTTTTCAAAATACGTCAATGGCAACACTGTTCGAGCCGAGCGATCGGTGGGGGGAAGGAGTTTGAAATGGCAGTTGAGGCTCAGTATAAAACAGAGCGATGATTCGCCCGGCGGGTCAGTTGGTTCTAGGTTCTAGCGAGCAGGACCGAAAGGTTGTGCCGGTGGTTCGACAATAAGTTTAGATTTGTATAGTGCTAATAAGTTTTGTGAAGTGTTTTTGAAAGTTTGAACAATATAAGTTTCGATATTCGCTGTTGGTTGTTATTTCTGAGATCGTCTTAATAATTCAAGATTAAAAGTATCGAAATTGTAAAGTTTCAGAGCCAATAAAATGCTTTTATATTTTAATCTTTATTACTTCGCAACTTTAAGTCAGAATGTTTTGATTTCTTGTTTAATGGTCGGGAACTCAGCTGATGGTATGCGACTATGTGGCCTAGAAGGTGCCTGTTCACCCACGTCTTGGGAAGACAGATGTCAGCAGTGCGTTCCACTCCCTGGCTGTACGCATAATAAAGTTAGAAGTAAAACGCTTAGTGCGAGTAATAGAGATATCGACTGTATGTACTGTGGAGACCTGCAGGTTCTCCTCTCTGACACAAGAAGATGACATTCGGCCTTGTGTACAGTGCGATGCAACTTAGTTCCAAATTATTTCACGACAAATTGTATGAAACATGGCAAAGCATCAAAGGCGCTACTAGCGCCTTGTTGGCGCCACTGTCCCTACATTATTCCTTAGATTTGGTAGGTTTATTTTCGCTGTATGTAGCCCCGTCTCTATAGCGTAGTATACGTATGTTACACACTCTTTACTTGTGTAGTGTGCTAGTTCTCGAGTGCAAGAGTTTCCTTTGTCCAAGGTCCTGCTGAAGTGTGGCCACTGCATCTACTTGTTCAGAAACATCCATCAATGGGTGGCGACGTCGCTTTCCTCACAAAAAACGTTACGAGTAGTTTTGCGCCCCTTGTTTTTTCCTAGCCTTCGCCAGGGGCTCTAACCGGGGGCAGTGCAAACCTATTTGTAGGCTAAATATAAACGTTGGGGTTACCCACATTACTTTTACCAGCAATACCGTCTCCGTGGCCTAATGGCTAAATGTTGGACAAATAAACCCGGATTCGATTCCCGCTGATTACCCGTCGGTACTCTGTTGGGTGGGTGGTAGCGCATTTTCTATATCCGTCTGGCTAGCTGCCACTATGTTATCTAAGTCTACCGCCAAACAGCACTATTAATATCACTGTTGCGCTCCGGTATGCCTCTTTAGCTTAAGGTTTCTGGATGCGCACGCTTACCGTCACAAATTTATCGTCACTTACCGTCAGGTGAGATAAAAAATATAACCAAATGTACGGCCTCCGTGGCTCTGTTGTCTAAGTGTTAGTACTAGACGCGGACCACACGCACAGGTGTATAATAATACGTTGTTAATTTACACATTGCCATACAAACAACAACAGGCGCTGGAACAGGTTTTGGTAGTAAAATTTCAATGATACAAAATTATACTTTACAGATTTCAAATAGTATATATTGCACACACACACACAAGAAAAAAAACAAAAAAGGTACGATGAAGGCGGCCTTACCGCTAAAAGCGATCTCTTCCAGACAACCTTGGGGCAGAAGAATCCTGTGATTAAGAAGGGGTAAGTGGTGCTAAATATATTAATAAATATATATTATACTATATAATAAATAAACAATCAATCAAAAATCAAAGGAGAAGAAGGGAAGAGAAAGGAAAGAAGAAGAAAAGGCTGCTAAGAAACGATCTGCTCAAGGAAATATGTTTTTAGGTTGGATTTGAAGGATTGTAAAGAAGGGGCTCGTCTTATCGGACGCTCGGAATGTATACAGGTCACGGGTTCGATTCTCTGTGAGGACATTGTCAAAATCACTTTGAGAGGCTTTCCCCAGTTTGTTTAGGACATTGTAGGCTGAATCACCTGATTGTCTGAACAGTGAGATGGTTCCGTGCTTTTGAAGGCAATCTTCCATCTTTCTAATAGCGGCTGGTCAAATTTTATGACGTAGAGTTCTTAAATATGACGAAGCGTCGGTGACGCAGTGGATAAGGCGCGGACTCTCAATCTGAGGGTACCGGGCTCGAATACAGCCGTGTACCTATGAGTTGTTTTTCAATTCAAGTCCATTCATCAGTCCATTCATTCAGTCCAATACATTATCCGATTGCCTAACGGTGAAGGAAAACATCGTGAGGAAACCTGCATGTCTTGAACAGACATGTGAAGTCCGCCGATCCGCACTGGTCCCGCGTGGTAGACTACGGCCCATACACTCTCTGTACGAGAGTAGGCCTGAGCCCCTGCAGTGGGGACGTACATAGGCTGTTGATGATAAGAGAGTTCTCAGATTTTTTATCAACTCAACTCAACTCGAAATCGAAAACTGATTGAAATATTAAAATAACTTATATAGATTTAAAGAGGACATCGGAAACTAAACAGCGAAAATACCCACAAACCAAATATCCTAATCAACAACCCTACCTTTCCCTATAGCCTTTCTCCCCAAAGCACAAGGGTCCACCCGGATTGATGACGTCACTTCCGGCTATTATGTCCACTTCCGCAAATTAAAAAAGTTGGTCAGCGTCTCCATCCGGTGGCGCGAACACGCCGGAAGTTGTTGAAGAGTTTCGAATTTTACGCCAACGTGATAAGGAGTTGGGGAATTCCGTTTTTATTATGATCATACGTCTTTTATCCGGGTACGATAATAAAAGAAGGTTATGTTTGTAACGAAATACCTCAGCGTCTAAAGACAAAAGTCTTTGATCAGTGCGTGTTGCCAGTGATGACATACGGAACCGAAACGTGGTCTTTTACTGTGGACCGAATAAACAAGCTCAAAGTTACTCAGCGAGCAATGGAACGAGCTATGCTCGGAATTTCTCTACGTGATAAGGTCCGGAATGAGGAAATCCGTAGACGAACGAAGGTCACCGACATAGCTCGACGAGTCAGTGAGCTGAAGTGGCAATGGGCAGGCCACATCGCTCGAAGAACCGATAACCAGTGTGGAGAGTCAAGGTTCTCGAGTGGCGACCACGGACCGGGAAACGTCTACCAGGCCGTTCCCCTACTAGATGGACCGACGACCTGGTTAGACTCGCTGGATGCAGGTGGCTCGGGACCGGTCGATGTGGCGTACCATGAGGGAGGCCTATGTCCAGCAGTGGACGTTTCCCGGCTGATGATGATGATGTTTATAACGAAAAGGGTGAGTGATCATTTTTATTACAACCTATATTGTAATAAAAATGATTTAATTTAAACAAAATAATTTGTGCCACCATTGCTGGTTTAAGCCTGAGGTAAAAAAAACTTCTCGACCAGAACATTTTTATTACAAGGTTTATTTAACAGCATTATTATGGATTATTAGCCTCATTCGCTTTAGGCCTCTGGGTGCGCATGCTTGCCATCTAAAGCCTTATCGTCACTTACCATTAGGGGAGAAGAAGGCCAAGTACTAACCCATCATACATAAAAAAATTGCAAGTTAAAAGTTGTTTGTATGGGCGGTTACAGCCTCCTTGGCGAAGCGCAATACAGCCGCACGGTCTCGGGTTCGATTCGATTCGGATAAGTAAATGCGTTCAAAAAAAGTCTACTTTTATTAAGGTAGATTTAAGATTTATATAGTTTTCTCATGGATGTCGTGGTCAGAACTGGACCAAATTGGAATGGGACCACACGGGAAGCACCGCCTTTCAAATAAAAAAAGAATCATCCAAATCGGTTCACCCAGTCAAAAGTTCTGAGGTAACAAACATATAAAAAAACATACCCGTCGAATTGATAGCCTCCTACTTTTTGGAAGTCAGATTTTTAATTAAGATAATTAATTAATTAATTATCTTTTAATAAAATTCAAAATTAAATTTTTTGCTTAAAAAAATAGATATATTTAAAATCGATTAACATTTCATTTCAAATTGATTATTAAAAATATTTTTTCAACAATAACATTTATAATTAATTTTCTCTTTTAAATTCGAGAAATATTTCACTCTCTTTCTTCTTCTTTCTTTCCACAGTTTGGTTACGAGTATTCCAGGTATCCGAGTGTACAAACACTTTAATTACTCAGTAAGGGAATACGAATATATCTGAGTACTTACGTATTGTTTTCCTATTTTATAAATATATACTTGGTTTCCACAGTGACGATGAAGCGTCGGCTCTAACTGGCGGCAGATTTAGGCGGCAGACATAGTAAATCCACCAACGAAATCGAGTGCCGATAAGTTCACTGGGATTCGAACCCGGGACCTACTTTTTATTTTCAACCGACTCCAAAAAAGGAGGAGGTTATCAATTCGACTGTATGATTTTTTTGTATGTAACGCGATAACTCCGTCAATCGTGAATCGATTTTGATGATTCTATTTTTATTTGGTAGAACATATGTACTTCAGAGGTGGTCCCATATAAATTTGATCGAAGTTGATTCAGCGCTTTTTGAGAAAATCAACAAAAATTTAACATTTTATAGGATGAATGCTATAGACTTTTAGGGCAGCTGAAGTCGGTTTCTATTTTTTTGAACGCTTTAATTATTTTTTAATTATATTTAATTACGAGTCCTCTTATCTAGTTTTTTCAGTCTACTACTCAACCAAAATGAAAAAAATATCTGCCAACAAAATGGCCAACAAAGCAAAACAATTATCGTGAAATCGGCGTGCCTCAAATAATTAAGTTTATCCAGAATTTCGGTCTGAATAAATATCTCTTTCGCTCTTTCTGCCACCGGCCCGGCCCGGCCCTGTTACGGCGGATACAATAGAAATTCCCTTGATGAGCGGCACGGATGTTAGAAAGTCGAATTACGGTATTTATTCAGATATTTTTTATAAGAGGAATCTTCTAAAAAACTTAACTATCTATGACAAGTAAAACCATGATTAATCTTGATGATTAATGTTTAATCTATATGAAATTTATTTAACACATGCATCATTGCTTACAATCATCTCCCAAGGGTTTTACAATTAGAAAACGGCATAGATTTTAATCGCACGCACGCAACGCCGTGTCGAAGACTGCCGAACTGAAACGACGTTAGACGATGCACGGCCTTCAAGCCACACCTCCGTGCCCGTCGGAGTGGGGAGCGTGAGGTTTTTTCGTTACGGAATTTCTCGATTCGGTCCCCGCGCTCAAGGCCCGCGATAGAAGCTATGCAATAGCTTAAAAAAAGTGAACGCCATGATATATTATGTCCTTATTTGCTACACAATAGTATAGCGTAGTCTGAAACCTGCCTTACCGTCACTTACCAACAAGTAAGATGAAGGCTATGCAAACCCATCATCCACAATATTTTTAAAAAGTCAAGACACGGCTATCTTAGATAGGTCTATATGTCCGCTATTAAACTGCCTTATCCACCACTTCTGAAACCGTCGTTTGGGGCCATTCATTAACTCTGAAACGGTTTAATTCTCGTCAGAAGTTAATGAGACAGCGCGTACCAGTTTTTAATTTTATGCCTTCATTTGGGCGCGGCTGTTAGCTCAGACTGCCTTCTTATGGGTTCATTGTTTTAGGAAGACTTTTTTTACGTGGCCATCTTCGTTTTAATGTCCTTTTGAGTTATTCTTACGTAAATGCGTGTGTTTTTTTCGCCCAATGCTCTAGCTTTTGATTTTTATAGATTGGTATGTAAAACGTCTTCCGGACAGTCCCCCAGCTGGATGCAAGTGGCTCGGGACCATGGAGATGGCCTATGTCCAGCAGTGGACATTTCCTGGCTGATGGTCACGTGCTCGATCTCAAGTGGGTCTACCTATCTACCACTTAGCTACTAACTACCACCCACAAGTCTCAAACTAATAAGGCGCTGGCTCTGCTAGCATTTATACACACAACGTTGCTATTAACACTGCTGTTTACCGGCAGACTCAGGTAACATGGTGGTAGCTAGCCAGGCGGACAGAGAAAATGACCTACCACCAACCAAACCTACTAACGATAGGTCGATAGGTGCACTGGGAATCGAACCTGAGACCTCCGGATTGTAAATCCAAGTCTGTAAACATTAGGTCACGGAGGGGGTCACTTGCTAAAAGTGGTGCACGAGCGCAGCGAAGGATTCGAATCTACGCATCTCGCCAGTCCGGGGCGGACAAATATAGTATGCCATAGATAAGTTAGATATAAAGCAGGTTCAAAATAACTATACTTCTCATTACAAAAATCGAAACACCTTGCAAGTTTATGTTTTTTAATGATTATATCAGAAAAACCTATGAAAATTTGAATTTAGAACATTAACATTAGGATTTGAAAACCTCACATTATTCACTATTACACGACATTTGACATATATTCCTAAATGTACACATTTTTCTGATAATCCTTACAAAACATAAACTTGTAAGGTGTTTACATTTTTCTGATGAGAAGTATGTGCCTCTATATATTCTAGCCATTCTAACATCATTGAATTTACGTAAGACATAATGAGATCAGTATACATTCTCGGTCGCAAATTAATAGTACCATTGAGGTTAATACTTTTCGGGAAAAAGCTACTCTTTAGTACTGCATTAGTTAATTTTGAGGGCAACTCAAATATTGCTATTGTCATCTCTTTTTAATACACGAAATGCCGTCATTAAAATGAAGAGTACCCAGTGTCAAAAGAAAGGTTCAACTTTAAGAGGGTATGCTGTTGTCAAAGCGCCCATACAAACGTAGTCCAGTCATATTTTGAGTATTAAGCTATGAAAATCAATGAAATTTTCAAGACACAATCTAGAAACAAATATCTGTGTCGGTGGTAAGTCAGATTTTCGTTTAAATATATACTTCCAGAGTTACAGGGCGTCAAAGTATTGTATTTTTCGGTAATAAAAAGCCCCAGCTTTGAACCTGTTTTACCAGAGTATGAATCAATTTAGAACAATTCGGAAAAACCACCGACATCTGAAATTTTATTAATATACTGTATTGAAAAAATGGCTACATAATATACTGTATCCTTCAAATGATCCCTGGACTACGAAACATCCAAATAACGGGTGGATAACTTCGCGTAGTGTATGCTGTCTCACCGTACGCGCACGGGTAGGATAGGGCTCGGATAGGGACAGCTACAAAACAATGCAACCTTGAACACAGCCACGTGGTCTTACCAACATAGCCTCTTAAATAATCTATCTAAAGGTACTAATACCATAGATTATATACGTGTATCTTTGTTTTAACCTCTACGTATTTACCAGCAGTGTTTCGTTAACCCTATCTCTCTGAAAGTTGAACTCTCTCGCAATCCGATAAGCTCTCAGATCTGTTTAAACAATTTCCCAAGGACTCTCTTTGAGCTCACTACTGCAGTACTTACTGACGGCTGTGGCATAGACTAAATAACCACTGTCTGTGCGCAGAAGCGAAATTCCTTACTTTTCTAACGAGGGCGATTACATTTTCGTGTTATTTAATTATCTGAAAACTTTACCATTCTTCATTACACTTATAAAGCATAACTAGCTTTTGTCTGCGATCTCGTCAGCGTGGATTACAGAAATTATCCCATGGATCTAATTCTTCGATCGGGATAAAAACAACCTATGTCCCATTCCAACGCTTCAACTGTCTCTTAAAATTAGTGTGGATCTGATGTAAAGTTTATGTGCATTACAAAACTGTAGTACACCTGATTGTTAATGCAATTATCAAGTTAATGACAGCTGATAATTATTAGTGGCTTATGAGATCACGCTTCTGTCTGTCATGCGGCCTATTCGGCACCTATCGCAGGTAAGATGAAGGCCAAGTAAAGATAATCCTGTCACATACGCAAAACACATTTTCTCGTACGGAAATGGATTGCCGCGGCTCAGGATGAACACTGCAAAAAAAATTGTGGTATCAATTCCTATTCCCGCATACTACCGACCCTTAGCACTCTTCCGGATCGGTGGGAGGCGGTGAACGGCTTGGTATAAGCATCATGTGATTGTAAGCTTTATGCGCCAGGCTTCTTTTGTGTAGGCATTATATATACCGATGTTTCTTAATCTACGATAAAAGTCTAGACTAGAATTTAGACAAATATTTTGTCTACGGCTGCGGTCATTTGCATAGTCTACCATTTCAGTGTTTAGTTGTTAGTGCTAAGTATTCAAGTCGTATCGTCTGCGGGGTGAAGGTACCACTATCTGTGGAAGCATTCACCCCGACATAGCTACTAGAGTTTATTTCGACCCTTCGTCTCTGCAGGATTTACAAAAAGATTTGTGACAGATTTCATCACCAGCCGGGACACGTCCTCTGACAAAAGTCCTGACAAATTACACCCCCCCCCCCCCCCCCCCCCCCTTTATACACAGACAATTCACTTCAACACACACACACCACATTTCACACTCCTCCTCACTCCACTTGGCTAAATATTAATTGTTTAACTTTAAATTTAAATAACTAAGTTAAACATAAATCCTTAGATGTAGGTATTATATGCACAACAATAATCTGTATACACTATAGAAGAGCGGGGTCTCCTAATACAAGCTATCTTTAGCTTAAAAGGAGTACCACAAAACCTGTATATTAATTGTAGTAGATGTTGCAATAAACATTTTTTCATAAAAATTTTTCACTTAAGCTCACTGACTCGTCGAGATATTTTCAATCCGGATTTTATCCCGTAAAGAAATTGCGAGTCTGAGTAAACAGCCGCGTTTAGCAGTTTTGTTTTCCGTTACAAAAGGTATTAGAGCCAGCGACTCATTTTGAGACTAGTAGATGAGCACGCTTTCCATCAAACAGCCTTATCACCATCAAGTTCAAGGCCAAGTGCCAAAACCATTAATTTTTTTTAGCGATTTTGTGAACACAAACTCGTATTTTAGTGATTTAGCGAACACAAACTCGTGTATGAATTGTTGTCAACAAGTACCACTAATATTCGGTTGACCGCCAGAATTTTGTGGTAATCTCGTTTGTGCAAGTGAAGCGGCTAAATCCCTACACTCGAGCGCGCCGCCCGCCCTGACCGCTCCCGCCCGCCCGAGTGGCTGGCGACTCAAATTGCATCTAAGCTGGATAACTATTGAACGCGGTGCCTGGTAGGAACTTAAGCGTTCTGTGAATAATTAATCAAACGTGGTCCTTTACTGTGGGACGAATAAACAAGCTCAAAGTCAATCAGCGAGCCACGGAACATAGTACGTTCCGCTCGCATTTTTCTCTACGAATGATGAAGACCGTAGACTTAACTAGGGTCACTAAAATAGCTTAACGGGTCAGTAAGCTGAAGTGGCAATAGGCAGGCCAGATAACCGATGAGGAGGTAGAGTTCTTGAGTGGCGACGACGTACCGGGAACCGTGTCCCGGGACGTCCCCCTACTGGATGGACGGACGTCTAAGTTAACGTAAAATAAATATAATATATTTTTAAACGTGCTTCTCGAATATCTTCATTACAATCAACGTCGCTTTAATTTGCTTACTGATTTCTAAATTTTCTATAATTCTAAACGGGACCGTTAAGTTTAAAACCACTGTTTCTTTGTTTACTTATTTTTGTAATTAGAACAACGACCGAATGTCCCCACTGCAGGGACTCAGGCCTACTTTCCTACAGAGAGTGTATGGGACATAGTCCACCACGCGGGACCAGTGCCGATTGGTAGACTTCACACACACCTTTGAATATCAGGAGTGCAGGTTTCCTCACGATGTTTTCCTTCACCGAAAAGCCAATGGTAATGATTTTTATCATTCGTACATAAATTGTGAGTAACAAATTGTAACTCATTGGTACGAGCCAGGAACCCAGACCTCGATTGTTCAAGGACTGACGCTCTTACCAAAACGAATTTAAATTAAATTACTAACTACTATTAAAATACATATAATTTTCGTATTGTAAGTCTGTATGTATTGAAATCGCTTTTCTCTTATACATATAATGTACGGGTTTGCCACGGTCAGAGAGTAACTGTACAACTATAGACCCCAGTCCCTCGCCCCCCGCTGCATAGTGATACTAGAACTTGATTCTATTTATTAATGCTATCCTATATTTCGTCCGTTAACCATGTTCAAGTATTCCATATTTAAATATACCTGTAATTATAGTTTGACATAAATTTATGAGATGACTTGTGAATTATTTAATGACAAAAATTATTAACATTGTACTAATTGACATGCGATGTAAACAAATTTTTTAACAATTAAATTCCTTCCTTATAATATTTGCACACCTGTGGACAGGACATCGAACTAATTGAAATTACTGTCTTAACACCGTGTAAAAAAACTATGTACTTGGCAAATAATTTTTTTGTTTCTTTCTTTCTCGTTTTGAGACGAATTCTGTAAATGTTTGTATACCACACCTTTAAAAAGGTATTAAAGGTTTTTAAAAAACTGGACTACATAAAATTTGCATAGATTTTTGTAACACTTTATTTTGATACTCGATAGGTTTTGAAAAGAAATTGTTTTTCATACCGCGCAATTTGGCGCCAAAAATCCGCCATTTTGATTTCCATTTTCCAATAATGTTCATACAGCCTATGACACTCTAGTGGTTAAAACGAATCTAACCACGTATAGTTTATTGAAATCGGTTTAGACGTTTAGTAGTTACGAGCGAACATAGAGTCGGACATACACCCAGGTCAAACACATAACCCTCCTTTTGGGCTATGGCGTAGTCGGGTAAAAAGTGGAATATATAGTGCCTCTTGGCTTCAATTCTCTTTCTTGGTTTGGTTGTTGGAAGGCCACTTTCCTATAGCCCGCCTGGCTAGCGGCCGTCATGCTATCTGAATCTGCCGCCAAACATCCGTTTTAATAGCACTGTTGTAGTGCACTAAACTAGTGCCCCGTAAATCATTTGAGGATTATGTGTAAGCACGCTTCTATCGCACGGCACTTGGCCTTCATTTCTGGCGATGCAAAAACCAATGGTGTATGTAATAAAATACGCCGTATTCTGCCCACGGGTAGATAAATATATATTCTAAGGTTATGATAACTTAATATTCAGAAGTGGTTGTGAGGTTGAGGCGTGCGCGAGGCACAGACATATCGCCCTCATTAACCGCAGACAAAAGAAACAGCGTCGCGAGACACGTCTCTCCGAGGGCATGTCCCGAGAACTCGTTCCAAAGAAACAGGTGCGATCTTTAATTATATAACTTGCTAGCTTTTTCTTGATAGTTTGTCTGCGCGGGTAATTGAGTTCATACAAAAATCTGTTATAAAGTAACGCTTTTAGTTTTTATATAAGCTGTTTTACATACCCGTTAGTTGGGTATAAAAACATTTATTTACTCAAAGAAATTTATATTTCGGTTAACTGAGTCAATTAAAACTAAAACACTAGTAAGTTTTTATAGCTTCCGCTGCATATAGCTGCGCATGCAAAGTAATTTAATAGATAAAATTAGAAATATTTACAGGAAGAGGGTATATATACAAACGGAGGATTATCGCTCATTAGGCCGCGTATTGTTCACAGTGCTATGCAGTGTACTACCAACCGAACCAAGTAACAATTGCACAAAAAATATGATTCGATGACGAATTTTTTAAAGATGTTTTTATAAACTTTTGTAGAATTAGTTAGTTCTTTTACTAAAAACCTTTATTATGTAACACAGCTGAACGATGTCAAGCAGTTTTTCTTAGCTTGACTTTAACACGCGGAATGAAGGTTTTGCATGCGTCGATGCAGCGGGTCAAGGATTAACGGTTTTGTAAAAAGCGTGAAAAGGAACGTCGTATTTTAAAATTTTAGTTCGAAATTTTGACGTTTGTGGCGCTGTACGTTACAGCAACAATTATGGCGTCCCACGCATAATGTAGTTGTAAATCATGAAAATAACCCAAATTTAATTATGGAATTTTAATGATTTTTTAAAAAGTGAAAACTGCTTTAGCATCCATGTGATTTGAAAGTTGATGAAACGAAAAAGCGACAGTAAAAAGAGACAGACACATAAATATGATAAGCGTGCGCAACCATAAGCCTTAAGCCAATGAGGCCCTGGCTCTGCTACCTTTCATTGCTTTAACACTGACGGAATACAATGAGCTATGCAGGGACTTGACGGAAATAGATATATTTTCTAACTCATTACCCAAATTTCAAGCGGACTTTATAATAACTTTTGTGAATTTCAATTTTATATTTAATTATCATCAACAGTCTATATATGTCCCCACTGGAGGGGCTCAGACCTACTCTCTTACAGAGAGTGTGTGGGCCATAGTCCACCACGCGGGCCCAGTGCGGATCGGCGGACTTCACATGCCTGTTCAAGACATGCAGGTTTCCTCACGATGTTTTCCTTCACCGTTAAGCAGTCGGATAATGTACTTGAATTGAAAAACAACTCTTAGGTACGCGGCTGGATTAGAACCCGGTACCCTCAGATTGAGAGTCCGCGCCTTATCCACTGCGCCACCGACGCATTATATTTAATTATATTTAATCTAATCTATATTTTTCCTTGTCTTTAACATGTAACTTACTACATTAATGCTGTGTGCATCTGTAATTGGTTCTCGTGTCAGATGAAAAACTTTTTAATGTATAAATTTAGAGATTCAATACGAGAGACTGTTGATGCTCCTTATTTAATAAAATAAGTGGTATCTAGTCATGCAGGTGTAGAAAATGCCCTGTCACAAACCAAACCAAGTACCTATAGGTACCATACTGGGAATCAAACCCGGGACTTCAGGATTGATAGTCCAAGCATGTAGGAATAAGGTTACGGAGGCCGCTAAATACTACCTTAGGACTTTGATTTAAAACATATTCCATCTGTGTACTAAATTTCGTTCTAATACGTTTAGCCGTTTTCGCGTGGAGTCACAAATAGCCATTCACTAGTAGAATTTGCTTGGGTTATATAAGCCTGCACCTTCTTCAGTCGTATGTCCTCCGACAAATCCACCTCTACGTCCGTTGAGGTGAGTAATTCCTCCACATTTGATTACGAGCGCTGCAGGCGGCTTGTTCGGTCTGTAATTCAGTAATTTCACGTAATTCTCTGTAATTCCGTGTAATGCGCACCTTCCTTACTTTACCACGTAGCATTTGGTCGTTCGTTTCCTTATGGAGGCCTGTCTCAATTTCTATGCGGTTTCATTGGGCTGAATTTTTTGTTGAAATTTTTACATGTGGTTTGCACTTGACTTTCATATCACCTAATTTAACTGACGATGAGGCCATAGCGTGCTCACCTAGAAGCCTCAATTTAATGTGGTGCTGGCTCTACTACCTTGTATTTTGGAACACAACAGTGCTATAAACACTGCTGTATCGCTGCAGACTTGCGTAATGGTGATGCTAGCCAGGCAGATATAGAAAATGCCTTACCATTAAGCAAACCGAGTACCGATATGTATACCCCAACTGGGAATCGAACCCGGGTCTCCGAATTTTTAATCTAAGTATCTCCATTTGCCTGCGGAGGCAGTCATTAATTTTAGATTACACTCCATGCCGGAGTAAGAAGGCTTGGCTTATATTTGGCTGTCATACCCGTCAACCCGTCACTTTTAAAAATATATTTACAACATGAACAAATACAGGTGCTAGACAAAGACAGGTTACACAACATCGTCTGTATTGTGTACTAGCTGTCCTGCTTCGCCTTATTCTCAGAGAAGCAGTACATTCCCAAACAAAGGACCAGAATCACCACATTTCTGGAGAGTAATACACGTACCACCTTATGATAAAGCACGCACTCACGAGCGCGTGTATCACTGTCTCGCTCTTGAGGTACAGACTAGAAGAAGACAGCAGACAGCGTTTGCTATTTCGCAAACTAGCACAGTAACAAAAAAGCATCTGAAATCTCCGTACGTTTTTAGGGTTGTAAAATCTTCAGAAACCCCCAACAAAAACAGAAACAACTATAGTTACTGCGGCAAGTCTAATTTAATAAGGAATATAAAAATATGGTCATTCCTGGGCGACGACATGTCTATATCGCCATTTAGACGAATACTAGCGTCATCTATCGGCGAATGACTGGAATGGACTAGTATATTTCTACATAAGACTATAACAGTCGTGTCCCGACTGAACAAGGGTTCCGTACCCAAAGGGACTCTAAAGGGAGACTAAACGTCATCTTCGAACACTGACATTACCACTTATTGTCATTGACAGTAGGAACTGTTCTATGAACTTTGCGTTCCGTTTTCCTTGCATGAATTACCGGTTTTATTTTTCTGCGTAAAACGGATAAAATTAAACATTTTAAGTAATATTGTCAACACCTGAGGCGAATAATTCAAAAATACAGTCAAAACTGTTTTCATGCGACTTCAGTTTATTTCAGTTTATTTAGTCATGAACAATATACATTGTGTTTGACTTAAGACTAAAAGTAGACACAAAAATTTAACAACAAATACATAATAGATTAATGAACACATTCTTATAATAAAGTCAAATTACGTTCTAGAGGAAATGTCAGCGTTTAAAATGTCATCATTCATGAAGTCGTCAACAGAATAGTAACACTTTTTCAACAAGAAGGATTTAATGCAGTTTTTAAATTTAATTGGGCTTGGGATTTGCTTGAAGTTATTCGGTAGCTTGTTAAATAATCTGACCGCTTGAAAAGAAGAACTGTGCTGTACCACCTTGATTCTAGGGATGATTGTATTGGTTACGTTTTTTCTTCGTGTGTTTTCTCTTCTCTCTCTATCCTGAACGGTTTCTGTGTTTCGTAGGAACTTTATGTAATCGCTTAATATTATTAGCAAGTACAAACAGGGAACCGTTAGTATGTTAAGCCTTTTAAAATGCTCTCGACATGATTCCGTTTGTGAGATTCTAACTATTGTTCTTATGGCCCTTTTCTGGACAACAAAAGCTTTGTGAACATTATAAGAATAACTACCTCCCCAAAGTTTAATGCTGTATCTGAGTTTTGACTCCACCAAAGCGTAGTAGACTTGTAGTCGATCGTGACTTAAGTCGTGTTCCTGGAGGTACCGGTCTCGATTCCCAGTGGGGGTTACTATCGGTACTCGGTTTGTTTGGTGGTAGGGAATTATATTTGTCCGCCTGGCAAGCTACCACTAACAGTATGCCGCCAAACAGCAGTGTTTGAGATTTTAAGACGCACTGTTTTGTGCAAGCCTAGTGGACAAAAAAGTAAATAAGTCACGAAAATATCATTTTATAAATATAATTACTTTGATAAATTAACACGCTACTAATTCGTTACGTCTACATTATTTTCCATGCAGTCTGAGCAGCAGGCAATATTTCAGTGAAGAAGGATATCTCGAGCACGTCGTGTAGACAAATGAGAATTTAATTTTTTTTACGTTCTTGCAAGACACTAATGTGTGTGAGGCAAGTGTGGAGAGAGATTGTGTGCTTGAAGGGAGGAATAGAAGGAGAGAGGGGGACGCAAAATTTTCTAAAATGAGCCTTTTAAAAAGATTCGATGCGATAGATGCAAAAGAAACGCTTCAAAACTAGATCGATCTAGAGATATCATTTTTTAATAAGTGACGACATCAAATATCATTTCTTTGACGCCATCTCTTTTTTAAGTCGCACCTGTTTCGTGCGTTTCCAATCTATCAATCAATCAAAAAATTGCAATGTTTTGGTCAAATAAACTACACCAAAATGTTTCAAAATTGTTATATTTATATATCCTTTTGAAATATTTATTTAAAAATTTTTGGGAAGACTAACAGTATATAGTATATAAATAAATAACGTATCTTATGAGTATCTATAAACTAATAATAGGTCTCCACATGTATAACTCTATTATATACCATATTATATACCAGTCTAAACCGGGGCTGCATAAATTATCACACGTGTTAGATTCTGTTTGCACTGTATTTAATATCTAATCTATGACTTTATTTCCAGCAGCATGGGTAAAAATCTTAAGCTGAACTATATAAATAAACATCTCTTTATAACTTTCAATGTATTTAAAACATCATTGTCATCAGCCTAATGCTGAACATAGGCCTCACAAAAAAGCTCATTCCACAGCATTGCAGCTTCTACAATCTTCGTAACACCGCTACATTCGTAGCACCTCTACGGCGTAGCATATTAAAAAAATACCCAACTAATGGCCTTTTCATTCTAATATCTTGTAATGAGTTAAACATGATGTCACAGATTTTTGGGCTCCATGTGCAATTCAAGAACCCTCAAGACTTCGTCGCAATAGACGACTAAAGATGATTCGGCTGCGTTTCGGTTCCGTATGTCATCACTGGCAACAAGCATTGATTATAGACTTTTGTCTTTAGACGCTGAGGTATTTTTGACCGACTTCCGAAAAGGAGGAGGTTATCAATTCGATTGGTATGTTTCTTTTAATTTTATGTTTGTTATCTCAGAACTATTGACTGGGTGAAACGATTTGGATGATTCTTTTTTATTTGAAAGCTTGTGCTTCCCGTGTGGTCTCATTTCAATTTGGTCCAGTTCTGACAACGGCATTCATGAGCAAACGATATAAATCTTAAATTTGTCATAGTAAAAGTAGACTTTTAGGGCACTTGAAGTAGGTTTCCAGTTCTTTTTGAAGGCACTTACTTGTGTACGAGAAGATATGCCGTAACTTTCCGAACGCTGCCCAGCCGAGTTGGATTCTTCGGTTGACCTCTTTCTCGAAGTTGGACCTACCTAGTTGAACGATCTGTCCCAGGTATACAACTTCGATCGCAGTGTATTACACCATGTTTTTATTATTATTTACGTATAATGTGTGAGCACTTGGCCTTCATCTGATGATAAGTGACTATAAGGCCGTTGGATGGTAATCGTGCGCACCCATAAGCCTCAAACTAATGAGTCGCTGTCTCTTTCTCACACCGGACCACAACAGTGCTATTTAAACTGCTGTTTAGCGGCAGACGTAATTAGCATGGTGGTAGCTAGCCAGGCGGATACAGAAAATACTCCACTGCGAAGCGAACCCAGGACCTGCGGATTGTAAGTCCAATCCTGCAACCATTAAGTCACAGAAGCGGTTGAACATTTCCTTCCTGCGATCAGGATAGAACATACAATGAAGTCACACTGCTAGAACTCGTCTGCCGCACGCGTTGTTGATTGAATCCGGATATAACAGGCTTCGGCCGGTTTAAACCGGATTCGTTTTCTTTTTTGTCACACGCAAACATCCCGGTAAAAGGGTGGATGAGTGAAGTATTGGTAAACAGAGGGCCGAGGAAGGTGGAGTGTTATTTAGGTGCAATTTTTGTCTAGTACGCAATCTAATGATTCTATCTCTTACCATATGTGAGCTAGATAAGAGACTTTTCTCAACAATAGGATTTCCCGTTTATATCTTTAGTGTTTGAAAATAATAAACCAAAACTCGAAGATTTTGGTATTAGTGACCGCCATTTTTATTTATTTTTCAGTTTTCGAGAAATACAAGAGAACAGAATACTTAAAAATAATATTTATACAATAATAAATCAATCTGCCGCCATAAACATTCTCGCTAAGGTTTACATAAATTATAATTATGGAATCGCAAGAGAAAGGTTTTACAATATTAACTAAGCAAGCAGCACCTTTAAATAAAGAAATATATTACAAAATACAGTTTGAATAATGATTATAAATAGATATGTGGATACGGTTGTGCAGAAGTCTAGAGTAGGTTTATATATGAAACATGAATAATAGTAAAAGTGAAAGAGCATGTGGCAGTGAACAGAGACAACAATAGAAGGTAATGAGATTAAGAACTGACAAGTATGTTGAGCACTTTCCGGTGAAAACTTCCACATGTGGAAGATGTCCACATCTTTAAAGCTACTGTTGAAGGTGTCAACACATTAGGTAAAGTTGTTGTTGTTTTCAAGTCGGCAGCAAAAATCTTCGAACCCCTTCTGTGAATTTGAGCAAGGAATCAGCAATTAAAATATTTTTATTTTATTTTATTTTATTTTACAATTTTTGGGAAGACTAACAGTTTATAGTATATAAATAAATAATGTATCTTATGAGTAGCTATAAACTAATAATAAGTCTCCACACTCTCATATAAAAATGACATTATCTAATAAAAGTTATTTACCTTACATTTTCTAATATATTTGTCTAGTTTATTTGTACAAAAACATTTAAAAAACACAAAGAAGTAAGTCTTAATCCGAACGCAAAAAAAACAAGATGGCGACTATGAAATAACATTGACGTTTTCAGTGAACAAAAAAGAATGATTTTGTACAGACAAAATTCAATCAAAAATGTAATTCTAGTATTTTTGACAATACCTTTAGGTTATTCCTTGATTTATTAAATCCGTCCGCCGTCCGCAGTTGAAACCTCTCTTTCCACGTAAGTTCCTCCTCTAAACACTTCCTCGCAGGAGTACCACCAATTCCCTCCGCACATTTCATACAGACACCGACAAATTGGTCCACAGAGGGGAAGACATTAAAGTTGAGGAGGTGCCTGTTACCACGACTGTACTTTTATAGTTCTGTTTGAAGTTTATTGGCACTTTAATTCAATTAAGCTAATCTATTATTGCATTTCACTGACTCCGTGGCATTATGACTAGACTGGATTGGACTTACAATCCGGAAGTCCCGGGTTCGATTCCCAGTGGGGTTACCTATCGGAACTCAGTTTGTTCGGTGGTAAGGAATTTTATGTGCATTTGATTAGCTACCACCAATGTTACCTAAGTGTGCTGCCAAACGTATTTTTTGAAAGACCTATTCAACGATACCCGCACACTTAATGGTATAGACGCGAAAAAAAATTTCATCTCTACGCTACGTGTTTGGGAGCTATACTAAAAAATATATTTTCAGGATTTATTCTACCACTTTCTGACGTGATTAATATGTATACCCGCACCAAATTACAGCTTTCTAGTAGAAAGAGTATTTGAGCTAAGCCGCGGACGGACAGACGGACAGAGCGAAACTATAAGGGTGCCTTGTTTGACTACTGAACCCTAAAAATGAGATGACACGCACACCATGTGTTCCGAACTATGAAAAGAAATATACGAAATAAAGTTCATTTTCGACGACCGCATAAGTAAGTTTGTCTATAAAGGTTTTATAATAAACTCGCTAAGGTTTTCCAGGAATATTCACAAAAGGTCATGTATACTGTGATTCGTACAGATATGGGTTCTAAAGCCGAGACCACAAGGTAGAGTGGCTATTACGTCTTCTATTATTATGTGACGTTAACAAACAAGTTGATACAAGTACTGACCTGTCACGCTGACATTTCTCTTAAAAATCTCGTTACGTTGACACAGACGCTTTTAGAGAAGCGCCTAGATATTATTTCTGCAAACAAGATAAAAATAACGTTAAAATAACTTGCTTCACGCGCATAGATTAAGTCGTTTAGGCAGAAAGGACGCAAAATTGCAAGCAGGATGTGGATGTTTTATGTGCCCATGTATGTGTGAAATATTTTTAACCTACTTCAAAAAAGGAGGAGGTTATCAATCCGACGGGTATGTTTTTTTATGTTTGTTATCTCATATCTTTCGACTGGGTGAACCGATTTGGATGATTCTCTTTTGACGTGACAACGTCTTATAAATTGGTTTGCCGGGTGACACTTCAAGAAACTGCGTTACGCTCCGCTCACGTTATGCGCTCACAATGAGAGCGAGTGAGAGGCACGCGTCCCTTCCACTCGGGCATGGTTAGCCCGCCTAAGAGCGAGAGAGACAGACATAAAAAGTGAAAGGCACGCGTCCCTGAATGAATATTCACATTAAAATTATTTTACCACTCAAAGTCGTTGTCACGTAAAACTTTCGCCCGTATACCGACTTTACAGGCAACAAATTTTTTTTTTAAAAGGTGGTGCTTCCCGTGTGGTCCCATTTCAATTTGGTCCAGTTTTGACAACGGCATCCATGAGAAAACTATATAAATCTTAAATTTGCCTAAGTAAAAGTAGACTTTTAGGGCAATTGAAGTTGGTTTCCAGTTCTTTTTGAACGCATTTACTTGTATAATAAGCTAATTTTCTCACCTGATGGTAATTGTCGTTGTAGCCAACGATGGTATGTTCTGGTCTAGATTTCTGATAGACCTCGATATAAATCTAGATAATAAGCTTTGGAGAAGTAAATACATTCTAACAGGGGAACTAATTAATAAATCCTCTTTTTACCCAACTATGGCACAGCAAAAACACAGGCTTTGTATGTAAATCCTTCAATTACCTCCTTCCGCGAAACATCGAGGTCACATAAAATCCAACATGGCCGCATGTGCCAGATAAAATACATCATGAAATTGTACGATAGTGATATTTATTATCAGGTACATGAATTATTAATTACGGTGAAGAAAAAAATGAACGAAGCTTTTATTGTGCGAATCGTTGTTTCTTAGATAGTTAGGTAGGTTAGATAGGTAGAATCGTTATTTCTTGACTAAAGAACAGTGACCAAGGCGGCATGTGTTTTATAGGAACTGAAGAATGTCGAATATTAGCGTTTTGGGAACGTATGTATATCTATAATATCGAAAATTTTCGTTCGAAAATCAATCCCGCACGGAATGAAAATAAGTTCAAAGTTTTTGATAACCCAATGTCTATCATAGTGCAATCTGGGAAAGAATACAAAGAAAATACTTTCTACGCCGATGAAATCACATCAATATAGTTAATACTAAAATTTGCGCATAATGCATAATAGAGAACATTACTTTTAAAGTTTGCTATTACTAACGTACTATAAAATAAGCTATAATGTATGCTTGTGAAACTTTTCCTCTCAGCAACACTTCCGTAATAGTTACAAAAGCCTCCTCTGATATAGAATGTCGATTCTGTCCAATATTAATCTTTGATCGTTTTACGTTAAGCCTAATAGAAAAGCTCGCTAGACCGTGACAAGTGGCGACTTTACACAATTTCCAAGTCGACCTGTCTAACTAATATATTTCAGTTTACTTTATTTAAACATTACTTATATAAACGTTTACGCTATCGTTAAATAGTTTTTGGACGTGTGGTCTTGAATTTAAACCACAGGAATTAGCGTGTGTATCAAATACATCTTATTGCGAGAACCAATCCGCCCCTCAACCGTGGTGATTATAGAAAATAGCCACTCATAAAAAGTCTAATAAGATGTCAGGTTTCCCTGAGATAGCCATACATAGTGGGTATCATCTCGCTCTAAAAATTTGATAAAAACTTTATTTTGAAATCTTTTTTGACGTCTATAATCTACCGCCATTTCGCCACAAGTTCGTTAAGTATTACAAGATTACAACTATACAAAGGCTGTCCCATTTTCATGTATGCATGTATATACAGGATGCTTTGTCATGCAGATCCCGTTAGTGTCGCGTGTTTGTTTTAATGTCGAAATTGGAACACTCTGTAGTTTGTACAGGTTGTGTCAAGTGTTTGATATTAAATCGTAATTGCTTCTCGATTCAATTTTGAATAACTAAATTCATTTGTTTATTTAAATGACATTAGATGGATATTAAAATTCAACTAGATCAAAGATAGAACACTTAAACCTGACTACTTTAAGAAATGTATGCTGTAGCTGAATTAGAACAATTAACGCTATAACTCTCCTAATGCTTCCATACTAAATTTATGATGCCATAATCTTTTAAAATATAATAGCTGGCTTTGATAATTACAAAAAAAATAGGAGATGAAATTATCGTGTCGCGAAATGAATATCATTAATTTACAACTTCATAGTTAGCTGGAATAACAGTTACGCTACTAATGGTTCATAGATGGCGCTTTGAACAATAATCGAAAAATGTGTTTAAAATGTAAATTGTGATTCACTGTGAAGTTGTATGTTAATGATACTCATTTCGCGACATCACACTCTGATGTCCTGTTTTTAGATAGTTACTACACAAATCCAGCTATTGTATTTTAAAAGATTATGGCAACAGAAATTTAGTATGAAACTTTGATCGAGGTGGATGGACTTAAATTAAATGTTCTGGTGCTGATGTTAGGAATGTATTCATCGAGACCTTTGATTTGATACCAAACACAATATCTAAATCTTAAATAGATTTTTTGGTACTCAGTCCTTTGTCCGCAGCTAGCCGCCATGTTGAATTTTATGTGACGCCATACAACCTTTATCGCGTGGAACAGCAATCCAGTGATACCTCATTTGTCTAAACATGACGAGTAATAGAAGATATAAGAGAACAGCAGAGCTTACACACAAATAAACAAAAGTTACTAAGATTATAATTGATTTTGGTTTCGCTGTAATCGGTTAATTAGCATGATTGACAGTAATTTAGATACCTTTTTTTTCTCACAGGATTCTCAATTACCAATCACATTCAATTTGATTTTTCACAGCTCAAAGGGATTACAGACTTGAAGTACTTGATATTAATTTAGAGTTGATACCTTTACGGTCTCCTGAGAAAAAGAGACAATGATCCTGAAAGAAAAAAATGATTTATTTGAATAGACAAATATGACAAAAATAGCATATAATTTGCAATTGATGTAAATGTATGTTTGCGCGCTCATCATGCAGGGTCCCTTTTTTTCTGTATTGCGGAACGGAACCCTAAAAATTTATGTTTATGTAGATTGTGTTACTATGTGTATATTGTGTCCGTGACCTAGGGATCATTAGGTGTGTAACTATCACATAATCCTCATATCGAGTTGTTCAGGTTCCGCGGAGGCCAATCGAGAAGAATTATAACTACGGAACAACTTTATATCCTTTGGCTTAGCAAGTTATAGCCGTGGTGAGGATACAGTGACAAGCGGGGGCATGTATATGTCGTTACGAGCGTTGCCCGCATACAGTGACCGGTCATTTTATGAAGTGACCGATCATTTCAGTCGTGAACCGTTCGAGTCTGGGTTTGGAGGTCCTGACGCTGTCCGTTGCGTCAGTGTGGCCTTCAAGGTGTCTGTTTCTGCTGTGATGAAGAGTATCACAGTAGCCGAGGGTATTGATGGACGTCTCCTCATCTTCCTTGCAGAATCTGCAAGCCCTATTGTCGCTCATGCCCATGTATCTGAGGTGTTTGTTTAGCTTGCAAAGACCCGTTAGGATCCGGGTCCTTAGTTGGTTCCAGCTTAGCGAAAGCGCTTCATTTGTTTACGAATTGTTGTAGCCATTCAGAAGCGCTTTAGAGTGGTTTTGGCCAGGTATAGCTTTCCAGAACTGTAGTCCTCGTCGGGACGCGTGGCTAAGATGCTGACGGTAGTTGTTGTGAGTGTATATCATTGGAAACTTGATTGGTCTATGTGTTATATTTATTTTGCTTACCTATTTATTATATTAACACTGTATGTCTTCCAGGAAAATAATTAAAATAAAATAAACTATTTCAACTATTTCGCGACAAAGTCAGGAATGATGAAATCCGCCGACGTACAAAGGTGACCGACATAGCTACTCGAATAAGCAAGCTGAAGTGGCAATGGACAGGCCACATCTGTCGACGACCAGACAAGCGATGGAGCCGAAAGATTCTCGAGTGGAGACCTCGGACCGGGAGACGCGGGGTGGGACTGCCTCCAGCTGGTCTGACGACCTTAAGATAGCGGGAAGCTAGTGGATGAGGACGACGGAGGACCGGAAGGAGTGGCGCACGTTGGGAGAGGCCTATCTACAGCAGCAGTTTTTAATCACTGACCTTATCAAGGAACATCATGACGTGGCCAACATACAATGTACGTAATATTCATATGAAGAAGACAAACGCTTATCTCTGCAGTTCATCACTATCTACATAGAAAGCGACGACAGAACAATACTTATTTAATACTTTCCCCCACTCGTACAAACTTTCTGACGATAATTCTGACATATTATTGTATTTTATTGGTTTGCTGGTGTAGGTAGTCAGTCTGATATTGTGTTATGGCAATCCACCTCCATCAAAGTTTCATACTAAATTTCTGTTGCCATAATCTTTTAAAATATAACAGCTGGATTTGTGTAGTAACTATCTAAAAATAGGACATCATATTAAGGTCGCGAAATGAGTATCATTAACATACAACTTCACAGTGAATCACAATTTACTTTTTAAACACTTTTTTCGATTATTGTTCAAAGCGCCATCTATGAACCAATAGCTACGTAACTGCTATTGTAGCTAACTATAAACTTGTAAATTAATGATATTTATTTCGCGACACTATAATTTCGTCTCCTATTTTTAGGTAATTACTTATCAAAGCCAGCTATTCTAATTTAAAAGATTATGGCAACAGAAATTTAGTATAGCAGCATTAGGGTGTTATTACAATTTTTAATGAAATATTCGCCTTCATAAGTCCTGCTGGACGTGGGAATCCTGTAGAACAACCACAGAGGATTTTCCATAACCACGATTGGTTTGCTGCTGGTCGAAATTTGTATCAAATGTTTTTATATATATATATATTGAAGATAGACCAACACTTGACCTCAATCTCACCTGATGGTAAGTGACGATGAGGTCGACGATGTTACGTGTTGGTCTAGAAGGTGCCTATTTACTCTTCTTTTGAAGATTCCCAAGTTGTAGTTTTCGGGGAACACGGAAACCGGTAGTGTATTACATATTTTTGCTGTACGCACGATAAATGTGGAAGCGAAACGCTTGGTGCGAGCTGTAGGAATATCTACAGTGTACGGGTGAAGGTCTGCTGTGTATGTATCATTATTGACCGAGAATTTTATATAGCAAATAAATATGTGATCCTTGAAACATTTTGCAATGTATGAAATAAAGCAATCGGAAAATCTATCAGCACCACTACCTGCCCAGCAAGCTCCCAGCCTGACTGGGAAATGTTCCATTAGTTGACCTTTTAAAAAATGGGAATATAAAAACAATTATTCTTTATTTAAATGGTTCTTCAATTATGAATAGATGGCACTGTCGTAGCAAAATTGAAATGTCAAATCTGTATGTTTTCGTATGAACTGAAAGCAAATAGTTTGTACACTGAATTCCTTGATGCAGAGCCATTAAATCTAACTGTCATACATTTACTATTTTTTTTAAATAATGGTTTTAACCAGTGGTTATCTAGCCAATGATGAGTAAAATTAGGTGAACAAATTTTGAGGTTATAAACTATGCCGAAGCCATTTCTTCAGCTTTCTCAAAAAAATGTATAATGTGTACATTTAATCGCTTGTTTTGGATTCTTGACGAGAATTTCAAAGGCCAGCCGTGGTTTCAACATTATTCGAAAGAATTCATATGCCGAATGTACTCGACATGGTAAATTCATCCGATCGCGTCGAAACCCTCGCAATTTTGTGTAATTGGTACTATAACACCGTCCATGACACTTTTTGCACTATATCACACCATTATAACACACAAAAAACACATAACAGTATTATTAACCAATTAACAAAATTGGCAATGAACCACCATTTTTCAAGTTCGCGCCAAGAATCCCTGTCAAATTTGTTAACAAGACTTTTTGGTACTGTGCAGACTGCCATGATGATTTGTGACAGATTAATTTCGAGCCCTCCCGCGCCATGTACTGACAGACGTCACTGAAAACGCCCCTTTCTGATAATTTTTATTAAGTGTGGACACAATTTCTTATAATACAGGTTTTAGTCAACTATTGGTACAGTGGTCTTTTTTTAAATTACTCCAGTCCGTCCGTATATCACTTGGCATTTCGCTTGTTGTAAATAATTCTCGTCTTGGAAGCAATACTGTTATCAGAATGTGGACGTCGGCGGCTTGTCAGCGAAAAAAAAAAACAATTTTAATCTCTCTAATGCCCCTCCACAGCCTTACTACCAACGATTTCGGTTTATAATAATCAAATATTTTTATAGTACCTTCATATAGAAACAATTGCTATATTTAAATCTCTCTGTATAGAAATAATTTTAGGCACATTGATTCGCAGTGCAGCCTTATCGCGAAAAAGCAATTTTTTCCAGGTAACCTTTGGTTGTCTTAGTTAAATCCCAAAAATTCTTTTCACACACGCACCCACCTAACTTGTGAAATTTACTTTATGATCCATAACGCCATAAATATTATGTTTTACGTAGTATTCATAATTTTATTTAAATTTTGTAAATCGTACTCGTATGTTGTACTATATTTTAAACTGTGTAAGTAATATGGAGGAAGCTTAATTTGTTAATGTGATAGAAAAATCTTGTGTAGCATTTTATAAGTCATTGAAAACTGTATGTTAGCTTTAAATATTTAAAAAATAAAATAAAAGATAAATAAGTACAACATATAAACTTAATTTTATTAAAAGAAATGATATAAAAATAATAAAACGTATGTATAACCACCGTCGTGGCCTAATGTTGGACTGACAATCCGTAGGTAGTGGGTTCCCTTCCCAGTGGGTTAAAAGTAGAAACTTTGCAAAATAGAAAAATATGTTTTTTTTTATTTGGTAATGATGTTTAAAAATATGAAGCAGACAGATTCTAATCTGGGGCTCCGTACATTGCAGGAGCGTTTTTTTATGTTGGAACTTGGAAGAATGTAATGTAGTCCTTTGCTTAGGTCGTGTCATGTCGTGTCCGATCGTGTCGTCAGCTGTAAACGTCCCGTCATCTCTCATTCACAACTCAACTGTCTGCTAGGACCGATGGCGTACGCAGCGTCGGCTTTTGTTTATATCAAATACGGCATAGTGTTTTATGTTTACAGACGTTGCCTTCTTTGATCTTTTTCTGTTTTTTTATTAAACTCCGAATCAAAAAGAGGGGTGTCATAAGTTTGACGCACATGTCTGTGTCTGGCATTAGCACCCACATAGCATCCTAGCTCTCGATAGTATGGCCCGATCGATTTACCTTCATTTTGTTTTTGATGCAAAAAGCGCTCAATCAATTTCGATAAAATTTATATAAGACCACATCTGAAGTATGTTCTACCAAACAAAAAAAGAAACCAATCAAAATCGGTTCACAATTGGCGGAGTTATCGCGTAACATAAATACAAGAAACCATTGCAAGAAACATACAGTCTAATTAGGAACACCTTTTTTGATGTCGGTTGATAAGGGAATTTACAGACACACAGACGAACAACAGAGTGGTCCTATAAGAGTTCCTTTTTTCCTTTTGAACTACGGAACCATAATAATAGGTTTTGCTTTTACAAATAACTAAAAGTCAGTTAATGTACTCCATTTTGAAACTCACAAGAACTCTTACGCATCATTACTTCAACACAAAAGTATTTATCACAATTGTTCACAGTACAAACTGGAACCTGAGTAGTCTACAAGCTTCAGCACTTAACCAAGCCAGGGTACCGTGGGTGAGGAGAGAACTCCATGAATTATTTAGGAGTCGAGAGCCAACCCAAGTCCGCACCGCAACTTTTTTGGAAAAAGTTTTTTATTGTTTCCTTTGGAAGGAAACTCAATGCTAATTTTATGGTGTTGATATCTGTTTCGTAATCATCATCGTAATCTATGTAGCGGTCTTCATCACCACTGGCTGGAAATCTTCCACATCACATACTCTAACTTTTTAGTTCGAAGTGCTTTAAAAGCGTGTTTTTTAGTTTTTTAAACTATATTTATTTTACACTTTTTTCAATTTATTGTCAACTAGCTTCCGCTCGCGACTTTGTCCACGTGTACTTCAGGATGTATTCTACATGTTCGATAGGCACAGGTGACGTATATGACAAATTATTATACAGCATAAGGTACAAAATAGTGTTTATTCTGTTACGTAGTCTAATAATTTAAACAATTTAAACAAAATAAATTTCAATATCTGACGTAGTACATTCAAATAGTCTTCACACCAATATTATAAACGCGAAAGTTTGTATATACGAATTTACATATTCTATGGTCGGTTGCTAGGCAACGCGTTTTTGTTATGCCCAAATTGCCCATGTAATCCCACTAATATTATAAGTGTGATTTTGGACAATTTACACAATATGTCTTTAGAAATTATAGCCTATATGTTATTCTGATGTATAAGCTATATTATTGTAAAGTTTCATTCAAATCCATTCAGTAGTTTTTCCGTGAAAGCGTCACAAACATCCAAACATCTTAACATCAAACATCCAAACTTTCACACTTATAATATTAGTAGGATAAAAAAATATCTTTAAGTTCTCATCATTAGTATAGTAAATCTCCAACAGAGGGCGTGGTTGTCTCACTTGCTCTCACATAGAGGATGTGTGAGGAAATTATTTAATCCTGGCGATCGTAATCAGGATAATGAGATAAACTTATGAAATTATTATATTGTCAATAATTCATGATAAGTGTACAAAGTTTGAATTAAATCTGTCCGTGTAGTGGGTCAAAATCGAGTAATTTAATTCTGCCGATAGAATGTAAAGAACGCTAGCACGTGATCCCTGTGAGGTATGTATCTCCTTGCTATAATTTATATAATCCACTCAAAACAAATAACATACTTCACTCCCTAACAACCCTCAAATACACAAGCCCGGATAGAGCTAGTTATTAATCCACGTGGAATGGAATAAATCGGGCGAGCAATAAGGGCCTATAATAGGCAGCCGTTTTCTACGGGGAATCAAGAAAAAACATTTCTCAGATACAAATCACTGGCTCTTTGTTAGTTTAGGGACGGGAGACGTTGTGGAATCGATGTGGATTGTAGGAATAGGGATGATGACAAAAAAAATTTTATTCCCTCATTCGAGAGACCGTGTGAAGAGATAAATGGCCTTGTCAAAGATTTTTCGATACGACTGATAGTTTTCCTAATACGAGTATAACCCGTCGAAAAGTGATTCTAGTCACGTGGTGGAAAAATAGCTCCATACAAATCGATACCTAGGCGTGACGTCACGTTTGTGCATTGAAGAAGATAATGTATGAAACTTTTAACAATATTTGAGTTATCTCGTAAAATAATGATTTTATGTGACCATTCCCTTACTAAAAAATATTCACAATGTAATTACAAAACAAAACGTAAAATAAAAAATTTTATACGAGCAAGTTGGTTTTTTGGAATTTTTGCGGGCTTTATAAGTGTAAAAGTCCATAAAAAATTAAATAATATTAGATATTTTAAATTTTATAGGAGCTTTATAATGACCTTTATGGTTTACAATACAATTTAGCCCCAATCTGATTTGGTGTCATCTAGCCTATTAGTGAAATAAAAATAAAGTGAATAACAATGATTTCCTAGAAATATACTTACGCCTGAGTATTTATTTACACATTGCATAAAACGAAATAGAAAAAAGTAATTCACTAAGTAAAAATTTACACACCCACAGCACACTATTTAAAAAAGTGCAATTCTTGTTCTTTTTCAACCGACTTACAAAAATTTGGAGGCTCTCAATTTGACTGTATTTTTTCTTCCTTTTTGTATATGTTACGCGATAACTACGAAATTATTTTTAATTACGATAATTATGAAATTTTTTTGATGATTCTTTATTTGTTTGGTAGAACATACTTTAGAGGTGGTTCCATATAAATTTTATCAAAAGGGCTTGAGCGCTTTTTGAGAAAATTAACAAAAACCAAGTATGTACCCAGATAATTCTACCTCTAAGGATGAACATTTTTAGGGCAGTTGAGTCGTAAAAGATTTAAAATTGACTACAGAATTTGATTAAAAATTATAATATTCTGGTCTCCACGACACAGGCTCCGCCTAGTGTGGAGGCCGCAGTGTATCAAAGTGACTTTTCCTGAGACAATAAAATTATTTGTATTGTATTTACTTTGTAACTTTATTACTGTAGCAAATCTTGGTCCACAAAATGTAAATAACGGCCGTTATATGCGCCTGCGACCCCATTCACCCCCAGCGCAACTATATACTGAAGGTCTTCCATAATTAATTTTTATTCTGTCGATATAAATCCGCAGCTCTATCGACACGTCCCATCACTATCAGGTAGGCGCACGCTGACGCGGCAATGATCGCTAAATTGCTATCTATTTATTATCTCTACTCGTTGTAGCTACAATATGTAGCACTAGTGTTATGTAGGGCACTAAAGTGGATATTGAATACCGTTGTAAGTCATTCAAATTTTTGTGCAGTTCAAGAACACATTTGTCTCTAGCTTGTGTTAAATTTTGAATGTGTATTGTATTGTTTTATTTTAAAAAATTAACGGTAAAGTGCGAGTTGAAGTCGAACACAAAGGGTTCCGTACCACGTATGTTATTTAAAACAAGATTGAGATAAAAAAATGTCTAAAAAAGCAAGTTTCTTCTGTGAGCACCTCTTTTATGTTTTTATTTTACCTTCCTGCCTATTATTACCCTTACCATTCAATTATAAGGAAACGCTTATAATAATTTGAAAGAATTCTTCGCTGACAAATTTAAATGAAACATTTTAAATGAATTCACTGCTCAAAGTCACTCAGCGAGCAATGGAACGAGCTATGCTCGGAATTTCTCTACGTGATAAGGTCCGGAATGAGGAAATCCGTAGACGAACGAAGGTCACCGACATAGCTCGACGAGTCAGTGAGCTGAAGTGGCAATGGGCAGGCCACATCGCTCGAAGAACCGATAACCGGTGGGGAGTAAAGGTTCTCGAGTGGCGACCACGTACCGGGAAACGTCTACCAGGCCGTCCCCTTACTAGATGGACCGACGACCTGGTTAGAGTCGCGGGGAGTCGCTGGATGCAGGTGGCTCGGGACCGGTCGATGTGGCGTACCATGAGGGAGGCCTATGTCCAGCAGTGGACGTTTCCCGGCTGATGATGATGATGAAATGAATTAAGATACTATATCAATATAAAATATTTAAATTTGAATTACATAAAATAAAATGACAAATTGTACACCTCAATGAGGTAGATTGTTGACGCTATGAACATCCTGTATAACATATTTGTACTTAAGGCAATCCAACTCCGTCAAAGTTTTATACTAAATTTCTGTTGGTATATTCTTTTAAAATATAACAGCTGGATTTGTGTAGTAACTATCTAAAAATATGACATCGGATTGTGATGTCGCGAAATGAGTATCATTAACATACAACTTCACAGTGAACCACAATTTTCATTTTAAACGCTTTTTTTTTCGATTATTGTTAAAACCGCCATCTATGAACCATTACCTTCACAACAGCTATTTTCGCTAACTATAAAGATGTAAATTAATGAGATATATTTCGCGACACCATAATTTCATCTCCTACTTTTAGGTAATTACTTATCAAAGCCAGCTATTCTATTTTAAAAGATTATGACAACAGACATTTAGTGTGGAAGCATTACGAGAGGGAAAACGTTGAACAATCGATCGGCATTAGAGATTATTATAATCCTTATAATAATTGGCCGCTACCAATAAAATTATAAGATAAAGACAATTCAAACACATTGGATACCGTTATCGTCAGATACTAACTAAAAATATATTTTGAGTGCTGAACTTAAGATAAGACAGAACAGCAGACGGATGTTTATCATGTTCACTTAAAAAGTAACAAGTCTGTCATTAAATAAGTATCGTAAGCGTACGACAGACAAACAATTCAGTGGAAAAAACATTTATATTTTAAAAAATCATGGAGTCTAAAGATAAGGAGTCTAAAGATAAAATTGAACAAATAATCGGAAGATTTGGAAAATATCAAACACTGGTTGTGTTTCTACTCACGACCGGCAGTTTACCAGCAGATTTCCAACAAACGAATGTTGTATTCATAATGCCAAGTGTAACCTATCAGTGTATGGACGAAGGTGCCTATAACGTGACCAACCATTGCCCTTGTGAGAACCCAGTGTACGACACCAGTACTATAGTTAATTCAGTGACGAGTGAGTGGAATCTGATATGTGGAAGGACTTCGCTAGCGAGCTTGGCTCAATCCATGATGCAGATAGGAGTCTTACCTGGGAGCTTGGTTTTTGGAAGCATATCCGATAGGTTTGACCTCCTCTTATTCAATTTCATAGGATACTTGATAAATATTTTCTATGAGCTAAAATTGCATTTACGTTTAGATTGGGATATTATTGTTAATGACTGGTATCACCGCACCGTTAGAGAGGTGCGTCGTGGAGGATATTGGAAGGATAGTCTGCAGCGCCACTTGAGCTTCACAGACGGTTTTGTAAAATGAAGTGTTCAAGTAATTTTAATGTAGTCGATACACTTCAATTTGAAGATGTGATAACCGTGGAGTTTCTGTCGCTCTTCTTCTTCTCTTCTTCTTTTCGTCCCGAAATTCATTTTTTTGTTTTGTATATTGCAATATGTTCAGTAGGATGTATACTTTGTTTCAGATACGGGAGAAAACCAGCGGTACTGCTGGCTCAAAGTCTAATGACAGTATCTGTTATGATTTCCGCCGTAATAACAGAGTTGTGGATGTTCATGACAGCTCGATTCCTCATAGGAGTAGCTTGTGGTGGCACCATGCTCGTATCCTTTACGATGTTGGTAGAACTTAGTGGAAAGTCATTCAGGGCGTACATAACTGGTATCCATGATATATCATACATACTGGCCTATATCCTCATTCCGATGGTAGCTTACTTCGTCAGGGAATGGAGGATGTTGCAACTGGTGACTTCAGTGCCATGGTTGGTGATGATTGTCAATATATGGCTGCTGCCTGAATCGCCGAGGTGGTTGATCACTGTTGGGAAGAAAGAACGAGCCATTCAAACGCTGGAGTACATTGCAAAGAAGTGCGTATTAGTTTCAAAGCAGCTTTGTTTCTTAAGAGGGTATGCTGGTGTCAAAGCGCCCATACAAACGTAGTCCAGTCATATTTTGAGTATTAAGCTATGTAAATCTATGAAATTTTCAAAACACAATCTAGAAACAAATATCTGTGTCGGTGGTGAGTCAGATTTTCGTTTAAATATATACTTCCAGAGTTACAGGGCGTCAAAGAATTGTATTTTACGGTAGTAAAAAGCCCCAACTTTGAACCTGATTTACAAGAGTATGAATCAATTTAGAACAATTTGGAAAAACCACCGCCATCTGAAATTTCATTAGTATACTGCATTAAAAAAATGGTTACATAATATACTGTATCCTTCAAATGATCCCTGGACTACGAAACATCCAAAAAACGGGTGGATAAGTGTATGCTGTCTCACCGTACGCGCTCGGGTAGGATAGGGCTCGGATAGGGACAGCTACAAAACAATAAAAATTTGAACGCGGCCACGTGGTCTAACCAACATAGCCTCTTAATTTCCATAATATATTGATTAGATATCACTTTTTTTGGGTACCGCATCCAAACGGTAACCAACGGGACCCTATTACTAAGACTCCGCTGTCCGCCTGTCACCAGGCTGTATCTCATGAACCGTGATAGTTAGACAGTTGAAATTTTCACAGATGATGTATTTCTGTAGCCGCTATAACAACAAATACAAAAAAAAATTATGGGGCTCCTATTTAAAAAACGTGATTTTTTGGAGACGTGCGTTTTAACCTTTTAGTAACGACATCTAGTGTATCATGTATTTAGACGCATTCGTTAGAGGATTGCTCGGTGCATATTATTTATGATTTTCCGTATTTTAATTATCCATATTCTGTACGGAACCCTCGGTGCGCGAGTGCGACACGCACTTGGCCGCGTTTATTTCCATTTCATTCGTCCGTCGGATCGTCTCAGGGTATAGATGATGTTGACATAAAAAATGTGATTCGAGACTTGGGATTGTTTCAGGAACGGGCGAGCAACACAAAACATATCAAACCTAGTCAATGAAATTGAAAAAGAAATCTATGGCGGGGAACGCAGAAAGCATGTCACATATTTGGACTTGTTCAAAACACCAAAAATCCGACTCTATTCCTTTATAAACGCATTCGTCTGGCTCTGCTGCGCGCACACTGCCTTTGGAATGAACCAGTACATCGGGAGGCTGCAGGGAAATATCTATTTAAACGTTCTTCTATCTGCCTTGTTATTAATACCTGCCATCATTGCAGTGGTTGTCGCTTTTATACATTTTCAGAGACGCATCACAGTTACAACCACTTTCATTTTCACTGGAATATGTCTTCTTTGCTTTATCGCTATTCCAAACTCATTGCAGTGGCTCAGCACTGCATTCGCTATCTTAGGAACGTCGGGAGCTTTTGCTGTTTTCGCGTCCATTTACTTGTACACTTCAGAAATATTTCCGACTGTTATAAGGAACTCGGCAATGGGTTTCGCGTCAGTTTTCGCAAGGCTCGGCAGTTTCTGTGCACCGTTTGTGGTTAATATTGGTGTGGAATGGATATCTATATTGATTTTTAGTGCGTTAGCTTTCTGTGGAGGAATTTTATGTTGTTTCTTACCGGAGACGAAGGAAACTGTGCTGTTAAATACTGTAGAGCAGACAGAGCAGTGCCACGGTGAAGATAAAGAAACAACATAGACAGGTTTTGATGTATTTTTATTGGATTGCCATTCTGCCCCTTGCACGTGACATCCATTCATGTTTAGGGTTTCATACGTCAAAAGGAAAAAGGCACCCTTATGAGAACACTATTATGTCCACCTGTCTGTCTGTCTCTCACGACCCTTTATGTCAAGAACGCGAAGAGGTATCAAGTTTAAATTAATATCCAATACGTACATCTGCAATTCCTTGAAGCTATGTAACAATCAAACTACTATGTCAGCGTAATAAAAAGATATGGCCATTTATGCCGCAGATTTTGAAGATTTCCCCTGCGAAGGATAATCAATCAGAACTATTGGGTACTGCCCGTTGACCTAGATTCTGAAATTTGGCAAGAAGCAAGGTTTTAGAGCACAAGTATAGGAATAAATATGTAAAGCTGGATTCATAGTCAAAGTAAAAAGAAACGTCCAGGACTAAGCACACGCCACAATGACCAGTACGAGTGACGTAAAAAAATATTTGCAATATTAATTTTTTTCTAGTCTTCCCCTCCTATCCCTGAGCGTGTCACTCCTTTACAAATTGCATCCCCCGGTGTGCCGGTTTGACCGGAACAGGCTTGACCTGGCTGGTTGTGGTGGCTATCATCATCATCATTATCATCATCATCATCGTATCATGGCTGTGCAAGTGTGCACGTGACCTTAATCTCACGATGGAAAGTGACGTCAGGGCCGCGGAGACGCTGTCCCTGCTACCTTTCATACCGGAACTCAACACTTATGTTTGGCGGGAGACTTAGATAGCATGGTGGTAGCTACTCAGGCCGACATGGAAAAGGCCTTTGACTTTAAATCCTGGAAAGAAAAAGCAATATTAACAATAATATTGAGGTAGATATAAATCATAGCTCGACGACAGCACCTGATGTGGTGGTTTCGTTGGCAGTGTTGCTCCCAGCTGTGGAACCCGCAACGTTTCATCAACGATAAACTAAAGCATCAGAACTAGAGTGCAGCACAGCAACAGGGGGTCCATTTGTATCTCCCTGAATGCAAAGTGTCTCCGTAAAGACGTCTCGGTGAGACACGGCTGCGAAGTCGTCACTTCCTTATAATTATACTAGATCTTTGTGGAACGCCTTTTCGAGACCTTTCCAACTCTTGAAGCCCTTTGAAAGAGCTAAAATTTAGTTTAACTCTATCCGTTCAAATTACTTTCGCTACAGTTTGATTTTTTTTTAAATTAACGACGCTTCGACCACCTTTGACCGTTATTTTACAAATTCCTTTGTCTTGACACCTAAGATGTGAACAGCATACAAACTAAAAAACCCTGTGCATTCCCAGAAGTTCAACTGACATTCATCTATGGCTGGACTGCTGGGAATAATATTACCAAATGATACATTACTCATACTACTGCGTTCAGACCCATTGTATGAGTAATGGAACTTTTGGTAATAAAATTCCCAACAGTCCAGCCATAGGTGAACTTCAGTTGAACTTCTGGGAATACAACAGAAACTTTAAAGCTTGCATGAATTTATAATTTTATATCTTGTAAACTCTGTAAATCAGGTTAAATATAACGATTGATCTTAAGGGACAATATATTTTAATCAATTATTCACTTCCAATGTATTTACATAACCCGTCTAAATTAAAAATGGGCACGCTGACAAATGTTTGTTCAGAGATGTAAAACGTTTCAACTGATTGGATTGCACGGGTTATTTGCTCTGAATAGCTAGGTATCCTATCAGTTGATTTTTTTGGGTGGAAAATCTGTCAAATAATTGTGTGTAAAATTAATTGAAACAAAGGGTACATAACGTACCATAGAATTAAGCGATACTTTTTAGGTGTGAATTTATGCCATAGAAAATTCGATTTTTTACACGCATTGTTACAATCACAACCTTATAATAATTAATTCGAACCTGCTAAAAATAATCGTTAGTTGAGTGTGCCTTAATGTATATCTACGTAATTTTTTTCTTCCTTTTTAATACTTTGTTTTTGTATTTATCTCGAAATCCCAACGTGTATTTTTCTTTAATTTTTTCCTTAAAAATTATATTCATATTACGTAGATTCACCCTTCAATTGGTAAACCATGGTAGCTCAGTTGTGTAGAGCGTCAGTTCTTGAACAATCCAGGTCTGGGTTTGATCCTGGCAATACAATGAAGGAGGCCTATGTCCAGCAGTGGAACATCCCGGCTGATGAATGATGATTTGGAATTTATGTAAGAACGATACAAATCATTACCATTGGCTTTTCGGTGAAGGAAAACATCGCGAAGAAACCTGCACACTCCTGAGAAGATATTCAAAGGTGTGTGTGAAGTCTACCAATGCGCACTGGTCCCGCGTGGTGTACTATGTCCCATACACTCTCTGTAGGAGAGTAGGCCTGAGCCCCTGCAGTGGGGACGTATATAGGCTGTTGATGATGATGAAAAGTTTCGCTAGCTACATACGAATACTTATATTAAAATCTATCTGGAAGAACATTATTAAAGCTGAGAATATCAAACGACAGACGAACTGAAAGAAAAATAATGATCAGAACAAAATCGGTCAACGTTATTTGCAAAATAACATTGGTTTATTGTTGATTTTTAAATTATTGTTTTTATTAGGATAGACAATTGTTTAGAGTTTTTAAAGTTACTCCATATTTTTTTTAACCAACTTCAAAAAAGGATAAGATTATCATTTCGACGTGTATGTTTTTTTATGTTTGTTACCTCAGAACTTTTCACTGGGTGAACCGATTTGGACGAATTTTTTTATTTGAAAGGTGGTGCTTCCCCTGTGGTCCCATTTCAGTTTGGTCCAGTTCTGACAACGGCATCCATGAGAAAACGATATAAATCTTAAATTTGCCTTAGTAAAAGTAGACTTTTAGGGCAATTACTTGTTTGTATTGATAGACGCGTGTGTGACAGTGAAAACAGTGCCATTAAATTACGATAGTGTTTTTTTAAATCATGAAGGTACAAGATTTATCGCTCGCCCACCGCGGCGGATGGCACAGTCACATCTTTTTAGCTTCATGTTTTAATCACAAGTGCTAGGCCGAGTTGATGACTTAAATATATATACGTAAAGCTAACGTAAACGATAGGGGGATGCATTTAGGGCTCAAAATTGGTCAGCGGCGCAATTCACGAGCCACCGCGCGCTGTGGTTGCCCCAGCTTAGCATAAACCTGGTGTGAGAGAAACCGACATAACAATTGGTTTCTAAGGGAAAAAAATGGAAAAAGCGACGCGACTCTCTGGGTCACGAAATTTGCTGTACCTGTAAATAAAAATACGCCTTCCTTTTGTTGTTTTCCTCTGTATTTTTTGTGTTTGTAAATAATTTAATGCAATTTTTTTTAAAAAAATAACGGTAAATCTTTCATACTTGAAATTTGGCATATAGGCTCGCTAGTCACGTAGACGCTTACAGAGAAACAATTTTCCGAAATGCAACCCCTAAGGGGTGAAAATGGGCTGAAAGTTAGGAATTTATATAATCATTTCTAAACGTTATCCATTTATCCGTGAATAGCGAACAGATTTTGATGATTGCTTTTTTATTTTGCTGACTATATCTCAAAGCTGCTCCGATTTCTATTTAAAGAAAATATTCTACCTCTAAGGGTGGGAAATTAAGGGATAAATGCCGTAGACTACGTGGGCACTTGATGTAGGTTCCATAGATCTATTTGAACGCTTTTCACGGAAAAAATGGAAACCTACACTGTACAATGATTCCACAGGAAAAAAAATTATATTAAAATCAGGATAACGGTACAAAATTACATTGCATTGCTCTGAAAAGAGGGTATTTTATTAGTCACACTTTTAAAGTATACAAAATGGTTTATAAGTACGAGGGTAATTACAAAATCTTACCCCTTTCTTCGCGCGGTTGCAATGTATGATGTGACATAACTCTGCTTCTAAACTGCATATCAAGATAAAACATGCACCATTTTAAACTTGGACCCTAGTCCCAAAAAAAGTAAAAATCGCATCCAATTTTGTGCAGTAGTTTCTGCGTGATGCGCGTACAAACAGACGGAGTCTAACTAAAATTCAAAAGATCATTGTTTTGGCTTCTATTGATCTTATAAAGGCGCCTCGTATTGTTTTTTCTTCAATGTCTTATATTTGCAGATGTCAGCTAGTTACAATTTTATTATGAGCGTGTATATTTCATCACACGGCTTTAACGCATCATGGCGGCTGGTGTACATTGCGGTAAAGCAGCCGCAGTTTCCGTCTCACTTCATGCGATAGGCTGATTGAATTATTTTCTGAAATATAATTAATTGTCAATGTAAAGCTGTGTGCTCTCGGCTTTATAACCGACCCATGTCATCCCGTGGGTGTAAACAACAACTAAGGCAAAATATCTGGAGAAATTTTCATGGGGTTTTCTGGGACGAAAAATTAATCTAGGCTAGTCTTGTGTCTGGGGAAACGCATGTTTTCGAATTTTTATGTGGTTTTCTTTCGCACGCAAAATATGGTCTCTAATGTCACACGCTTCATCAAGCGGCCAAGGTGCAAGATTGACAATCACAGGTGTCCGAATTTCCGGGTTCGAATCCCGGTCGGATACAAAGGATTTTTAAATCAAGTTTTTGGTTGTTGTTTTTTGTGCTGAACCAAAAAGAATATTTTACTTTTGGCCGAAAACTCCGAGCAATGCTCGGTCACGCTATTATCTTATGTATACTTATTGCGTATATTATCCGAATTGTAATTGAATAGACACGACGTTGTAGAGAGACCAGCTGCTGTACGAATTAACTGTAAACTAGACCATCTCGATTCAACGTAAACCAATTTACTCGTCACTTGAATAGTTGAAATCAAATTACCTCTGAAAATTCGTTCTGTCTTTGACCCATAAATATCACAGACAACAATTTAAAAAAGACTATGAGTGAAATGAACTTATTAAACATTCACAAATATTGAAGTTTTGGTTACTCCCAGCAAATATATGAAATTGACGATCCTACTAGTGACCGGCAAGAATAATAAAATTGATCAGTAAATCATCATCGTCATCAACAGCCTATATACGTCCCCACTGCAGGGGCTCAGGCCTACTCTCATACAGAGAGTGTATGGGCCGTAGTCCACCACGCGGGACCAGTGCGGATCGGCGGACTTCACATGCCTGTTCAAGACATGCAGGCTTCCTGAAGATGTTTTCCTTCACCGTTAAGCAATCGGATAATGTACTTGAATTGAAAAACAACTCATAGGTACACGGCTGGATTCGAACCCGGAACCCTCAGATTGAGAGTCCGCGTCTTATCCACTGCGCCACCGACGCTTCACCGACGATCAGTAAATAGTGACACATAAATCGAGTTGAAAGCCAATTAAATATATCTGCAACACATCAGTCAGAGTAAATACACACTTGGTAAGCTGTAAAATCAAGTGGCGACCACGTACCGGGAAACGTATACCGGGCTGCCCCCTACTAGATGAGGACCGACGACCTGGTAAATGTCGCGGGGAGTCCCTGGATGCAGGTGGCTCGGGACCGGTCAATGTGGCGTACCATGGAGGAGGCATATGTCCAGAAGTGGACGTTTCCTGCAACAACATCGTTACTGCATTTATTTATTGAATATGTAAATACATGTAATTAATGATTCACTACACAGTATAAATAAATAAATAACTTTTAACTTAGATAAATAACTACAAATTAATAAACCAGTAACTACCCTACAACCTGTATTAATTTATAATAATTTCTAACTACTCACGTAAACAGACGTATTTTCCTAGGTTGTTAATTTTTTTTAACGAAATGTCCTAGAATAATCAAAGCTTGTTTGGCTAGATGGACGACTTCGTTTCTTTTTTTCTCCTATAATTTTCAATACTCGTTTTAAGCCAATGGCCAATTGGTCAACGCAATCGCGTGTTATGCGCCGTATTTTTAATTTATCTATTCCCGTCATATTCCCGTGGTTGATCCCCGTTTGACCATATACTGACCTAAGCTGGCTGGCTTTACCAACTATAGAAGTCATCCGAATTTTTTTCTAGTTCAATTCAATTCAAATAAAATCTTTATTGCACACACATACACACACAAAACAAAACAAAAAAGAACATATAAAGTACAATTAAGGCGGCCTTATCGCTAAGAGCGATCTCTTCCAAGCAACCTTGAGGCAGAAGAATCATATAATTAACAAGGGGTAAGTGGTGCTACATAAATAAATATAATGAATAAACAATACTAGTTATGCATGTTGTTCTTTCTGTAAATATCAGATATATATATATTACGTAATAATGGTTACGGACAAATAAACTTTTATTATTACAATTATTGTAAAGCTGTAACCACACGGCGGCATTTCTTATTTCACAGTGCAATCTTTGGCCGCTCTGCCATAACCGTCAATAGCCTTCGAATATTGCCCGAGATAGACATGAAAAGTCTCTCGAGCACATCTACGGCGCCCTGTATAAGAACAAAGTAGCGGAACAGAAGCCCCCTGTAGCTAGGAGCGCCAGAAAATGGTTTTAATCAGAATTACAGCTCACAGAGCAAATCTAATTTCGGAAACGCGCAGAGCGACTTCCACAAAATGCGGTTTGCCGAGCAAACTGGCTAGTGATGGGACGGAGTACTTATCGATAACGATAACTGTACTAGCATAATATCACTTATTCACCTAATCTCAAAAAAAATAATTTAATATTGATCTAAATATCTGATAAAGAAATATTAATCAAAAAGGTTTTAAATAAACCTTTTAAATTACGTCGATTTTTACGTTTTAGCAAAAAATATAATTGAAGGTCCAACTCCTAATCATAATTTCGCATTTATAACTTTATTATATATATAAATTACTACTGTCGTCTACATCTACAACACTAAAGGGATCTCTGTTCTCAAATGTCTGAGTCACAGACGGACTGCAAAAATGTAGATGAAGTGCAGTTCCATTGCAGTTTGCGTGCAATCGGCACTGCGTCGGAAAAATTAATCCGTCGTGAGACGCCTAAAGTATGTGAAACTTCTAAATTATTTTGTATAGATACTTGTAAATAAACGCCACAAATGTTCAAAAAATCCGGCTCGAAGGACCAAATTATTTGTTGAATAAAAAATGTTTTAAAATGTTTAATGTTATGTTAAATGTTTAATGTTGACTGTTGGTGAGTTTGAAGACAACTCCAGCACACCGCTAGCACCACGCATTTAAATCTAGGTTATTGTTTAAAGTCTAAACTAAGTAAGCAACTATTTAACTAACCTGCTGACTATGTACGTTACCCGTACAAAACTATAAATATGGAATCATCTAAAACAAACTATTCACATTGTCTAGTATCTTTGAAATAATTATTATTTTGATACAAATTAATTTCCACGCTACCATGCCAGTGCACCTCTGTGCGTTGCCACGCCAACAGCATTATCCGCCGCATTACAACGTAATTGAATGGCAGCAGTAACTGCATTTGAACCGCAATTTTACAACTGTCTTGTAGTCCGGTGCTTCGAATCCAACCAAATACTGAATCCAACTGTATAATCATCAGGCGTCATACTTAAAAATTCACTCAAAAAGAATTCATTAATCAGATAGTTGGATAGTTTTGAGAATATCGACACGTTCCCCTCACTAGCACGAAAGCAAAGAGACTGTACGTTTACATCCCTCGGCACCCCGCCCCGCCCCGCCCCGCCCGCGCGTCGGTTAGGAATTTGACTTGTACTAAACCTAATATTGCGTCTCACAGGCAGAGCCGGGGGCGAGCCCTAGCTACAACACTGGACGGTCTGTCACACGAAATCTAAGCTAGTCTAGTTTCCATACTTCAGTTGAGATAAAGATAGAAAAGACGAACGTCGAACGAACGATCCGTAGACGAACGAAGGTCACCCACATAGCTCGACGAGTCATTGAGCTGAAGTGGCAATGGGCAGGCCACATCGCTCGAAGAACCGATAACCGATGGGGAGTAAAGGTTCTCGAGTGGCGACCACGTACCGGGTAACGTCTACCAGGCCGTCCTCCTACTAGATGGACCGACGACCTGGTTAGAGTCGCAGGGAGTCGCTGGATGCAGGTGGCTCGGAACCGGTCGATGTGGCGTACCATGAGGGAGGCCTATATCCAGCAGTGGACGTTTCCCGGCTGATGATGATGAAAGATAGAGAACGGTATGGAAAACACTTGGAGCTGAAATGTCATCATCATTAACAGCCGGGAAAATTCAACTATTGAACCCCCGATCTCGAGACCCTTGCATCCAGCTTGCCGCGACCTTTACCAGGTCGTCATTCCATCTAGTAGAGGGCAGACCAGGTTACCAGTACGTGGTCGCCAATCGAAAACTCTGACTCCCTATCGATTATCCGTTCTTCCAGCGATGTGGCCTGCCCACTTCAGCTCACTGACTCGTAGCCGGTCCTGTCGAAGTTGGACCTACCTAGTTGAACGCTCTGTCCCAGGTACGAGCCCAAACGCAACCGATTTATCATGAGTAGTATACGACTCCTATGACCACCTCTCGACTCCATCATCAGGCCAGCTTGAGTACCATAACATGGATTGTCATCAGATTATTTGTCATCATCTTCTCCTCTCGTAAGAGAAAGGTTAGAAGATTAGACCAAAACAAACTTACACGTCCCCATATATGTCCCCACTGCAGGGGCTCAGCCCTTCTCTCCTACAGATAGTGTATGGGACATAGTACACCACGCAGGGCCAGTGCGGATTTCACACACACCTTTGAATTTCTTCTCAGGAGTGTGCAGGTTTCCTCACGATGTTTTCCTTCATCGAAAAGCCTATTGTATTTTTGTCATTTGTACATAAATAACAAACTGTAACTCATTGGTACGAGCCAGGATCGAACGCAGACCTCGATTGTTCAAGGACTGACGCTCTACCCAACTAAGCTACCATGGCTTTTTGTGACATTACAGGTTAAATAAAAGTTTGTAATAGTAAAAAGGGAGGACTTTTTGAAGTGAAGGTTAGAATATAAACATCCTCCTTTTCCAACACAAGGGCCGGAACTTCCAAAATGAAAATAAAAGTATTTCAGCAAATAATGGAACTATCACTAAGAGTATCACAATTTCCACGAGAAATTCAAAATACACAACTAAGTACAACTATTAAGTCTCTAACGTGCTGTACCTTTTTTATGTCCGGGACATTGCGGGACACTTAACCTCGGAAAAGTCCAAGGGATTACTGCATTAGTGATGGGACATGTCCCGATGAATTTTCATTTTTTTCTTCTCAGGTTTATACGTTAAACCCAGAAATGTAGATAACTTTGTTTCAGCGTATCCGTGTATCACAGCCGCGATAGCTCAGTTGGATAAAGCGTCAGTCCTTGAACAATCGAGTTTGAACATAGGCGTCAGGTTGCCTGCCTTTCGGTATTTTACAGGATACATTTTAGAGGAGCTATTTTTGTTCGGATTCGGAAACAAAACTCCTTTGGTATCCCAAACAGATCGGACTTTTTTCCGAGCTGTCATACTTTATTATTGATATAGCTCAGTTGGAATATATATAATGCAACTTTATAAAACTGCAATGTATCCTAAATCTGTACACAATTCATTTCGCTAGGTCGACCTAATTGTTTATCACTAGGAATGAGGTTCCTCACTAATTTACTTCATTATCTTCCCACCACTAACGAGACCGCCATTTTAGTTTTATAGTGCAGAGAGAGGTTTTTAATTTGTCTAGCAAATTGCACTTTTGTAGTGAGCCGTCACAAACGGTTGGCGCTGAGGGATTCCGTACAAATAAAACGGGTAAATAGCCTTGTCGTATTACAAATGGTCCACACTTACACGGACAAGTCTGCAGTTTTCCAGTTTTTTTTCTTTAATGTAAGATTCCTGTTGTCAAAGCGCCCATACAAACGTAGCACCGTCATATTTTGAGTAAGAAGCGATGAAAGCCAATGAAATTTTCAAGACACAATCTAGAATTAAGTATCTGTGTCTGTGGTGAGTCAGATTTTCGTTAAAGTATAAACTTTCAGAGTTACAAGGCATCAAAGTATTGTATTTTTCGGTAATAAAAAGCCCCAACTTTGAACCTGTTTTACAAGAGTATGAATCAAGTTAGAACAATTTGGAAAAACCACCGAAATCCGAAATTTTATTAATATATTGAAGAAATCGGTAATAATAAAAGAAGCGTCGGTGGCGCAGTGGATAAGGCGCGGACTCTCAATCTGAGGGTACCGGGTTCGAATCCAGCCGTGTACCTATGAGTTGTTTTTCAATTCAAGTACATTATCCGATTGCTTAACGGTGAAGGAAAACATTGTGAGGAAACCTGCATGTCTTGAACAGGCATGTGAAGTCCGCCAATCCGCACTGGTCCCGCGTGGTGGACTACGGCCCATACACTCTCTGTAGGAGAGTAGGCCTGAGCCGCTGCAGTGGGGACGTATATAGGCTGTTGATGTTGTTGATGATGATGATTTACTGATCAATTTTATTATTCTTGCCGGTCACTGGTAGGATCGTCAATATCATATATTTGCTGGGAGTAACCAAAACTTCAATATTTGTGAATGTTTAATAAGTTCATTTCACTCATAGTCTTTTTTAAATTGTTGTCTGTGATATTTATGGGTCAAAGACAGAACGAATTTTCAGAGGTAATTTGATTTCAACTATTCAAGTGACGAGTAAATTGGTTTACTGGGCCCGCGTGGTGGACTATGGCCCATACACTCTCTGTAGGAGAGTAGGCCTGAGCCCCTCCAGTGGGGACATGTATAGGCTGGTGATGATGATTGAAGAAATGGCTACATAATATACTGTATCCTTCAAATGATCACTGGACTACGAAACATCCAAATAACGGGTGGATAACTTCGCGTAGTGTATGCTGTCTCACCGTACGCGCTCGGGTAGGATAGGGCTCGGAGAGGGACAGCTAGAAAACAATGCAACCTTGAACGCGGCCACGTGCTCTAAACAGACAATTCTCTTAAGGCGAGTCCTTTCTTCTCATTTTCCATACAAGTTACTGTTCCCATAATCTTTTTAAATACGATAAATTTTTAAATGAATTTGATATGGAAAAATAAACAAAAAAATTAGGTATCCGCGAAATGAGTTTCAAAATTTTTGGACTTCAATAAGTACTTTATTTTTAAATCTGAAATTAAATTAAATTTCGCCAGTGCTACGCATGTGTGAGTGCACACATGCGTGGCACAGAGTTTTGAGCTCCGCCCCTACCCTGTACACATACAGACTTGATGAGAGAGACCGCTTTATACATAAGAAAAGACCAAAAAAATATTTGAAAGCTAACACCACGCTAACACACGTTGCCGTTCCGTGCGTGGACCTCGCTCTCTCCTTTTAATTTGCTTTAAAAAGGGACAGAAGAAATAATCGATAATTCCTGAACAAGACCTGTCAGTTTTATTACTATGTACTAAGGAGTCGTATAATATATCAAAAAAAGCCTATAGAAAATTCCGCAATGATATACGAGTATGTCTATCTCCTAACAATAATATTACAACAAGGACATAACCGCGTTTGCGAACGCACCCACTCTTGACACCTGCTGGCTGTCAATTGTCATCCGTCGCTGACGTCGAGATCGAGAACTCAGTATTTATTCCATCAGGTTATGGGCCTATTTGGAATCCGTAAAAATAATTAGTTAAACAGTGAGTCGCGGAGTGTGTTCTCTGATTTTTAGGGCAGCCCTTTTTGGCATCAAAATGGCTATATCCAACGTGCAAATTGAAAAGATGCAAGGACGTGAGAACTATATAACATCTAAAAGTTTGCTGTACAAACGTATGTAGAGCACAAGAGCCTTCCAATGGCGTGGAAACAATTGATGCCGCCGATTACATTAAAATTAAGCTCTTACAAGCTTCAGTTTTTATTACAAAACAGCATCGTAAAACTACCCCGAGAAAAACGTTGTTACAACTGTAATGAGTTTGGTTATTTTAGCAAAAACTGCAATTATAAAAAGAAAACAAATGAAGGTAAAGTTTTTGCAGCAGCCTCTGAAAATGTGAATAGTAAGGAATGGTATGTGGATTCTGGAGCATCTTCACATATGACTAACTCTTCCGACTTGATGTACAGTACCCGGGCACCTCTGATTAGACAAATAATGGTTGCCAATAATTCATCAGTCGCCGTGCTGAAGATGGGTAATGTAGACCTGGATTTTTATGGAAAAAATAATAAAATAAATCACATAGAGGTGAGAAATATTTTATACATTACTGAACTGAGTACTAACTTGTTATCAGTTAGTCAGTTGGTAAAGAATGTCTGTCAAGAAATTTTTTAATACTCGGGATGTGAGATTTTTGAATACAAACAAACAGTTAGTTGCAAGCAAGATTAACTAATTGAATACAATTCAAAGAAATGCACTTGTTACTTCATCCAAGACTGAATGTCTGGATACATGGCATCGAAGAATGGGCCATTTAAATTACAAAGAATTATTGAATTTAAATGAAGGTAACAATAAGTGTGCTGTGCTGAAGATAAGCATCAGTTACATAGAACGAGTGTAATGGTAGCTGATGTACTAACCAAGGGAATTCCTCAACTGAAGCTGGCGAGCTGCTCACATCAGATGGGTTTATGTCCTAGAGGGGATGTTGTGAGGACAACCGCGTTCATAAGTTAATATATACTTATTGTATGTAAAGTATGTATTATTATTATTGATATATATTAGTTTGTTTTATGTATCTCTTATGTAATTGTTTATTATATTTATTATATCGTTCACACCTAACTGCCCTCCTCTCTTCACTATTTCTCCTTGACCTAGGACTGCAGTAAGAAATTTCTTTTAGATATAAGCTGTTCCTTTTGTATATATTTTTATGTTTATGTGTTATGTAAATATTTTCTGTGTAAAAAAAACTGTTTAAATAAAAATAAATTAATCAACTGAGTATTTTATTCCATCAAATAACCCACAGCTATAATTTTTAGGATTCCATAGTCAAACATGGAACCCTTATAGTTTCCCTGTCTGTTTGTCCGTGGCTCAACTCAGAGACTTACTACTAGTACTACTGTATTTTATATTTTTGTTACCTCAGAACTTTGGACTGTGTGAACTGATTTTAATGATGCTTTTTTATTTAAAAGCCAGTGCTTTTGATGACAACTGATGCTTATCGATATTGATTCAGCAGTTTTAAAAGAAAATGAACAAATAACAAATATGTACTCAGATCTACATCTAAGGGTGGACATTTTAGGGGATGAATGCTGCGGACATTTAGGGCAATTGAAGTTAGTTTGATCAATAAAGTTGTAGTGATTCACGCATCATCAGCCAGGACACGTCCACTGCTGGACATAGGCCTCCTCCATGGCATGCTACAATGGCCGGTCCCTGTAGACCAACAACATCAAGTACATTCGAAAAGAAAAGAAAAAAATTCCCGAGCCACTTGCATCTAGTGACGACCTTTCCTAGTACATCCCATCTGTCATCGATTCTTCAAGCGATGTGACCTGCCCATTGCCACTTCAGCTCACTGACTTGGCGAGCTATGTCGGTGACATTAGTTCGTTTATGGATTTACTAATTCTTGATTTTATTTTATTAATCCTTTTCAAAGCTTTTAGTTTCTGTTTTGCCATACAATATTTGAACTTATTTTTCAATCTAACCTCCTCCATGGCCTATTGGCTGAATGTTGGACAAACAACCCAGAGGCCCCGTGTTCAATTCCTAGTGGAAGTTACCAATCAGTACTCAGTTTATTTGGTAATTATAGAAGGGCATTTTTCTATGTCCGCCTAGCTAACTACCACCATGTTACCAAAGTCAGCCGCTAAATAGCAGTGTCAATAGCACTGTTGTGTTCCAATATTAAAGGTAGCAGAGCTATCGCCTCATTAGTATAATAATTATTATTATTGTTAAATTGTTTTTCTTTTGGGTTTTTTTATCACTTTGCAATAAATGATTATTATTATACTATTATTAGCTGTAGTCTTTATAGCTTGTTTTGTCATACAATCTTCAAAATCATTTTTCACGCCGTAGGGGTTTAATTTGATTTAAAATTTTAAACAGAAAGTGTCTAAGTTGTACAAGAAGCCTATCTGCAAAATTTGTAGTTTTAGTTGTAAGTTATGTGTTAGGAAGCTACTTGCAAAATTTCAGGTTTGTAGCGTTTATGGTTTCGAAGATATTGTGATGAGTCAGTCAGTCTGTGAGTGAGTGATATTTGACTTAATCTTAGTGATTTTATAAATTGATTGATATTTCAAATGATAAGGATATTGCTCAAGTTGCTTGCCCATGAAAACCGTTCTCACTTCAAATTCTATACATATTGTTACATGTTCTCTTTGCGGATCGAGTTTCTTACTGAAGTGGTTTGTGCTGGAATCAGTCAGTCATTGAAGTCTTTCACATCTACAGATTATACACTTATACAGGTAGATTGTCAACAAGTCCACTGTTGGACATGACAATGTCAATCAATCACTACTGTCAATCGTACTTTACAAACGGACCGGTGATCGCAGTAAAATGTTTTTACATAGATAGTACTATCCATTTTCTACTTTTTAAGGTTCCGAAGATTTGATGAAAAAATGGAACCTTTGCGAAATTTCATTATGGTATCCATATACAAGGTCTTTATTTGTAAATTCTAAATTATATTACATTTTATACCGGATTTTGTGTAAATATTACAGAAAATATTAGTCAAGGTTGTTGAGTATATTTTTTGAGAAATCATCAAAAATCTTGATAAACTTAGTTATGGGGTCCGGAAAATGAACCTTATTTCAAGGTACGTAATAATAATAACAATGTGCGCGATTCCAACCTGCACTTTGCCCGTTCTTTACCTTTAGACGCCATTTACGACCCCCACGAGGCTACATAGGTAGTATTTTAATTTGAAATATACATATACGCAATAAATATATTTCATTATTTGTCTACGTGAGAAAGCACAGATAACATTGGCATGAATCATGTTGTACTGTGTAGGGCGCTAAGAAGCTAAGTATATGAATAAATGTATCATCATAAGTTACTTTGAAACAGAATTTCACAAATTTGAGCTTTACTGAAAGAGATTAGTAATATTTGCAAGGTTGACAGATCTATTTGCCGAGGCAAGCCCGACGCATCATAACAAATACAAGTGTATTCAATAATGACCCTTAATTACACTGATTAGGTCGTATTTACGACCACAATCAAACAGGTATGAGGTTTTCCGTTTTCAAACTTTTTCAGGCGACGTTGCCATACCGTGCGTATCGTCTCTAGTCGAAGTTTTTTATTTGTATGTTTTGGTTGTTTGAAATTTTAAAAACGCATTTCATATTTTTATTATAATAATAATTCGCTCAAAACAAAACAAAAATTGCAAACTTTAAAAAAATGAAGCGATGTTATTATGATCGACATGAGTACAGCGGTACATTGAAGAAGATAGTTTACTTGAAGTTAAATGTCCCTATAAGTACAGGGATGCTGTTCTAAGAGATGTACTAAAGAATGATAGAACATATTTCATAAATTATGATGAAGAAACTGGCTTATTCCTACCCAACAAAGAACATAATTATTATCATCAAATTCAGGGTCAATTTGCCAACAAAAGGTTATGTAACTTTGTTGCATGGACACCTCACAGTGTTAGAATACTTGTGATTTTTAAGGATTAAAAATGGGCAGCTAATCTTGAAACCTTAACAAATTTTGATGTTGACAAATACATATCATATTTATTAAATAAGGTGTAGATGTAAATAAAAAACACATACTTATTCACTAGTTTTATTAACATATTTACATGGTTAACTATAATCATAATAATATTTACTCCTGATCAATAACATTTTAAAAAAGTTCCACTTCTTTAATTAGGGGATATTAAAAGTTAGTCAATGCACATGAAACTTGAAAATTTTTACTCGAAAGTGTGCGGAGGTAACATGGGATATGATCTAATATGGAATAGCCTTTTACTCTTTGAATTGCTCGCTCAACATGAATCCTTGCTCATACTATTGAAGTAGTTTGAAATACTTGATTGGGAGTAAACTGAGGGTAAATTGAGGTCAAAAAGGGTGGTATATTTACAGAAACTCCAGGTGGTATAAGGTCATTAATGAGGAATCCTTTGTCAGCTAACAAGTCCCCCGGTGCAAATTTTTCTAGCAGTTGGGAGTGTTTGACTATAGCTTTATCTTATGTTGAGCCTGGGTATAATTCACTACAATAGGTTACTACTATTAGGGGCTACACCAACAAGAGCTTTAAAGGTGTTTCTGTGTTTATAGTGACTGTAAGTAAATCTTTCATGGATTTTCTTGAAACAGCACAATATACTTCAGTGCAGTCGATCACCATCCGACAGTTTGTAAATTTAGAAAAGCAATTTGGTAAACATGTTTTATTTTTTGATTATGTAGGTATCTAACTCATCTACCCTTTGTATAAATATTGATGGAATATATGAATCCAACATAGTCACAGTTTGTTTACTGCATGCAAAACACACACTTAAGTCTGTGTGTGCCAAATTTAATCTGAGCTTAATCAATGTCATAAATATTTGATCTTCTTGGCTTATTCGGGTAAATTTCTGACCGCAATAATAGTTAATATCGATACCTTCAAATAATTCCATTAATGTAGTTAGTATCTCCTGGCTCGGAATGACAGTATAATATCTAATCAATTTTTCGTTGTTTTCAATTCTTTTTAAACACTGGCACTGTTTTGATGTTTTTTATGTCCAATTTTAGTTTGTCATTTTCAGACCTTAGCAAAGTATTTTCTGCTGCTATAATTACATCATTCTTAACTTCAACTATTTCTTCTGATGAAAAATTTTCTATGGGTATGTCGTCGTCAGGTTTCCTTTGGTTCTTCGGATGTGAGAGAAACTGAAATATTTTCCCCTTATTATGGCTAAATAGCACAGTAAAGTTTCTTCTGTCACCATCTTGAAAATGACAACTGCATATACGCGAGTGTTTGGAAGGCACCCTATCAGCCCTCCTGTAACAAACATGAAATAAATTTTAAGTAAATTCAGCACACATATAAACAAAAACCACAGTAAAACATAAAAATTCTTAGTAATAAAAATGGTATGTACTGACCTTATGTATTTGATCCATTTCTTTAAAATCTTTTGATTCTTGGGAAACGTAAAAACTTGCATTTATGCTTATCGTTATAGTGTTTACATCCGGGCGCAAAACACATCATTTTGAAGCTTTTTAACTATAAAATTTCCTTTTAAAACAGCAGCCAATTTTTACTCTATTTAGTATGAGAATGTCAATTGTCACTGTCAATAAGTTTGTTGGACCGCGCCATATTGAAAATGGAAATGCGACGTTGCCACATTTATAGATAGACAGCGTGGGCGGGACTACAAATGAAAGTATAGTCAACAATGAACATTAAGTACTCTACTTATGACCTATAATCGAATGGATTTACTAATGGATTGTTGATCTGGGTACGAGTCTAGGTTACAGGAATTCACCATAGCCGCTGTTTTTCCCATAATATTTTTAAATAATGGTCGTGGGTTACATTTAATATATTTAATATAAGTCTAGTGAAGTAAAGCGCCCGCGAAATGAATAATCATAACATATAATTCACGCATTGTCCCGATATTAGCGATTTGTCAAACAGCGCCGCCTTTTGGCAGGTTTGCGCGTAAAAAAGAGCACCGATTCCGTTAACCTCTTTTCTAATCAGTATATATTTCGTTAGTTTCATATATTTTAAAGGACAATAGATCAAAACCTTATGACGTAACATAAAACCTCCATATATTTTTCTTCTTTAGGTTAAGTTGTCCATTTTTGACAGATTGTGTAGTAGGAGAAGATAGAAATCGACGTAGTGATAAAATGTTGCGGTCTCGTGTTTTCATTCGGAGGGTGACATGTGCGACAACAGGACAGATTTACAGACGCAGGTTTGTTATCTATGGGTAATTATGCGAAATTTTTGCTATTCTATTTTTGTGTAACCAAGATTTGACACTTTTTAATAAAATACACGTATATTTTCAATTTTTAATTATATACTGTTTTGTTTATTAATTTTTATCCATTCCTAATTTTGTTTTAAAATTTGCAGGAAATGTATGTATTCCACTAAAGAAATGCTTGTAGTAATTTATGTACTTATTGTATAATGAATTTTGCACTTGGCCTTCATTTCACTTAGTGGTAAGCGACGATTAAGCCTTTGAATGGAAAGCGTGATCACCCACCACAAACTAATGAGGCGCTCACTGTGCTATCTATTATACATGAACACAACAGTGCTATTAACACTGATTTTTGGTTGCAGACTTAGGTAACATGGTGGTAGCCAGGCGGACATAGAAAATACCACCAACCAAACCGAATACCGGACCGAATAGGTACCGGTTGAAAGATTCAGTTGAATAAATTCTGAAGACCGCGAAAGAACGATAGTAATGAATTAAAGGGAATTTCCGGTAGAAGAAAGGAGGAAGACATACGAGTAATCAAGTTTCCTAACAGTATTCTCTTTGGAACTACCATATAACTTCCATCACAAAAGTTAATACGGAATATTTCACCTCGAAAAGGGTGACATCAATCAGAGATTCAAAAGAGAGAAAAAAGCGAGCATTAGCAAGTAAATTGTCCCATTAGGGGTGGACTAACGGCGTAATGTCCCGTAATTTGTAACGGGACACTTTAATTCTATTGCCCGGGATTAAATGACCGGGAAAAATTAAGTACGGCTTAGGTACGCTCGAGAGATGATGTGATGCGCGTGAGATGGTGGATTGAGATGCGTCAGTAAGGAATAAGACCGTTTAAACTGAAAAGACATCATATACATCATCAGCTGGGTAACATTTACAGCTGACAATATGCGTGACCCATGCGGACGCCATGCTGTCGTGATCCGTCCCGAGCCGCATGCACCCACCGACTCTCAGCAACCTTTACCAATACGCGGAACTGCTACCACTGCTATATATGTCCCCACTGCAGGGGGTCTGGGGCTCTATTTTAGATTCGCTCGTGTGACATAGCTTCGTCGCACACGACTTAAGTCACGATCGACTACAAGTCGCATGAAAACAGGTTTGACCGTATTTTTGAATCATTCGCCTCAGGTGTTGCCGATATAACTTTAAATGTTTAATTTTATCCGTTTTATGCAGAAAAATAAAAGAGTGGTCCCAACCACTCGTTGCAGAAGAGCGATAGACTAAACGTCATCGTCGAACACTGACATTACCACTTATTGACATTGACAGTAGGAACTGTTCTATGAATTTTCCGTTCCGTTTTCCTTGCATGAATTACCGGTTTTATTTTTCTGCGTAAAACGGATAAAATTAAACATTTTAAGTTATATTGGCATCACCTGAGGCGAATGATTCAAAAATACGGTCAAATCTGTTTTCATGCGATTCGTAGTCGATCGTGACTTAAGTCGTGAGCGACGAAGCTATGTCACACGAGCGAATCAAAAATACCCCAGACCTACTCTCCTACAGAGAGTGTATGGGACATAGTACACCACGCGGGACCAGTGCGGATTGGTAGACTTCACACACACCTTTGAATTTCTTCTCAGGAGGGTGCAGGTTTCCTCACGAAGTTTTCCTTCACCAAAAAGCCAATGGTAATGATTTTATTATTCGTAAATAAATTCCAAATAACAAATTGTAACTCATTGGTACGAGCCAGGGTCGAACGCAGACCTGGATTGTTCAAGGACTGACGCTCTAACCAACTGAGCTACCATGGCTTACGTTAAATATACAATCCCATAAAACGAGGAGGCTTCTATCAGGTTACAGCGTTGCCATGACAACCGCTCCTCAAGTGTCTAACGAACAGTAATCCAAGTTACAACTTAACTCGGATTATCTGCGAAATGTAAGTAATTAACGGGAATTCCTCCAACATACCGCCTTTAAAGTTGGAATTAAGTTATTTTAATTAAGTTCAAAGTTCTATGTTTGTTGGATAGGCGGGTATGGGTGATGGCAAGCAGTGGAATAATATCACAGATTTGCTACATGAGGATACATAGTCGTAGATTTTAAAGACAGTACCCACTAGATTTTCAACTTACGGTCTCACTTTCCCATTTCCCACAACAGATGAGAGTGAAAGGGTAAGCAACAGCGCGTCAAGTTGACCTTTGCAATAATCCTCTTCTAACAAATCAATCAAATATCACCCACCTTCCGTGGTCTAACGGCTACAAACAGACTGTCTGCAGATCCCAAGTTCAATTCCCAATGGACCTGTAAGTTTTTTTAAAGCAGGTCATTTTCTATTTCCGCCTAGCTAGGTTACCACTATATTTCCTAAATCTGTCGCCAAGCAGCAAATTTAATAGCACTATTATGTTCCGATATGAAAGCTAGCAGAGCCAGCTCCTCATTAGCTTGAGATTTCTGGGTGCTATCCAACGGGTCTATCGTCTCCTACCATCTGATATGAAGGCCAAGTGCAAAACGTTATACATTGCTTCGTGGATAGTGGAAGTCGTCTTTTAAAGGATCAATAGTTGAACCGGATGTCGGTAGCTTCGCTTGACCGTACGTATGTCAACACGGGTCCCCGCAGCGTCCCCTAATGAAAGACAAAGTAATAAACACACAGATTTATGTATGCCCCGCTGCACGCTGTACGCTGTACAGTGCCGGCGTAAAGTGCATATATTAAAGTGCACGTTTTAGTTCGTATGCGAGCCTCGTACCTCGCTGGCGGGTGTATTGCGGTCACTTATAGCGATGTTGAACAAGGATATCCAACAAAACCATTCCATTCTTTTTAGTGTTCCGTATCTTAAAAGGAGAAAAGGGTCTCTAATAGGATCATTTTATTGTCGTCTGTCTGTATATCTGTCAAGACCAATATTCTCAGGAACGCGTGGGGTATCAAGTTGAAATTAAAATGGAATACGCAAACCTGCAGTCAAAAATGAAGCGCATTGCGACTGTCTAAACCACATTCTTCGATGCAGAAGGAATCAAAACCTATATGGTACTTCCCATTGACCTAGAATCATGAAATTTGGCAAGAAGCAAGGTATTATAGAACAGCAATAGAAATAAATCTGAAAAGTATAATTTTTTAATTATATCTCATTAAATTCATACGGTTTCAAACTGTTCATGCTCTTGTCATTTATTTATATTTCAAAGTTTAAATTAATATCAATTGCTCGTGTTTGTCACCAGGCACCACTTACTCTTATGAAATATGATTTCCAGTATGTTAATTATTCATATTCTGTACGGAGCCCACTTGACCGATTTATAATGTATGATGGAACTTGTCCTTCATCTAACCTGACGGTAAGTGACGATGAAGCCGTTGGACAGTATGCGTTCGCACACAGAAACCTCAATCTAAGGCACTGCCTCTGCTCTGCTGAACACAACAGTGCTATTAGCACTAAAGTTTGGCAGCAGACTTAGGTAACAAGGTGTCAGCTAGCCAGGCGACAAAGAAAATACCACCACCCACCAAATCGAGTACCGACAGATGCATCTACTGGTAACCGAAATTAGGACCGTAAGTCCATGCGTGTAGCCAGTAGGCCACTTCCTCCGCCTGCGGTATGAAAGGTAGCACAGCTAGCTTCTCATCAGCTTGGGGCTTACCGTCATCAAACTTTTTTTAAAGACTATCGTATTTGTATAGTTCTCTGATAACAGAATACTATCTTTAGGCGGATTGGTGGAGGTTTAAAGTTATTACCGGCCTGCAGAGGTGAACACTGAGTCTGCAGGTTTTATTTCTACTCATAGATGTGGCTGTGATCCAGAGAGAAACATTATAAGATGAACCGATAACATGGTAAAGGCTCAGGCCTACTCTCCTACAGAGAGTGTATGGGAGTGTACTATACACAACGCGGGACCAGTGCGGATTGGTAGACATCACACACACCTTTGCATTTCTTCTCAGGAGTGTGCAGGTTTCCTCACGATGTTTTCCTTCACTGAAAAGCCAATGGTAATGATTTTTATCATTCGTACATAAATTCTAAATAACAAATAGAAACTCATTGATATGTACGAGCCAGGATCGAACCAAGAGCTCGTTGTTAAAGGACTGACGCTCTACCCAACTAAGCTACCATGGCTGGCCTTTGCGTAGACCGACGCATTAATTTTTCCACGAGGGGATTGGGTTATAATCGCAGTTAGATGTTGTTGATACGTTTTTATGACCCCTGGTACACACACAATAAATAAGCCTTAACATCCCCACAATAAATAAATAACAAAGCCCTATAGCAATTTTATGGCAATGAAGCTGTTTTACATAACCGCTAGTTGCTTTACTAAACAGCACCGTTCTGTAAAAAAAGCTGTACAATGACCTGCTGTATTGCAATTGTAGCGGTTTTGCAGAATGGCTTATCTTCAGTCGCAACTATGAGGAATTTGTGTTTACACTTAAATTGGAGTCAATTTCACTCATACTACTGATTAATTTTACGTTTATGCGGTACAGAGCCACGAGGGACAAAGCCCGATATTTCAATTTATGCTGTTTTACAAAACCATTTGTCATTGACCCGCTGCAATGACGAATGTAAAACGTTGCAATTACGCGCGCTGAACATCTTTCAGAGTGATTTTAAACCCTTATAGAGTATATTTTAATTGTAATTTGAATTACATTACATTAAATTTTAATAAAAAGTACCGATGCCTAGATGATTTAGATGTATTTCTTCCCTCCAGGTATTGTTACATCGCTGTGAATATGTTTTATAACTTTTTAAGCAAGCTTTTTTTATTTCATAACATCCTAACTATAGCACTGGAGTGAGAAATTTGTACAAGCCCCGACTTTTATGATTTTTTAACAACGGGTTTTGTTTGTAGAACTATTCAAAATACGGCGTGTTTGTCTAGCTTTATACTAACAAGTTGACAATAAAACAGGTTATTAACTATGAAACAGAGCTGTATTTGGGTGTGTGGTTGCAGTTTTATAATTACCCCGATTGAGAAGAATCAAATTATTTTGCTGCCTCCATGGCCTAATATCTAGGTCCCGGATTCGATTATCCGTGAGTGAACTTATCGGTACACGGTATAATTGGTGGTATGGCATTTTATATGTGCGCCTGGCTAGCTAGCAGCAGTTTTAATAGCACTGTTGTGTTCTGGTATGAAAGGTAGCAGAGCCAGCGCCTCTTTAATTTGAGGCTATTGGGTGCGCACGCTTAACATCCAACTAGATAAACAGTAATATACAAACCATATTATATATGTATGCCAAATTTCATCGTAATCTGTCGAGTCGTTTGTGCTTGATTGTGACACAAACATTCAAACTATAAAAACAATGTTCATTCGCAAACGTGATCTGCCTCTGAATTCAATTTGGTGGTGATTTCACACTTAGGACCAATGAGTTGGTGCCATATTGGGGGCTACAGTACAATAAATACTCAATTTTGTCTGTTATTAAAATAACTCCTGTTAAGTTCTTGTAACCACACGCCAATCACGAGTAGTTGTACACACAGGATGATGCTAAAACCTATTACCGCGACACAGGGTGTTCAGTTTCGTGAGGCCGTTAGCACCGCTTTAAGCCGTGTACACGGAGATAATATTTAAATTATTGTTTATACGATATTGTGTGTGGGAGTGCGCGTGCTAGATGTGGCTGCAATGATCGAGCGCGGTTGAGAGGGGAATCTGGGCGTGGTTGAGAAGGGATCCTGTTAATGTCTAACAAAGTCTAAGTCCACACTAATGTGGTAACTGCTAATGTAAGAACTCAACAGATTTTGATGAAATTTGCTAACGAAAGGCTGTGAATGACTAGGAAAGATGAAGGGATTTTAAAAATAACTATACAATATAAATATAATATATAAATAAATATAAAATATATATATAATAAATAAATAAATAAAATATATAAAAATAAATAGATTTTTATCACGAAATCCGTAAAATAAACAGAGTTCTTATGTGCGTAGTTTCTGAAGAAGTATGTAGGTACTAACTTTCTTACACGTTTTTGCTTCATTTTGTATAATTCACGCATTTCTTTCTTTCGGGATAGGGGCAGCCGTGAAAAGATTAAGATAAGAATAAGAATTCCCAAGAGATATCAATGCCTACTGGCTCAGATCTCCATTCTTCGGCCACATCAAGATGTATTCATTAAAATCTTTATTTCAGATATACACTTCTCATCAGAAAAATCGAAACACCTCTCAAATTAATGTTTTGTAAGGATTATCAGAACACCCTATGAAAATTTAATTTGAATGTACAACATTAACATTTGGATTTGAAAACCTCATGTTATTCACTATTAAACGACATTTGACATTTAATCCTAAATGTACACATTTTTCTGATAATCCTAACAAAACATAAACTTTCAAGGTGTTTACATTTTTCTGATGAGAAGTATATATCCATCTATATTCATTATTAGGAGCTTATTACTGGGTTAATGACTACTAATGACAATTATAAAGGTAACATAAGTTTATTTGCATCGAACATGGTGCATATGATGACATATGATGACAGTCAGATATTTTTAGCTGTCATATACAACATTTAGAGGAATGCAAAACATTTCAACAACATGGATTGAATTAATGAATTTACAGAACTATGCATATTGTTTTAGCACTGTTTATAAGCTTTCAATACTATCATCTTCACAACTGCTTTTTCAGCTTCAAGAAGCTTTTTTCCAATAGATAATCACTCAATTTACGCTCGAAAAAGATTCTCGTCAGTGTCAGACAATTGTCTCGGTAAAGTGTCTCTGAAGTCCAAGTTTATGGATGAAGTCACATCTACGTATCTTCTTAGAGATCCAGATAACTTTATCCCAGCAAATCCACTAGTTACCCCAGTTCACATTCAACCCGAATGATATTTTTTATTTGCTTATGCCATTCTTCGATCAATTCCTAATAAATTAGGAGTTATTGCATTAGTTATATCTATCTTAATTTTAGTTATTCTTCCTTTATTAAAAAAACCGTACATGTGGTATGAAAAAAAATTTCGTAGCGTGCTGCCACATCCAGCATCTATACAAGCGCGCGGTCGTTATGCAGGATCACGTCCCCGATGTAAACTGCTCGCTGTCTTTTACGACCGCCCGAGGATATTTTTATATACGAGTTTATACGAGCAAGAGCGTGTTGCCGGGACGGACGCTCGGATACTTGCAGCTAAGACACTTGCAGCTCAGATACTTGCACCTCAGATACTGTTTGCTCAGGTACTTGCAGCTCAGGTAACGTACATCTAAACCGTTAGCAGTTTAGTTGCTTGTAGCTCAGTTGCTTGGAACTCAGATACTTTCAGCTCAGGTAGCGTACATCTAAACCACAATCTTGCTTGATGATGCAGATGCTTGTAGCTCAGCTGCTTGGAACTCAGCTACTTGTAGCTCAGATACTTTCAGGTCATGTAACGTACATCTAAACCGCTAGCAGTTTAGTTGCTTTTGGCTCAGCTACTTGTATCTCAGATACTTTCAGCTCAGGTAACGTACATCTCAGCTGCTAGCGATTTAGCTGCTTGTTGCTCAGCTGCTTGGAACTCAGATACTTTCAGCTCAGGTAACGTACATTTAAATCGCTAGCAGTTTAGTTGCTTGTAGCTCAGCTGCTTGGAACTCAGATACTTGTATCTCAGATACTTGGGGCTCATGGTCACGTATTTGCAGCTTACATAATTGCTGCTTAGCTTAGAGTTTAACTTACTTGCAACTCAGCTATTTGACCTCAAAGTTCCTGCGCTGAAGTCAGCTAAGCTTTAAGTAGCTGACCACTGTAGCTAACCAGTATGCTTTATATGTTTGACCCACATAGCATATGTCCAGACTTAAGAATCAAATTTAGTCCACACAAGTGGCCCCCGATACTCAAGGTGTGGCTAACAACCGTATTAGATATAATTTTCACCGATCTAGTCTAGACCAATTTTAAACGAGACAATTCTGACATATCACGATTTTCTTACTATACATACATACTACGTGTGTCAAATCGAGTTATATATTACTAGCTTCCGCCCGCGACTTTGTCCGCGTGTACTTCAGGATGTATTCTACTTATTCGATAGACACAGGTGACGTATATGACAAATTATTTTACAGCATAAGGTACAAAATAGTGTTGATTCTGTTACGTAGTCTAATAGTTTACAGAAACAAAATAAATTTCAATATCTGACGTAGTACATTCAAATAGTTTTCACACTAATATTATAAACACGAAAGTTTGTATATACGAATTTACATATTCTATGGTCGGTTGCTAGGCAACGCGTTTTTGTTATGCCAAAATTGCCCATGTAATCCCACTAATATTATGAGTGTGATTTTGTACAATTTACACAATATGTCTTTATAAATTATAGCCTATATGTTATTCTGATGTATAAGCTATATTATTGTAAAGTTTCATTCAAATCCATTCAGTAGCTTTTCCGTGAAAGCGTCACAAACATCTAAACATCCAAACATCAAAACTTTCACACTTATAATATTAGTAGGATCTATAGGATCTACTAGGTTGATCATTAAGTTTTTTGGAAACGCAATGAAACTTTAGGAAAAGTAAATTGTATTTATCAACCGACCGAAAAGGAGGAGGTTCTCAATTGGACTGTATGTTTTTTACGGGACGGACGGAACGGGACCCTATTACTAAGACACCGCTGTCCGTCTGTCTGAACGTCGGTATCTCATGAACCGTGATAGTTAGACAGTCGAAATTTTCACAGATGATGTATTTCTGTTGCCGCTATAACAACAACTAAAAATCAGAATAAAATAAATATTTAAGGGGGCTCACATACAACAGACATGATTTTTGTGTGTGTCGTTTTTATAGATAATGGTACGGAACCCTGCGTGTGCGAGTCAGACTCTCAGTTATCTGAGAACTTTCGACTGGGTGAACCAATTACGATGATTCTTTTTTTGTTTGCTAGACGGTGCTTCTCGTGTGGTCTCATTTTGGTCCAGTTCTGACAATGGCATCCATTAGAAAACCATATAAGTCTCAAATTTGCTGTAGACTTTTAGGGCAATTGAAGTCGGTTTTTAAGTCTTTTGAAGGCGTTTTAAATCGAACTTTTAAAACGCAATTCACAGTGTATTCTTGAAAAACAAGCGAAGTAGGCCGCTAGTGCACACCGCCTCACCGTCACACCGTCGACGCAGGTGCTTTTTGGGTGAGTAAAAAGATGAAAATCACACAGCTACGGAGAATATGATAGGCGCTTCATCATATAAAACCCTCAGTTCGTATAACAGTACCAGCAACATCAGATCTTTGGAGGGAAATATTTACCAACCGCACGGAGTTCAAGTTTCTACATTTAGAGTACATTTCATTTTTCCGGCACTTCAAAAAAGGTTCAAAAAATATTGGTTGTAATTTTAAATACTTTCTTTCTGGCTTTATATTCACGAATGAATTATGGACTTGAAAAAAATTGATTCCAATTCCAAAGTATTATTTTAAGAAGTATTTATATCGGATTTGGAATTTCGGCTTGTTAACAATGATGGCTGTCTGTGTAATCCGGTATATTAGTTCCATATTTATTTTTTCACAATGATGTTGTTACTTGTAAGTATAGTATACTTAACTGACTATTTACAAGTGTTCCCACTGCAGGGGCTCAGGCCTACTCTCCTACAGAGAGTGCATGGGACATAGTACACCACGCGGCACCAGTGCGGATTGGTAGACTTCACACACACCTTTGAATTTCTCCTCAGGAGTGTGCAAATTTCCTCACCATGTTTTCCTTCACCGAAAAGCCAATGGTTTTTAGAATTCGTACATAAATAACAAATTGGAACGAGCCGGGATCGAACCCTGACCTCGATTGTAATGTCTAAAATTACCTGTTGTTAACTTTAATCATTATATATTTTGATATATTTAGGGTGAAAATATTACAGTAAAATCAGATATATATTATATTCGCCGAACAGTGCAATCAGCGTTCGTTGCATCACAAGCGAAAGCTCGAAGTCCCTTTCGTGTTCTATAAGAAGGACATTTCACAACCTCCGAGCGGACTCCGGAAGGAAATAAAGTATCATTACAACATCGTTGTCATCGTATTATGATTTTCACTGACAAAAGCGGAACGCTGTCTGATAATGTATAATAGAATTATACAATCATTGTCCAATGGTTAGGTACAATCGCTTCGTGATAAATTGTCGTGATAAACTGAATCTATTTTCGTTTATCTGTGCCGCGAGGCAGTGTGGTATCGGGTTTAGATTAGGACCGGACCGGACCGGACCATCTTGCTATTGTATCGCGCCTATGAACTCTTCGCTTTGATTGACTCCCGCGCAGGATCATTCTGAGATCGGTTACGATTTGTTAGCGCCTGGACAGTACAATCTTCCGACATGGGCTTTCTCTGCAGCGCGAACCGAACCAGAAGTAGGCGGACTTTATGATTTGCTGTAGGCACTTAGTCATAGCTCTGCAAATACTAAATAAGCATATATTGAGAAGTGTGACTGTGAAACCTGAAAAATGTGAGAATGTGAGAACCCCTCCCGTTACCTTCCAAGTATTCAAAATTAAAAATCTGAAGTAATCATAGAATACAGGAATGTATATATGTATATATAAATATGACAGGAAAACCTACGTGAATTCTCCATCTAATAATAGTCGTGGTGTCTCAGTTGGGTAGAGCGTCAGTCCTTGAACAATCGAGGTCTGGGTTCGATCCTGGCTCGTACCAATGAGTTACAATTTGTTATTTGGAATTTATGTACGAATGACAAAAATCATTACCATTTGCTTTTTGGTGAAGGAAAACATCGTTAAGAAACCTGCACACTCCTGAGAAGAAATTCAATGGTGTGTGTGAAGTCTACCGATCCGCACTGGTCCCGCGTGGTGGACTGTGTCCCATACACTCTCTGTAGGAGAGTAGGCCTGAGACACTGCAGTGGGGACGTATATAGGCTGTTGATGATGATGATGAATATACTTTTTTGTGAAATCATCAAAAAACCTCGTTATGCGATTGCAAGAATGACCTTTATTTCAAGATAATAACATCTGTACGTTTCTTTCCATCGTTCGGAACCCTCGGTGCGCGAGACCTACTCGCACTTGGCCAGGTTTTTACCCGACTGAGCCAGAAGGAAGATTATGTTTATCGAGAGTGTGTATGTATAATTGTTTGGCACGCTCTGGGTGGATTTTAACTTGAGTGGTGTCGTTAGATTCGTATTTACTGTGAGAGTGACGTGACACTCATCATCATCAGCCAGGAAATGTTCATTGCTGGACATAGGCGTACAATGAACGCCACACCGACCGGCCCCGAGCCACCTGCATCCAGCGACTCCCCGCAACCGTTCCATCTAATAGGGGACCGGCCCGGTAGACGTTTCCCGGTACGTGATCGCCACTCGAGAACTCTTACAACCCATCGGTTATCGGTTCTTCGAGCGATGTGGCTTGCTCATTGCCACCTCAGCTCACTGACTCGTCGAGCTATATCGGTGACCTTAGTTCATCTACGGGTTTCCTCGTAGTGACACTGCAAGAGTGACGTATATAACAAAATCATAAAAATTTAAAAAATACGCAGTCTGATTTGTTAAAATTTACTTTTCATTCACTTGTTATATATCTCGTTGCGTGACTAGGAAGGCATTGCACTGCGATACAAATCTAAGATGGCGGAGTGTTCACATACGAGTAGTCATTAATTTGTAGCCTGGAGACTACAATTGACGTGGATATGCAACACGAACGAAGTGATGTAATTGTTATGTATTGTTACCGGCAATAACATCCGGTGCAAGGGCTACCAGCGACATCTATATGAAGAGGCATAACAAGCATCTACAGAAGGTGCCCGGAACGACTTCACATCAAATTAAGTTAATACAAGTTACTCGGATACGTGACTGAACGATATTTACATTTAGTCATAAATGTTTAAACAATAACTACGTTTGTATTTTGATATTGTATACTTGATTCTATGATTTATTAACGAGAAAGATAAATATTGTATAATATGTCGTAGTCAATTACTTCCGGCGAGAAGGCGATGCACGCTGCCTCAACCAGCACGGTTTATCTAATTTATTGGAATAATTATGTATTTAAATAATGTGAGCCTTTAGTAACAAATATTGTATTTAATTATCCATTCTGGAATTTCAGTATTAACGTAATTGGTTATAGGGATTAATTAATATTGTATAACTGTGCCTGTTTTGATTCACGAAGTTGTTGTTTTTGATGTAGGAACTGACGATGGTGGTAGCTATGAGGATCGTAGTATAAAACTGATGAACACTCATTTTGTAAACCATTCCTGTTGTGAATTTTGTTGAAATAGTACTAGTAAACGTTACTCTGCCCGACTGTGTGTTGAGAATATATTGAAGAATATACAATTATACATGCCTGATGGATTGAATCAACTGAGAGTTTCATTACTGAAAATACTGATGCACACTCAATGTTCCTCTATGTAAAATCTCAGAAGTGGGATGAGAGAAGATGTCTGACCTATACGCTCTGAGTACTGTGACGACATAAGAGGAAACATTACGAAGAGAAATTACGAGAAAACGCAATGAACTGCATACAGACAAAAGGGAAACGACTACTTGTTTTTCTATCAATTCTGACGACGAGCTGATACTGTGTACAAGAAAAACTGCCCGTGGTTCTCTAGAAGATGTGGTTTAAGAACAGATTATGTAGAAGAGTACACATGGAGATATCGTTGCTCGGAAACTACAGACACGTAAAAACTACTCTCATGATCTACTGCGCGTGTCGCTGGCACGTCTGAGGCACGAGGCAAAGAAGTGCAGGCTGCAGCAGTGCTCCGAGTGCTGGCATTCACCGAGTACATCGCAAATATATTTTGAGGTGGGTCGTGTTATGCTCATTATTTCTGATAGCGTGTGATACAGGTAGAAAATCGATATTCTTACGTTTGAAGAAAGCGTGCGTGTTGCAATCAAACCATTTTGTACTTTTTAACAAGGGTGAATAGAGCTTTTTTACTAGAATGCCAACATGTGTGAACAAGTCATTGAACGAGTAAATTAGGGTGAATAGAACTGTGTGGCTTATATGATGGCTGTGTGATCAAGTCATTGTATGCAGAAGAAACAAGGGGAATTAAAATAGGTGACTAAAATGACAGCTGAGTGATCAAGTCATTGAACGAGTAAATAAGTGTGAATAGAACTGTGTGGCTTTATATGACGGCTGGGTGATCAAGTCATTGTATGCAGAAGAAACAAGGGGAATAAAACTAGGTGACTAAAATGACAGCTGAGTGATCAAGTCATTGAACGAGTAAATGAGTGTGAATAGAAATGTGTGGCTTTATATGACGGCTGGGTGATCAAGTCAAAAAAAAAGGGAGAATGCCAAGCTGTGTGTTCGTCACCTGTGAATGACTACCTGAACCGATTTATGTTGAGAAATTATTCATTTGTGTAACAGTTTTAAAAATAAGTGTATCAAATGTTCCTGTAACAGTTTACTTTGCGAAATATGTTTTGCTTCAGGATCATCCTGGTGGTGCTGCAGAGCTCAAGGGTGGTGAGAGCCGTGGGACACGGCTCATGCAGGATGGCCGAGTGTTACCGGCAATAACATCCGGTGCAAGGGCTACCAGCGACATCTATATGAAGAGGCATAACAAGCATCTACAGAAGGTGCCCGGAACGACTTCACATCAAATTAAGTTAATACAAGTTACTCGGATACGTGACTGAACGATATTTACATTTAGTCATAAATGTTTAAACAATAACTACGTTTGTATTTTGATATTGTATACTTGATTCTATGATTTATTAACGAGAAAGATAAATATTGTATAATATGTCGTAGTCAATTACTTCCGGCGAGAAGGCGATGCACGCTGCCTCAACCAGCACGGTTTATCTAATTTATTGGAATAATTATGTATTTAAATAATGTGAGCCTTTAGTAACAAATATTGTATTTAATTATCCATTCTGGAATTTCAGTATTAACGTAATTGGTTATAGGGATTAATTAATATTGTATAACTGTGCCTGTTTTGATTCACGAAGTTGTTGTTTTTGATGTAGGAACTGACGATGGTGGTAGCTATGAGGATCGTAGTATAAAACTGATGAACACTCATTTTGTAAACCATTCCTGTTGTGAATTTTGTTGAAATAGTACTAGTAAACGTTACTCTGCCCGACTGTGTGTTGAGAATATATTGAAGAATATACAATTATACATGCCTGATGGATTGAATCAACTGAGAGTTTCATTACTGAAAATACTGATGCACACTCAATGTTCCTCTATGTAAAAGTATGAATAATAAATGAGAGAGAAAACTAGAACAAAATATTCCAAAGTCTAGACTTAGGGCATTAGGACATATGCGCGGGACATTTTTTTTAAATTTACGCTCTATGGTAAGCTCACCCATCAAAAGCCTAAAACACATCTGTACACAATAGTGCTATTAACACTGCAGTTTGGTGGCAGACTTAGCTAACATGGTGAAAGCTACACAGGGGAATATAAAAAATTCAATACTACCAACCAAACTGAGTACCGATAGATACCACTGGGAATCGAACCCGCGACCTCCGCATTGTAAGTCCAGCCTTTAGCCATTAGGGCTACGGAGATGGTTAAAAATGTAACGTTTCTTTCTGTGTCATTGGTTGTGTTGTTGAGAGTTCGAAGGGTAACAAACAAATAGTCCAACATATTACTCAACTGAAACTCGCATTCGAATTTCAAAATGTATTATGATTAATAATTACTTGTGTCTGCTCTATGTTTAATGTTAGAAATAACAATACTTATTGCACAACTTAGAAATCATTTAAATCACTAGTAAAGTTAGCCATAAAGATTTACCTCCTACACAATTTGTCAATGAACAACTCAGATACAACTATGTCTAAACAAGCGTTCATTGAAATTCCTTAACAAACCTCTTCAAAAGATGTTAACTCTTTAGTGCGACAAGGTTTCAATTGTAAACAACAAATTGAGATACCACCTTGTTACAGTAACTGTGTAGCTCAACTTCTTCGTAATCCATTCAAATACTTCGTCCGGGCACTGCGACAAGGTGGCAACTTTGACAATATAGGAAGTACTTTCTATGAAAAGCGCGGCAAAGTGATAAATAACCATTACACAGCTTTGCAACTGTTATTTTAGTACTGGCTGTTGTAGTTGGCGGGCGAGTTCGAATTTAGAACGCTTTGTTTTTGAAGTATAGTTTTGAAAATAGAAGAGTTTGTATTTGGCTTTCTACTCTCTAAGTTTTCTAAACAAAAAGAAAATAAGAAAGGAGTATCTAGTTTTTTGATATAAAGTTTTAATTGAAACTTTTTGGTTTTATTAAAAGTTCTTGTGCGAGAATGTGATGTGAAACTTTTTTGAAAACTTTTTCTTTGAGTGGATATTTGTTTAAATTTTGGTAAGTTTTATTTCTAAATTTTATAATCATGACTGCGTATGTTTTTAGTGGAAAGAAAAAGTCATATCATATCAATCTGCATTAGTCCACTGTTGGACATGGGCCTCTCTCATAGACAGCTACGTCAGACTTTCCGACAAGTTTTGTGCTTTAATGACGCTTGGCAGCCGGATTGATCGCAGTAAGACGTTAATGCTCCATTTGTAGAAAGCGGCACCCTCCTGATATTTTTCCTTTATTTTATTACTTTACTAGTATATTACAATTACATGTCTATAAATAAATAAAAATTGAGATCAAACTATCGATTTTTACCGTTTATACGGTTTAAAGATCAGAAGTGGGACGGACGGACGAACAGCGTTGCGTTGGGCACGCTTTGGGTACTGAACCTTAAAAATAAAATTTATTTAATTCTGGAACTTAAACTTAAGTCTGGAACCTTCTTTAAAGTATGACAATACCTGTGCCAGGATCCAAAAACTGATTATATTTCAAATAAAGAACATACTAACATTACTTATTTCATATATACACTTAGCCAGTACTTGTACGTAAAAATCTTGAGTACGACAAAAGCGTAATCTTTTTCCTCGCAAAGTAACGAAACCCATTGCTTATTCACGTTTATCTTCAAAAGGCACTCGTAGAAATTAATAAATAAACAGTCATGTGTACACAATATTACATGCAAATCAGTTTATTCTCACACGCGCGGGAAAACAATGCCCGTTTCCATGGCGACGACAAAATGGCTGCCGAGGTTCGTTCGATGAACGAAATCAAGCAAGACAATACCGTGAGAAAGGGTTTTTTATTTATTAATTGATTCGCTGACAGAACAATTGTTGGTTTGTTTCAAATTATCGTGGACAAATCTCATGAAGGGTTGTGGTTTTTCGTTACAAAAAAACTACCTCAAAAACAGGATCGATGTTCAAAGCGCTTCGATTCCAACTCGACTTTCATTCTTTATTCGAATTTATTATATCAAACGATTTTAACTTAAGAAGGTACTGCACGATTATTATTTTCAATTAACATTATCCCTCTCCTATTGCTTCCATACTAAATTTCTGTTGCCATAATCTTTTAAAATAGAATATCTGGCTTTGATAAACAATTACCTAAAAATAGGAGACGAAATTATAGTGTCGCGAAATAAATATCAAAAAGCTGGTTTTGATAAGTAATTACCTAAAAATAGGAGACGAAATTATTATTATAGTGTCGCGAAATAAATATCATTGATTTACAAGTTTACAGTTAGCTACAATAGCAGTTACGCAGCTAATGGTTCATAGATGGCGCTTTGAACAATAATCTAAAGTGTTTAAAATTAAAATTGTGATTCACTGTGAAGTTGTATGTTAATGATATTCATTTCGCGACATCACAATCTGGTGTACTATTTTTAGATAGTTACTACACGAATCCAGCTAATATATTTTGACAGATTATGGCAACATAAATTTAGTATGAAACTTTGATGAAGGTGGAACACTGCTTTTATGCACTGAATTAATTAAATGCATTGAAAGGACTTATTTAGGTTGGGTAAAATTTGATAAAAATTGCTACAACATACACTTCCAGGTCGAAAGTTCAAAATTACACAATATCACGAAATAACCTAAAAAATAGTCGTTAAATTTAAGTACTAATCCGTCACAAATACCTTAACCAAACAAAAAAAGCAAGCGGCACTTACCATATATTTTCCCATGGGTAACCTTACAATGGCCGGCCTCGACACATATAAAGCTATTGGATAAGACGTGCGTTACAAAAGGCAACTGTCTTCGGTTCCCACGTCTTTGTGGGACCTATAATTTTGACGTTTTTTATTGCGAATAAAAAGTGTAATCAAATTACACGGTATGTGGGTTATGGATTAGATGTTGGTGGTTTAAAAAAGATCATTACATTATTACACATCAGAGGCAGTCAGAGAATCTACGGTGGAACATGTCGATCCGATATTAAAGCCTTGTAAGTGCGAATGGTGCGATGCCAATCTTGCCTACAATCTGTTTAATGAGAGGGGAAGTCCATTTAATCTTGCTCCATCTTTCCGAAATGTGTCCTTCCTGTAGCTGACCACATGGTCTTTTGGGGTTAGATTTTTCTTGAAAGACATATCACTTGCGCGATTTATACTACTAGTAGCGCCATCTATTAACGCGAAGTAAAACTAAAGCTAAAATGGTTGTATTTAGACGCATTCGTTAGAGGATTGTTCGGTGCATAATATTTAACCTGATATAACCATATCTTTAAGACATCGAGTCCATAGTAAATACTCCTATCGCTAATGAACATCCTTACATCCTCATGGCTGGATGTCTTTTTAGGGTGCCGTGGTCACACAAGGAACCCTTATAGTTTCGCTCTGTCCGTCTGACTGTCCGCGGCTTAGCTCAGAGACCCTTACGACTAGAAAGCTGTAATTTGGTACGGGTATACATATTAATCACGCCGATAAAGTGGTAGAATATAATCTTGAAATATAATTTTTAAGAATAGCTCCCATACAAGTAACTTTGTGATGAAATATTTGTTATAGATATATAATGGGCACTTGGCCTTCATCTCACATGATGGTAAGTGACAATGAGGCGCTGGCTCTGCTACCATTCATACCGGAACACAGCAGTGCTATTAAAACTATTGTTTGGCGGCAAACTTAGATAACATGGTGGTAGCTAGCCAGGCGGTCATAGAAAATGCTCTACCACCAACCAATCTGAGTACCGACTGAACCACGAAGGCGGTAGAAAAATTTTCTGATTTCTTTTATTTCCTCAGGGCCGTGCAACCCTCTGAAGATGCTTGCCTTCCTTCTGCTAATCCTGCCCACAATGAGAAGTCAGGAGGTGTCCACACCAGCCACTCTGCTGGGACCTAAACACTACAACCACCATCCTTATGATGTTCAACAATACTTGCAAGAAGTGGAACCAACCAAGTAAGTATGTTTTACGGCTCTGTACCCAAAGGGTAACCAACGGGCACCTTTTACTGAGCCTCCGCGGTCCGGCCGTCGTCGCATATATGTAAAGGCTACCTGAGTTCAGAACCACCACCAATCTGAGATGCGGGAGGATCTACTAGCAGTCTTCCCAAAAATAGTTACCGTAAACCCTTCCGCTATTCAGATCAATGAACGATCTGGATTCGGGTATTAATTTCGGTGTACGGTTTAAGAAATTATATCTGAAAATGCTTCCGCTACTCAGAGTGCTAACGCACGCAAATCGGTTCGATCTGAATCGCGGGAGGAATTCATGTCCTATGCTTCCTGATTTCAGATCGTAAGCGGCAGGTGCCATAAGAGAGACAGATATATATCGTGCGCAACCCTTCTGTTGTTTGTTTTGATTTAAATTAGTTCCGTTACTGATGAATGCAGACAACGTTTACTTCCACAAATTTTTGTAGAATTTTTTATAAACGAGTTTGATGGAACATTCCTACAATTATAAAATGCATTTGCAAAGTTTAGTAAAACTCTGTGCCAGATTCACAATTTTAATCCGTCACTTGCATTAAACGAATGTCAAAATTATTTGAAAGCGCACAAACATCCGAACAAACTCACGAGTTAGTGCTAAACAAATTTCCTCGACGAGTCACGCGAAAAATAAAGGTACAACCAATTTCTGTAAGTAGACGCAAAAACAAAGGGGTTGGTAAAAAATCCAGAAATCGCATCGCCGCTGGAAAATGTAAAAGGTACACTTTATGTCTAAAAATATAAAGAAAAACATTCCTAATGCTTGATAACTTATAATTTTAATAAATTAATTGTGTACATTCTGTGAATTTCATTTTTATAAGGATTAATTAATTAATAATATACGCACATAATAACAGTGATCCCATACAAAAAAAACATCACTCTCTCCTCACCATTATTTAGGTACTAACGTACATCTGGTTTAAAAGTATTCTAAGTAGCGGTAGGGATTCATATCTTCAATGTTTCATACTGCGTTTGTAATCCCTCCCGCAGTACAGAACTAAACACGGGGTAGCATTTACAGTATCGAAATGTGAAATCGACCGTCGAAATTGCTACCGCATCCCAGAAGTATGGGGATTCTGAATACTGGAAGCATTTACATAAACGCGCCGTCGTCAGTCTTTTCGTCATCGCGCTGTATCTCATGATCCGTAATATGAAGACAGTTGAAATTTTCACCGAATGTGTATTTCTGTTGCCGCTATAACGACAACTAATAAAAATTAAATCGGTTATGCAATTTAACCGCAAAGTAAAATTTGTTTTTCTTGATAGACATATCACTTGCGCGATTTATGCTACTAGTAGCGCCATCTTGTAACGCGGGGCAAAACTAAATCGAAAATGGTTGTATTTATGCGCATTCGTTAGAGGATTGTTCGGTGCATAATATTTATGATTTTCAGTGTTTATACTATCCATATTCTGTACGAGGCCCTCAGTGCGTGGGTCTGACTCGTAATTGGCCAGAATTTACATAATTATTTGCGTATACATAAACGCCTAGAAGGTTAGTCCCGTATCAACCGAATATCACAAAAGCTAAGCATTAAAATAGAAGGCGTATGCAAAAAACTTATGTCGTAAGGTGTCTAAGGAAAAAGTTCAAGAGAAGGACAAATCATATACCTAAGTCATCGTCAGTAAACAGCCTTCAGCGATCACCAATCCACATGAAAGTGTATCAATAAGGAAGGCCCATAGAAATCACTATGTTACCTAAGTCTGATGCCAAACAGCAGTGTTAATAGCACTGTTGTGTTCCGGTATGAAAGGTAGCAGAGCTAGCGCCTTATTAGGGTGAGGCTTCTGGGTGCGCACGCTTACCATCCAACGCCCTTATCGTCACTTACTATCACGTGAGATGAAGGCCAAATACTATCCCATCGTACATTTAAAAAAAGGTAGATACATGATTATTGATTTTATTATTGTAATGCGCTGTTTTGTTTCAGGAAGGGTCCAGTTCTGTTCCCTAACGACGCTCCGCCGCCCCCTCGGCCCCCCCTCATAGTGACGTCACGCCCCCTCCTCGAGTCCATAGCGAGGAGTGAGCTGAACACCAATCCACAGGAAAATAACACCATCGCTCAACAATCACAGGTATGCAGCAACTATAGTTCTTACCAAAGAGATTGAAATATATATAGTAGGTTCATCATTAACAACAGCCTATATACGTCCCCACTGCAGGCCTACTCTCCTACAGAGAGTGTATGGGACATGGTACACCACGCGGCACCAGTGCGGATCGGCGGACTTCACATGCCTGTTCAAGACATGCAGGTTTCCTCACGATGTTTTCCTTCACCGTTAAGCAATCGGATAATGTACTTGAATTGAAAAACAACTCATAGGTACACGGCTGGATTCGAACCCGGAACCCTCAGATTAAGAGTCCGCGCCTTATCCACTGCGCCACCGACGCTACACATATAGTAGGTTAGTAATAATTTAAATGTCTCATCAGCTCCGTAAGTCGAGAGAGACTCACTTATAGATATTCAAGGCATTTTTTCTTTTTTTAATATTGCACATATTGCAAATTACAAAGTAATATAATAAAATTACAAATTACATTAAAATAAATAAATACAATTTAAACAAATCTATATTACTAATTTCGTCAAGGGGTCGATCGAAACCGTACCTGAATTATAAAACGTAAAATAATATTTAATTTGAGTCGACAACATATATCCGCATAATTCGGATTGTCCAGTATTTTGATAAAATCGTGATAATATTCAGTAATTAATCTAAAGTTACTTTGAGTTTGCTCTAATACATTGAACCGTTAAAAATGTTGAAGATACAACATTTTTGACTTTCGTATGTATTAAATAAGTAACATACCGATTTTGTTATTTGTTGTTTAATATGAGTTATGAGTCTACGTTATACCCGAGCGGAACCGGGTTGATATCTAGTTAAAAATAATGATTAAGATTTATTTGTCAGTTAAAAATCCTTGGTTTTTTTTCAACAGCAAAGTTTTTATTGTATTTTTAAAAGAGTGGTTCTGTTCCGACTTAATACTCTTCGGGATGGTATTACAGATACAGACAGAAAAGTTATGATTAAATATGTAATATTTAACAAGTAAATGAATAAAGATGAATAAAGAACAGAAAAACCGACTTCAATTGCCCTAAAAGTCTACATTTACTAAGACAAATTTAGGATTTATATAATTTTCTCATGAATGCCGCTGTCAAAACTGGACCAAATTGAAATGGGACCACACGGAAAGCATCAGCTTTCAAATAAAAAAAGAATCATCCAAATCGGTTCATCCAGTCAAAAGTTCTGATGTAACAAACATTAAAAAACATTCCCGTCGAATTGATAACCTCCTCCTTTTTTGAAGTCGGTTAAAAATCAATGAAGATCGTTAGAAAAACACTAGAATTTAAATGGAGGTTTTAAATTATACAAAAAGAGAATGATACAAGTATAAAATACAATACATCAACTGTCATTTCATATACGCCATCTTTTTTTTCTTTGTTAAGTGTTGCGTATTTTTTTTTTATACCAAAAACACGTAAAATACTCAAAAAATTTAAACATTCGAGGATTGTGGTGTTTAGCAAAATCACCACGCTTGGCAGAATGATCGCAATATGTTACTGGTAGCTAACACATCATAGGTTATATAACATATTTATTTTATTCTAAAGCCGTAAGCACACAGACACTTTTGTTCGTTGCAATAACGTTGTATGAACTCGCCCTAACAACACGTTTCATTTTTTCAGATAAACAGAATATCATTCAGGCCAGATTTCTCAGCCGGAGGATTTCTGAGTGGTCTGGGTGGTTTAAAACCGAACATTCTGGCAAGAGTGAGTAACTACAAGCCATTATCATATCCCGTCACTCCGAAGTACGATTATGGACTTTATGGAGACTCCGTAACGCCGAATATCGAGAATAATGGACACGGTGACTATGAGGTAAATTTTTTACAGTTCTTTTTAGATTTTGTTTAGGTCTCTAGAGCGACAAGAACGTTTTTTTCTCTCACAAGGATAAAAAGCTTGCAAGGCGCTGACTTGGATTCGATTCCCAGTTGTAGCATCGGTAATCGGTTTGGTTGGTGCGAGGGCATATCCTTTGCCTGGCTAGCTAGCTACCATTATGAGTTAAAAAAAAAACAAGCTCTCTTTCGAAGACATTTAAAACCGAATTCCTCCGAAAAAATTCCCTAGCTACACCAATGCCACCAAACTTCTTTTGTATTTTGAATTGCGTATATACTTTAATATAAACTTATCTTAAGACAAACCAGGTAAGTTTTGAGAGTCTTGGTGGTAGGGGAGTTCCTCTAGAATCGCACCCACTTGACCGGATAATCAATATATTCTAATTCCGCTCCGACGGGCGCCATTAGCGATCATTTGAACAACGCCATTACCGATTCAGTGTTCTGACTAATGGGAGAACAGACAGAGCTGAGCATGCTTTGATCGCAGGGACATACTTCAGGCAGCAGATGATTAAGAAAATAAGTAAAAAATAAGATGCAAACTGACAACTGACTGACTGGTTTGGTCGTTGTGTCAAAAAAGTCATCTATCTCTTTCATTCACTCCTGCATTCTCTTTCCATACATATTATGTCTATATTATTATTAAAGAAAATAATAAAATTAAAACCACTCTGTAAAATTTTGATCTAGTTTAATTGTACAAAAACCATTCAAAACGCGCGAAACCGGTCAGACTTAATTTAAAAAAGAAAGATGGCGTCAATGGCACGATATATTCCGTTCTTCAAGTCTCACTCGCCCTCTACGTTCTTCTGAGACCCTCCAACTCGACTTCCCCTCTCATTCCTCAAAATTTTACTCAAATTCCTTTTCCGTCCAGAGCGTCCGACTATGGAACTCTATCCCTGAACCCATCAGACGAGCCCCTTCCTTACAATCCTTCAAATCTAACCTAAAAACATATTTCCTTGAGCAGATCGTTTCTTAGCAGCCTTTTTCTTCTTCTTTCCTTCCTTCCTCTTCCCTTCTTCTCCTTTGATTTCTGTTTGTTTATTCATTATCCTATCATTATTCATAATCGTGTATGTATTGTGTATATATATATATATATATATTATATATTATTATTTATTTATTTATTAATATATATTTAGCACCACCTACTTACCCCTTCTTAATATAATATAAATAAAGTTTATTTGAAATTGATATTTGATGTTTTCACTCGGTACAAAAAGAAATAAAGAAAAAGTGTAATTATACTATTTTTCTATATACCTTTGTATATACCTATAGAATACTATTTTCTTGATTTTTTTAAATACATAGTGTAAGTGCAGGCCCGGGCGTCTATTTTAGACGTTTTAAATCTGTTCTTTGAACTGTGAAGTGACGTGCCTATGAATGTATTACCAGTTGTTCCACTGAAGTTGTTCCATGGCTGGACTGGACTGCTGGGAATTTTATTAATAATAATAATACTAAGTTCATTCACAAATTAATACATCACTATATATTCAACGACCTCTGTTCTAGACAAAGCCTGTGTCAATAAAAGTGCAATTACTCATTCAGACCCATTGTATGAGTAATGGAACTTTTGGGAATAAAATTCCCATCAGGGGGACAACTTCAGTGGAACTGCTGGGAATATACGACCTGTGTCAATTACACCACAGATGATATATCTTTGGTTGCAATAATAATGAGTTAATGAACTGTCTAATGATTTCTTATAGTTGACAATACGGGGGTATTAAATCTCATTGAAGCCGATCAGAATTCATGGCGCTCCCAAACGCAAACCACTTGAATTTTACATGGGAATTTGTGATTTCTCACCTCCGCGTTTATCTTTGTCTGACGTTACGTTTGTTCGGGGATTACGCGTTTACATCGGTATTTGGGTTAGGGAGGGATTTTATACATGTTTCCTTAAGTCTTAAAGCGTAGGGAATACGGCTAACCCCGCGTGGGAAAACTCATCGAAATGAAGGCTTGTAGGCACTCACAGAGCTCCATGCCATCATCAGCCGACCAAGATTCCAGATTCACTTTATTGACCTAAAATATTACATATATACACATTAAAACTATACTTAATTAGCCTAATTATATTAACCTAAACGTTTAACTAGAAATCAACATTTCACTGGTCATACGTAATTCTATGAATTTGTTAATAGAATAGAAGGGACTGATTTCCAAAAATGATTTTAGTTTTTTCTTGAATTCGCTAAAAGGCAATCGGCAAATGTCAAGTGGGATTTTTATACATTATTATTTTTATGTGGCGACCTTGTTTCAATACTTTATTTAATTTAGTTCTAGGGTGTTGAATTCTTTCTTTGTTTCTGAGGTTGTATTGATGGGTGTTCATTTTGATTGTTAATTTGTCCTTTTCTTGGTGTATTTCTAAGAGTGAGTTATAAATATACAAAGCTATCACTGTCATAATTCGGTTTCTCTTAAAGTGTATCTTTGCTGACGTACGTTTGTTTAGACCGTATATAATTCGGATTGATCGTTTTGGGCAAATTAGTACCTTCCACCCTCCACCAGCTCCACAGCTGGACATAGGCCTCCTTCATGGTATGCCGCATGGACCGGTCCCGAGCCACTTGCATCCAGTGACTCCCCGCGACCTTAACCAGGTCGTCGGTCCATCTACTACAGGGGGACAGGGTACATGGTTGCCGCTCCAAAACTTTGCCATGCCAGTTGGTAATTAACGCATTCAATAAGAAATAAAAACAGACTTCAACTGCCTTAAAAATGTTCACCCTTAGTGTTGTCATGATCTGGGTTTTTGATGACTTTATCAAAAAGTGCTCAATCAATTTCAATAAAATTTATACGGGGCCATCTAGGTGGATATTTTTGTAGTCGAGTGTACATTGTATGTATGTATTGCTACATACAGTACAATACTATAGCTAGTGGCGTGTTGTATAACTCTATGGTCGGGTATTCGGGGCATCCTCGTTGTTCCCATTCTTTTCCCGCTGTGACTTGCAATCTTTCTGTTGATCAAGCGCCGCGCGGGGCCAGGGAGACAGCGGGCGCTGTAATACACTCGGCTAATTATAATTTAGAACATTGGTACAGGCCGGACACTTCAAACAAATGTCGTGTCGCTTTAAAATATAATACCTTAAAAATATAATAGCTGGCTTGGTGCAGATCTGTTGAGCCTCCTAATACCTGTAATAAGTAACAGCGCTCCGCCTAATGGTTGAACTACTAGCATGACTTGATCGCACTTTCCTATACTTCTATCCTTTTCTGTCATTCAGAACCGTCATTTACTAGAGCGAGAAAGAGAATAGGAGTACGACCGCACGCGAAATCGACAAGTAAAGGAAGAGCGATTTGGTGCTGCTAGATGTAATTCAACCCAAATCCAGCAAATGCTTTGACCGCCCGTTTCCTGGCCCAACGTCTCCGCGGAACAATTCCGTGATATTATTTTTTCGTTCATTCAATGCCCTAAGGCGGGTGATTGATTAAGAACGGGCATTGTGCCCTATGGCAACTAACAGGTGTTACATTATTTACGGTAGGGCAGCCTGAGACGCGCGTAATTAGTGATTGATCGTGTTTATGGAACACCCTGTGCTTTGTACTGTTTCGTTTTGGAACACCCTGTAGGTTGGAGAGCAAAATTGTTATTTTCGCCGCCTCCGTGGGCTAGCGGCGACACGGTTGGTGGTAGTTCACTAGCTACCACCACGTTACCTAAATCAACGGCCAAACTGCAATGTTAATAGCACTGTTGAGTTTCAGCATGAAGTAGCAGAGCCTTCATCTCGCTGCCATATCGCTTTATATATCAAAATAGTGTACTCGCAATCCTGAGTTCTCCGTTCGATTCCCAGTGGTGTTCCCATTCTATGATAATTGGTTTGGTTAGTGGTAGAGCATTTTTCTCCTCCCAACTAGCTATCACTATGCTAAGTCTGGCACCAAACAGCATTTTTAATAGCACTTTTGTGTTCCGATAATGAGAAAAACTTGAAGTTTGTAGGTGAGCACGCTATCATTCACGCTGAACATCGCTGATATCTGAGCCAAATGCGAACTAATTGTATTTTATATATTTTATATAACCGGGACCTACTGAACATAAGTCATACATCGCCACGACAAACGAGCTTTGGTGGTCACAGTATGATGTTGGTGGTACGCAAATGAATGCTGCTGTCCGTCCTTTCGTAGTGATAAATTTACATATAAAGATAAAACTTTTTTCTTTTTCAGACTCAAACACCCCTACCACCAATCTACAAGGTGATAGCCGATCACGCTAAGCAGAATGTGATAAAATCGAAGCATATAGCCCCGCAATACAAGGTAGTACATTTAAAACACCGAAATTAAAATTAATCTCACGATACATAGACTTTAGAGTAAATTAAAACTACGGATTTGGCATACGATAGGTAAGAGCGTTCAGAATAGTAGGTCCATGTCGCTCAGTTTCATTCTAGCGTGGTGGAGATTTTTACAGCTAGTTCGAACTACGAGTAGTTTATAGATGCAAAGCATTTTTATCCATACATACATACTAATATTATAAATGCGAAAGTGAGTTTGTTTTTCCTTCCTTCCTTTCGTAACGGAGCGACAGAATTACTTGATGTTTATAGGGATAGATGAAGGCCAGAAAAAGGACCGATCAGATTTCATCCCGATCGAGCAAGTAATTCCCGTGGCATACTCTTGAAGTTCACACGGACGAAGTCGTGAGCAACAGCTAGTATTACTTTTCGTTAACCAATAAGCTCTGTTATTAAATAATCTTTAAGCATATATTTTGTTGGCCCTAAATAAATTATCAAAAAATAGGCGTTCCTCAGAAAATGTAAACATCATTGTTGTAAACTTTTATGACACATTTTTAAAATAAATCTTTATCTTATCTAGTAGGTTGTAAGGTCGATAACTGACCCTAGTTGACAGAGTTGTTGCACCGCCATAGTCTGCCACGTCTCATGCAGCTACTGCCTGTCGTAGATAGTGACCGGTGACAACGGATTAACGTGACTAACGAAGCACGGAGTCGTATCACTGTTCAGACAATCACGTGATACAGACTGCAATGTTCTACCCGAACTGGGAAAATTCTCACAAATGGATGTTTTACAACGTTGCCACCATGATTCTAACAATCAGACAACTAAAAACAGTTTTTAACTTCATAACATAATATATAATGACAACAAATCCATTTTCCATCCACAAGCCATTTCTAATAGAAAGGCGCCACTTCTACTTTGTACAGCCAACTGGGACCTAGTTACGAGGTGAACGACACCTACATAAAGTTGCGTGTCTTGGACATTATTTTGCTTCCTTGTTACATAAGAAGCCTTTCTTCAAAGGCTCAATTCAAAGGCTACAATAAAACATTGTTGTTTGAACCAGAAGCCGCATCATTTAGATTTCACGGTTGGACTAATTTAACAGAACTAGCACAAAGATGTCAAAATAAGTTGTCACAATAAGTAACAGAAAGAATTATAACAATTAGGTTAATAGGTAAAGAATCATCGACTCTTTAGGGGCTTTTGGGTAAGCATGCTTTACATCTATCGGCCCTAGCTGTTATCGAGCCCAACCCCGTGAGCTATCCTACTAATATTATAAGTGTGAAAGTTTGGATGTGTAGATGTATGGATGTTTGTGACGCTTTCACGGAAAAACTACTGAATGGATTTGTATGAAACTTTACAATAATATAGCTTATACATCAGAATAACATATAGGCTATAATTTATAAAGACATATTGTGTAAATTGTCCAAAATCATACTTATAATATTAGTGGGATTACATGGGCTAGTTTGGCATAACAAAAACGCGTTGCCTAGCAACCGACCATAGAATATGTAAATTCGTATATACAAACTTTCGCGTTTATAATATTAGTGTGAAGACTATTTGAATGTACTACGTCAGATATTGAAATTTCTTTTGTTTCTTTAAACTATTAGCCTACGTAACAGAATAAACACTATTTTGTACCTTATGCTGGAAATGGAGATAGATGTCTTCTATGCCTATCGAACAAGTAGAATAAATCCTGAAGTACACGCGGACAAAGTCGCGGGCGGAAGCTAGTATACCATAAAAGCGTCCATCCATGACGTAATTTAAATCGTCATCGTCATCATCAAGGAGATTTTGAGAGAACAACGTTGGTGCGTCATGTTGGTAACGAATGTTACCATACGTGTCTACTGAAAAAAAGTTTGGTAACTTTAGTTACCATGGGCGCTCTACTGCCTTAAAAAATTCTGGAGCAAAAACACGAAGTCTGTTGTAGGGATCTATGCGGGAGGCGTATGTCCAACAGTGGACTTATTCGGATGATAATGTATTATATGTCCTGTTCTAGGTTAAGGAACCTGAACATTCGCCGCAGTATGAAAGAAATGATATTAATGACGATCACGCTGATCAAGTAAGTTTTTATATATATACATTAATGTCTGATAGATTTTACATTTTGCGCATTGGTAGACTTCACACACACATTTGAATTTCTTCTCAGGAGTGTGCAGGTTTCCTCACGATGTTTTCCTTCACCGAAAAGCCAATGGTAATGATTTTTATCATTCGTACATAAATTCCAAATAACATAACTCATTGGTACGAGCCAGGATCGAACCCAGACCTCGATAGTTTGAAAAAAGTGGTTATGATAGCGCCCCCCCCCCCCCCCCCAAATATCATTAGTGGAGGCCGAAAATCTCTTTTAGGGGTTAAAGCTTGATATAGAGGATTTCGCTCTTCCTTTAGCTTATAGTAGAGGTTAATTACAACAAATAATTTAAAAAACAAAGCTTATACATCGTTCTGCAGTGCGTGAAGTTATGCATGCTATTGAGACTTGAAATTTTTGTTCCAGGCACAAAACTACGCGTTCTCATACACGGTCAAAGACCAGAAAACTGGCGACGACTTCTCCCATTCTCAGCACAGCAGCGGCTCTGCAACCAACGGCGAGTACAGAGTTCGACTCCCAGACGGGCGCATGCAGATCGTCTCATACACGGCTGATGAAAACGGATACAAAGCTGACGTGCGATATGACGACGGTGATAAAACTGCCGGAAACACCATCGATAACCATGACTATTTCAATCAAAACAATTACCATCATGATCCGTATAAACAAATTCCTAATCAGCATCATCAAAATCTGAATCAACCTGATCAAAATCTAAATCAACATTATCAAAATCTGAATCAACCTGATCAAAATCTAAATCAACATTATCAAAATCTGAATCAACTTGATCAAAATCTGAATCAACTTGATCAGGACCTTTATCAGTATGACCAAAATAAAGACAATCAGAATCAAGATTACAATCAAAATGATTACAATTTGAATAAACACGACTACATCAACAATCCAGTTGATTACGCAAACAGCAATCAAGATTTCGTTCAGAATACAGAGTACAACCCTGTCGAATCCAACGTCAACTATAAATTACCTGCAAAAGAAGATTATAATCAATATTCTGACCTGTCAAAAGAATATGATAACAATGATTACTCTCTAGAATACGACGGGAAGGACGATAATTATGAACCGCATAAAAGCAAGTTCTCGTTTGCAACAACACCAAAATCTGTAGTGATCCCAAAATTCGTTCCAAGAAAAGTTTCCGGTTCGACAGTGCAGCCATCTTACGATGCATTAAAGAAGCTATTCGTAAATAAAGATCTATACAGCGTTAACACGGAATATAAGGATGTTCAAATAAATGTGCCCTCAACGACACCCGTTCCTGATTATGATGCGACCACAACAGAACATGTGGTCGTAATAGGAGCAAAGCCTTTGTACACAAATATTAATAACGTGCCTTTGTCACCGTCGCCGATAAACACAACTCCCATATCCTTCGTAACGCCCAGTACCTATTTAGTATCGTCTATAGCAAATTTGAATGGTAGAATAGGATCCAAGCCGGTATTATCGCAATATTACATCGACAAAATTAACAAATATTTAACGTTTAATAAAAAATAATGTTCTATAGTCAACGTAGATGTTAAAATCAAAGATTATTATGTTAGCATTAATAATAATTAAGTCTGATTTACTATTGATTTATGATGTTGTAAATAATTTATTTTAGTTTTGTATATTTTACTATTTAAAAATATAAAAATTTAATTACCCTGTTAATTTCATTTTTCAACAAATCCCATAAATTATTTTTCTCCCTTCCCTTACGACAAACCCTTATGACAAACATACAAATATACATACATACAGACATACACTTTTGTAATTTGTCACACTTGTTTAGAAGCTCATACAGACTAACATATACGAAAACGTGACAGTTCTGGAAACATTACGTACATTCAGGTCTAATTGATAACCTCCTTTTTTGAAGTCGGTTAAAAATTATGTCAGGAGTATGGTTTGTAAGACTACAGAAAAAGGCGTCCTCCTCATAAAATATTCTGAATAAACTCTAGTAATCCCATTAAATGCTGAATCTTAGATATTCAATGCTAATCCTACATCTTAAATGCTAACTATGAATGAATATTCTCCGACGAACTAGCACGAGACAGGGATCCAGTTATCTACGTCTGCATCAGCCAGGTTAGCATACGCTAGGTACAAGCAAAACCGTAGAATAGGAGTAAATTTCACTAAGCTAAAGCGGGTGACATAGGGACTGACAAAATGACGAGCCAAACCGCGAGAAAATAATAATATCACTGTTTTGTTCCGGGGTGGAAGGTAGCAGCGCCAGCGCCTCAGTAGCGCGAGGATTCTGCGTGAGCAGTGAGATGAGGGCCAAGTGTAAACCCTTATAACTACGGCCAGACAGAAGAGCCATTGCAATTTATGTCATAGATTCACAAACACACTCACCCTACACACACACTCACATAAACACATTAATAATAATTAAAGCGTTCAAAAAGAACTTAAAACCGACTTCAAATGCCTAAAAAATTTGGTTTTTGTTGATTTTCTCAAAGGGCGATCAATCAATTTTGATAAAATTTATATAGGACCACCTCTGAAGTATGTTCTACCAAACAAAAAAAGAGTTATCAAATTCGGTTCACTATTAGCGGAGTTATCGCGTATCACACATACACTTTTGAAATTAGGCACACTTGTTTAGAAGCCGATATACTCGTAGACTAACATATACGGAAACTGGGTAGTTCTGGAAATATTACATACATACAGGTCGAATTGACTATAGACTCCTTTTTTGAAGTCGGTTAAAAAGCTGTCCAATCTACGCGACTGTGTGTATCATAAGTTACCTCGAGGCAAGTTAAAGTTCCTACCGCTACACGATAAGTTACAATGAGAATAACTTAGATCATATTCCGTACATCTAAGATATTCAACTTGCTGTAGCTGACCACTTGCATCATTGCATAGCTATTTGAAATTGGAACTTATGCCATGTTAGTCGTTGCCAGAGTACAGCAAAGCCGCAGCAGGATTTATTAATTTTAGGGTTCCGTACCTCAAACGGGACCCTCATAGAATCACTTCAAATCTGCAGTCCCTTATAGCTGTGCAAAAATCTAAGTTTTATGTCAACGCACCCTTAGAGAATGCAAGGGAACCAAAACCTATAGGGTATTTCCCGTTGATATAAGGTCCTGAAATTTGGCAAAAAGCAAGGTCTTACAGCACAACCATTGGAAGTCCAAAGAACTTTATTTGAAAGTTTTGCTGCATAGGTTTTCACTTATAATGAAAAAATAAGATATAATATACCTGTAATAAATAAATAAATAATTGGAATAAATCTGAAAACCAGCAGACGGAGGGTGGCAGGACGTCGTGGCGAACGGACGTGTCCTTTGTGTGGAGTCGTCCCTTTATTTATTGTTGCTGGACGAACGCGTAGTGATTTAAAAGTTTGAATTTTAATAGTGTGGTGTTATTTAGTGTGTTCTACCAGTGCCTAGTTATCTAGTTACATTTTCATGAGATTGGTGTGGACGAAAATAGTTATTTGTGTCCGGACTGCGATGGAACTCTTTTATTCTGTACAATCGCACCTCGAACTGCGCACACGCTACCAATCACGTCGCAACTTCGCTGGCTGATGAACATATCGGGTGAGACCGTTCCAAAACTACTTTTTTCATTTGAACAGGTTGTTGCTGTTCCTGTTGCAAACGTCTACGAGCCAAGCAACAGTCATTTGATTTTTGACATCAAATGAATCCCAAACAAGGACGGTAGTTAACATGTGGTGCAGAGTATATGAACCTAGCAACAATATCTATAGGGCTTTATCACGCGGTGACGACAGTCGCCAATATTATCTTGGTAGTTCTTGCGGTAAATACATCATTTAAACTTAATTAGGACTATAGACGGGCAAGTTGATTTTAGCATTCCATTACACTTTGTTTTGTAAACTTCTAGGTAGCTTCTTCGAGATGACAAACTGACGAACGAATATGTTAGTATTTCGTGGTATATTCGTAACGACTCCAAACAGGACCGTCCGTTCGTCGTATTGTTTTGTTAAAGGTCGGGAACACGTGTTCGCCAACTGCGTAGCGATGGCGGTGCCGGACACTTTTGTCCAGTAGGTACCCCTGACTATTTTTTGTCACATTCCGAAATAATGCTTTGTCTTGCATAAAGTAAGACAACAGATGAAAGATACGCAGCAAGCTTCGAAGCGTTCTTATATTTGAATTTGGACTTCACAAGAAACTCACAGATTTTTTCTAACATAGTTCGAAAGTTTTAGGAGAACTTGTACGCATCATCAACAAGCATTTTAGTTTTGCTTGTGTTGCAGCGCCCCTATTACTGCTTGAAAACAGTGTGTGTTGTACTTTTATGGAAAATCTGTTACGTCTTGTGTGTGTGTGTGTGTGTGTGTGTGTGTGAGAGTGTGTGAGGGGTGAGGGGGGAGTAACTTACCGTCAGTACAAGTACTCTAGTGAACTAATACATTTACACTATCGTTGTCAGTGAAGTGAAAGTGTAAACAATAAACCTTTTGTACGGAAGGAAATGAATAGATCCGAGCTTGCTCACGGAATCGCTTCCCGGAACGTCACAGATACCTGCTTGAATAGTGCGTCATAAAACTACGGACAAGTTTTTGAAATACGTATTATCATTGGAGCAAGATAGTGTCAAGGGCACGTCACTTAACAGTTCAAAACAACGGATTGAAAATTTCTCCTACGTAGTTCACGAGACAGGGGCACAGCCGCCGCTCCCCCGGGCAAAGTGTCGGCTGACATGCAAGAGGTCCCGGGTTCAAATCATCAACCAGACTTTTACAGTTTGGAATTAGCAAAGAATGTTCTTGCATAATTGGTTCTCTGAATAAAATTAGAAGGAAGGAGTAAAAGGGATAGATATAGCATACTAACAGAGAAAATTGTAGGTTATTACGTAGAACCTCTTTGCGTAGAACGTTCTAGAAGCGGCAACGAAACAAAAGAACCTAAAGGGTAAAACAAGTTTTGTTCTGAGCAGGGGAAAAGTGAGCAAAAGCGAAGGAAAGAAAACCGGCAGAAGAAATAAAGTGGAAGTACAGTGCAGTGCATAAGTGTTAGGGTACCAGTGGTGTCAGTAGTGACAGAGCGGTGTCAATGGTGTCAAAGGACTCTGTGAGGAGAACTCGCGTACGAACTCAGTGCAGAAGACTCAGACCCCGTACTCAGTGAAGACAGGGACGCACTCTATCAAGAAGACATGACTTACATTTGGCTGTTGATACAAAAGCAAAGAGGATACAAGGCAGACGAAACCAATTCTGAAAAGGTGCTGGAAGAAGAAAACTAAGCCAAAAGACCAGACCCAGCCAGGACCAGCATCCAAGTCGCGCCTGTCAACTGAAACGTATCCATAGCAGCAGTTCCCAATCAAACTCCTAATTATATATTACACACCAATTATAGAATCTATACTCCCCGACTATACGGTGCTAGTATCCGGGTCGACTCAAATCCTGTCCCAGCCCTTTCCAGAACTGCAGCTGATAAACTTATTACATAACCCTACTCCCTATTTACCTGCACGCCGGTTGCTCGGACAGAAGTACGGAGCCCATGTAGCGTGGACAGGGTTGGGTTGGCAGCACCGTGTGTCTCGTATCGCCACGCTATTACCGTGTATGTGATAGTAAGCTGACGGGAGCTTGATCCAGCAAACCCAATGCATAATCGCAGATACGTTACTCCCGTGTAGAAACGAGACACGCACAGATAGCCATCCCAACGCTCACCAATACTGGATGGACGCCCCTTCGAGTCCTTGTGGCAGAACTGCTGGCTGGTGGTGCAGTGGATCGGATCGGATCGGATCGGAATAAATCTGAAAACCAGCATTTTTAAAATTATAACACAGAACAAATAGCTTTTTTATGTTCACAAACTTTACTTTGCAGTTGAATGCCATACATCTGGTATGTAATTTACTGTTGTAGTTTGGCAGTGTCTGTGAAAATTGTTGTACTTATGTTTTTCATGAATAAAATGCTTTATCTTATAATAAACCGCACGTGCACTTCGACTGACAATATGCTTATTTCAATATGTTCCCTCCATATTTCCTATTGACGATAACGCAAGTTAAGTCAATTTTTGTAGAGAATATTGGATACCACTTAAGCTATCTTTGGAATTTGTTCCGTTACGGGGGAACCCTGGAAAATGGCAAGTGTATAGTTGGAGATAAGGCGGCGCTGCGGTCTATGGGCTGTCGATTATTGTCGACGATTCCACTAGTGCTGGGACGAACTATCGATATACTTCAACTATAATTTGTTTTTTATTATATTTTGTTTTGTTAAGGTGATTTATGATCACGATAAAACTTTTATTTAAAAAATATTTTAATAAATTCTTCTAAAATAGAATAGCTGTTTTTGTACAGTATTTTATCTTAAAAATATGTTATTGCACTATTACAGTGTGTTATTATGTGCACATATACGTCCTTTACCGCCTCCGTGGCCTAGAACTAACAATCGAGAGGTGCCCGGTTCGATTCCCAGTGGGGAAAAAAGTAATTTAATATCATACTTTTAGGTATGAAAGGATTGCATTCTGTTTTGATTCGGGAATATATTAGGTTCCGTCCACCATGTTATGGTATTTCATTTGATCTACATAATTTCTGACACTGGGAACCATGTCAACAATTTTGATTCTTGACGTTCTTTCACATCAGTAGCTCCCCAGTCCCACGCAAACCACGTCACTGCTACTCTCAATGACGCCTATGACTATCACCTGATGCTTCAAGCCAACCCCGCTCAACAAGCTCTACCCGCTTGTGGGTGTCGCTCCCCCAGAGGGTTGGAGATAGATGGCCTGCGCCGTCGAGAAGCAAAAGCAGGAGAACGACCCGCGCCACCCACTTTACAATCACCACCCGCCTCCTGACCATCTCAAGAGCCGCAAGCGCTTCATACGGAACTCCAGCTCCCTCTTGGGTGACCCTTCCTATGAGCATTGCTCGCTGTGGCAAAACCATAAAGGACGATGGCCCATATGGAAAGCGTTAAATAGGCTCAGGTGCAAGGTTGGTCGCTGTAAAGAGAACATGCCCAGATTGGGACTGCTCGGCAACGGCTCCTCTCAATGCGTCTGCAACACGGCATCGCAAACCATATGCCACCTGCTGAAGCGTCACGCGTGCCAGGGCCGTCAGCACCGCTGCCTGTTGGGTATCGTGTATTTGAGGAGCCTTGACACGAAGAAATAGCTCCCCTTGACATGCTTCATATATTCCGGATCATATTTCATTTTCAAATTTTAATAAACAAAAGCTTGTACTCGATATTTTGTAATCGATATGAATGCGACAACACTACAAAATTATCGCTTCGATCTCTCGTCGGGCTCTTCAGTCACGTGTCGGCAACTTATCGACATATCGATAAGATGTACCACATCGATAGTTACGTCACTATGACAGTAGTGCACCTCACGTGTGCTGAGTCTCGTCTGGCGCTGAGCCAAGCAAGAGGGTCCTACATGCTCGCTTACAATACGTACTTTGTATTTTTGAGGGTTCCGTCTTCGAGCATTTAGTACGCCATGCGTATGTAAGTACAGCCAGGGAATGGAACGCACTGTACTTAAAAAAGGCCGTGTAACGAACAAGCTTCAACAAGCTTCCCTATAGCATATATCCTTCCTTGACCTTTCAAATATCCGTCTACCACACGTCGGACACTTGGAACAAACGTCGTGATATCGTCACACATCGAACGGATGATATACGTACTGGCAACTGTCTGAGTCTGTCTCTTCCGGGGGAGCTGAGGTATCTAGGATCGGCGGGAGGCGGTGAACGTTAATTCCGTGCCTCTACAAAAATAACGGCCAAGTGAGGTTCTCTACAGAATATGAATAATCAACAAACTGTCAGTGCTCGGGTGTGTAGGTTGCCAACGCGTGACATTAAAAACCCTCGCTACGACTCGGGCTTGTTAATGATAGCTCTTTTGCAATAACCTACTTTATTGTATCACAAGAAACCATTATTTAAAAGGGAAAAATCGGTGAAGGACATTAATCTATCATCACTTTTATAATTAATTCATTACCAACGATGATTTGGCGACCTTGGCAATAACTTTTCGCATTTAAGATTGATTATTCGTAATATCATCAAGAGATTACGATAAAAGAGATTGATTTATGATTATGCGATAGGCGATAGGTTATATGAAACTGAAATCATATAATTGGTAAAATCATTCTTGTATTATAATCAGTGGGGTAAACCCAAAGGTAAAGCTATTCCAGGCATACCTACGAAGAAAGTAAAATTACAGGAACTTTTCCAACAAGTCAACACACCTTTGTTGAAAGATATAGATACAAAGCACCCTCATTTTGCTCATTTTCAAAATGGCGGGAGAGACATAACCGTATCTTCTTGTTGCTGCAAGTAGTGATGGGCATTTATTCTGTAATAGACTTGTACCAAATTAATTAATCACTTGTCAGGAATGCGTTGGAAAATGTTCGAGCTTACAGTATAATTAACGCTTTGCGTAAAAACAGCTACGAAACCGACTTCAACTGCCATAAAAGTATACAGCATTCATCTCCTAAAATACTGGTAATGAACATTTAGCTTAACTTAGAGACAAAATGATCTAGATATTGTTGGTTTTTGTTTGAAAATTTCCCCCAAACCGCGAAATCTATTACGATAAAATTTATATGGGACCACCTCAGAAATATGATTTGTCAAACAAAACAAAAACATCAAAATTCGGTTCATAATTAGAGTGACTTAAGTCGTGTGCGACGAAACTATATAATAGGGCCCCTGGTCAATTCGAACCATTCAATCTGTAGATATCTGAAAGCTCGGTACTTTTGACGTTAGATTGATCGACAAATGACATGAGTTTAATCGTATTTACGCTTTGTAGTAGATCGTTCGACTGATCGAACGTATGTCTTTCATAGTACCAAATCGACCAAACGTCGATAAGTGGTCGAAATCGAATCGAACTGACTTTTCGTAGTCAGGGCCCAGTTCCGTATTCGGTACGAGACGCTTGTCGTCCCACACTAAGATCACAGAGGCGGCCGTTAAAGGAATTAGCTACCGCCGGCCATAATTTGTTGTGTTCTATTAACTCTGATGAGATTGTTTTAGCTCATATCAACTCATATTGTTCATTTTCTTGGATCATTATCATTAGCTATTGCATGTCCACTGATGGTTAATCCCCGAGGATCTCGTTACAAGCCTTCAGCATCCCTCCTTGCGGTAATTGTCATATTTTTTATGTATGAATGGTTATGGATGGACTTGGCCTTCATCTCACCTGATGGTAAATGACGATAAGGCTGTTGGATGGTAAGAAGGCTCAAAAGGCTCACGCTAATGAGGCGCTGGGTCAGCTCTGCTACCTTTCATATCGGAACACAACAGGTTTTAGGTAACACGTTGGCTAGCCAGGTGGACTTAGAAAATGACATGGGACTCACTGGGAATTTTTGGAAAAATTTGGCCACGGAGGCTGTTAAAAATATGGAACAAAGATGAAGATTTTGCAACAGATGGATGACTATGTGCTATAATTCAATTCTATAGCTGGGCTCACACGACCTTATATGTAGGTAGAACCAAATATCTATTGCAGAGTCAGTGTGACCAAAGAGAAGAGTTGTCGATCGCTCGGTACCCGTGCCGTGGCCGAATATCGACAATTATGCCAACTGCGCCACCCCCGCGTTTATCGAGTGATTTCTACTGCTCTAGTAATGGGACATGTCGATTGAATTGTTAAGTAGGTGTCGATACTCGCTTGGTTGATTTTTTGATGCCGCGACAGCAGCAGACGGTAACGCGGTGTTAGCTAGCCAAGCGGGTATAAAATGACTTCCATTAACTACGAGAGTGTACCGGGGACCAAGGAAGTTGTAAAAATAATCGTTTATGCTCTAGATAAACTTCAGCTAACGGCCTCTGTGTCGCAGTCATCTGAGAGTTAGATTGCAGGTGGTGAAATTGTCAAACAATCATTTTGTGAGACTTCCCCCAGTTTGGTTACATTGCAGGCTGAATCATCTGATTGTCTATGAATGGTAAGATGATTCCGTGTTTCGCTATTACCGGTTACAATCTACGACAGGTAGTAGCTACATGAGCCATGTCGGACTTTGTGGGCTCAACAATTCTCCCTACCAGGGTGTGTGAAGTCGGTTATCGACCTTACCACCCACACGATAAGATACTCATCATCAACAGCCTATATACGTCCCCACGTATAGAGTATACGGTTACTTCCGGAAAAGCGTTGCAGAGAAGGAATGCTGAAAGGAACTACAGGTAATTAATCATCGATATCGATAAAACGCGCAAGGTGATGAAGTGTCCCATCACTAGCGACCCCCGCCAGCCTCGAGGACGCATTGGAATCGTCTACTTCGCGCCTCACTATCCGCCATTGTGAGTAGTTATCTCCCGCCATTCTTATAATCCTGTCTTGTTTTGTTCCGCAGATCCCGCCCAATTAACATCCTCTCAACTCAACAATTGAATGCTGATACTCTGTACCCCTCATTGTTCCCTAATACTATTGTAAACTCGGCCATTGACTCGCCTTTGTACCTTTCGATTGCTTTCAACTGTGCTTTGAAATTTTAGTATGGTTAATTTCAATCCAGTATGAATAAATGCAGCCGAAAGCCATGGTAGCTCAGTTGGGTAGCTACAGCGTCAGTGCTTGAACACTTGAGGTCTGGATTCGATCCAGTTTGTTCTGCTTCGGCTTTTCGGTAAAGAAAAACATCGCGAGGAAACCTGCACACTACTGAGAAGAAATTCAAAGGTATGTGTGAAGTCTACCAATCCGCAATCCGCACTGGTCCCGCGTGGTAGACTATGACCCATGCACTCTCTGTAGAAGAATAGGCCTAAGCCCCTGCAGTGGGGACATAATTATGTAGATTGTATTGTACATATACTTATAATCATCTCATCTACCGTCTCCTTGACCTGATGGCTGCACGTTTGGACTCACAATACGGTAGTCCGGGTTAGATTCCCAGTATATATAATATATATAAATTCTCATTTATATTTAGGTCAGGGATCTACTCTAAAAATTGATGACATATACACAGTTTACATTTATATTAAATAATAAAGAACTATAAATATATTAGTAAGCTATTAATTTTAGGCTGAAGGTCCAGCTGTCGTAGCCTTAGTTATAATTTTTTTAAGATATGTCATTTGTCATGTCATGTCAGTCAGTTTATTTTATAGATTTAAAAGTTTTAAAATTTCGTTTGGAAGTTTTCAGGAGCTATTTTTCAATCTAGTATCAAATTCTTACTAAGAACCTGCATTTAATTGGTAAACTTGCTAAAAGTAGAAGGAAATCATGAATAGTACCGCAAAAAGCATGCAAAGAAACCCCATGAAGTTGTATATTCAAGATATTTTTCGCGCTCAAAGAACAACGGAAAACAAATACATTTACGAACTGTTCGGGCTTAAATTCAAGAATGTATTGATACAGGGTGTCGTAACATCTATTTATAACCATCTCGGTAAATCAACTAACTTTGAATTGAGTGACCCAACTGGATCTGTTTTAGTCTACTATGACAGCACGAAAAACAACTTGAACATATCAAGCGCAGTGATGAAAGACTTACACAGTAACTACATTGACACTTCATATTCCGGTGACGAAAACATCGTCATTATGACAAAGTTAATGTCACAAATATCGAATAAAAAAAATAACCCTATTAGTTTCGCAGAAGGTAGCTATTTGAAAGTGGTTGGGGATATTTTTGTTGACGATTTCAGAGACGTCAGGATGATTTCGGCGTATGAATGTAATTCGACGTCGGTACAGAGTGATATCGTGTGGTTAGAAGAGCTGAAATATTTGTATGAAAAATATTATCTTAGCGAAATGCAGAAGTAAATTTGCTATGATATTTGTACTGCTCTCATTGTGGAAACTTGACTAAGTGAAGAAACTTTCATCGATGAGCGGAAATTGAACGATCAGCACATGTTGTATTGGTGATTCTTAGAGCAATCTTCTGCATATGTCTATTTCCTATTACTTAAAATAAACTGTAATAATAACTGACTCAGAGTTGATAACATACAATTCCTGTTAACAGTGTAATATAAAATAATGCATGTATTTTGGCTTAATCTAAAAAGTAAGAGTAGTAAGTAACTCTGCTAGTTATGAATCGTTTTGGTGATTCTTTTTATTGTTTGGTAGAGCACACTTCAGAGGTGGTCCCATACAATTTGTATCAAAATTGAGTTAGCGCTTTTTGAGAAAATCAACAAAAACCAAATGTACCCAGATAATTCTACCTCTAAGGGTGAACATTTTAGGGCATGAATGCTGTGTGTTTGTTACTTTTAGGGCAGTTGAAGTCGGTTTCTAGTTCTTTTTAAACTTGTTTATTATGTCTTAATTGAGCCCAATAAATTCTTGCCACTTTATTTGTCAATTTCTTTCCTTCTGTTAACCTTATAAGTAATTCACTAGTCTTAATTTAAACATTATTTGTAAATCTGCAAATATTTTTCAGGATTTAAACTGTTGAATTTCAAGTCTAAATAAATATTTAAAATTGTAAATAGCTCAAAGTAACGTTTTTTATTTTGATTCCTATGTTCTGTTACATTTAGGGAACTTAATTTTAGGTGGGTACTGTTGTATATTGACGCAAAATAACTGGATTGTCAAAATTGGATAGTATAAAAACTCAATATAAGATATAACTAATTAAAAATCATTAAATACGATTTTTAATTGTGTGTCAAATAAAATTACTATTATTTTTTATTACTATTATTTAGAGATTCACTAATGGATTCATGAATGATGAATTCATGGCATTTTTTTGGAAGTGGGTAAAAGTACTTTTTTTTCGTTTTATACCCAACACTGAGTTTTACTTGGTTTTACTACATGAAAACATGGTGCAACCAAGGGTGGTTAATATTTTTTATTCAATCTGCTTCTTCATTCAAGTCATCTATTCTATAATCTAGCCATGTAGACCATCCTACTAATCCGCGGGTGTCGTAAAGGGCGACGAAGGAAATAAATATTCAGGAGACGGTCAGCAGCATCTATCTATAACATCTTACTGTGATCACCAATCAACTTGATAAGCGTATGGTCTCCTCTCATAAAAAGTAATGTCGATCTATGAGAAAAGCTCATGTCCAAAAGTGGACTTGTACAGACGATTTTATCCATTGATTAATAATTATTCCATAGAAGGAGCTACTATCCAGTAAAATTTATTGATTAAAGCCTTACGTAAACTATACTACATATTTTCTCGCGACACTTAGCGTGGTTTGCTGTTCTGATCTGCCTAGAATGACTAGACCGGGCTTTCTTGATTTGTGCAACTGCACGTGCAATGATGCAATTCTCTCTCTCTCAGATATATGGAGTTTGTATGTAATTCGCGTCTCTTTCTGACCGGCCAGAACGTTCTCCAGGTAGATCAGAACAGCAAAGACAGGTGTGTCCTCACATTTATGGTTAAGATTTATTAAAAATTTAAAAAAGGTATTAGGTAGATAAAGGTAGTAATTATTTATGTGTTTTTATCTTTCAGATTTACTTTGTTTACGTTTAATGATAGATTGTGATTGGGTTTTTAAAAAAATCGATAACTAGGTGTTGAATAATATTTAAAAGATAACGAATCACGATAACAATCTAATCTACATGTAAATAAGTTTTTAAACATAAACCAGGCTCGCAGATATAACTAAACGCATTTGACATTACCTTTTTTCCTCTGTGACATTTCGGTCTTGATAACATTGTGTTGTGAATTGTGATAACATTCTTTGCGGTTTTTTGCTGCAATTCCTATTATATTCTAATAATAAAGTGGTTTTTATTAGCCAACAAATTCATAAAGGTATTCATTGTGATTATTTCAATTTTATATTCAGTAATACTACTACTTAACAGTACAGATATTATGAAAGGTTAGGTAGGAAAACTTCTTTAGTTTTCAGGACCTATAGTTTGTGAATTACTATTACTCTGTAGTTTTACTATTTAAGCTGGGACGTACTCGAAATATTTCTAATTATTTCAGAAACATGGCAGGCGAAGGTATTTCTCAGCAAGAAATAGAGGCATTGTGCCAAACACCTGATTCTTCGACTAAGGTTAGTACCTAAACTTTGTGGGTTTATTCTCCAAAATTATAACTGTTAAGCTTTGTATATATTCTGCAGCTGTTAAATTATTTTATATTTTAGAGAACTTTAAGTCACAATTTTGTTTAAATACCTTTTATCTTAAGACTCGTTTCTTGTGCTTATTTTTATCATTGTTACTTTTCTTTTTTATTTATAACGTATCTGGGAGTTTCTTCCGGTAAAAGCATCCTCTAGTGATTTTTGTCTTTAGCAACTCTTTCCTAGTTAGAACCTACAGAAAGTTCCGCCTTAACGCCCCATTTTCTGCACCCAAACTTATTAAATAGGCAAGCTGTTGATACAATTGAACACACAATTTAATGATTTTCGAAGAAAATTTTACTACACTATCATTTATCACCTTAATCGATGCCCTTTTTGTCAAATTAACTCTTTTAAAGAGAGGGTTCTTATCGTGTGTTTTGGCGGTTAATGAATATTTATTGGTTGATTTGAAATGAAATGAGTTGAAAATGTTTTGATCCTCTAAATGCCTTAATATGTGTGTGCCTTATCAAGATTATTTCAGTTATTTAATCAAGAATTGTCGTTTTTTAAAACCATTAAAAACTCAATTATGAGTCCAATGGCAACCAGAAATGCCTCTAATCATCATCATCACCAGCCTATATATGTCCCTACTGCAGGGGCTCAGTCCTACTCTCCAACAGAGATTTTATGGGCCATAGTCCACCAACCAGGACCAGTGCGGATTGGTAGACTTTACACACACCTTTTAATTTATTCTCAGGAGTGTGCAGGTTTCCTCATGACGTTTTCCTTCACAGAAAAGCCAGTGGTAATGATGTTTATTGTAACAAATTGTAACTCATTGATACCAGGATCGAACCCAGACCTCGATTGTTCAAGGACTGAAACTCTACCCAACTGAGCTATCATGGCTTTTTTGGCCTCTCCAATATTATTTAGTAACTTACATATAATAAATACCAGAGGCAAATGAAACCCATTCTTATCATACCTGGTATAGTTATGTTTTATTATATGAGTTCAAGGTTACTGATAACTAGTTGATAACTTATTAACTTGAAAGTGAACGTGATAGAAACACAACCACAAAATATAACAATAAAAGATTACCTGATCACACATACAGAAAAGCTAAAAAACATGCGTAATTGTATGCAAAAGTCTGACTACTTTATGACAGTGTTCCAGGCTTTGTAGTTTACCACTCAGCAGTGATTTGTCATCAATGAGTATTATAGTGTACCGTTCTATTTTATTTTTTGAACAATATAAAATAATAGTAATAAAATGGCTATATCTCTTTTTCCAGGACTTCATGTTTCAACAAACAATGTACCGGATCAAAGACCCTAAGAAATCCATTCCGTTTTACACTGGAGTGCTCGGTATGACGCTGCTGAAGCAGCTCCACTTCCCTGCGATGAAGTTTTCTCTATTCTTCATGGGCTATGAGAATCCGGCTGAGGTGCCCAAGGATGAGACACAGCGAACCGCCTGGGCAATGACGAGGAAAGCTACACTTGAATTAACATAGTAAGTTGTTTTTTACTTTAGCTCAAATCAGCATAATATGTGAAAATAGCCTTCTGAATATATTCTAAACCACCGCTGTAGCCTGCTTGCTACATGTTTGGAAAATCCCAGGTACACATTGTCTGTTCGTTTGGTGGTACTGCATTTTCTATGACTGGCTGGCTACCACCATTTATTTTCTCATACATTCATGACGTAACATAAAGTCAGAATTACTTTACTTTTAGTATAGGGATAGTTGAAAGGCCAAGGCTACTTTTATACCGATCGAATGAGTAGTTCCCATGGGATAAATCCTAAAGTCACGTGTGCAAAGCCGTGGGCAGAAGCTATATCAAGCAGCCTATATACGTCTCCACTGCAGTGGCTCAGGCCTACTCTTCTAAAGACAGTGTATGGCACAGTCCACAACGCGGGACCAGTGCGGATTGGTAGACTTCTCAGGAGTGTGCAGGTTTCCTCGCGATGTTTACCTTCACCGTACAGCCAATCGTAATGTTTTTTATCATTCGTACATAAATGCAAGAATTCAAGAATTTATTATAATTATTTATTACGTATTTTACAGTAACTGGGGTACAGAGAGTGATGATTCTAGCTATCACAACGGCAACTCTGATCCGCGGGGCTTTGGACACATCGGCATTCTTGTACCAGACGTTGAAGCGGCTTGTAACAGGTATGGAATGCAAAGCATGATTCTAACACAATAATAATAAAAAAACGGAAAAATGCGAGTCAGACTCGCGCACCGAGGGCACTGAATATGCATGAAAAATATTTTTGTCTAATTCAATGTGAAACTTTTTTTTCGATACGCCTAATATTTTAAGCGTGACGTCACGGCTAGACATTGAAGTTGAAAATGTATGAAACTTTTAACAATATTTGAGTTATCTCGTAAAATAACGTTTTTATGTGACCATTCCCTTACAAAAAAATCTTCACAATGTAATTACCAAGCAAAATGTAAAATAAAAAATTTAATTCGAGCAAGTTAGTTTTTTGGAATTTTTGCTGCCTTTATAAGCTGTAAAAGGCCTAAAAATTCAAATAATATTAGATATTTGAAATTTTATAGGTATTTTTTTTTGTTTAAAACATAATTTAACCCCAATTTGATTTGGTGTCACCTAGAGATCATGTCATTCATTACAAATATTACTGTAGCAAAAGCAATGTTTGCGGTGTTGCATGGCAGCGCGCGGCGCGCATTTCAGGTGATGGTTCGAGTGATGCGTAATGGTTCGAAGTTATATCACGTGATACGAAAAGTAATGACATATAACATTACTTTAACAAGCACTTTTTTGCGCATTTCTACTTCATACGTACAAACCCCCTAGTTTCCTGTAAAAGGTACCATTATTTATCATTCCAGGTTCGAGCAGCTAGGCGTCAAATTCATTAAGAAGCCCCAAGATGGTAAGATGAAGGGGCTCGCTTTCATACAGGATCCTGACGGTTACTGGATCGAGATATTTAGTACTAGAGTCGTTGAATCTGTCTAGACTGAAACCTAAACATGATTGTACTCAGTTACAGATATAATTAGAAAGAAGAATTAATATTATTTGATTTGTACGAAATAATCGGGGTTTCAAATTAATCTTTTGTATTCTCTTGAGAAGTACAACTCACGTTACTGTTTTGTTCGCTCTAAACAAATATTTGATCTAAATCAAATCATATAAATATTCGTCACTAAATCACGCAGAAACGACTTAACAGAGTTGGATAATATTTAGCACATAGACAATGTTCTAATCTAAAACGCGGCAGAAGAAATCTTGGATATTACAAGGAAAATCAACCATTGTGGGTAGATTTCTGGAATAATATGTGAACAATGGACATGTATTTATTTTTATGTTGTATATTTTTAAACCTGGTCAGAAAATGTTACTAACCACTGCATCTCTTTACTTCTTTTTCTAATTGTATATGAAATTAAGTATAGTTTTTGGATGAATTTATGCGCTGACTTCAGGTATCCCATTAGAATAAGGATTTGATGTAGCACAGCACCGCAATCAAAGATCAGAAACGAGCAGGATTCTTATGTAAAATTCACTTGGCCTTCTCTTATATGATCGTAAGTGGAAGTAGAAAGATCGTTGGAAGAAAGCATGCTAATCCAAAAAACACATAATAGTTTCGCATTAACTGATGTCAAATGATACTGTGGTCTAAATTAGAAAAGGCTTGCATTGTTACACCCCAGTTATAACGTGAATTACATTATGATAAAGTTAAACAGTTCGTAATGAAATAGCTTTGTTATATTTTACATGTATTTTACTATCGTTAAATGACTTTGCTTTTCAATGAACTTCAATCCTACTAATATTATAAATGTGAAAGTTTGGATGTTTAGATGTTTGGATGTTTGTGACGCTTTCACGGAAAAACTACTGAATGGATTTGAATGAAACTTTTCAATAACATAGCTTATACATCAGAATAACATATAGGTTATAATTTCTAAAGACATATTGTGTAAATTGTCCAAAATCACACTTATAATATTAGTGGGATTACATGGGCAATTTTGGCATAACAAAAACGCGTTGCCTAGCAACCGATCATAGAATATGTAAATTCGTATATACAAACTTTCGCTTTGATAATATTGGTGTGAAGACTATTTGAATGTACTACGTCAGATATTGAAATTTCTTTTGTTTCTTTAAACTATTAGCCTACGTAACAAAATAAACACTATTTTGTACCTTATGCTGAAAATGGAGATAGATGCCTTCTATGCCGATCGGACAAGTAGAATAAATCCTGAAGTACACGCGGACAAAGTCGCGGGCGGAAGCTAGTTTTGTATAAATGACGTATGTACAGCCGTTTGCCGTATGCCGTTTCTACCTTTGGACTCTGTGGACATAATTCAGAATAAGGACTTATATAATAGAGCTTTGTTTTATATATAATATAGAATGTGTATATTTGTAAAATGTATAAATGTTAATATTATATTTTAAGGAAAAATGTTATGTATCCCTGCTAAAGTTTTATTTCGAATTCGAACTGTTTTATAAATTTAATCTGTGCAATTACATTCGTGCATATCGGGTTTTTGTAATATTGTTGTTTTTTAATAAACTGATGTGTTTATTAAATTATTTTTATTGAATATTGGGTTGTGTTATTAATGTTCCTGACGTCCGATGATTTATAATATAAATCTGGTGTCTGTCTGTCCGTGTGTCACAGCTGATAATCTCAGCAACTATTAATGATATCGACTTGAAAAATGGAAATATACTTGTATTTTTTCTACTCCCTCTCTTACTTCCTCATGAATTCTTAAACATCCGGTGTTCAGGAGCCAATCTTCACAAAGCTACGATACCTCTTATAAGTAATTTTTATAAAACGTAACTCAGACATTTTGTATAAAAAATAAGTAATATTATTATTTCACTATAAAATTTGAATTATTCAATGCATACCGTTAGGAATCACGTGAATAGAACTGTTGTTTTCAACCCAGGTACTATGCACTCAAATGCTCCATAAAATCGTTTTCAAGGATTTGCTCGACTTTAAATCAATTTTAATGTAATTTAATGTGATGATTTGTTTGCGCCTGTAACTAACCTATAAATATGTGTGTAGGTTAGGTGACGTTTAACTAGAAGATGAAGTGCGTTGCGTTGTGCTTAGCGTTTCTCGTTCTTGTTCAAAACACACCAGCTGAGGTACGTATTAACTTTGCTTATAATTTTTTTTAAGTATTATTAAGAGGCTATGTTGGTTAGACCACGTGGCCGCGTTCAAATTTGGATTGTTTTGTAGCTGTTCCTATCCGAGCCCTATCTTACCCGAGCGCGTACGGTGAGACAGCATACACTACGCGAAGTTATCCACCCCTTATTTGGATGTTTCGTAGTCCAGGGATCATTTGAAGGATACAGTATATTATGTAACCATTTTTTTAATACAGTATACTAATGAAATTTCAGATGTCGGTGGTTTTTCCAAATTGTTCTAAATTGATTCATACTCTTGTAAATCAGGTTCAAAGTTGGGGCTTTTTATTACCGTAAAATACAATTCTTTGACGCCCTGTTACTCTGGAAGTAAAAATCTGACTCGCCACCGACACAGATATTTGTTTCTAGATTGTGTCTTGAAAATTTCATAGATTTTCATAGCTTAATACTCAAAATATGACTGGACTACGTTTGTATGGGCGCTTTGACACCAGCATACCCTCTTAAGTTGAATTACTAATTCGGTACTGACGGACGAATAGGATAGGATATTAAATGCGCAACAAGCAATAGCCAAACAAAAGAGATGTTTCAAATTCGGTCTGCACTTGTACACTATTCAAAAAATCAAGTAATAATCGAAGTATGTATAGAAAAAAACAAGAATTACATTTTTGCATTAATTGTACAAAATAATTCTTTTTGTACTTAGTGAGAGCGTCAAATGTCATTTTATTGACGCCATCTTTGTTTTCAACGTTAATTCTTACCCGTTTCGTGAGTTTTATATGTTTTTGTACAAATAAACTAAACCAAAATATACAAAAATAGTAACTAAATCACCTTTATTTGATAATGGCCTTTTAAAATTATAAGTGTACAAGACCAGGCCTTGGCTCCATACATTCGCGGAACGTGTCAAAATTTATATTACACCTGCTAGTAAAATACCTCCTTGCTTACTTGAAAACGAAATAGAATGTACGTCATTTCAATATTATAAATTTCAGGATATAAATTCAAAATTGATACATAGTGAAAATAATGAACAGGAACACTTTGATAACGATAACATCCAGGAATTTGGAACCCAATATGACCGTAACGAAGAAGAAAGTCAGGCTTACAAAATTAATTACAATGGAGACCCTAATAAACTTTACAAAGTTAAAATAAGACGCGGTAATTCAAAGCCATACACAATAATACATAAACGCATAAAAGAAGCTGGAGATGAATCTAAAATTTCTCCCAAAAACGCCATTAATGCATTTAAAAATGGATACTATGAAGATATATCCAATGAAGATAGTGGCGCAGCTATAAATAGTAACACTGTTTCAAATTTTGATAATAATCAAATTACGAAGAGACACAAATACAAAATTACTTTCCGAAAAAAGACCAAGCCAAAAGATTATAAAGTTAATACGTCAAAATTAAGTACCAACGATAAAATGTATGGTAGGTATTCACATGATGGGGATGCAGTTGATAATAATGTTGTTGTTGAAACAAGTATGCATCAAATTAAAACGAAACCGATCAAAAACACATCCGCGAGAATTAATGACAGTGAAGATACTTCAATAGAACAAAAATATTATTCTCCAGAAGGAAGTCACAGTTTTAACAATGGAAAGTCAGAAACATACAAAACAATTTCCAGAGTTGAATCCGAAGGAACAGAAAATTATGAAAACGAGCAACGTTTTTCATTCCATGAAACAGGAAAAGGTTTAAAAGTAGAAAGACTTAATTCTAAATTAACAAAAGGTCAGTCGATGTTTATTCCCGAAACTGATTTACTAAACACAAAACAAAATTCGGATATTTTGAAAACTGGAGATAATCTAGCAGAAACCAATGAAAAATATGATGCATCAGATGAAACCTACAGTTTTAAAGATGGCAAGTCGATTACAAAGAAAAGTAGACCCATAGTGGAACAAGAAAATTCTAGTTATATCCAAGGTTCCTCATTCCATGACTCAAAAAGAGAGTTGGAAATAGAAAGAAAAAATTTCAAGACAATGGAAGATCAGTCTACTTCCATACACAATACACATTTATTAAAAGCAAAGCAAAAGCCTGTTGATTTAAAGCCGCTTTTAAGATTGGAAAATAATATAACAGAAACTAAAAATGACGATGTTCTGGAAACTATTCCTGTAGTCAGAAGTTCAGATGACATCGCGAATGGTAAACTGTCAAGCAACATAAAATCACAAGAAATATTCATACCTGCAACAGCATTCATAATTGGTACTAACGATTACAATGTTACAAAAGAAACGCAAGATTCCCTACAAAGTAAGAACACATTTGAAAATGGTCTGAAACTACCAACTAAAGGAAATGTAGATGTTCCAAGTAGGAGCATATCTATCGAAAGTATCACACATGGAACATTTATCAGTCCTATAGAAGTGATACCAATTGAAAAATCTACTAAAACGTATACAGACCATTTAGGTATACTAAATATTACTGGCAATATCAAAAGAAAAACATTTGGCCCAGATGGTACAGTAAATTTGAAATCAGATCAAGATGGATTAAAACAAGGTAAAATCTTAACCATCGTAAATCAAAAAGAAAATGAAAAAGTTGAACATAAGGGGAAAAATGCAGAAATAATCAATATTTCAATCGAAAACATAATAAAACAGGAAAAGAATAGAAATGACGGCTTCAAAAATAAATTACATAAACCTATAATGGATAAAATTGGCTCTAAAAACGAAATCGTTCATAATGAATTTGACAATAAAATCACTGAAAATCAAGATCTAGAACCCATTTCAAATTTGTCTGAAATCCAAGATTATGCTGATCTTGACAATAGACATCCAAAAAATGATATTGAAAACATAAATGTTAAAGAAATAGCGCATATAAGTGCGGACACTCCACACTATTCTGATAAGAGTGATTCACATGCCAACAGTGACCAATTAACAAATTTGATCCACAATTTAAAACCAGGGATTGAATGGATTGAAGAAAATGAATCTGATCCGAGAAAATTTAGTCAATCTACTGACTCAAGTCAAATAGCCAGAAATAATGCGTATAAAAACAATTGGTTGGTTGTAAGTACAAAGTGAAATTATTTGTAGTATATAAAAGGCGACTAACAAAATAACTAATGACATGACCAGCAATCAGCATCTGCCTATGTAATAATGAAATATATCACCAACCCGTTTGCCATACGTGGTGATTATAGCAAATCTAGGAATTAATGTCAAACAATATGCTAGAATGTCAACTGCTAATCATAAGCTGTGTCATAAGTTTCCGCCATGATATAAGTATACCATAATAATAAACTAAAATTTCTTATTATATAGAACATACTTAAGGATTTAATGGCATGTTTTTGTGGTCCAAAGTTATTAGTAGTACCCTTAATCAACAGCCAGGTTGATGGTAATGACTTTTTGTGTATTATAATCCATGTTTCTGATTGCAGAAAATGCTAATCGGAGCTACATCGAAACAGACAGAACAAAATAAGCCTACAAATGGACTACGCGCATACGAATTAGAACCAGCTGAAGCTGGTGTCTGTGACATAGTTAAACAATATCGAAATCTTTTTAATATTGGAGACAATCTTAAAAAACTAGGGTTCCATGAAGTATCAGTGGAAGCAAAAAGAATAATAAAGCTATTTAAAATATTTAATGACATTATACAAGACGCAGAATCAAATTTCAAGAAAATAGTTGAAGCTTTTATTGACTTTGTAAAATCGTACGTCAGTTACTATGCGTTTGATAATGCTGATGTGAACTCAGCGGAATCAGTTAAAACCCAATCAGACTATGACATTTCAAATCAAAATGTTAAGAAGAGTTTAGAAGGCTCAAAAGCAATCAATAACTCCGATGACATTGATGATATAGCTTATGTAAAGGTTGATGCGTTAGCTACACCGTTTATGAAAGAAGAAACTGGTGTGGATGGGTTTTTAAAATACAAACCTACAGATTTCACTGATAACTTTACAAAAATAACAAAGACATGGTTTGATGGTCAAAGTAGAAAAGAACTTGATGAAACCGTAAAATTAGAATTGTTATCAGGTAAAAAAGCGCGACCCGAAATATCTCAAACAAAAATTATTTCTATTCCTACAACAAATTGGATGTTAGATGTTGATAACAAATCGCTTCAACCCTCCAGCTCAGATTTAAATACCCCTACAGATGGTAAACGAATTTTTATTAAAAATTTGCTAAATAAAAAAGAACTTCCTGAAATAAAATCTTCAGAATCTTTTGAAAACCTTGAGAGCGCAGAATATGTAACTAAATCCACTCCAACTGGATTACGACGTGCTAATAAATTACAATTAGGAGAAGGTTCTGAGTCAAAATTTGAAAACTTTGACGTAAAAGCAATTGAGACAGATTCTACATCTGTGAATTCAGTTTCAGTAGCAGATAATATTGAACAGAATACGCCTGCAGTCGAAATCAATAAAGAAAACATTATAAATCTTTCGACAGATTTTGCTAAAACAGAAGATTTAGACTTGGAACTGAATGACAGTACAGAAAATGCGGATTCTAAGCATGACCATTTGTTACGAATCTTAAAAGATATAATTGTTTATCTGAACTCATATAAACTACCTACCCGTGTTATACAGAGATTAATTTATAAACTTTTAAAGCCGGTCCTGAAGCGAGTAAAATCCCAAATGGGCTGTAGAAATTCATTTTCAAGTTATAAGGTAAAACTGAAGAATGATATTAATACACTGCTTAAACATAACGGTCAGAATTCTATTAAGACTTATAGTGCAAAGGATCTGTATCTAGTTCTGCACAGTAGCCAGATGAAACAATTATTAAATGAGATATATGTATCACATTACAGTTATTAATACGTGTAATGTAATAAATATTATTAATAAATAAATAAATTTTGGAATTTATTTTCACCTCATCGCCTAGACTCCAGACAGTTTCTGCCACATAAATTTTGAACACAACTGTTTCAAATCTCTTGTATTACATTAAATGTAAGTATAATTTGCCAACATACAGTAATACATTTTTGATTGGAATATTTTATAAAATTATTAATGTTCTATTAACACTTATTATATCGTATATTGATATTTTAAATTGCTTATTAAAAGTATTATAATAATAAACAAATATATTAATGATTGTAAATATGTTTTATTCAAAAAATATATTACGAGTATATTCACGGCGCGTACTTGGTACAGCGCGTGAAGTAAATGAATTTAGCGTGTTTAGGATACAGCCGACAAGGTAAACTTTTCCAGTGCGTCTAACATGAGTTTACGCAGGCGGTAACGTATATCGAATACTATCGGAAATACTGCTCAGTCGAGATGCGCGTGACAAGGACAGAGCGACTGGTTGGTCAGGGAATACAGTAGAATTCACATGACGTAATTAGGTAGGTAATTTTTTGTTGTTTGTAATCGTGTAAGCTATTTCATGGCGGGTTATGCGACATTGCTGAAAGAAATGCCTTTAAGCCGTAGGCGTGCACGGAGCGTGGCTTGAGAAACTGCCATTGAGATGTTGAGACTGGTGCTGTGTTTTTGTGTTCTTTACAGCATCGTTTGTGAAGATACGGTATGGTTTATTTTACAACTATCAATTTTTCTTGGCCATGATTTCACCTTTAACTTCCAACTTTGACCCAGCTTTAGGGAATACGGATTAAAATTCAAATAATCTTTATTGCACACACATACATACACAAAACAGAACAAAAAGAACATAAAAGGTACAAAGAAGGCGGCCTTATCGCTAAGAGCGATCTCTTCCAGGCAACCTTGGGGCAGAAGAATCATATAAATAAGAAGGAGTAAGTGGTGCTACATAAATATATTACACATACTCGTACATATAATGAATAAAAAATAGACAAAATCTAGAAGATCAGGAAGAAAAGGAAATCAGAGGAGATAAGGAAGGAAAAGGGCAGGCCACATCGCTCGAAGAACCGATAACCGGTGGGGAGTAAAGGTTCTCGAGTGGCGACCACGTACCGGGAAACGTCTACCAGGCCGTCCCCCTACTAGATGGACCGACGACCTGGTTAGAGTCGCTGGATGCAGGTGGCTCGGGACCGGTCGATGTGGCGTACCATGAGGGACGCCTATGTCCAGCAGTGGACGTTTCCCGGCTGGTGATGATGATGATGAAGGAAGGAAAGAAGAAAAGGCTGCTAAGGAATAATCTGTCCAAGGATTATGTAATGACTTGGAATAGATTCAGAGCCGTGAAAAAAGATCTGCCAAATTAAGATTTGATTGATAAATATTTACTTAATTTGTTATCTTATTGATCTATAAATAATTATTAACAGGATACGCCTCTGCCCGTAATACCGTACGCAGGAAGTGAAAAAGATAGTCATAATGTAAGCTGATTTTTATATCATTTTTAGTCAGAATATGTATGTCATTGTATAAATTGAATGGTAATATCGAACGATGTCTTCACCTCACTGACTCGCCTAACTATGTCAGTGACTCTAGTTCGTTTACGGATTTCCTCATTCCGGATATTATTACGTAGAAATTCCGAGCATAGCTCGTTCCATTGCTCGCTATGTGACATTGAGCTTCGGACCACAGTAAAGGACCACGTTTCGGTTTCGTGTCATCACTGGCAACACGCACTGATTAAATACTGTTGTCTTAAAACACTTGAGGTATTTTTGACGACAAATGCTGCAACTTGAAACTGTAAATACAACAGCAGTGTTAAGATCAATGAGATTAAGATTGTGTATACGCTGTAGCTTCTTTTGCCCTTTCTTCTCTGCAAACTTATTTCCGAAAGAGGCGGCAAATTCATTGACGTCGAACAAGATTTGAAACTATATATACACATACTTTATTAAATAATATGAATCTGCGTACCAAGCGTGGTGATTTAGCATAGACTAGGAAATTATGTCGCTACGCTCGTAGAAAACTTGTAGCAAGCTGTCAAGGGTCCTCATGTTTATTATAATAACTTTTATGTACAACAGCATGTACCCATCCATCCCTTGGTTAAAGTTTGCAGCCAAATGCCGCTAATATACCCTACAAAATTGAAAGCTTAAATAGTAGATACAAACAGCGAATCAGTAGCGAAAGTAGCCGGTTTATAGTCATAGTTTGACATCGCTAACTGCATATAGAGCACAAAAAGAGAAAATCTTGACTTCGGATTTCTATCCCGAAATACAGTTGTCTTCTTTTAACAAAGGGCATTCGTTATAAGAGCGACGAGTATAGCTAAGTATAATATACATAAGTGCTAAGCTGTGACATCAATTTATACTGCATCTAACGAACTTCAAAGTGTAAGAAATCTCCTGATGGTTAGCTCATGTCCAGATGGCCTGTGACGGTATGAGCTAATAGAAATCGTTGATTGATCATTTCATTCTTATAGGTGCAGCCTTCAACTAACACCGTTCAGCTTACAGCTGCCACGCCGCCACACAGCACACGATGTCAAAATTCTGAAAGCCTCCTGAAAATACTAAATCACCTATTTTTCAGTCTAAATAAATATCTAAAGTCGGAAATACCAAACATAAGCAAAGTGAACCACTTATTGGACGTTCTACAACAGTATATCCAAGACACGGGCAATTTAGAAAATAACGACTTGACAAGTAAACTACACGATTTGGAGCAGGCATGGGTGAAGAATGAAATTGATGTACCTCAAAAAGAAAAGCCTATGTTAAGACAATCTCCCGATGCAAGTGGTAATTTGCAGACTAAAATCGTGTTCAAATATGAACTGCCTAACATAAAGCAACCAGATTGTAAAGAGGCTTTTATGAAACTAATCAATATAGCTCATAATGCTTATCTTGAACTGGCCAAGTTCCCTTCATGTAACGTCCCCTGGGACGTAACTGCTCAGAACCAAGTCAATCAAAACAATAATCAAGTCGTTACTAACAATCCATTGTATCAAGCGTTTACAGAGTATACAATACCAATGTACAATGTGGCCAATCCAAACATCTATAGCGAAGACTTTATCAAGTATTTACAAAGCCAGAAAGATGTAAATCCCGAAAGCATTATTAATATACTCCAGAATTATAGACCGGGCGCAGGCAAAAATAATTCGACATCGATACCTACTACGCCAGAATCAAGCAATGCCGTTATTGTTAAAAAAATCACACAGAACCAGCCTTCGAATGCAAACAACAATCAATTCAATGTCCACTCTTTCGAAATAACAAATAACAACGCGGAACCTACACAATCTGATCCATCACAACCTGGTTCTATTAACCAGGAAGCAGTACCAAGTCCACAAACAAATCCGTATCCCCAATTGATACAATCTGGTGACAACAATCAGTATTGGAACGCGATCAACTCGCCCAATCTCGCAGTTAATTGGCAACAAGATCAAAATGTGTTCTCGAACATTCCAGGACATATTCCGAATGGTGTTTATAATCCGGATAGCTCTGTTAATTATTCACCAAATCAACAGTATAGCAATGTCAACTCCGTACTTCTGAATCCAACAACAACGTCAAATCAAAATCCAAACGTTTTAAATCCTTCAGTTGTAAATTATCAACACCCACCCAATTCACCAAATAATGTTCTAAATCCGACGGAATCTGTTCAGAATGTATTCTCAAATAATAATCAAGTTTCTCAATATGCAGGAGTGAATCCAAATGCAAATTCTGAAACATTTGCAGTAGATACACCAACTAAAAACAGCAATAATTTAAACACTAACATTCCATCTTCGAGCAGTGTTACAATTACTCCAAATGCCAGTAATCTGTCTTCAAACTTAAATAAATTCCCCGATGCCCCTAAACCTGCCTTTGTTAACACAAACAATGCCCCGATTATTGTACAGCATCAACAGAGAGTAATACAGTACGACACACCAAATATACATCAAAATCAAAATTTTCCAAACAACGGCCGAGTTATATTGAATCGACAAATTTATGGAGTTCTAGACGATAAACATGGGTTGACATTTCCACAAAATATTATTCCGAATGTAAACAGTTTAATACCACATCAAAATGTTGAACAAATTCAAAACTTAAATACTAATTTAATTTTGCATCAAAATCAGAATCTGCTCCCTAACCAAAATGTACAACATGGTCAGAACGCACAACAAACTTACAATTTATCTCCTAATCAAAATCATCAACAAAATCAAAATTTAGTTCAAAGCCAAAATGTATATCCGAAGCCACAGCAAAATTTCAATCTACTCCCAAATCAGAATTCACAACAGCATGATAATTTGTTGCCACATCATTATCAACAAAACCATAACTTGCTACCAAAACAAATTCTGAATCAAAATATACAACAAAGCCAGAATTCACTTCCAAATCTTAATTTGAATCAAAATCTGAACCTGAACCAGAAACAAATTTTACAACCAATGAATCAAAATTTGCAACCGTCTCCAAATTTGGCACCGCATCAAATTCAGTCAGTCCAAAATCCATTCCTAAACCATAATTCTGTCAAACATACAGTTTTCCCTTTCAATCAACCACAGGGAACATATCAACCAGGCGTTCATTTCATTATGCCCTATAATGGCCCTCAAACAGAAAATAGCAGAGTTCTTAACCAAGGTATTGGCAATGACCCGATAAATACAAATTTTCCGCACGGCGTCGATACATCACCTTGGGTAGGTATAACTAATTTACTGAAATTAGATCCTGTACACGATAAGAGCGGAATAATCGAATTAACATACATACTGAAACGACCAGACCCTGTGGTATACCACCCGTATTATTACGTGAAATACAGACTGCCTTACGACGGCCTTTTACGGAACCTAACAGGAATATTGAATGCAAAACCATATTTAAGAAGTGATCCTGTTGGACTATACAGAACCTTGATACTTAATTCAAATATAACTGAAATATCACCTGATTTAAAAAAATACAATAAAGATGATATCGGCAAGCTAGTTTTACAGAACGGAGCTTTTGTCAAAGCAAAAGTTGTACTCAACAACGAAACTGCGTTAAAAGATCAAATAGAAATAGTACGTGATTTAAACGCCAACATGAAGTTTGAAGATGTTATCAGCTTGATTGACACTTTAATCAAAAATAATAGTGGTGATAACCAATTCAATACGATTCAGCATAGAAGCACCCAAGCAGCAAAATCTGATCCAATATCTTTAAATTTAGCAACAGCGAACGATTTTATCTTAAAGAAAAATAATCATTATGTGAATCGTGACGTACCTACACAACCTTACAAAATAAATAACAACCCGAATGCATTGAATTATTCTCCAGATGGAGTCGGACAGTCACAAAATAATAATCAGAACTTAGTAAATCCTTATAAAAATGTGCTGATGCCTAATTACAAAGCAAATCCGTTTAAAACAAATCTGGCTTCCAACATAACTAACCAGAGCCATGGTGATTTGGTTACTTTCAATCCAAACGAAACTGTAAAAGATACAAACAGACAAATCTATCAGAATAATCTGAGCCCTAACAATCATACATCGGTCTTAAGTAATAAATCAACACCGCTATTTCTAACAGCTGGACAAAACCCAACTGCGCATGATACCGCCGAGGGCAAACCAATGCTGTTTCCAAGAGGTAATCCAATTTCAAAACCTCTGCATTCAAATCTGAATACATATAATAATTTAATTTATTCCAATCAGCATCTACCCTTAAACATCGAAGGTACCCTGCCCAATGGATTGAACACTTCTCTTCATTACGATAAACCGTCTCTTGACACATTACAAAATTTGCCACCGAATATAGGTCGAATTTCAAATGATTTTGATCCCACAATCCAAAGTCAAAACGCCCCAAATTATCAAATCAATGGATTAAATCCTTATTATGTACCACCTCCAATTCCTGCCATTAACCCGTCCTTGGTGTATCAATGGAACCCGAATATTTTACAGCCTAGCCGCAAGCCTATAACTAATGTTCAATCAAATCAAAATGTAATTCCTAAAGGAACTCAGCAGCCAAAATTCAACTCCTACAATGGGCAAGTTAATCCAAATGGACTACCTAATATCCCTATATCAGCGCAGCAGCCGAATTCAAACTCATACGGTGGGCAAATATTTCCAAATGGATTACCCAATATCCCTGTATCAGCGCAGCTGCCGAACCCAAACTTATACGGTGGGCAAATTAATCCAAATGGATTATCCAATATCTCTAAATCAGCTCAGCAACCAAAATTCAACTCATACAGTGAGCAAATTAATACAAATGGACTACCCAATATCCATATAGCAGCGCAGCTGCCAAAATTAAACTCCGACGATGGGCAACTTTATCCAAATGGATTATCAAATATCCCTAAAACAGCTCAGCAGCCGAATCCAAACTCATTCGACGGACAAATTAATCCAAATGGTCTATTAAATATTCCTAAAGCAACTCAGCAGCCGAAATATGACTTCTACAGTGGGAAAATGATTCCAAATCGACTTCTCAATACACCTATATCAGCGCAGCAGCCGAATTCAAACTCATACGATGGGCAAATTAATCCAAATGTATTATCCAATATCCCTAAAGCAGCTCAGCAGCCGAAATCTGACTTCTACAGTGGGCAAATTAATCCAAACGCATTTACCAATATCCCTCAAGCAGCTCAACAGCTGAAATCTAATTCCTACAGTGGTCAATTTCATCCAAATGGACTTCCCAATACCCCTCTAGCTGCGCAGCAGCCGAATCCAAACTCATACGATGGTCAAATTAATCCAAATGTATTATCCAATATCCCTAAAGCAGCTCAGCAGCCGAAATCTGACTTCTACAGTGGGCAAATTAATCCAAACGCATTTACCAATATCCCTCAAGCAGCTCAACAGCTGAAATCTAATCCCTACAGTGGTCAATTTTATCCAAATGGCCTTCCCAATACCCCTATAGGCGCGCAGCAGCCGAATTCAAACTCATACGATGGGCAAATTAATCCAAATGGATTATCCAATATCCCTAAAGCAGCTCAGCAACCGAAATCTGACATGTACAGTAGGCAAATTCATCAAAATGGACTACCCAATACCCCTACAGCAGCTCATAAGTAACCTAATCCTGACTCCTACAATGGCCAAATAAATCCAAATAGATTATCCAATGTCCCTGCAGCGGCATAGCAGCCAAATTCAAACTTCTACAGTGGCCAAACCAATCCAAACAAACTACCCAATATCTCTATAGAGCCGCAACAGTCGAATTCAAACTATAACAACAGTCAAACTAGTGTAAATATATTGAATTCAATGTCTGTAAATGGAAATAACCGTCATCAAGTCCTATTAACAGCCAATGATTTTTCGAACGATGATGAATCCTTACATTACGTTTTACCAATACAACAAACATGTCAACACTTTTAGATTTCGGTTTCGGATTTCTATCAATTAATTCCAATGGGTATCCGATTCATATTAACCCCAATTTCGTTTCAAATGTTCAAGACCCTAGCCCAACTCCTCAGTCAAATGGGAATAGGTATGTAATTTAAATTCTTCGTTCGAGCACAACGGAATTCCAAACAATGAATAAAATCCGTCACATTTTATAGTAAGGACTTTAATTTTGTAATAGTAAAAATAATGTTTCATTTAAACAAAACGACATACATTATTGCATTTGTTAAGAGGCCTTGGAGCGACAGTGGCGCCCTCACTCGCTCTTTTCTACATTTCTCCGCGATTATACAATAATTTCAATAACCAAACCGGACTTTTTGTGTATATAAGCCGTAAAAACGTGCTTATGTATAAGCCGATAAACCGTAAACCAGCAGACTACAAAAAGTCTGGTTTTTGAAATTATCATATAATTGCGGAGAAATGTAGAAAAGAGGTTATGAGGGAGCCACTGTCGCTCTAATTGCCTCTACTACTATTAACATTATTTCAAAAAGATATACGATTGATTGTAATAGACACATTTTAAAGTAACATTATATTTGGAGATTAGGAACCAAATTAGGAACAATACAAAATTGTCATTATAACTTTACTTATTAAAAAACAAAGATGTTCGTAATTTCTCTAAGAAATAATTCCGGATTGAGAAACTTTGTGGAAGAACAAGAAAAAAAAGCCAGCGACATAGACGAGCTGACATGGCAATGGGCAGAGTTCGGTCGAAGAACAGAAAACCGACGTACCTAGATGGACCAGCGACCTGATGTAGGTCGCAGGGAGCCGCTGGATGGCATACCAGGGGCACAGAAAATTAAGGAGGAGGAGTAAAGATCGAATGACGATTGCATATCTCCAAATGATCATTTTATTAATATCAGGCAAACAGCTTGGTTTATACCTTATGTATATAATAATAAAACGAATTTTAAAAACTATGTAACTTTATATTACTAACTAAAACACAAGCACTAAACCTGAACTAAGTCACGTAGAGTTTTTATCTAAGGCACTTGTAAAAAGTTTACCCATGACCGTGTGGCCCTGGCTTTACAATAATATCACATCAACAACATATACCTTTAACATTACCATACATTTAAGAATTATGATAAAAATGAAAAATAAAATTTGTATGTGACGCGGTGGTATAGTACAAGAATTATAAGTGAAAATTTGACCGTTTTTAAAATAGTTTTAGTGCATAACTTTAAAACAGTGAAGAAAAAAAACTTATTCTCAAATTTTACCATAATTTTTAAAATTTATTATTCATAAAAAATACGATAAAAACTAAACACACACTTTTGCCAGTAATGTAATTTGTATTAAACTCATCAAAATAAACCAAATGAGCTCAAACTCGAAGGGTTTACCTTTGAAGGGTGCCTCTAACCACCTCTTGGCTCCAGGGCCAGATAGCGGGCTAAATAAACAAGCTCAAAGTCAATCAGCGAGCTATGGAATGACCTATGCTCGTAATTCTAATTAAAGTCTAATTCGAACTAAAGTCATCAATATAGCTCGACGAGTCAGTGAGCTAAAGTGGCAATCAGCATGCCACATCGCTCGAAGAACCCATAACCAATGGGCAGAAAATGTTCTCGTGTGGCGACCATGCTCTGGGAAGCGTCTACCGGGCCGTCCCCCTACTAGATGGACCGACGACTGAGTAAAGGTCGCAGGGAGTCGCTGGATGCAGGTGTCTCTAGACTGGTCAATGTGGCATAATAATTTAAAAAAAAAATGACTTTCTCGATTTAAAATAAATTAATAATTTATTTCTGATGACCCCATAATGCTAGTTACAATCATCTTACATACTAAGTAATAGAATTTGGCACTATTAAGCTATCTGATCTCATTGGTGCCAAATTACTGTATTGTCATCCAAATTACTTACAATTACATTAGGTCAACATTTACTTTATAGATTTAAAATAGAGTAATCATTTTGTGTAAATAAACATAGCTAAAATATTCAAAAATAATAAGCTTGATAAATACCTTTTAAAATTAGAAATATTCGTATTTACAGCATTTTTGTCTGCAACTTTGTCAGCGCGGACATAAATTATTATTATTATTTGTTAATCAGGCAGGCAGCTAAAGCAGCTGATACTGCCTGTATCCAGCTATTCTCCACTTCAATTACTCTTGCTGAGTTAAATGTTTTCTGTCCAGTCAATTATTGAGTTGACATTTGTTGCTGCAACTCCATTCTTCCAGAGTACGTCCTATTCCAGACCTTCTATAATTTTTTTGCGTTTACATTTTCTTAAATGTTTAACTAAGCTTATTTCGAAGCGAAACTTTTTCGTACAAAATTCACAAGTAAATGTTTTCGGATTCAAGTGTATTAAAATGTTGTGAACATCTAGGTTACATTTCCTAGTGAACTTCTTATTGCACGGCTCACATGAGAATTTTTTTACATCCGTATGAATCGTATTCAAATGCATGACTAAATTCCGTTTCATATTAAACTTCTTATGGCAAATGTCACAAGGATATAATTTGTTTGTGTGTACATCCATATGTTGAACGAGATGAGATTTCATTAAGTAACTTTTATTGCAGGTTTCGCAAGAAAACCTCTTCATCTGGGGCTGGACTGAGTGTTTTGTCTTCGTGTGCCTTAGTAAACCCGATTGGAACGTAAACTGTATGTCACACTCGTGACAAGGGAATATCCCTCGTTTTGCCTTGCTTTTTGTTTTTTTACTACTTTTGACATGGTTTTTTCTTTCTTCAATAATTTGATTGCAACTGTTGGACGGGAAACTTTTTCCTTTCGTGTGTATTTTTCTGTGTCTCACTAAAGAACTCTCTTTCGAAAAAATCCTGCAGCAGTACTCACAAGGGTATATTTTCTTTTTTTTATTTCCTTCTTTGGTTTCATATGATTCTTTAAGGCACTCTGTAAAGAGAAAAAAATTGTTTTAGTGAAGTAAATCATCATCAGTAGCTACATTGTAACCATAAGGTAATATCATTATTATTATTATTTGGTTGATACACAAGCAGCTCTTTGAGCTGATGCGTGTATACCACTGTGCTTGTTTTTGTCTAGTCTGTTTTGGAAACAATTCACTGAAGTAGCACTTATTACACTTTCAGGGAGAGCGTTCCAAGAATGCACTGCACGGTTAGGCAAGAAGTGTTTCCAAGGGTTGCTCCTACATGAAGGCTTGGTGAGCTTCATTGAGTGCCCTCTCAATCGACTGTTCTGGCTCATAGTGAACAAGGTTCTGTTGTTGCTCACATTGTAGTGTACATTGAGTATTTTATAAGTTTCAATGAGGTCACCTTGTTTCCTTCGCTCTTCCAGTGTTGTCAGATTAAGTTGAAATAGGCGTTCTTTGTAAGATTTGTTTCTAGGAGATTCAACCATTTTTATCTGCTTTGGACCCTTTCTAAAATGTCAATGTCTGTCTTAAAATATGACTCCATATCTGGAAGGCATATTCCAATAACGGCTTAATGCATGTTTTGTAAATTTTAATGAACACTTTTCTAATCACGTAATGTTAATTGACTTAGCATTATTCTTTTAACAGTTTCAACAACACAAACCACAAGGCCCTGTGCATTCAAGATTGCCATGCCAAGCATACTTTCCAATACATTGACATAACCATTGTTCTAGGGTGACCAAGCAGTAAGTCTCATGCTGTCCATTAATGTAATGTGATCATCATCAGATGGGTAACATCCATTGCTGGACATATGCCTCCATGGTATGCCACATTGATAGCAGAACCAGTGCCTCATTAACTACAGGCTTCTGCGTGAGCACTCTTCTTTCCAATGGCCTTATCGTCACTTACATCAAGTAATTTGAAGCCCAAGTACATTTTACATGCCTATAATGACGGACAGAATAAGTTTACAAAAAACCAGACAAGTGCGAGTCAGACTTGCGCACCGAGGGTTCCGTACGGAGTATGAATAATTAACATACTGAAAATCATGCTCTACCAAAAATATAAGTCCGATAGAAGTACCAACTTTACTTTACGGTTACATTAAATACCCAATGTATGGCTTTGAACTACAAAGTTAAGTTTGTTTTGTTTAAAAAAGCTATCTGTATTGAGTTAAAAGTCCGGTCCTGGTTTTCAGATTTATTTGTATGGTTGTGCTGTAAAACCTAGCTTCTTGTCACATTTTAGGATTCTAGGTAAATGGGAAGTACCTACCCTATAGATTTTGGTTCCCTTGCATTTTCTATGAAAATTATCTAAAATATAGTTATATGACAGACAGACGGACAACAAAGTGATCCTATAAGGGTTCCTTTTGAGGTACAGAATCCTAAAAATATACAGTTATGATAGCTTTGAACTGAATTAATGGGTAAGAGTGCAAATAAGTACATACCATCAATAACTTTTTTAATTTCAGGTACAGACTGCAAAACCTCTGGTCCAATAACCATCTCCTCTTTAATTTCATGGTCACAGTACAACTCTGTGAAAGATTTATCACCTTCTGTAGCCTCAATTTCATCTGCTATCCTTTCTATCTTCACTGTAGTCTTCGTAAAGTCAGAGAAATCCTCAACAAATTCCATGTTATTGGTTGCCTTACTGTAGGACAGAAAATTTAGACAATAAGGCAGGGCAGTGGCTTAATGATATTACTGTATTGGTTCAGGTTGGTCAGTAGCTTTGAAATCAATCGTTAACATAACTAGCTTTAAAAGACATCTTAAAAAATTCTTATTAGAAAAATGTTATTATTCTGTTGATGAATTTATACACGACAGGGATAAGACAGGGATAAATTACTGTTGACAGCTCTATGGCTTTTGCCTTAATATTGTATAGTATATTTTGTTTAGGTTAAGTGACATTCAAACACAATGTACATTGTTTATGAATATATTGATTGATTGATTGTGTATTGTATTATAAGTACCATATTACATTAGCCTATTTTTGATACAGTGTGTTGAAGGAAATATCAATCATCAGTGAATATGGTAAAAAGTGATAACAGTAAAAACACTGTTCTTTTTCTTCAGTGAGGGCAACTTTTAACAATAATTACGTTAATAAATTATTATCGAAGAGACCTTTTACTTTTATCAAGACACCACCTATGACACCTTATGACACCATCTGCCACCACTCAGCAAGTAATCAACAATCAACAAGTATTTGACAAGCAATCACTACGTTTGTCGGCTGACGGCTGAACGTATTTTTACATGTATATAACATATTACCAATATATAACATATACGTGTTTATATAGTTACCTCTTGCCTTGGCTACATTTCTGTAATTGCGAAAAAGAATTGACAGGATTAATGTATGAGATGAAAGAGATGCATCCATACAATCGAGTGCATAAAATTAGACATATCTTTCTCACTTGTTGTTTATCTACACTGTGTATTTATTAGCCAATAAACTATGAGACAAAGTTATTTTTATTTTTAAGGACAATACTGAATAAATATAATGATAAAATATTTATTAAAATAAAAAGCGATAAGTATATAATCAAGTTCCTAAAAGGAGATTTCGCGCACTGGAAAATGTAACAGTAGTATTAATTTTTTATCTGAAATAAACAGTTTAAATTTTTTTTTTTTAAGTTAATGTTATGTACATGTAAAAATAAGATCAGCTCGAATAAACTCGACTCGAATTGTGTCTCGATTATTGGTCGAGTATATAGTCGGCATACAAATTCTTTCGCAATACGTTTTTTTTTCTTTTTTAAAAGTATAAACTAGTGATAAAATTAACAATGCAAAAATTATGTTTTTTGTTGAGAAAACTGAAGAAATGGCTTCGGCCTTATACATTGTCCTAACCTACAAGTGTTTTACCTTTGCCTCTTCCTTCCTCGTGGAAAAAAACTTACAAGAAAGAAATGTTTGTTGGTAAATAAACACGCGCGGTTTTAATTGGTTTTATTTATATTTAAATAATATTGTACAATGTAAAATAACAAACAGATTTAAATTATCTATCTTAAATACGCATAAATTAATCAAATAATGTTCAATTAGTTGTTCTTAAAATGCTGGGAACAAGGCCTAAATTCATACGTCCTGGAGGTAATTGTTAATATTATTGTACTTTGAGTTGTTTGAGCTTTTTTCATTATTAGAAATATACGGTTCTTATTACCTTATTTACTTATTTGAAATGGAATTATTGTTTCATTATATGACGACCAAGTATTTATAGGTTATGTCATCTTTACCTTCTAGGCGAAGAAACACTTTACCCGTCCAGGAAGAAGGATGGATCCGTAGAAACACTTGTGAACCCGAATTCAGAAGCGGCTCTGACTGTAGACAGTGACTCGAGAACGAGTTTTGTCTACAACAGATACCATCATTTACCTCTTGAGGCTCAAAGACAGAAACTCCCAGTGTTCCAGTACAGGAACCATATTCTATACCTCCTGGAGAAGTATCAGACACTGGTACTTATTGGTGAGACTGGATGTGGAAAGTCAACTCAAGTTCCTCAGGTAAGTTTATTATAATTTATTATTATATTATTATTATATCAGGAGTGCTTGTGTAGGGGCTCATTCCATGTATGCTTTATTAACGGGATCCCTCTCTGAATGTTTCCATACTAAATTCCTGTTGCCATAATCTTTTAAAATAGAATAGCTGGCTTTGATAAGTAAATACCTAACAATAGGAGATGAAATTATAATATCGCGAAATAAATCTCATTAATTTACAACTTTATAGTAACAATAGCAGTTACACAGCTAATAGCTAATTATGATTCACTGTGCAGTTGTATGTTAATGATACTCATTTCGCGACATCACAATCGGATCTCCTATTTTTAGATAGTTACTACACAAATCCAGATATTATATTTTAAAAGATTATGGCAACAGAAATTTTGTATGAAACTTCGATGGAGGTGGATCGGATCGCCTTACGTGAAATACAAACAAAGAAACACTGGCAATAGTAAAGATACTCTGGATGAAAGGAAAGAGTGTGGGGATATGATTGAGACCTGCAATATATATATATTTATTTCACATACATAATTTTTACGATATGTTCGTGACAGCAATTCTCGTTAAAGAGGATACCACTGTAAGTTGAAATAGACTAAGTAGTTGCCGCACCGAATGTCAACTCATTTAAAAATGGACTAGACAGAAAAAACATTACTCAGCAAGAGTAATTGACGTGAAGAATAGCTAGAGCAGGAAATATCTGCTGCCACTCTTAATTAACAAATAATAATATAAAACAACTTTGTAAAACAATGTTTTTGTATCGGCTTCTCATGTTTCTTTCAAAAAAGTGAGTTATATAAAACAAAAGAATTTAAATTCAAAACTGTATTAAATAACAGCTACGGACCTAGGCAGTGGCACACCATAATTACATTACAGAGAATGTGCAAGAACTGTTTGTGTTGATTCTGCGTCATTCAAGTACAAGTACATTCAACAGGCAGACAGGCTCCAACACATACTCTGCTTTTAACTTTCAACTGGATACCTCAATGTGGTCCTGAGAAAAAGGGCTTTGACTGACAAGGAAGTTATCCTATAAGGGTTCCCCTTTGTTTCTATTGGGATATGGAATGCTAAAAATGCAGTCCCAGATATCTGTATATTGGATGGCCGAGCTTGTGAGCTAGCCAAATCGTATAGTAACCGGCTAAATCTCTAACCGTTTCATCTCTAATAATAACATTCATTTATTTTCAAAAAAATCACATATTGCAAAAAAAATATTACAATAATGAAACATATAATTAACACCTTCAAAATGAACCGGAACTGATTCTAACTGCCCTAAAAGTCTACAGCATTCGTCTCCTAAAATGGTTTGTTTTTGTTGATTTTCTCTAACAGAGCTTTATCAATGTTGATAAAATTTATATATGGGACTACCTCTGGAGTATGATCTACTAAACAAAAAAATAATCATCAAAATCGATTCATAATTGGCGGAGTTATCGCGTAACATACATACAAAAAAAATATACAGTCGAATTGAGAACCACCTTCTTTTTGGAGTCGGTTGAAATGAAAAGGATACTCTATAGTATTTTCAGTGGTATGTTACATTGTTTTTCTGTTGTTTTTTTGTGATTAACTATTAAAACCTAAAAGGACTTATATTCTACCTTGACCTCTGACGTGTCGGGTTTTTAGGCATACTAAGCCATAATGGCTTATAATAATAAAAATTTCTTGAGACGTATAAAAAAAAATTTAAAAAATTAAAAATACGTAAATACAATTAAACTTAAGGACAAATATGTACACAGTAAAAACGAAATATACTTAAATTTATAAAGCGTTAGTTAGACTTTCTTTATATTTCGGGCGCGGACTGACTTTCTTGGCGTTTTTACTCTAAGGGCTTAATGATAATTTTAGGAAACTACAAATTCTATCGGATAAAGTAAAAATGTCTCAAATCCATAAAAACTCAGGTCACAGTAACAAATGTTTTGGCGGGAAGCCAGCCACCATACAACACATTCCATCAATTCCCTTGACTAGGTATATATATAATTTCTCCCTCTGTCTTATGTGAAACTTATGGGTTTAGAGGAGGACGGGATGCACTCGGGGACTAACGTCGACCTCGCGAGGGATTGGGTTAATTTGATGCACGGTGTTGCTAGCGTTACGGGAGTTAGCTAATTTATTTGTATTTTCAGATTAAAAACGTATTTGTTTTAAACAATTTTTATTATTATAATAAATATTGTGGTTGATACCGTAAAGCAACAAACAAATAAATTAAATTAAAAATTTAAAAAAATACGCAATAATAAAAAATGAAAAATTCCATTTTTCCCGAAAATGCCTAACATAAGCTGATGCTCTTCAATCTGCTGAATCTATTTTAACCAAAATAGCTAAGAACCGCCTCTAGGAAACTTTCTTTCACAAAAAAACCGAATCAAAATCGGTCCGTCCGTTCGAGAGCCACAGACAGACATCTGCGTCAAAGTTATAACACCCCTCTTTTTGCATCGGGGGTTAGAAAAAGCGCAGCGAGACTGTTAGATCCTCATTGAATTGGGGCTTATGTGTGAGCATGAAGGTGAGATTACCAATGTGATTTGAGTAAATGTTTTAATTAAATATATTTTCTTATAAATATTTTAATAGTGCTTCTATATTCCTATACAGATTACTTTTATAACTGAATAATATGATGCTGGAACACATTAAAAAGACTATTGTTTTCTTATTTCAAATCGAATCAGGTACACTCGAGAACAAAAATATGTATCCACGTTTGAACCATGTCACATTTACCTTTAAATGTCATTTTCCCTCAACACACTGCGTACGAACGAGCAAGAGTGAATGTGACGTGGTTCAAAAGTGAATACATGTTTTAGAACTCGAGTGGTACTATCGGAGTTGCCAAAGTTTGTTTAATATTAAACGGTATCATTTTGCTTGATCCAATATATTTATGTATATATCTTTATTTTATGGTAGTATTTTTTACCTCAATTGAATTGTGTATTGTGTAAAAATATTTACTATTTAAAATTGTACAGAATCATACAAGAACCCAATGTGCTTGAAGCGTGACCTTTTTTTACAGTTGCCTTTGAAAATACTGCAGCTCTGTGGTTCTTAACATTTTTATTAAGATCTCTTAGATAAATAAAAAGTTTGAGTGTAAAAGTCATGATTGACTGACATTATTTTGTCTGCAGAAATCTATCATGTAATCTCTGACTTGTAAGTTTTATTTTCGGAATATTTTCCCAAAGCCCGCCTATAGATTAGTAAGCCCGCCTAGTTAAGGCTAAAAGCAACCTAACGACTATGAACATTACCGTAATCCATAATAACTTTATATGTATAAGTAGCTGTAAAATAGGATGTAGTCATTTAGGTGTTGTAAAGAGCTACTAAGGAAAACAAAAAGACGGGCAGCAGTATCTATGTCTGAACTATATTCTACTACCGGCAAAGCGTGGAGAATATGGCAAATCGTCTTTAAAAAACTTCGTAGCTATCTATTTCATTCATCTATCTAATATAAGATCTATAAACGAGCAAATCTAGTATATCTATTTATAATATACCGGTGATCTCGGAAACGGCTCTAAAGATTTCGCTGAAATTTGGTGTGTGTGCGGATTTTCTGGGGCGAAAAATCGATTTATATTAGTCTGATGTCTTGGAAAACGCGTGTTTTCGAGTTTTCATGCGGTTGTCTTTAGCATTATTCCACTCAAAATATAGTCGCTAATTTCTCACGCTCGGGCATAAGCATTCGTGGTCAAGCGGCCTAGGCACGAGATTGACAATCACAGATGTCCGGGTTCGAATCCCGGTCGGATACGGTATGTACTTTTTCGGGTATTTATTTATGGTTTTAGTGGGGTTTTGAAGACAAATATTTTTTTTTTACTTTTAGGCCATAAACTAAGATCAAAGCTCGGTCACCCAGATTATCCAATAGCGGTCGTATGCAGCTGATGACAAGTTGCTAAGCCGTTGATCGGATAGTAAAATAATATAGATATAACGCCCGATCCCAGATTAGGAATCTCTGTGTTTAGCACTTTTTGTGACGCGGCCTTCGTCAGAATTCCGAACAAAAACTGGCCACCCCGACGTCCCGACTCGTCATTATTCGAACCGCGCGGCTAGCTGCGCACGCACGCCGCGAAACGCAGTGCCCAGCTGTAGTATTTACGTACAAAATATACAGTCACAAAAACATTTCGTGAATGAAAACAATCGCTAAATCAACTGCTAGTTACAGGTGACAGTGCAGCTTAGTGTTTACGCAGGAGATTTGGTTAAAGAACGCGTCTGTTTCTTTATAAATATAGTGATGTTATGACAACATTTGGTTCAGTTTGCGCGACATTGATTTTGTTGCTGTTACCAAGAAGTGATGTGATGCTACAGGAACGGAGTGCACGGGTGTTCGAAAAGAGAATTCGTCGCCAAAAAAGATGACTTTCTTCATTACTTATATTAGTTTCCATTACGATGTGTAGTATTTATCAACTGTGCGGAGGCCGTAACGAAAGCATATAGATGCTGATATTAATTCTATAAGCAATGCGCTGTAATCCGTTTTGTTTACGTTGGCGAGAGGGAAGCCATACGCGCAAAATAGTGCCCTCGGGCTGAAATAGCTATCCGAATAAATAACTGAACCAACTAGATTTCAAACAAAATGATGTGGCCGTCTTCTCAAGCCAGCAAGATCCTCTCAGTCTTGCTCCTGGTAATATTAGTTTACTGCGTAAACATGGACACGTTTCTCTATTTGAGAATAAGGTATTACAAAATAGTTATGTTCGATACTGTGGATAACGCCACGCACGAGTCATCGACATATGCAGCGAAAACCTTTCCAAATTACGAACATGTAACATTGGTACCCTGCTCCATAAACCCGCTGTGTCATCCCACTGTGAAAGGGCTAATGGTGGACCACGTAAATCACTATATTTATGGACCTCTGTGCGCAATAATGGACATAGGATTGGGTATATCGGAGAAAATGCTATTTATAACGCCGAACATGATATCATTCTTTCACGTTTTCGTCGCGTTTCTCGGAGCGAAGCTTCTGACTTGTCCGATTTTAACATGGAGGCGTGTTGGGGTCGTTTTGTTCCAAATACGAATGTTCCTGGATGACCTCGACGGGCACGTCGCTAGAGAGAGAAAGCACATCAAAGGGGAGCGTTCCGAAGTCGGCACTTTGGGTTATTGGGTCGATGGGTTTTGCGACCTCCTCGGGGTGATTGCTATGATGGTTGGAGTGCTGATTTATCTAAAGAACAACCCGCCGAGACGAGGATACAGAGGCACTCCTGTCAGCACCCTGCCATACCATCAACTGAAGGAAATAAACTCGAGCGAGGACATAGAAAAGGAGCACACAGCTGAAGTTGGAATTTCCTACAAGACTAAGGTGTCTTTCCAGAGGATCGTACAAGTTTTGGGACTGTTTTCCGGACAGATGGTGCTGTCTTCGTTAGCTTGGAACAGATACATAGACGTCTACCAGGAGTTACTGGAGAATTGTACTGAATACGACGTGTTCAAACGCGAATATACGTTCAAGTCGAGTATATTTTTCTTCGGCACCGGCCTATGGAGAATAGTAAACCCCCACAGCTATTTACATCTCCTATCGCTGGCAATATTCTGCGACAAGACTTGGGTCTTTTTAAAGACTGTTCATTACAGTGGCTTCGTGTTATTAATAATTGCAGTAGGGTTCTCTGAGTACATGGTGGAAAGTATCAAGTCCTATATCTTACCGCCGGATGGAGCATGATATTGGGGAACTTTTGAGGGACTTTTGAAAGTTTCTGATAAGATTTTTAATACGAAGATAATTGTTTAGGCAATGCCTTTGTGTAGGGGTACGCTCGGAAGTAACAGCTGATGTTATCTTTATTGGTTGTAGAACTAGTTCGATTGATTTGATCATGATTTACGCCAAGGAATAAAGGAAGATAACCATAAACTAATTGCTTACAGTAACTATGGATATATCTTTGTTAATATGTCTGAGCTGGTTGTAAAATTATTGGATCGGTTCATAGAGGACGGTGGGTGATTTTTGAGCTTCCTTTTGAAATCATCTCTCGTTTTGAGTCGTCGTTATTTAGTGCTAAATTCAATTACATAAATAAGTAGTTAGTGTATAACTGATTGGTTAGATTTATCGATCCGTAATTGGTAAACTGGCGGGAAATCGAATTGAAGTTTCGATTTCCCGCCAGTTTCCTGATTGTTTAAACAACGAACTAAACTTTTAATAAAGGCACCGGCAACAACGATACTGATGAATTAGCGAAACTGACGAATAAGTAGAACTGACGAATTGACTGAACTGCTAAATTAGCGAAACTGACGAATAAGCAGAACTGACGAATTGATTGAACTGCTAAATTAGCGAAACTGACGAATAAGCAGAACTGACGAATTGACTGATCTGGTAAATTAGCGAAACTGTCGAATAAACAGAACTGAAGAACTGACTGATCTGCTAAATTAGCGAAACTGACGAATAAGCAGAACTAACGAATTGACTGAACTGCTAAATTAGTGAAACTGACGAATAAGCAGAACTGACGAATTGACTGATCTGGTAAATTAGCGAAACTGTCGAATAAACAGAACTGAAGAACTGACTGATCTGCTAAATTAGCGAAACTGACGAATAAGCAGAACTGACGAATTGATTGAACTGCTAAATTAGCGAAACTGACGAATAAGCAGAACTGACGAATTGACTGATCTGGTAAATTAGCGAAACTGTCGAATAAACAGAACTGAAGAACTGACTGATCTGCTAAATTAGCGAAACTGACGAATAAGCAGAACTGACGAATTGACTGAACTGCTAAATTAGCGAAACTGTCGAATAAACAGAACTGACGAATTGACTGATCTGGTAAATTAGCGAAACTGTCGAATAAACAGAACTGAAGAACTGACTGATCTGCTAAATTAGCGAAACTGACGAATAAGCAGAACTAACGAATTGACTGATCTGGTAAATTAGCGAAACTGTCGAATAAACAGAACTGACGAATTGACTGATCTGGTAAATTAGCGAAACTGTCGAATAAGCAGAACTGACGAATTGACTGATCTGGTAAATTAGCGAAACTGTCGAATAAACAGAACTGAAGAACTGACTGATCTGCTAAATTAGCGAAACTGACGAATAAGCAGAACTAACGAATTGACTGAACTGCTAAATTAGTGAAACTGACGAATAAGCAGAACTGACGAATTGACTGAACTGCTAAATTAGTGAAACTGACGAATAAATAGAACTGACATATTGCTGAAACAGATGAACACGCGAAAATGAGGAAAAAATAGAATTGATAAAATTGGTGAACCGCTAAAATTACGTAAAAGGAAACTAACCAGGGCAGTGTTACACTAATTTCCAAAACGGTTGGTTACGTAAAGAACAAATTTAATGAAAGTTATTATTACTGTTAATGTTGAAACTCGTTATCAAACGTTCTACACTTATTATAAATAAATAGCTCTGTGAAATATCGATAAACGTTAATTGTGAAACGGATTTATCTTGTATAAAGTGTTATATATTACATACACGGCGCGGGTTCTGTGTTTCTAAAGTTGTTGTTAAAATATATGATGAAGTTTATGAATAGAGATATGAAAATTTTCAGCTTCAAATTGAAGAAAATAAATTTGAAAAACTAAATGTTTCTGACTGTCTTCATATGAAACATGTGCTATGCAAATAAATTTATCTTTAAAATGAATTTTACTTTCGTACAATTCTTGTAAATCATTCCTGCGCAGTCCGATAGATGGCGTTTTATAAACTTTTTGTTGGTTGCAAAAATGTGAATAATTATTCTGTTGTTTTGTTCACATTCGTTTCCCGTAATTATAATTTAACATTTTTTTGAATAAATACTTTACAAAATCTTCTCTATCCTGTTTCAAAAGATAATGCTAAATAAATTTTGTATGAAACCTTAAGACAATCCACCTCCATCAATGTTTCATACTAAATTTCTGTTGCCACAATCTTTTAAAATATAATAGCTGGATTTGTGCAGTAACTATATTAAAATAGGACACCAGATTGTGATGTCGCGAAATGAGTATCATTAACATACAACTTCACAGTGAATCACAATTTTTTTTCGATTATTGTTCAAAGCGCCATCTATGAACCATTAGCTGCGTAACTGCTATTGTAGCTAACTATAAAGTTGTAAATTAATGATATTTATTTCGCGACACTAAATATCATCTCCTATTTTAGGTAATTACTTATTAAAGCCAGCTATTCTATTATAAAAGATTATGGCAACAGAAATTTAGTATGGAAGCATTAGGAGAGGGATAAACTATCAAACTGTCGAAGTAGTCATGAGGAGGTCCCAAAAAAAAATGGAAAATAAAAAAGTGTTAATTATAACGGATGTTTAATATTAGGTAATTGAATAAATGTTAATACGTTCCCGCCATTTGTATGTAGTGATATTAAGCTAATACGTCGTACTTTAATGATTAAAGTAACTAATGTGATATATTCGCAGTGCCAACGAAAGGGATAGAATGATTAGAGCGAGAGAATTGTACTGGCTTATTTTAGGTTGATATTATATATGTCAATTAAGGTTATTTTCACAGATTTATATATACTCGCCAGTTTTGAACATATTTTGATAATTGTTTCTATCGATTTTGTGAAAAGCTGGTCTCGTTCAAATGCGTAGAAAACGTTTCGCTCCCTAGGGAGAAAAAGAGAAATTTGTGGATAAATGCCGTGCTATTTCACATCTTTGCCCGTAGTGGACCGAAGGTTCCAAAGTGAAAAGTCTATAAAGGAATTTGTTTGTTTGTACATTATAGTTTTTGATCGGGAAAATGATTTTTTTCCAAGGTGTGTATCTGTATGTATAAAGTTTATCTCCATCGTTAATTAAATTTGAAGGTTGAAGGGCAGAAAACTACGGACGAAATTTCATTCGGGAAGGAATGACATTTCGTCCGTATAATCATACAGTTTGTGATATAGTGATAATGCATTAAATTTTTAAAATAAGCCAGTATATTTATATGTATATTATGTATATTTTTATGTAGTTTAAGAACGCTAGTTATCGACTGATTTTCGTGTAGGTTTTGAAGGTGGCCCGTGTATCCCTAATTGGTTTTACTCCTGTCATTTTTTGTGTAAACATAAATCTGATTAGCGCTACGAAATTTTAAGCATTTTACAAGTACATACATCGCTTGTTTGAAGAGCTGTATCGTGTGTTTCGAAATTTTGAAAAGCTTTCAGTAACACACTTGAATTGTGTGACGGGTTTGTTTACGAAAAATCAGGAGAAAAAGCAACTAGGTGTGTATAGTCAGTGAGGATAAAATTTTCCAAATACGTAAATAAAATCATTGTCATTGTTTAGTGAATATGACACAGATTATCGGATATAATTCTTTGGAAATATTCAAAAGACATGTTTGTATACAGAACTAAATCAAATAATCTAGATATATATAGAAAGATACTAGATTTACACTTTTGTTTGTGAAAAATAATACAAAATCAATCTTTTTTAGGGTTCCGTGCCCAAAGGGTCACCAACGGGACCCTATTACTAAGACTCCACTGTCCGTCTGTCACCAGGCTGTCACTCATGAACCGTGATAGTTAGACAGTTGAAATTTTCACAGATGATGTATTTCTGTAGCCGCTGTAACAACAAATACTAAAAAACAGAATAAAATAAATATTTAAGGGGGCTCCCATACAACAAATGATATTTTATTGCTTTATATTCTTTGAATATTTTGTTTTATATTCACTTTAAAAAATAAATAATTAAATTAAAATAAAACAATAATTTAACTATTTAATCATACAACAGAAATGTTTTTCTAGATAATGGTACGGAACCCTTCGTGGCCGTTTTTTTACAGTGAAGTCTCGCCTGTTTCGTGCGTTTTCAATGTTTTTGTATACGTAAACTAAAATAAAATATACAAAAATTGAAATTAAATCACTTTTATTTGATTATGTCCTATTAAAATTTGCGGTGTACAAGTCCAGGCCGCGGGGTTGGGGATTCCAAACATTTTCACTATATATTTTTTTATTTTTTTTACATGTATTAATTTGAATTTACTGTCGCTTTTAACATTTTTGTTTACGTGTTAGGAACATTTACTGGGAATAGATTTTAATGTATCAACATCTGTGATGAATTGTATTTCTTTAATTAGGAACAGATACGATTACAGTAATTAATTTTAAATTTTTTTTTGTAAGTTTAATACCAAATTTGTGTGGACTGTAATTTATTTTGATGTTGTTTTGTGAAATAATTTTTATTTAGGTATATTATGTGTATGAAAGGTACTCAGTTCAAATTAATTACGTAGGTGCTAGATTTTGGAAGAAATACGGTGAATTGTATGGAAAATATCGATAAGAATATTTTAATATTATTGTTAATGATAAATCAACGCTAGAAATCAATTATTATGACGATCATGATATAAAAATGTTGTTTATTTGGTTTACGTATTTTTTTAAATTCAAAAAAAAACTTTTTTGTTTTTGTGTTTTTAATTTAATTTTATACTTATTCACGTGTTATATTTATTTATTTTTATATGTATGAAACGTTTTTATTTATTTATCTTGTTGTTACATTTACCCGTGTTTAAGACCTTTTTTCCATATATTTTTTTATTTATAAATTTTTTGGTTGGAAAATAATGCGTCAAGCCATTCATTTTCGTATAAAATAAATGTTCTTATGGTTATCAATTATCATAGTATTGTTAATATTTTGTTGTATATGAATCAACTTTGTTATCTAGTTTTTTTTAGTGTCTTACAATGGATGGATCGCAGAATAAATGGAAATATATCGCAATGCCTTGTTTATCTTCGCCGGAGACCCTTGTGTAGTTTTATCTATAATTGTTCTTCAATTGTATTCGATATCGATAAACGATAAATTCATGTGTGACATCACTAGTGACTGTCATTATGCCGCTAAATTGACAGATAAAGATAAAGTTTTTGTTCTTGAAATAAATATATCATGCTTTTGGCCTTCATACCACGCGTTGCTATGTGACGATATACCGATGGATGACACAGAATTAATATACTACGTACAGTACCCCGCCTCCCCCCGATCCTCGATACCGTTTTTAGGGTTCCGTATCCAAAGGGTAACCAACGGGACCCTATTACTAAGACTCCGCTGTCCGTCTGTCACCAGGCTGTATCTCATGAACCGTAATAGTTAGACAGTTGAATTTTCACTGATGATGTATTTCTGTTGCCGCTATAACGACAAATACTAAAAAAAAACAGAATAAAATAAATATTTAAGGGAGCTCCCATACAACAAATGTGCTTTTTTTGACGTTGGGTTTAATGTATTAGTGGCGCCATCTAGTGACGAGTAGCAGAACTAAATCGAGGCGCATTTGTTAGAGGATTGTTCGGTGCATATTATTTATATATGGTTTCAAATATCAATATTCTGTACGGAACCCTCGGTGCGCGAGTCCAACTAGCACATGGCCGGTTTAAAAGAAATGTATGATGGGTTTCCGCTTGGCCTTCATCTCACTTGATGGTGTAAGCGTGTGCACCCAGAAGCATCAATCTAATGAAGAGCCGGCTCTGCTACCTTTCATACCGGAACACAACAGTGCTATTAACACAGCTGTTTGGCAGCTATGATAATATAGTAGGTAGCCAGGGGTACATAGAACAAGTTAATAAATAGTAAATTAAAAAAAAAACGAGTGCGATAATTGATAACTTTATTTTGATAACACCCCCCCCCCCCACCCCCCCCCCCCCCCCCCCCCCTCGAATGTGTGGGTCGTCAGCTTCCTCATAGAGCTATGAGAATTCTACGCATGCCAAATTTTAAAGCAATTTAGGAGCAATCAAACTTTAGCATTCGTAATTTAGCAGCAACCATAACTCAGTTACAGCGAGCTGTTTTTAGTGTGTCACATGCCAGGAAGGCAAACCAGTCAGGTTAGGGCTTTAGACTATAGTCAGGCATTTAAAGCACAATTACAGCAATGAGAGCCAAAAAAATTGACGATCACATTGATAAACTGTTGGATCTACGAACGAAATACCGTGTGTAAGCTGGCGACCCGTGTCACCAGCTTACACATCTGGATCTTCGTAGTTATTCAAGTTACGATTATGTATTGTACCTCATATTTTAGAGCAAAATAGCAGCGCCAGGCGCCAAAATTTTCGAATCTCTAGTGCTAAAACTGTTTGAGCTACGAGCCGATATGTGTGTGTAAGCTGGTGACATGGGTCGCCAGCTGACACATGTTGTATCTCTGAAACTACATAAGTGAGAACTTCGTTTTAAAGATCAAATAAGACCATACAATAGCAGCATTCACGAGTCAAAATTTCGAATCTCCTGGCTGTCTAGATTCAAAGTTATAAGCAAAAAACTATTTTCCCGCCAAAAAATTCAAAATAATCGCACGGACGCCGCTGAGCGGGCCGTTGCCGTTCCGTGCGCTACGCTATTACAATAGATTTTCAACTTAGCCATTATTGTTTTAAGATTCATTTTAACCTGCACTTTCGTATCGATTCAATTGGTATATTGAGCGTGTTAGACCAGGAGCCGACTGAAAGAAGCAATGGTATACTACCGATTAACTTCATAGAGAGATTACGAACGATCTTCACCAAATTTGAGGTCTAGCTAGAATCTAACCCTTCACCATTGATGCATAATTCAAATCTACTAATTTGACTAATACGGAATCAAGATTTAGTTTAGTAATGAATCAACATATAAGAAATAACACTTTATGGTGTGTGTGATATAACACAATATAAGAGATATATGAAAATAACTAAAAATAAATGTTTGAGAAATCTATATCATGTTTTATTCAATAATTGCTACTGAAAATATACTAAATACCGAGCTCAACAATTATTGATCATATTGATATAAGCTGTATATGTTGAACATATACCTCTTATACTATGTTATATCACACCGTAAAGTGTTATCCCTACTAGTCCCTACTTTCCCTACTAATATTATAAATGCGAAAGTAACTCTGTCTGTCTGTTACGCTTTCTCGCTTAAACCTCTCAGCCGATTTTGATGAAATTTGGCACAGACAATCTTTAGACCCTGAGAAAGAACATAGGCTACTTTTTAATGCGAAAAAGGGTTTTGTTGAAAGGGGTTGAAAGGGGGGATGAAAAGTCGTATAGAGGTATCGTTATTTTTAGAGCTAGAAGCTTGAAACTTATTTTTTAGGCTGTTGATTCGATATAAAGTCCATAAAATTAGTTGAATACTAATTCATTTAGGTTTGTTCTCTGTGGTTACGGTTGTCTAAATAGTTTCACACCTCACCGATAGATGGCGCCACCGTCTGGATAAAACGTGATATTGAAATTATTTTACAGCTCTATCTCTTTCAATTGATGAGCTAATCAGATATAGTAAAGCATGAGTCTGTTTGACATCCATGCAATTGCACAGCAATCAACAAGGAATAAAAATAATGCCCCATGAAAATTGGTAAGCGATTAGATTTCAAACAAAGGAAGGATTACGTGTTTCATGGTTATATAATGGGGATGAAATTTTGTATGGGAACTCTGTTGTTTTTGAAGTCAATATCATGAAAATTGATACTCAGTGTTATGAACTAAAAATAAAAATGACGTGTTTTAGCGTTTTTAAAAAATCCCCCAATCCAATCTAATATATTAAATTTTCGTGTCAAGGTGTTTATAGTCGCACTTCTGCGAAACGGCTTGAGCAATTTTTTTTGTTTTTTACATATATTTGGTAGGTCTGAGAATGTTGCACTCTCTTGCCCCCACCCCCGTATTTTGATCGCGACTTTAGAATAATGGTACGTCATCGACAGGAAGTCTCGCGTCAGTTTGATATTTTGTAGTACTACGCCATGTAGTTCTCACGGGATAAAGTCCACGCGGGCGAAGCCGCGGGAAGAAGCTAGTTTCTTATATGTTGATTCATTACTAAACTAAATCTTGATTCCGTATTAGTCAAATTAGTAGATTTGAATTATGCACCAACGGTGAAGGGTTAGATTCTAGCTAGACCTCAAATTTGGTGAAGATCGTTCGTAATCTCTCTATGAAGTTAATCGGTAGTATACCATTGCTTATTTCAGTCGGCTCCTGGTCTAACACGCTCAATATACCAATTGAATCGATACGAAAGTGCAGGTTAAAATGAATCTTAAAACAATCTCGGCTAAGTTGAAACTCTATTGTAATAGCGTAGCGCACGGAACGGCTACGGCCTGCTCAGCGGCGTCCGTGCGATTATTTTGAATTTTTTGGCGGGAAAATAGTTTTTGGCTTATAACTTTGAATCTAGACAGCCAGGAGATTCGAAATTTTGACTCGTGAATGCTGCTATTGTATGGTCTTATTTGATCTTTAAAACGAAGTTCTCACTTATGTAGTTTCAGATATACAACATGTGTCAGCTGGCGACCCATGTCACCAGCTTACACACACATATCGGCTCGTAGCTCAAACAGTTTTAGCACTAGAGATTCGAAAATTTTGGCGCCTGGCGCTGCTATTTTGCTCTAAAATATGAGGTACAATACATAATCGTAACTTGAATAACTACGAAGATCCAGATGTGTAAGCTGGTGACACGGGTCGCCAGCTTACACACGGTATTTCGTTCGTAGATCCAACAGTTTATCAATGTGATCGTCAATTTTTTTGGCTCTCATTGCTGTAATTGTGCTTTAAATGCCTGACTATAGTCTAAAGCCCTAACCTGACTGGTTTGCCTTCCTGGCATGTGTCAGCTGGAGACCCATGTCTCCAGCTGACACACTAAAAACAGCTCGCTGTAACTGAGTTATGGTTGCTGCTAAATTATGAATGCTAAAGTTTGATTGCTCCTAAATTGCTTTAAAATTTGGCATGCGTAGAATTCTCATAGCTCTATGAGGAAGCTGACGACCCACACATCCCCCTCGATAGGTTTTGAAAAGAATAGACTTTTCATGACGCCCAATTAAAAAAATCAGCTATTTTTATTTCCAATAATTTTAATATAGCCTACGACACTCTAGTGGTTAGACGAATCTAACCACGTATAATTTATTAAAATCGGTTTAGCCCTTTAGTCACGAGGGAACATACGAGTCGGACACACATACAGGTCAAAGACATAACCCTCCTCTTAGGCTTTGCTGCAATCGGGTAAAAAATCCCAACAACTAAACAAAACAGTCTCCTGCCGGCGCTCCAGTGGGACACTATTTATAAACCATAATGCAGCCGAGCTCCCAATGTTTACATCGCGCAACGACTATGCAAGAACAACAGGACGAAGCGGTGTAGATCTACATGAGCTGTGTTACATAACCGTTAAATGTTTTACGTTTCTTTTCATGGTTCGGAACCCCTAGTGCTCAAGTCTGACTAGCGCTTGTCCGGTTTTTACTAATCGGTCATTATCTCAACGTTTCACCATAATATACATTAATCTAGGGCACAAATACCTTTAGATTATTTCAAAAACAGTTATATTTATACTGTATATGTATACTCGTCATTTTGTATTTATATTTATTGTAACACTCCGAAGGGGCACAACAATATGCTTGAGGATATATCAATATTGTATAATATGTTGTGTATTATCTGAGGTAGTATTAATGCTATCGTTAAAGAGCTCACTGATGTCATAGTAACATTTTTCAATTAAAAATAATTTTACATTTTTTTGTAAATACCTCAACATTGCCTATATTTTTTTAATGGATTTTATTATATTTTAATGAAGGCATATCATTTAAAAGATATGACAATAATAGCTACATTTGAACTTTTTAACTGAAGAATAGTTTTTTCCGAAAAGTATTTACCTAAATGGCGAATTAGGCTAATACAGAAAATGTATATTTATCTCATTCTGACTTATGTCAATTCAACGATGTTAGACAGGTTAAATAGAGTTATTTGGAGCCTGATTAATACGATCTGACAGAAATGTTTGCCGACTCTGTGGCGACAACGAGAAAAGCCCTCATCGTTTGTGTTCCGTCTGCGTTACTCATTTAGTCTGAGCCGTGTACACCACTGACCGGTTTCGGGAACGCATTTCCTTGTTTTTTTTAAAGAATTCCTTTATTATGGTAATGGGCACGGCGGGTGCGGGGAGAATGTTTTTAAAAGTAAAACCTTGACGCTTTGTTCTTACAAGAATGTGGATTGTTCAGAGGTTGTATTGTTCTCGGACAAACTGTCAAATGAATGAGGGGAAATGTCATGTACAATTTCGCGTCCTAGTTGGCCTATACTACTCATAATCCGGAGTTACCAGGTTCGATTCACAGTGGGGGCAAAAACCCTTTTTGGGAAAAAAATTGAACCCTTAAAATTTTACTCTGGTATCTGTCTGTCCGTCCGCCTGTTGAGCCAGCTGATTATCTCAGGAAGTATAAATGATATCGACTTGAAATTTGGAATGGTTATGGGAAATTGTGACTCACAGGCGCCGCAACTGAAGAGTAAAACCTATGTGAGGTCTCTATCTGGAACTGTTTTTAAAATCATATTTTTTTGTTGTAAATAAGGTCACTAAATTCACCGACATAGCTCGACGAGGCATTAAGCTGAGTGGCAATAGCAAAAACTTTATTTACTAAAAGTGTCTCTGGCATTCCACAAAGTTTTCATGGCTTCCGATGATCAAGTTAAATCTAAGCATTCACGCCGCCCTCAAATCAAGACCAAGAAAGTCCGAACAGCCTTTGCGCGCAGGTTCAGCTATTTTGCATTCCCCTTTATTTACAAACAAACAGACATTGCTCCATCATTTGCACTCTGGGTGAGGCCAAATATAAGATGACCAATTGGCTTTTGACACAAAATTATAGTGCCACGGAGGAAATCCTCGCAATATTACGGTAGCAGAACACACACACTTTCACACACACTAATATGTGATGAATTCCCTACCATTTATTTGCAATGTATTCAGTTAGTTAATTAATTTTCCTCATGTAAAATATGTTACTTGTCCTCCAAAATTGTCTTCCCGCAACGCAGGTCTCCTAGTGCGGGAGATAATGTAAATTGTATAGGTGCTCGTATTATTCAGGAAAATAAACATATATATAATATATAATTCGGATCTCCGAAACGGCTCCAACGATTTCGCAGAAATTTGGTATTTGAGGGTATTCGGGGGCGAAAAATCGATCTAGATTAGTCTCATATCTGGGAAAATGCGCGTTATCGAGTTTTCATGCGCTTTTTCCGTAAATATGATGGGAAATTTCACTCTGTTAAACATAATCACTTTAGCCGAGTGGTTCACACGTGTCATTCCGTCCGAGATATCCGCGTTCAAATCCCGGTTGGAAAATTGCTTTTATTTTTGTTTTTTGTGTGTTTTTATTTATTTATTCATGTTTGTAATTATTAAAAAAAATTTAGTGACATATAGGCCTGTTTCCACTAATAACAAATTGCTTGGTTTATAGTTTCTAATTATAAATGAGGAGACGAAGATAAGAAAAAACTAGTATATTTCTCAAAAAAGTTAAAGATTATTAATATTTTTAGAAAATGAATTCGAAAAAAATAGGCATTAGGTCACGTGACAACGAACACGAAGAACGCGGCGCAAGAAAGTGTGACGTCACGCCTCGCAAAACATCATTGTTGTTGTTGACGTTTTCATATCACAGAGCAGGTTATTTCGCGAGCTGTGACGTCATTCAAGACGCCATGACACTATTCAGCGTTTTCGAGGGAAATCTAAATGGCTTTTTTAAAATACAAAATACGTAATGTAAATATTGATTTTTCTTTAAAATATAGTTTTTTTGGGATAAAATAGATATTAAAGTATATAATTAGCCAAGTTTTCAAATTTAGTCAACTAGCCTATTGTTCCACTCTTTATGGCTAACCAGGGGCAGAAATAAAGTTTTTGTTTGTTTTTAAAGAACTACGAGCTAAGCTCGGTCGCCCAGATATTTGTATTTGAATAGGCAGGCCACATCGCTCGAAGAACGAATATTCGATGGGGAGTAAGTTCTCCAGTGGCGACCCCGTGCCGGGAAACGTAGACCGGGCCTTCCTCCACCTACTAGTAGTTGGGACTCGGTGCAAGTGTCCGATCCGGCCTGGACCGGTCATCGTGGATACCATATAGGAAGCCTATGTCCAGCAGTGGACGTTTCCCGGCTGACGATAGGCCCCAAAATATGTTCTTCAAAAAATCCTTCCCTGTTTTTAACCGACTTCAAAAAAGGAGGAGGTTATCAATTCGACGAGTATGTTTTTTATGTTTGTTACCTCAGAACTTGTGACTGGGTGAACCGATTTGGATGATTCTTTTTTTTATTTGAAAGGTGGTGCTTCCCGTGTGGTCCCAATTTGGTCCAGTTCTGACAACGGCATCCATGGCAAAACTATATAAATCTTAAATTTGCTTTAATAAAACTTTTAGGGTAATTGAAGTCGGCTTCCAGTTCATTTTGAACGCATTTACTTGTTGCCTTTGTCCAATACTTCCGATATATTTAAGCCAGTCGATGTTAATGAAAGAGATAACATACTGGATATTTTTTATAACACGTGCGGGATTAGCTTATCGAAGTGCAGGTGGGATGGTTGTTCGCTTAGTTACGACGAAATATCGGCCAAGTGCAACCCTCGGTGCGCGAGGGTTCCGTACAGAATATGAATAATTAACATACTGAACCATAGAGACGAAAACCCTCCAACGATACAGGAAGACAAAGTTGTATGTATTTACTTACACTGAAAAATGATGCAAACCGCACAGAACTTACCTAAGCATTAAAACAAATCAAGTGGAACTTCTACACGAGCAGCCTGTGGGTTTTATACACGCAGAGGGCCTACAACGCCCTTCGCGTTCAATACAACAATTCATTAGGGCTCTGCTGCGGCTGCCTCGCTTTTGCAGCGCTTCGGGGATGCTTGCGGAGGCACATGTGGACGGCTTCTACAGCACGATGCGCAAGAGTGGATCCTCTATCGCGCGCAGGGCGCGGGGCGGGGCAGCAGTCTGCTCGCTGTCGTCGCACGCACCGACGCTGCGACACTGGCTGTCACTACATGCACCAGTGTCCCAGCAGCATGTCTGACGATATATTTAATTACTAACATAGCACTAAGTTTACTAACACTATGGATGTATGTCTTATTATTGCTTTGAGCGAAGACGAGGTTAGGGGAGGCCTTTGTCGACTGGCAAATAGGTCTACAAAAACTATCAAGAAACTAAAGACACGTTCCGCGAATGTATGTACACTTATAATTTTAAAAGGCCATTATCAAATAAAAGTGATCTAGTTACCATTTTTGATTATTTTGGTTTAGTTTATTTGTGTTCTAATATGATAAGTAACAGAGCCAGTGCCTTATTATGAAGCTTCTGGGTACGCACGCTTACAATCTATAAGCCTAACAGCCACTATCAGCTGAGATGAAGTCCGAGTGCAAATCCGTCATAAATACATAAAAACACATGTATGTATGTATTTTTTTTTTTTTTTTTTTACAGAGTATAGATCAACGCTTGGCCACGATCTCACCTGATGGTAAGCGACGATGTGGCCTACGATGGTGCGCGTTGGTCTAGAAGGTGCCTGTTCACCCTCGACTTGAAGACACCCAAGTTATAGTTTTCTGGGAATACAGACGGACAGACAGAATGTATATACAATGTACAATTTTTATATATGTTAATGCGATTTAGCGGTTAGTGAGAAGTAAATAATTTTTCCTGTTGGTTTTTCCTGTATTTAATTTCATTATATTTATTTATTCAATTAAAATAACGTACATTGTAAAAACTGGCCAATTGCAAGTCTGACGCGAATCATCATCAACAGCCTATATATGTCACCACTGCAGGATCTCAGGCCTACTCTCCTACAGAGAGTGTATGGGACATAGTACACCACGCGGGACCAGTGCGGATGGTAGACTTCACACACACCTTTGAATTTCTTCTCAGGAGTGTGCAGGTTGCCTCACGATGTATTCCTTCACTGAAAAGTCAATGGTAATGATTTTTATCATTCGTACATAAATTGCAAATAACAAATTGAAATTCATAGCAAAGCAAGCATAAATACTATTCTAATAATGCTCTAACGAGAATGTAGATCCCTTTGAGCAACAAACTTAACTCTGCAGTTGAAGAGATGTTATTCCATACATCCGTCTATATCACGATCAATGCTTCAACTGCAAATGTAATTTTGTAATCATAGGTACACTCGAGTACAAAAATATGTATCCACTTTCGAACCATGTCATATTAACCTTTAATTGACATTTCCTTCAACGCACTGCATAGGAAGAAGCAACTGTGAATGTGACATGGTACAAAAGTGGATACATATTTTTGTACTCGAGTGTACCATGGTAATACCTCGATGGAACAGTACATACGAACTTGCTTCAAATCCGGGACTGACCGCGGTAACGTCTCGCATTACCAATCAGTAATAAACTTGATATAAACATTGAGGTCACACAACGCCAGACAACAGATTAACTAATCATAGTAACATAATTGTTTTAACAATTAAAACTATATTCATACTCGTATCACATTCAAATTATTTCAAATACACGCAATAGCTGATCGGTTAAAGTCTTTCTGCTGTCAAAGATCAATTTATCTTTGAGGTAAAAGTTTATTTGTGACAAGAAATAATCCTCTAAGCCTTGTTTCAAACTGCCTCCGTGCTGTAATGGCTTCACGCTTGTAACAGAGGTCCCGGCTTCGATTCCCAGTGGAGGTACCTATCGGTACGCGGTTTGGTTGGTGGTAGAGCACCTACGTCCGCCTGGCTAGCCAACACTGTTGAACACAGTTTGGCCACTGAATTGGACGATGAAATTGCCCCGGGTTAGATAGATAAATTAGCCCAAAAAAATATCTGCGAAAAATAAGCTTTTTTTCCATTGTTACAGTACCTCTACGAAATTGGCCACAAAGTATGCGTGACGCAACCACGCGTGACTGGTGCGGTCTCACTCGCACACAGGGTGGCAGAGGAGAGAGGCGACAGGCTCGGTGACAATGTGGGGTACTGCGCGGCCATGACAGCTGTCAGAACTGTCACTACAGGCATAGTGGTGAGTTTTGTTGTCGTCTCAATCGCACACAGGGTGGCAGAGGAGAGAGGCGATAGACTCAATACACAGATATACAAAAATAACACATTTTACATTATAATTTGTTATGGCAATACACACTCTGTGAAAATTTTGAGTGTGTATCAATTACGATTCAAAAGATACAGCTTTGTGACAGACGGACGGATAGACAGCGGAGCCATGTAATACGGTTCCGAATACCTAATCGGGTAATCTAGAAAAACTTACTGCTGTAAAAAAAAACTTGCCCATAAAGCTTTTTTGCATCATCTTCAGTTGCTGCACCGCCACAGTCCTCTGCCACGTCTCATGCAGCTACTGCCTGTCGTAGATAGTGACCGGTGACCAACGAAGCACGGAGTCATATCACTGTTCAGACAATCACGTGATACAGACTGCAATGTGCTAAACAAACTGAGGAGAGTCTTGCAAATAGATTTTTTTGTCCACACTCGGGACCTGTGCGTGTGCGGGACAACTGCGCCACAGAAGCCGTTGTTCAATAATATATTGAACATAACATATAATGTTCATGTTATAGGTATAGTTAGAAATACTAACAGTTGAACGCCGAATAAATAAGTCACGGTCCAGCTGAACATCAGCGCTGTGGTCTTTGGGTCACAGCATCGGGCTGAGCTGGTGCCGTTTTCCAGGATAACTTAATTTTGCTGTAATTATTTGTTTTTGTTTTCTGTATGTGTCAATTGTGTGTGTGTGTATTTTTTTATTACTAGTAAGATATTGCTTTTTAATTGCGCGCAGGCGTTTTTTGTAGTAATGTTTTGAGCGTATAAAAGTTAATAGTACATTACATTAATGATATGTGGAAAGGATTTTTGAAAGGTAAGCCGGTGGGAATCGGCTTGTATGGACCCTTCGCCACTGCTAGTGGAGTATTTATTTTTAGCTTGGAATAAATTATTTTCTTTCTTCATTTTGGCAACACCGTTTTGTCTGGTAGTAAAATTTTTGGTGTTGGCCATACTCTCTGATTTTCAACCCCGCACAAGAACATTTTATGTACTGTAAAATTAAAAACTAATAAAGTCGTGAAATTTCATTTTTGCATCGAATAACATACATATGATGAGAACAGAACATTTTAGTGTCTCTCTCCTTTCGTTCAGCTTCGTCTAGACCGCTGACTCAGTACCTAATCCAGGGTTTGAATGCTGTGACTCAGTGCATCGATATATATGAATATTCCTAGATAAGACATATATATATATATATGATAACTGAGATAGCATTCCGTATATTAGCTAAATAGGCTCCGTATCTAAATCTCCTGCGCCCGCTATCACAACGACGAACCATTGGGCTATTGGTAATTCGATTTTTATCTATTCGTTATTGATAGCACTTCAAAAGAGCCGAAATATCTGAGTCACAATGTACATACATTATTTAAGCTAACATGCTTTGTGGTCTTGGCTTTAGAATAGGATATCCCATGTCATTCCGCGGGTTTTATAAAAAGCTACAAGGCGGAAAAACGCTGTAATGAAATTAAATTTTGCTGCCTAAATGTTTACAATATTCTAAGCTAGAAATACTTAGTTTTTACATACACATGTCTAATGGTTTTGATTGGTCCTTCATCTCACCTCATCTCACCTTACCATCAAGGTAATTAGGCGCTGGCTCTGCTACCTTTCATACCGGAACACAACAGTGCTATTAACACTTCTGTTTGACGGCAGACTTAGGTAACATGGTGGTAGCTAGCCACGTGGACATAGTAATACCATCGAACCCCTGACTTGCGGATGTTTAGTCCAAGAGTTTAGCCATTGGGCTATAGAAGGACATAGTACAGAAAGACAACGGAATGGAGGATATTTAATTGCGAGAGTTTCTTTTTTTGTGTTCGCAACACTCAAGGCTGCATCAACAATAGTTCATAAGTCTGAGGCTGTACGCCTTTCCCGTGGCATTGAACTCTCTAACCTTACCTATTTAGTTAGTCAGATAAACTGTGTAAATTACGTAAAGAAATTTTTATTCGAAAACAAATATGTTTCGTTGCGTACAGCCAAGAAGTGGAACGCATTGCCGCGGCCGCATTTACACAAAGCTACGATCTGAGTTGAACATCAAAATCAGAATCATTTATAGCAGAAATTGGTGGTACACTCGAGTGAAAACATATGTATCCACTTTTGAACCATGTCACATTCACCTTTAATTGACATTTCCTTCAACAAATTACATAGCAACAAGCAAATGTGACACGGTTCAAAACGTGGATACATATTTTTGTACATAATTGTTGTCAAAAAAAATATTAAAAAATTTATTAATTTGTTAAAAATAATGAAAAAGTAATGTTAAGACTAACGAATACCAAGCCAAAGTTATATAATTTGATAGATAGGTTATATGTAGCAGGATCCAAATAACTATATTCTTACCTTTCTAACAGCATTGAATTGTCATAAGACAGAATGAGATAAATCTACATTCTCTGTCGCTAATTATGTTAGCTATGCGTAGAAACAAGTAAATGCGTTCAAAAAGTACTGGAAACCGACTTCAATTGCCCTATAAGTCTACTTTTACTTAGGCAAATTTAAGATTTATATAGTTTTCTCATGGATGCCGTTGTCAGAACTGGAGTAAATTGAAATGGGACCACACGTGAAGCACCATCTTTCAAATAAAAAAGAATCATCCAAATCGGGTCACCCAGTCAGAAGATCTGAGGTAACAAACATAAAAATCCCCGTCGAATTGATAACCTCCTCCTTTTTTACTGTATTAGTTAACCGTACAATACGACTTACATTTGAACTGTCAAAAACCGGGGCCATCTTGGGGCCATCATGGATTAAAGGACGTGCAAATGTGTATGTTGTCATCTCTTTTTAACATACGAAATACTGTCATTAAAGTGATGAGTATCCAGTATCGATAGAAATCTTCAACTAGAAATAATCTATCTAAATGTACTTGTATCACAGATTATATATTGTTGATTTAACAAGTTATCATTTAAAAATCATTTATGTTATAATAGCATTTGTCAGTTGTCCAGCCAGTCACAGTTTGACTGGGCGGAGATTCCGTCACAAAAACTGCGTCCATGGTTTTGAGTGTTTTCCAATTCACGTAGCACAGTCGTGCGTAACTCGATTAGACCGTATTTGATAATGTTTACGACACGTCCAGTGTCCACCCACGTAAACTGGTGACAAATCGACCGTGTACTATATTTATCAACCGCGAGCAATAATTCACACGGCGGCGTTACACCGATTTGGTGTAGCTATAATTTATTATTATTATTATTATTAAATTCTCTCTCATATTGAAACTATAAATTTATACATTAAGAGGCTATGCTGGTGTCAAAGCGCCCATACAAACGTAGTCCAGTCATATTTTGAGTATTAAGCTATGAAAATCTATGAAATTTTCAAGACACAATCTAGAAACAAATATCTGTGTCGGTGGTGAGTCAGATTTTCGTTTAAATATATACTTCCAGAGTTACAGGGCGTCAAAGTATTGTATTTTTCGGTAATAAAAAGCCCCAACTTTGAACCTGATTTACAAGAGTATGAATCAATTTGGAACAATTTGGAAAAAACACCGACATCTGAAATTTCATTAGTATACTGTATTAAAAAAATGGTTACATAATATACTGTATCCTTCAAATGATCCCTGGACTACGAAACATCCAAATAACGGGTGGATAACTTCGCGTAGTGTTTGCTGTCTCACCGTACGCGCTCGGGTAGGATAGGGCTCGGATAGAGACAGCTACAAAACAATCCACATTTGAACGCGGCCACGTGGTCTAACCAACAAAGTCTCTTAATCTGACACGAGAACCAATTACAGATGCACACAACATTAATGTAGTAAGTTACATATTAAAGACAAGGAAAAATATAGATTAGATTAAATAGAATTAAATATAAAATTGAAATTCACATAAAGTTATTGTAACGCACGCTGAGTGTTTAAGGTCCGCTTCAATTTGGGTAACGAGTTAGAAAATATATATATTTCCGGCAAGTCCCTGCATAGCTCATTGAATTCTGTACAAATTCTGACTGAAGGAGATTGTTTACCAGTGTTTGTTCTGCAGAATGGGATGTGAAAGATTTTAGAGATGGGCTGTCGAGGAATTCTGGACGGTGCAGATAGGTTACTTCGTTCAAGTAGCAGTTCACACTTGAAGTGTCCATTTACGCTTTTATACAAAAATGTTAAATCATGTATCCTGCGACGCATTTTCAGAGACTTTATATTTAGAGAATTTGTTGATGACATGATAGAACACTTCTTTGGCGGCAATTTTAGTTTTGTTTTAGACTTAGATTTGCACTTGGCATTCAATTCAATTTAATATTACTTTATTGTACACCAATACAAGCTTACGTTAAAAATAATGTACAACAGGCGGTCTTATCGCTGACAGCGATCTCTACCAGACAACCTTTGGGTAGAGGAAATAAGTAACAATATTTGGGTGGAGGTGTGACAGATATTGATAGATTATAATTAAATACTTGAATAAACACATATGTATACTTATATAAATAATATATAATATTGAATAATAATAATAAATACAGACAAATTAAATACACGTTATTTTATCGATACAATACTACTAGTACATAGGATTAGTTATTGAGAAAATGCGACTTAAGCTGAAATTTGAATGTGGCCATAGATTTGGCTTTCATCTCCCTGATGGTAAGGGACGATGAGGCCGTTGAATAGAACGGGCTTACCCTGAAGCCTCAACCTAACAAGGCGCCGGCTGTGTCATCTTTCATACCGGAACGCACCGTTGATAACTAGCTAGTAAACACCACAGTTGACTAACAATTACGGGTTCGATTCTCAGAGGGGTGTCCTTATGTTACCCAGTTCGGTTGGTGGTATTTTCTTTGTAAGCCTGTAAAGCTACCACCATGTTATCTAAGCCTGATGCCAAACAGCAGTGTTATACTCGTAACGCTGTTGTGCTCAGATACGAAAGGTAGTAGAGCCAGCGTCCGGCCTTAGCGTCACTTACCATCAGGTGAGATGAAGGCCAAGTGCAAACCCAACATACCCTACAAACGCCTGGCGCCAGGTTTCGGGCGTTTTATTATGACATACAGAATTTATTAAGGACCATGGTAGGTAATCTATAGAAGCACTGTAATACGTTTCCAGATGCGCCAATTCGCATATCAGTATGCTATAAATAATTAATCTGTGATTATTGATTACCAATTGTATATATACGCATTACTCATGAAGTATTGGTGACTGTCATAATAAACTAGACTGATAACTGATCAAATCTAATAATACTTCACAGAATATTATTTTGGTCAGTTTTGTCATAAAATTCCGGAAATATGTCGTCTGTCCAGTGACGTAGTCCAGGGGCTCTATTTTTGATTCGCTCGTGTGACATAGCTTCGTCGCACACGACTTTAGCCACGATCGACTACAAGTCGCATGAAAACACGGTTTGACCGTATTTTTGAATCATTCGCCTCAGGTGTTACCAATATAACTTAAAATGTTTAATTTTATCCGTTTTACGCAGAAAAATAAAACCGGTGATTCATGCAAGGAAAACGGAACGCAAAGTTCATAGAACAGTTCCTACTGTCAATGACAATAAGTGTAATGTCAGAGTTCGACGATGACGTTTAGTCTATCGCTCGCCTCCGCAAAGAGTGGTCCCGAGCACTCGTTGCAGAAGAGCGATTCAAAAATATCAAATTTCGTAAGTCGAACGAAAATCAGTAGAAATCGAGCGCTCGTGGCGCGTAGAGCGAATCAAAAATAGAGCCCCATTGCGTCTACCATGAGTTTACGCAGGCGATAACATATATCGAATATCGGAAATGCTGCTCAGTCGAGGTGCGCGTGACAAGGACAGAGCGATAGTTACATACACGTTATCGCCTGCGTAAATTCATGGTAAATGCACAGGAGCTGGAATAACGGATACAGATGACTCCTTGATTATTTATATAGGTCAGGTTGCTAGCTTATTTGTGTTTTTGTCCGAGTACGACAAAGGCAAAATGATGGTTATGATTTTAGTAACCTTTATGTATAGCAATGATGTGTTCGCGTAGTTCCCATGGCTCCTTTACTGAAGATATCCACAGAGCTGGGTTTCATCATCATCAACAGCCTATATGTCCCCACTGCAGGATCTCAGGCCTACTCTCCTACAGAGAGTGTATGGGATATAGTCTACCACGCGGGACCAGTGCGATAGCCATGGTAGATCAGTTGGTTAGAGCGTCAGTCCTTGAACAATCGAGGTCTGGGTTCGATCCTGGCTCTTACACATGAGTTAAAATTTGTTATTTGGAATTCATGTACGAATGATAAAAATAATTACCATTGGCTTTTCGATGAAGGAAAACATGGTGAGGAAACCTGCACACTCCTGGCAAGAAATTCAAAGGTGTGTGTGAAGTTTACCAATCCGCACGAGAGGTGGGTTTAATGGGTGAAAATTCCACATCACCCCGCTTCTCTCGAGTCGGGTATATTTAAAAGATTTCACCCTCGAAAAAAAGAAGGGCATTTTTAGGGTGCAGTACTCAAAGAGGAATCTATTACTAAGTCTGGTCTGTCTGTCCGTTAGTCTGTCACAGAAATATATAATTTGAATCGTAATTGGTCAGATAAATAGTTTAAATAATAAAAATAAAAAGTTCTGCCGCCAAACATCAGTGTTAACAGCGCGTTGTTTTCCGGTAATAAAATATATCCAGTCCCTCATCAACTTCATGCTTTTGGGTAAGCATGCTTCTACCATACAGACTGTCCTCCCCCACGGTATAGCTAAAGCTAATAATAAAATATAAACAGGGTCAACAATGATGTACTATAAAAACCTTGAAATAACGGATAAAATCGATCGGATTTATGTCGACCTCAGCTAGGTTTAGGGTTGCCAACTGTACTGTTAATAGCTTTATTTGTAAATGTAAACGTTTTTATGACTTTTTATTTTTATGTTTGTTTAAAAATAAAGTACCGAAGAAACTGTTGATTGAATCAACGATATAAGTTTCATACTAAATTTCTCTTGCCATAATCTGTTAAAATGAGATAGCTGGCTTTGTGCAGTAATTATCTAAAAATATGACATCGGATTGTGATGTCGCGAAATGATACTCATTAACATACAACTTTACAGTGAATCACAATTTACATTTTTGCACACTATTTTTGATTATTGTTTAAAACGTCATCTATCGTAGTTGACAATAAATTTCGCAATGCTTTGACCCGCTGTTCAATTTTTTTGTAATTACTTATCCTTCCTATAAGCCTTCTTACTATATTTTATGTTTTAATGGCAAAAGATTTTGTATGGAAGCATTCTGAGCTCTCGTTAAACTGATAAGTAAAACGTAATCAAGCAAAAATACTGTTTTTTTATATAAATATAATAAAAGCGAAAGTGAATGAACTGCACAACCATGCCTTCTGCCGGTATCCTAGGTCATTGAAAAGGACATGCTACTTTTTATCCTTTCTGCGTAGCATGAGACGCGTGAGAGCAGAGTGAGATATGTCATGTTTGAACGTCAAACATCTGTACGATTTGACGTTTAGATATGACAATATCTAATTCTCACCTCTCTCAAATCAAATCAAATATGTATTTTTCTTATATGTGGTTAGTACGTTGGTCATACAGTAAATGTTAGTATATAACATTTAGCCATTTTTGGCATACGAATATTTACAAATATAACTCAGTCATGAACTCTTTCTCAATGAAAAATTACTGTTAGAATAAACTATGATCAATACATGGTGTCAAAAAATAAATTATACCGTTATTTTATGTAATTTCAAATATCAATTTAAATTATAAAAACAATTTTCTATCAGCCATATTCTTAGCCTTTTCTTAAATATGGTAGTAGTCTCATGTGTCTCATGCTACGCAGGCAGGTCGATTAAATGGAACATTCACACAGATGAAAGCGCGGGAAAAATACTAGTGTTTTAATTATTTTTTAAAGAATTATCAACCCTACCTAGGGTACTTGTCAAACCGAGGTCAAGTCGTCACTAGAGACTAGAGTTCCACTCAATCGATTACGATGAAACGTGACCAAGTCACGGTGTAGGCGACAAGACAAAGGCCCTCTTAACTTCGCTTTTAACCGCCGTGGCCTAGTTGTTACACTGTTGGCTGAAGAACCCGGCCGTGCGGGTTCGCTCGATACTCGACGTTGTATGGTTTAAACGACTTCAAAAACGGAGGAGGGTATCAATTCGACTGTATGTTTTTTGTATGTATGTTACGCGATAACCCCGCCAATTATGAATCGATTTTGATAACTCTTTTTTTGTTTGGTAGAGCATACTTCAGAGGTGGTTCGGCGGAATTTTGGCGAAATTGATTCAGCGCGTTTTGAGAAAATCAACAAAAACAAAATAATTCTACCTCTAAGGGGATGAATGCTGTATACTTTTAAGGCACTTGAAGTCGGTTCCTTAGTTCTTTTTGAATGATAATTTTATTGGATGGACACTGTAGTACAAATATAGTACAGTATTGTACCGTGAAACAAGAGATTGTAAATGTGAAATGATACAAAAGTGGGCATACATTTTTGTGCTCGATTGTACCTTTGTTAAATACTTTGACTATGAAGTCACAGGCGACAATACATCACACAGTTTCAACGATATTTTCCTAAATTTAAAAATGATTTGCGCTTTGCCTTCACCTTACCTCTAGGTAGGTGACGATAGGGCCGTGGAATGGTAATCGTGCGCACCCAGAAGTCTCTAGGTAACGAGGCGCTGGAAAACATAAAGCATATAAAATGAAAATTCCCTACATATACTTGTTATTAGTTTTACACTCCTGGCGACGTGGTCGTGGTTACGGCTCGTCTGGTTTAGACTCTTCCATAACTCCCATGGGAAAACAGTAGCAGTGGTTTCCCGTTGCCTTCTGCTCCAGTACTTTTTGAGGTTATTTGGACCTCAAGGCTGCTGTAGCCTCATCTACTGTAAGCAGGCGAGCCACTTACTCGGTCGCCAGAGCCTCGTTGGTTATCTAGCAGGGAGTGCATACGGAAGCCGATTGTCTTCCGCCATCTTCAGCCGCCATCCGGCGCGTACAAGTGAGGTAGACATTTGGGATGGTAAATATGTTAATCAAAGGGGCTCAGGCCTACTCTCATACGTAGTCCACCACGCGGGCCCAGTGCGGAACGCCGGACTTCACATGCCTGTTCAAGACATGCAGGTTTCCTCACGATGTTTTCCTTCACCGTTAAGCAATCGGATAATGTACTTGAATTGAAAAACAACTCATAGGTACACGGCTGGATTCGAGCCCGGAACCCTCTGATTGAGAGTCCGCGCCTTATCCAATGCGCCAGCGACGCTTCGAGATGTTAATAACCTTCCCTTAACTCTGTATATACTAACGTACTTATGTAATATTATAATTCCAGTTCATGACGGAAGGCGTGCTGCTTCGGGAGATGTTTGCTTCGCCGCTTCTCATGCAGTACACGTGCATTGTGCTTGACGAGGTAACATTATTATTATTATTATTTTGGCCGCAGACGAGAGACCATAATTCGCCATTATCTGTTGTAAAGTTGAAGAAAAATACGCAGTTGTTTTACTCGTAACTTCCCCTAGATTTTTTGATACCCTTAACAAAATTCGTTGATTAGACACATGAAATAATTGGTTTAAAAAAATGTGACATGAGGCCATGTATATATCCCTACCTCTAGCAAAGATACCACCCTCTAACACATTTACAAACATTACATTACTCTTTTACTTACATTACATTTACTTACATTAATATTAATAAATATATACAATTTATCTAACTGATCTCCTCATGCATCAACTAAAAATCAGTTTTTATTTAATTACTATTAAAAAACAGTGTTACTGAATATCTCTGGGCCTGTCCGAAAATCAGCGCTGCAGCTACTGCTGCCGCATATGCTGAGACAGGTCCATTTCGGCGTTACAGTGCAGCAATATATGTATGAACTGTACTGTAATAACTGTATGTATGGAGAATAAAGTATTTCTATTCTATTCTATGTAGTTGATAATTGTGCCCTGTGTGAATTGATGTGAATGACTTGTTAAGAATTCACTTCCTGACTAGGTTAACAGTTAAGCAACAAAGGATCATAAACTTTTAACTTAAGTAGTAACTTAATGGCAGGGCCTTGGCGATAAGGGCCTCGCTTTAACTTGTGTAGAATCAGTGCATCTAGTGTGAGTTGTAAACCGATACTATCGCACTTGAGGTACGTCAGATTTGTATGAAGAACGAGACCGTGATTTTTCATACAATATATGTTTCACCATTGTATTTAAAAATAGAATAGCTTTCTTTGATAATTAATTACATACATACATGTTTTTACATAAAGAACTTTGGATTTTTTTAAAGGTTAAACGCTTGAATTTTCAATATGGAGGACCTGGGTTCAATTCGCAGTGGTACCTAACGGTACTCGGTTTGGTTGGTGGTATGGCAGTTTCTATGTCGGCCTGGCTAGCTACCACCATGTTACTTAAGTCTTTCGCGAAATAGCAGTTTTAATGTAACCTTTGTTTTCGCTTTATCATTAATTAGCATCGAGAGATACGCAGGCCAAGTGCTAACCCATTATAAACAAGTTACCGCGTTCAAAAAGACCTAGAAACCGACTTCAACTGCCCTCAAAGTTTACAACAAATTTAAGACTTATATGGTTTTCTCATAGATGCCACTGGCAGAACTAGACCAAATTGAGATGGACCATAAGGGAAGCACCAGCTCTGAAATATAAAAAGAATCATCAAAATTGGTTCACCCAGTTCTTAGAAAATGAAACATACCCGTCGAATTAAGAACCTTCTCCTTTTTGGCCTCTCCATTGAAGTCGGTTGAAAAACTGCTCTAAATCAGTATTAAATTCTCATTTCAGGTCCACGAGAGGTCACAAATGACCGACGTCCTTATGGGGCTTCTGAAGAAAATTATCAAAGTAGGTAAATTATTTATTAAAGTAGGTAAACCAAAAAGGTCTGCCGCCAAAAATAAGCACTGTAATAAGTCTATATAAAAACAAGCACTGCTGTGTTCCGGTATGAAAGATAGACTAATCTAGGCTGGGCTAACTAACTAACTGGGCCGGCTAGCGGGGGTACCGCGGCGCACAAACCTCGCCACTAAAACCCCGCGAGTGATCGGACCCACGTACTACGAGCGTCTACCCAGCGATCTAAAAGGTGAAACAAATGACGAAACGTTTTATCGACGACTAAAAAACCTTTTGTTGGATAAAGAATACTACAATGTAAAAGATTTTATACTGGATAAATTTTGAGTATCTATAATATTATAGATTTATTTTATTATTTATTTTGACATTAAATTTACTGTTTGACATTTATTTTATATAATTTTTGACATTTTAAATATTTTTGACGATCATTGTACACTCTGACATTTTTATATATATTTTTTGTAACCTTGACATTGGTACAATGAAATAAATAATCTAATCTAATCTAGAGCATATATATACCAAATTTCAACGACATCGTTAGAGTCGTTGTCGAGATCGCCGGTAAATATATATAAATAAATAAATATACAAGAATTGCTCGTTCAAAGGTATTAGATAAAGCTTGGTGATACTTTTTGTTGTAACGTCATATTATTTAAGTTTATTGAAATAAATGAATTGAATTGAACTATTCACCATTTCAGAAACGCAAGAACCTGAAGCTCGTGATATCATCAGCGACCATGGACGCGGAATTCCTCCGCGACTTCTTCAATCTGACGGAGAAGAAGGATCGTGACAGAAGAGCTACCTCGGTCATACTCTCCATGCAGGGACGGACCCATCCCATCGAAGTTTACCATGTTGAAGGTATAAATGTTCACATTTCACAATGATGAATGTATAAATGTTCACATTTTACCATGATGATAAGTGTAAAGGTTAACAATTTACCATGATGAATGTATATATGTTCACATTGATGAAAATATAAAAGTTTACATTTTACCATGATGAAGGTATAAAGGGTCACATTTTATCATGATGAAGGTATAAAGAGTCACATTTTATCATGATGAATGTATAAAAGTTTATATATTACCATGATGAGGATATAAAAGTTTACATTTTACAATGTCGAAAATGTAAAGATTACAATAAAAACGTTTACAATATTGGGGATGTAAATCATAATCGGTTACATGAAACTAATGATGGCTACGAGCCTCTCTCGTAGATCGCCACGTCGTCACATTTCCTTACTAAGGGCTTATCGTGATTTACCATCAGGTACGATGAAGGCCAAGTGTAAACCCATTGTGATAAATATATATAACAACATTTACTACAATTTCAGAGCCAGTACCAGACTACGTAAAAGCCACCGTGGATACCGTCATTAAAATACACGAAAATGAGCCTTTTGGGGATATCCTGGCGTTTCTGACGTCACAGGTAATTAAGAGAATATATTTTATAATACACTTGCTCGGAAAATACCTCCTTACTATTTTAATTTTTACGTACTGTCATTGCAATATGCGGGCGGAAAGACAAAACGGTTTTATGTCGAAATTCGCAAATTAATACTGACCACTTGCTTTTACTTACATTATTAAAAACTGCGCACGAGAAGCCTTCATTTTACCCGACTACAGCAAATCCAAAGGTGGGTTATAATTTTAACAACATTTGTATTTATGTATGTTTATATGCCCCTATATGTTGGTATTTTGACAAATAAGGTGTAATTGAAAGCATCGTGTTTGTCCGTGGGTTGTAGGATATATTATGTCACAGAAAATTCAAAATGGCGTCATAAAGTGGTACCAAATAATAATAATTTAAGATCAAATATCGTGTTTGCTAGCAAATGAAAGGTCTGAAAAAGTTCATTCCTTTTTAAGTGTAATAAAATTAAATTTTGTGTTATATATTGTTTTATGATTTAAAAAAATGAAAGCTTCCTTAATTTGATTTTAATTTTAATTTCAGGAAGAAATCCACTCTGCCCTGGAAATTCTGGACACCTACGCAGAACAAAACAACGAGACGAATAAATTGCGGAAGCACTTCCCGAGCGGCGTGCAGGCGGCGAACCTGTCCGTGCTGCCGATGTACGGCAGCCTGCCCTTCTACCGGCAGATCAGAGTGTTCCAACATGGAGAACAGAACGTCAGGAAGGTGATACTAGCCACAAACATCGCGGAGACCAGCGTCACCATAGCTGGGATCGTCTATGGTGAGTAAAAACGGCGGCCATTTTGAAATTTTTTGAGTGTTTGTGGAAAATTGGGACATCCTCAAAATGGCTAAGATTAAATTTTTTATTAGTGCTATCATCTACATGTTCCCTCCCACTGCTGGGAAAATACAAACCCCCCCCCCCCATCTCCCGTTTTTTTATATTTATCTCAGTAGCGGAATGTTACGACGTCCATTTCTAATTATTATATCTCATGTGTATGAAATAAAAGTGAATTACATTTTTTGTAAATACCCGCTACGCAATAATTTTCGAAATGTAGGCTGAAAATGCCTAACATCAGCTGATTCTCTTCAAATTGCTTTCACCTAAGCTTTTTAGTTTGGCTGGTAAAGTTGACGAGTAATAGTCGATCAAATACGTCACTTTCAAGCTCAAAGCAAAAAAAAATAAACAAGCTCAAAGTCACTCAGCGAGCAATGGAACGAGCTATGCTCGGAATTTCTCTACGTGATAAAATCCGGAACGAGGAAATCCGTAGACGAACTAAGGTCACCGACATAGCTCGACGAGTCAGCTGAAGTGGCAATGGGCAGGCCACATCGCTCGAAGAACCGATAACCGGCGGGGAGTAAAGGGGCCGTCTACCAGGCCGTCCCCCTACTAGATGGACCGACGACCTGGTTAGAGTCGCGGGAAGTCGCTGGATGCAGGTGGCTCGGGACCGGTCGATGTGGCGTACCATGAAGGAGGCCTATGTCCAGCAGTGGACGTTTCCCGGCTGATGATGATGATGATTGTGTTTGTCAGTGATAGACAGCGGTTTCCACAAGATGCCGTACTTCGATCCTGGCGTGGGCGTGGAGTCGCTGTGCGTCACCCCCGTGTCCAAGAACAACGCGGTGCAGCGAGCGGGGAGGGCGGGACGCACCGCCAGGGGCAAGTGCTACAGGTACTGTTGCAGCCCGAAGCGAAGTCGAGGGCTTACAAGAGTCACTTCTAATACGAAAATGGCGCGCGTCTTTAAATGAATACTTTAACTATTGACCATGTGACGCATATGTTTTTAGAATTATAATGTTTTGTATGTAGTACATAATTTTTTAGAATAGTTAATAAAATATTGTGTGCCGTGCCGGCAAACTATAACGATAGGTCTAAATATCATAAGACCCATGTTACCTATAGTTTACGATAAAATTTCATTTCATCTGCAAATGGAGCCACTTGCGGATGGTGTAAATAAGTACTACATCTTTTTCTTTTTGGTATTAGAGTGAGACAAACGTATAGAGCAAAAGCTTCGAAGGAGATACGATCATTCAGCTTATTTATTATTTCTCCCTTGGTGGAATTCTTAAAAAAGGTGGTAAAAAAGGTACTTCCATTTTTGAGCAAATGCATTGAAAAATTACGTCAACATTATTACTTAAGTCTTCTGTTTCACATTTGTCTCTTTCGTATAACAACCCCCCATGGCTTAATGTTGGACTTACAAACCGGTGGTCCCAGGCTAGATTCCCAGTGGACCTACCTATCGGTGCTCGGTTTAGTTGGTGTCATTTTCTATGCCCGTCTGGCTAGCTACCACCATGGTATCTAAGTCTACCGCCAAACAGCAGTGTTAACAATACCCTCATAGAATCGTGTCTACCCATGTGTGAGTCTCATGTCCAACAGTGGACATATCAAGCCTATTATAATGATGTGTCAGACTGTACACGGAAGCTGCGTACGCCAGTCTGCCTGCGTGCATCCCGCCGGAGATGTGCCGCAGCGACCTGGCCCCGTTGCTGCTGCAGCTGAAGGCGCTCGGCATACACAACCTGCTGAGGTAAGGTTCACTAGGTACATGGGTCTCAATGTAAAGTCTGGCTGTAAGTAAATATTTACAGATTACAAAACTCAACGGCGAAAAATATACTTCTCATCAGAAAAATCTAAACACCTTGCAAACTATGAATTTTTTAAAATTTTATTTAAACAGTTTATTGTACGTCCAAGCGTCGCTGGCGCAATGGATAAGGTGTGTCTCAATGTGTAGGGTTCCGGGTTCGAATCCAGCCTATGAGTTGTTTTTCAATTCAAGTTCATTATCCGATTGCTTAACGGTGAAGGAAAACATCGTGAGGAAACCTGCATGTCTTGAACAGGCATGTGAAGTCCGCCGATCCGCACTGGGCCCGCGTGGTGGACTATGGCCCATACACTCTCAGTAGGAGAGTAGGCCTGAGCCCCTCCAGTGGGGACATGTATAGGCTGTTGATGATGATGATTGTACACGGAAAATATTTACATAACACAAAAACAGAATAATAAAAAAGAACAACTTATTTCTAAAAGAAATTTCTTCCAGCAGTCCTAGGTCAAGGAGAAATATTAAAGAAAGGAGGGCAGTTAGGCGTGTACGATATAATAAATATAATAGACGATTACATAAATACGAGATACAAAACAAACTAATGTATATCAATAATAATACATACATACTTTACATATAATAACATTACGATTAAAGGTTCTCGAGTGGCGACCGCGTACCGGGAAACGTCTACCGGGCCGTCAACCTACTAGATGGACCGACGACCTGGTTAGAGTCGCAAGGAGTCGCTGGATGCAGGTGGCTCGGGACCGGTCGATGTGGATGAAAGAGGTCTATGTCCAGCAGTGGACGTTTCCCGGCTGATGATGAAGCAACCCACCTGTTTCTAGGTTCACGTTCCCCACGCCTCCCCCCGCGCGCTCCCTGCTCGCGGGGCTCGAGACCCTCTACGCGCTCAAGGCCATAGACAGGGAGGGGAACCTCACGCCCGATGTGGGCGTGTACATGGCTGAGATGCCTCTCAAACCAATGTGCGCGAAGATGCTATGTAACAGCGGTAAGGAAAACAGAATATCACCTATTTATCCGACTTCAAAAAGGAGGAGGTTATCAATTCCACGAGCATGTTTTTTTAAAATTTATGTTTGTTACCTTAGAACTTTTGACTGGGTGAACCGACTTTGGTGATTCTTTTTTTAATTTGGTCCAGTTCTGACAACGGCATCCATGAGAAAACTATATAAATTTAAAATTTGCTGTAGTAAAAGTAGACTTTTAGGGCAATTGAAGTCGGTTTCCAGTTATTTTTGAGCGCATTTACCTGTTCAAAAAACAATTTAAGTTCTTAGTCCAGGCACCTCGGAATCGCTGTCAAACTATCACACTAGCTAGTGTGCTTCTTAATGTCATATGTCATTACATACCGGGGGGTATAACAGATTTATTCCAATTCCAATAGCAGAATAAAATTTAAATACGTAGTTTTTAGAAAAAACATGTTTTGTAAGGCTTATTATTATTAGAATACGGCTCGGTGCGAGTGAGCAGTGCAGAACGATCAGAGCTGCCTGCGTCCGAGGAGCGCGAGTGATGTCATGTGTGATGCGTTATACGGTAACATCACGAGTGATGATTCAATCGCATCACGCGTGATGATTCAATCGCATCACGAGTGATGATTCAATCGCATCACGAGTGATGATTCAATCGCATCACGAGTGATGATTCAATCGCATCACGAGTGATGATTCAATCGCATATGTATATTATTTCAGGGGAATTCGGATGTATAGACGAGGCTCTGTCAATAGCTTGTATGCTTCAAGTTGACAATGTTTTCGTGAAACCCGCCAAGGGGAAGGACAGTGCAGCCGCCAAGGTGTCCAGGAGGAATAACTTCGAGGTAAGGTCATCGTTAACATGAGCTCAATAATTCCACTACTGACAGAGGACTGTATAAATCGCCACTACGATCGGTATTTCCATTAAATGTCAAAATCACCTAGTTTATAGATTACAGATAATTTAAGAGTACTTTTTTTGCAACCGACTTCAAAAAAAGAGGAGTTTCTCAATTTGACGCTTTTTTGTATGTTACGCGATAACTCCGCCAATAGTGAACCGATTCTGATAACTCTTTTTTTGTTTGGTAGAGCATACTTCAGAGGTGGTCCCATATGAATTTTATCGAAATTGATTGAGCGCTCCGGATTGATGATGGTGTTGATCCTTCAGGTGGCAGAAGGTGACATAATAATGTACCTAAACATAATGGACTCGTATATGAAGGTCAGAAGTCAACACAGGGACGAGAGGAAAGCGAAGAGAGCATGCAAGGAATGGTGCCAGAGGATGTTCATCAACCATAGGATCATGGAGAAGGTCAGTTATTATTTGTACACTGTTATTTATTCTCACATTTAACCCGAGTAGGGCATGCAAATATTGCGTATTGTTTTAACTATAACTAATACTATTTTATCACAACGTATTTATTTACAACTAGTTTCCGCCCGCGACTTTGTCCGCGTGTACTTCAGGATTTATTCTACTTGTTCGATAGGCATAGAAGGCATCTATCTCCATTTCCAGCATAAGGTACAAAATAGTGTTTATTCTGTTACATAGGCTAATAGTTTAAAGAAACAAAAGAAATTTCAATATCTGACGTAGTACATTCAAATAGTCTTCACACTAATATTATAAACGCGAAAGTTTGTATATACGAATTACATATTCTATGGTCGGTTGCTAGGCAACGCGTTTTTGTTATGCCCAAATTGCCCATGTAATCCCACTAATATTATAAGTGTGATTTTGGACAATTTACACAATATGTCTTTATAAATTATAGCCTATATGTTATTCTGATGTATAAGCTATATTATTGTAAAGTTTCATTCAAATCCATTCAGTAGTTTTTCCGTGAAAGCGTCACAAACATCCAAACATCTAAACATTCATTCCAAACATTTAAACATCTAAACATCCAAACTTTCACACCTATAATATTAGTAGGATGTCAAAAGAAATGGCCAAATTAAAAAGTCTAAAAATAATATATCAAAAAATGTCAGATATTTAATAAAAATTATTTTCTTTTAACCGTGTCATTAATTTTCGCTTAAATAATACAAATGGTCATAATTTGATGTCATCTGGCAGAGCATTAAAATTTTTTACAAATTACATTGCTTCGTGTAATGTGCCAATCTTGGAATGCTAGTTTATACAAGTTTGTCCCGGTTTCTCAAGTTCCTGTTGTGGACGTCCGTACCACTTGTGAACATGTGTATGTTACATCTCCTAACCTTCTCACAACTTCAGTATCTCACGCATTCACACGCACTCTCATACACACACCTCACCACTTTCACATCCTACTTAATATTATAAGTGTGAAAGTTTGGATGTTTGGATGTTTGTGACGCTTTCACGGAAAAACTACTGAATGGATTTGAATGAAACTTTACAATAATATAGCTTATACATCAGAATAACATATAGGCTATAATTTATAAAGACATATTGTGTAAATTGTACAAAATCATAATTATAATATTAGCGGGATTACATGGGCAATTTGGGCATAACAAAAACGCGTTGCCTAGCAACCGAACATAGAATATGTAATTCGTATATACAAACTTTCGCGTTTATAATATTAGTGTGAAGACTATTTGAATGTACTATGTCAGATATTGAAATTTATTTTGTTTCTTTAAATTATTAGACTACGTAACAGAATAAACACTATTTTGTACCTTATGCTGTACAATAATTTGTCATATACGTCACCTGTGCCTATCGAACAGTAGAATACACCCTGAAGTACACGCGGACAAAGTCGTGGGCGGAAGCTAGTTTATAATAATTTAAATATATATATTGTTCGCTTTTTTTACACTAATTTATGTACTTTGTTCTAAAATCAATCACCGACCTATTTAAACAGATTATGTAACGGATCCTAGCATGCTTAGTCCACGGAGGAACACTCTCCCAAGTAACAGGATATTTCCTAGTTTGGGAGATTGTGACACACTATGGCCTTGGAGACATGCAGGCTCTATAAATAGAGAATACATACATACGTTACTGAACAAGTGATTGTTATATATTTACATTAAACATTTAAATATGTAGCGATGTTACTAAGGCTAAGAATATGAACAATAAATACTTTTTATTTGTTTTGTTTTTTTGTTTTGACAAAACATGCCACTTCACAAATGTACATACATGGAAATGGCAGAATTCCAAAAATTTTAAACAAAGGTTTGCAAGAGTCTCTTGGAGATACACCGCATATTGCACGGACACTCATTGATCGGTGATTATGATTTTCAGTTTGTCAATTTTTAATATTCTATACGGAATCATACTTTGTCGGTTTATTAGCGATGAAGTAAAAATGATGATAAAACCCCTTAGAGATGACATGGCTACAAATTATTTATGAAGTATTTATGTTTCGCCAGGCGTTCGAGATACGGGAGAGCTTGGAGAAACTCGTCACGAAGAAATTCAATATGGAGAATAAAACTTTCGAAGGATTAGACCTAGGATCAGGTTTGTACTGTTTAGATTGTTTTATATTTAGGATCGAAACAAAAATGTGGCAAAACAAAACAAAAATGTGTAAAGGTTCTACACTTTTCCTTCATCTCACCTGATGGTAAGTGACGATAGGTGCGCATGCGCATCAACAGGCTCAATCTAATGAGCCGGCTCTGCTGCCTTTAATTCTGTAACACAACAGTGCTATTTATTTGACATACTATTTTAAATTTTGAATTTGACATACTATTTTAAATTTGACATACAATTAAGTTACAAATTTGACATCATTCATAATTGTAATTATAATTTATTTATATTTTTTAAATATGGACTGATGGTCTGGGATTAAATGATTTCATTTCATTTTCATTTCATTAACACTGGCGGCAGACTTAAGTGAAATGGGCGTAGCTAGCCAGGCGAACATAGAAATGCCCTACCACCAACCAAACCGAGTATCGACAGGTATTTTTTACTGGTAATCGAACCTGCGACTTTCGGATTGTTACCTACACAGCTCATAATCTGCAAGTCCTATATTCATTGGTATTTTATAGGTACCACCATACTACCTTTGCCGTATTTCAAATTATTTATTTGTGCCATGGTATTTTTAAGTATTACATAACATAGAATTTTTATGGTGTTTATGATGTAACTAGAGGTCAGATATCTTGCAAGATCTACATGCAAAGCGTCAAACAAGGAAACCCCGGCCTAAGCTCTATACATACACGTATACATACAACTCGACTAGACAGCTACACTGTGGTCGCGACTTTAAATCCAAGTTTGTTTTCGTGAGCCACGTCAGAGCACAAACACCTGGACTTGAATAATTGGCTAGATGACACCAAATCAGATTGGGATTAAATTGTATTTTAAACCATAAAGGGCATTATAAAACTCATATAAAATTCAAAATATCTCATATTATTTAATTTTTTCTGGACTTTTAAAACTTATAAAGCCCGCAAAAATTAAAAAAAAAACTTGCTCGAATTAAATTTTTTATTGTCATTTTGCTTTGTAATAACATTGTGAAGATTTTTTAGTAAGGGCGTGGTCACATAAAAACGTTATTTTACGAGATAACTCAAATATTGTTAAAAGTTTCATACATTAACTACTATAATACCTAGCCGTGACGCAGGTACCGATCTGTATGGAGCGTTTTTGCACCGCGTGACTAGAATCACTTTTCGACGGGTTATAATAGGTAAACTATAAGTAATATAGAAAAATCTTTAACATGACTATTTATCTTTGAACACGGTCTCTCGAATGAGGGAATAATTTTTTTTCTTCATAAATAATTTGCAGCCATGTCATCTCTAAAGGGGCTTTGTCATCATTTTTACTTCATCGTTAATAAACCAACAAATTATGATTCCGTATAGAATATTAATAATTGACTTACTGAAAATTATAATCAACAAACAATGCTCTAAAGAAAAAGTAAATCCAATTGAAAAAAAAAAAAATTCTCGTATACTTTTCAGTTTAAAAAATGACATTCCATACAACCGTCTATATCACGATCAATGATTCAACTGCAAATGTAAGTCTGTATGTTTCCCAGCGCGTTGTGAACGTATAATGCGCTGCGCATTGTCCGGGTACTTCCCCCAAGCCGCGCACCTGAGCGCGGGCGGCGCGTACCGCGGCGTGCGCGGCGCCGAGCTGCACGTCAGCCCCGACAGCTGTCTCTTCAACGTGCAGCAGCCAAAGTGGTCAGTATATTTTAATTTATGAAACAAACAGTCATCCAATATACACGAAAACGAATATTATTATTAAATAGACATAGAGTTGTCGGCGCGGTGGCGCAATGGATAAGGCGCGGACTCTCAATCTGAGGGTACCGGGTTCGAATCCAGCCGTGTACCTATGAGTTGTTTTTCAATTCAAGTACATTATCCGATTGCTTAACGGTGAAGGAAAACATCGTGAGGAAACCTGTATGTCTTGAACAGGCATGTGAAGTCCGCCGATCCGCACTGGGCCCGCGTGGTGGACTATGGCCCATACACTCTCAGTAGGACAGTAGGCATGAGCCCCTCCAGGGGGGACATATATAGGCTGTTGATGATGATGAGACATAGAGTTTCAATATAATCCCTACTAATATTATAAGTGCGAAAGTAACTCTGTCTGTTACGCTTTCCCGCTTAAACCTCTCAACCGATTTTGATGAAATTTGGCACAGACAATCTTTAGACCCTGAGAAAGGACATTGGCTACTTTTGAATGCGAATAATAAAGTCCACGCGGGCGAAGCCGCGGGCAGAAGCTAGTTACATATAAACTAAAACTATTACGTGTAAGCTGAGAATTGCTGTTCAATAAGAAACAAACTAAATTTAAACTAACTAAACTAGCATAACTAAATTATTTATATGAACTTTTTCTTAACTCTATTTAACGAATATCTAAATATATGTAACTGAGTAAGGTGTTTATTATAATAATCAAGAGATCGCCTAAAGAAGCTATTTTTAATGTAATTGTTTTTACATAATTTGCTTTGAAACAATATTTTAGAACGTAAGGTGACGCGTGATGGTACTCCGAATGAGACATTATCCAGTAAAGTAGTAGAATCTACCAAATTGTTAACAATCTTGTAAAGACACATTATATCCATATAGGATCTTCTAATGTTCAACGATGGTATATGATGGCGTTTGGCTGCAATTTCATAACTTGTGAACCAGTTACCTGAACGGTAGTCTAAACTTTTTTTTGTATACCTCACCTCCTTATTTCCTCTACGTCTTCAGGGTGATATTCTGCAGCGTTCAAAGCACCGGAGACAAGACGTACATGCGTGAGATGATGACCATAGACAAGGCGTGGCTGCTGGAGATCGCGCCACACTACTACAAAGAGGCATAGAGAAAAGATACCTCAGCACACTGCAGACACAAAGCCCGACGACTAGGAAGCGACTGGTGACATAATTGTCTAAGCTATCTGACGTTGATAACTAAATCCTACTAATATTATAAATGTGAAAGTTTGGATGTTTAGATGTTTAGATGTTTGGATGTTTGTGACGCTTTCACGGAAAAACTACTGAATGGATTTGAATGAAACTTTACAATAATATAGCTTATACATCAGAATAACATATAGGCTATAATTTATACAGACATATTGTGTAAATTGTACAAAATCACACTTATAATATTAGTGGGATTACATGGGCAATTTTGGCATAACAAAAACGTGTTGCCTAGCAACCGACCATAGAATATGTACAGTGGCGTAGCTACCTAGGGGCTAGGCGGGGCAGTGCCCCGGGGCCCTCAAGCTCAGGGAGCCCTCGAATCCTTACCAGAAATCTTGATCGAACTGAACTTTTGGAAATTTCTCCCATTTTTAAAATAAATATGACAGGTTGCAACCCCACTGTAATCATGACAACTCAGTTGAGAGAAATTCAAAATTATGCCTAGGGAATTCCCCTAAATTCTTTCTGTAGGTTGGCAGTGTTGTCAATTTGACGGATAGTGATATGTGCGTTTTGTTATTCATCGATGTGCGTTTTATTGTGAATTCGAGTTAAGATTTTTTTACGAGAACGGTTAAAAAATTAATGCTGTATCAGGAGTAAGTAAGCTAATGTCAATAAACTTTTTTGTACTGGTCGACATAGTGGTTCAATTTTATTTGATTTTACCACTCATATTGATGTCCGTTAAGTCAATAAATCGTGTCAAATCTATAGATTTCGGCTACAGCTCATTGTATAACGCGAAATATCGTGAAATAATGCAAGTCACCTGCAGTAGGTACATTAATTCAGGCCCGCGGGCAGAAGATCGTTCATGGTCTCCACCGTTAAATGTGGTAACACTAACGGTGATAATTTTTTTTCCGGGGATTCCCCAACGACACTTGTAGCGTATCATTGTGTTTCTCTTTCCTTTTATTTTACTTTTAACGTCGTCAGTGAACAGTGAGTACCTACCTACTCGAGCACAATCTAATATTGTATTGTTGAAATAAATTAGAAAACTAAAATTATGGATAAAAAGAAGAAGCCCAGTGGTGCATTTAAACGCAAACAACGCCAAGAAAGAGAAGATAGTAAACAAAAATTGCCCAAAATTGACAAGTTTTTTAGTCAGCCTTCTGCAAGTACATCTGGCCAAAATATTTCTATTGATAGTGACTCAAATAATGTGGTAACTGCAGTGTTGGTTGAGAAGCCTACTGAAGAAGATTCGACAATTATTGCAGTTGGAGATACCTCCGCCGCTGATCATGTGAACGTGGATGATTTTTGCATGACACACATAAGAGCGGAGGGTTTGGAGGAATCACAGACCTCTACATTTTTCGAAAATGTGTACGACAAATCTTCTTATGACTTGGGAAACTTCACGAACAAAATATTAAGTGATAACGAAAAACGTCAAATTCTTGATATGGGGCCTTTACAGCCTTCAGGACCTTTTCCAACAGACATCAACCAGAACAATAGGTGTTTTTCAAAATCGTACTACGTTTCGTGTTCTAAATATGGGCCAGTTAATCGTTTTTGGTTGTGTTATTCCAAAATACTAGACGCTGCCTATTGTCAACCCTGCTGGTTATTTGCTTCACAAAGGAATAATGTTTGGTGTACGGGAATTCGAGATTGGAAGCATTTATCAGAAAGAATTAAACAACACAGTTGTTCGAGTGGCCATTCGGAAGCATGTGCTGTGTATGAATTTTGGAAAAAAAACGATGCTAATACTATCGACAAGGAACTTGAAAATGAAATTCGCAAAGAAGCATCATTTTGGAAAATGGTTCTTCAAAGGTTATTCGATATCATACTTACCCTAGCAAAGAGTTCTTTGGCTTTGAGAGGACATCAAGAAGACTTAAGTCAGGAAGGATACCACGGAAATTTTCTGTCCTTTGTAGAGCTTGTCGCCCGATATGATCACATTTTGCGGCAAGTTTTGGATATGCCCAAAGGTAATAATAATTATTTCTAAGTTTTTTTATCGTTTTATTTTGTTTATAATTATTAACTGTTTAATATCAGGACTTTTTTGAAATTGTGTTTTTTTATGTTTTTAGGATCTACAAGATATCTGAGTGCAACAATTCAAAATGAAATGATTGAGAGCTTGGGGACCAGACTCGAAACCCATCTACTAGAACAAATTAGAGCGTCACCGTTTTTTGCCATCATAATGGATACGACACAGGACATATCGAAGGTAGATCAGCTAAGCATTGTTGTGAGGTATGCAGTAATAACCAGATCGGAAAATGGACAGCCAATTGATATAGAAGTAAAAGAAGTGTTTCTAGGCTTTTATGCAGCCATCAAACATGGCGCAGTAGATTTAGTCAACCAAGTGACAACATTATTTATCGACAAAAATATTGATTTAAAAAAATGTGTGGGGCAAGGCTATGATGGAGCCAGTGTGATGAGTGGTGTGTATAATGGTGTACAAAAACATATTAAGGATATCCAGCCTAACGCAGAGTACGTACATTGTGCCACTCATAATTTAAATTTGGTGATAAATGATGCCGTTAGCAGTTGTGTGGAAATACAGATTTTTTTCGCAACGTTGCAAGATTTGTATAACTTTTTCGGAAACAGCATCAAACGTTGGGATCTACTGTCAAAATTCACTGGCGAATCGGACACCACTCTAAAAAAACTAAATCCGACTAGATGGTCCAGTAGGGTCAATACGATATCTGCAATAAAACTTCGTTATTTTGATATTATCAAAGCATTATCAGAAATAGTTCTAAAGAGTCCTAATAAAGATGAGCGTAGTGAAGCAGAGAGTATTAAAACAAAAATGCTAAATTTCGAGTTCGTGTTGCTTTGCGAATTCATGCACAGTGTATTGAACGACATCAATTATGCATCCAAAACTTTACAAAAATGCGACATCAATTTGGGCGAGGCGAGTAAAGTTTTAGCAGAGACCAAAGCAAAGTTGCAAATTTATAGAAATGATTTCGAATTATTCAAGTGCAAAGCCAGTGAAACTGCAAGAAAATATGGTATTGATACCCATTTTCAAGAAAAAAGGCAAAGAAAAGTTAAAAAACATTTTGATGAATTAGCTGCTGATCACCGATTTCCAAACCGAGAAAAAATATTTAAAATTGAGATTTTCAATAATGTACTAGACACAGTAATATCTCAATTAGATACACGTTTTATTGGTATGAGTGCAGTCTGTCATATATTCGATTTTCTAACACCAACATTTTTATTACATGTTGATGAAGCAACTTTATTACAAAAGTGTGACGAATTCCAAAGAAAATATTCAGATATAATAGGCCCTAGTTTTTCACTTCAATTTATTAATATTTACCACCTAGTTTTACCTCAACTAACTCAAGCATGGACTGTTCACCAATTATGTAAGGAAATAATGAGCAAATATGGAGTGCTAGAATGCGACCTAACGGAAGTATTTACAGCAATGTTATTATTCTTTACAATTCCTGTCACTTCTGCAGCAGCTGAAAGGTCATTCAGCAAATTAAAAATAATAAAAAATTATTTAAGAAATAATATGGGCCAAACTCGACTCCGGCATTTATCGCTAATAGCAATTGAAAACAAAACCGCATCAAGCCTGGATTTAAACGAAGTCATTGATACTTTTGCGAAAACTAAAGCTAGGAAAAAATTGTAAATATAATTGTTATTTAGTCAGTTGGTAGGCCCGACCTTTATATAATAAACCCTTGAATCTTCTCTATTTCGTTTTATTAGCCAAACCTACACCAAGTATTAATTGTAATTTATGTTGTTACTGTTTAATATTTTTATTACCTGCCCTGCAGTGCACAAAAAAGAGCTTAAGTAGCCTAGCATTTTTAAAGTATTTGTATATTTCATATTTTTATTTGATAAAACCTAATCAGTTTACATAGCAGTGGGGACCAATTTTTTAATTTGCCCCAGGGCCCTTGGTTACCTAGCTACGCCACTGAATATGTAAATTCGTATATACAAACTTTCGCGTTTATAATATTGGTGTGAAGACTATTTGAATGTACTACGTCAGATATTGAAATTTATTTTGTTTCTTTAAATTATTAGACTACGTAACAGAATAAAAACTATTTTGTACCTTATGCTGTATAATAATTTGTCATAAACGTCACCTGTGCCTATCGAACAAGTAGAATACATCCTGAAGTACACGCGGACAAAGTCGCGGGCGGAAGCTAGTGTAGAATAAATTCTACTAAGTAAGTAAATACTGCACATCGGCAGTGGAGACGTATATAGGCTGTTGATGATGATGATGAATCATCGCATTTCTTTCATACATTTATTGTTGATCAAAATTTGAATTCAGAACTGAGTACTTTATTGTTGTTTTGTTAGATTTCTGCGTGAACTATATAGAGCTGTTAAACTATTTTCTTTATTAACTTGTATTTGTTATTATTGTTTAAACCTTTTCAGACTGTTTAGTCAGTGTTTATTATTTATTGTAGATAATTTCGCGTGACTGGCCATGTAAAGGTTTCTCTTTTTCCCCTATAGATGCCATCGTTCAACTTTGAATTATTTAAAGTGTGGGGTTTTAACAACTCTATATATATTTTGATCTGGATGTGGCTGCTCTCTATCGCATTTGAACCAAGATTGACAAACGTCATATAGGTTGTATGCGACGTACGAGTAGATACCATTTCCAAAGGCCGCGATGTGCAATATTTACGGCCCCGTATGTAGCTTGACGTTATTTTTCATCAACAACAGAATGTGTATAAATGTAAATTGTGATTTACTTTGATTCGATATTAATATAGTTAATATTTTATGATATTTTTCTTTGTGACCCACGGAAAGCCCTGTAAAGTATGAACCATTGCAGATACAATACTTTTTTCTATATACTCGAAATTTATTTCAAAAATCGAACTTTCTTTACCCTTGTGCAAAATAATATACACGTATGCTATAAACACCACTATATTTCGGTACAATTTAATTATATCAAAGCCTAAACAGGCACAAAACACCAGCGCACGCTCCTTGCACGAAGGGATGACGCAATCTGCGGGGCAGCGCGGGGAGTGTCGACGTCGGCCGCGCGCCTCCACCACAGAGACCCGCAGTCTCCTTGCTAAGAACTTGCTACGAAAAAATTGAGTAACGAACGTAGGGCAACACTGAATACATTTATATTTATTAAAATGGTAACATCAGGTTCAATATTGTTCGAGATGACGTGATGTTGTAGGTAACCATGACAACAGTGTGAAAATAAGATAAACAACATGGTTTGTATGTGCGCGTGTGGTGTAAAAAGTTTGCAAGTGTGTCTAGTGTTTTATAAACATGTGTCAATGTTACGTGAAAATAGTAATGGCGCTTTTTTGTACTTAGTGCAATGTCAAACTTCATTTCATTGACGCCATCTTCCTTATATGATATTGTTGCCAGTTTCGTGCGTTTTAAATGTTTTTGTAGAAATAAACTAGACTGAAACATACGAAGAGTGACGTATTTAAATTAAAAGTGGACAAAGTAAGAACACAATTCACAATAAACTGACAAATGTCAGCCATTTTCGACTTTTTGATCAATTAACCAAAAAATTCAGTTTATTGCGAATTGTGTTTTAATGAAAAATGCCCCAGGGCTTCATAAATTCGCGGAGTATGTCTGTGCTAGTAATGAAATGTCTTTGTTTAATCCAAATGATCACACAGCTGCGTTCATCTGCAACGTTATCAGGGAGTATAGACTAAACAAATGTAGAAAACAAGAAACTGTAGAAAACAACTGGAGGGGGTGACGGGGGACGACTGTTGCCCCCGCAAGGATACGGCCCCGCCCCCGCCGGACGATCAACTCCACGGACGTAAATAGGGCTTTGGTGAGATAAGATCTCTAGCAATACACACTGGTCCCGCGTGGTGTACTATGTCCCATACACTCTCTGTAGGAGAGCAGGCCTGAGCCCCTGCAGTGGAGACATATATAGGCTGTTGATGATGATTGATGACAGTACACAAGTAAATGCGTTCAAAAAGAACTGGAAACCGACTTCAAATGCCCTCAAAGTCTACTCAAGCGGCAAATTTAAGTATTATATCGTTTTGTCATAGATGACATTGTCAGAACTGTACCAAATTGAAATGGAACCACGCGGGAAGCAACAGCTTTCAAATAAAAAAAGAATCATCCAAATCGGTTCACACAGTCAAAAGTTCTGAGGTAACAAACATAAAAAACACATAAAATTTTTTGCCGTCGAATTGAGAACCTCATCCTTATTTTGAAGTCGGTTAAAAATAGGTAATCGGATTGTAATACACATTACTACTTCATAGTGAATCAAAAATTTAATTTCACACACTTGTAAATTATTGTTCAAAACTCCATCTAGGTACCATCAGCTGCGTAAGAGCTATTGTAGCTGACAATACAGTTGTAATTTAATGATATTCATTTCGCGACACTAAAATCCGATCTACTAGTTTTAGGTAATTACTTACCAAAGCCAGCTATTCTATTTTAAAAGGTCATGGCAACACAAATTTTTAATGGATTCCAGTTAAACAATAATATTTTTATGTCAATGCAGTTCAATGGTTACAAAACTATAATTGGCGTTTTCACGATAATGTGTGATGAATCATCATTTCTATTTGTTACACGTGATGGTATCGAACCCGGAACCAAGAGCTGTGACTACCGAGCCACAGGGGCAAAGTTCAGTCAAAAGTTTAACTTGGTAATGGCACGTTGTTTACGAATGATTCCGGTTGAACTCTCTTAATCTGAACCTGTGTAATTGGTTCGTAATTATTTTAAAAAAAGACAAGATAAGTTGTTTATTTTTGTCGGTTTGCAGTTTCCATGAATCGTTGTTGAGGTAATTAGGTAGGTACCTTTCTAGATGCCATCATCACAAAGACTGGTTGGTTCTGAGCCGCTTGCATCGTGCTCCTCGCGACCTTTACCAGGTCGTCGGTCCACCGAGTGGGGAGACGGCCTGGTATACGTTTTCAGGAGCGTAGTAGCCGTATGCGTTTGGCCGATTTTTAGGGTTCCGCAGTCAAACAAGGAACCCTTATAGTTTCGCTCTGTCCGTCGGCGGCTTAGCTCAGAGAGTCTTACTACTAGAAAGATTTAATTTGGTACGGGTATACATATTAATCACGTCGACAAAGTGGTAGAATAACATCTTGACATTGACACATTGAGCGTCTGGGAACCTCACTTTTTGATTGAGGGATCTGTTTGCGAAATATTAAGCTTTAAAGTGATAATTTTTGTCCCATATCTGGTAAAATGTTGCTTATAAAAATCTGAAGAAAAAACCTCAGTAATAGTGCATACTCGTATCATCATCAACAGCCTATATATGTCCCCACTGGAGGGGCTCAGGCCTACACTCCTACAGAGAGTGTATGGGCCATAGTCCACCACGCGGGCCCAGTGCGGATCGGCGGACTTCACATGCGTGTTCAAGACATGCAGGTTTCCTCACGATGTTTTCCTTCACCGTTAAGCAATCGGATAATGTACTTGAATTGAAAAACAACTCATAGGTACACGGCTGGATTCGAACCCGGTACCCTCAGATTGAGAGTCCGCGCCTTATCCACTGCGCCACCGACGCTTTTTGCGCCACCGACGCTTTTACGCATACTCGTATGCTAAACTTTAAATCAGTGTTGTGCAGCATGCTGCATAACGGGTACTGAGACAACTCCTGCCACAGAACCTTGGCATTTTAATGTGTATTAATCGTAATGTTGTAAATGTATGAATTAGTTTTATATATGTGTTTGTTTGTATGTGTAATTAGTCTGTGGCAAATAAATGGTTTAAAGGAAAACTATCACGACTAAGGTGGCTTCTCGGGTTAACTATTTTAATAGGCGACCAAATTATAAAATATACTTTCAAAATTCAAAATTACTTTTTATAAAACCAGTTCTACTACGGAACCCTACACTGCGCGTGGCCCAACACGCAGTTAGCTGCTTTTTTATTTTGAGATCGTCGTTTGAGTTCCGGTTTTAAAAATAGGTGCTCGAATTAAATAGTACAATTATGTGCTATGCTTTAAATAAATAACGTAAATAGAATAACGAAGGACTCAATTAGTTATTTGAAGGTATTAATTTAAACTGAATCATCTTGCCTTTACACTTGCCTTTATAGGTTATATTCATATCTCTTATAGTTTAGCTGAGCTGCTGGGGTTCCACATCAGTTGTTCCAGACCTTCAATTTTTGTAAGTCAATAGGAAATGCTCATCACGCTGAATAACTTTTATTAAGGCAGTATTTTCATATCTCTCATAGTTTGACTGGTACTGCTAAGGTTACACGTCTGGTATTCCGATCTTCAGAATAAAATATAGCCTAGTAGATGCCCAGACGCAATAGCTATACAACAACAAAAGTTTCATTCAAATCCTTTCAGTGGTTCCGGAGATTAGCGTTTACAAACAGACAAACAGACAGACAAAATTTTTATAAATCGTAGATTCCTATTCTGTTACTATTTTTACATCGCCCTCAATTAGTTTTAGGTAAATATATTCAATGTTTACTGTGGGCCGAATAAACAAGCTCAAAGTCACTCAGCGAGCAATGGAACGAGCTATGCTCGGAATTTCTCTACGTGATAAGGTCCGGAATGAGGAAATCCGTAGACGAACGAAGGTCACCGTCATAGCTCGACGAGTCAGTGAGCTGAAGTGGCAATGGGCAGGCCACATCGCTCGAAGAACCGATAACCGGTGGGGAGTAAAGGTTCTCGAGTGGCGACCACGTACCGGGAAACGTCTACCAGGCCGTCCCCTTACTAGATGGACTGACGACCTGGTTAGAGTCGCGGGGAGTCGCTGGATGCAGGTGGCTCGGGACCGGTCGATGTGGCGTACCATGAGGGAGGCCTATGTCCAGCAGTGGACGTTTCCCGGCTGATGATGATGATGATGATGATATTCAATGTACAGACACACTGGTTTTACTCTTTTATTATAGTATAGATAGAAGAAGATAATCTAGGTAGACCTCTTGTAGGTCGGAAGTTATTTACAGCCTAGTATATAAATAGCCAGTTCTGATTGATTTGTTTATTCAGTTTAATTGGCAGGTGTTTACGAGATATTTATAACGTTTATTTATGGGGTCGTTTTGCGATGTGAGGCGTAATATTCCGATTCTTCCGTCATATACCTACTCGAGAATATTTTGCGTTCCTAAATCTTGTCCCTAAAACGGAAGGGCCTTTTATTTGTGCCCCTGGCTAGCTACAATCATAGTACGTAAGTCTGAAGCATAACAGCAGTGTTAATAGCACAGTTGTGTTCCGGTGTGAAAGGTAGCCGAGCCAGCGCTTCGTTTGAGACGCAAGTGCGCAAGCTTGCCTTCCAAAGGTGAGATGAAGGCCAAGTGCAAACCCAGCACATATTTAACACAATAGAAGCTGGCCACAGCATGAAGACGCAAAGAGTGATGAAGGGATAAGATACTCGTATTCAATGAAGAAATTAAATACTTTTTTTAAATTCTATTCATAGGGGATGAACAGGGTGAAAAGCTTGCTATTGGAAACGACTTCCATTTGATGAGTTAGCTCTTAGTTTTTATTTACCCGTCTACGCCAGAAGGAGGGCTATGTTTTTCAAGTGTATGTATATTTTTAGGGCACGCACTGTGTTATAACGGCTTGAGAGATGTTATTAGATTCGTCTTGATTGTGAGAGTGACGCTGTCTATAATATTTACCTTCGCGTGGAAACCGTAAAAGGCGACTAAGGGAAACGGGTTGTCAAAATCTACATAAGCGTGTCTTGGGACTTTTTTTAACAAAAACAAAATTTCTTCTGTCTGACAGTCAAGGATAACAGTCTAGAGGTTTTGTAAATGCACTCGTTTATTTGTCGGCGATTCTTTAACTTAAGTCGATCCAGCTCCATCATAGTTTCATACTAAATTTCTGTTGCCATATCTTTTAAATATAACAGCTGGATTTGTGCAGTAATTATCTAAAAGAATAGTACATCAGATTATGATGTCGCGAAATGAGTATCATTAACAGACAACTTCACAGTGAATCACAGTTTAAATTTTAAACACCTTTTCCGATTATTGTTCAAAGCGCCATCTATGAACCATTAGCTGCGTAACTGCTATTGTAGCTAACTATATTGTGGTAAATTATTGATATTTATTTCGCGACACTATAATTTCGTCTCCTATTTTTAGGTAATTACATATCAAAGCCATCTATTCTATTTTAAAAGATTATGGCAACAGAAATTTAGTATTACGTTAAATAAATATCATTAGAACCTACAGAAGTACCATATCGACCATTAACCATGTCGATTTATCCGTGAAGGGGTTTGCAATGATCACTACGCTAGGCAGGGGATTGTTGATCGCAATAAGATGTCATTGTACATGAGATTCTGCTGTCCATCTCCATAATTTAATTAACGCGTTCAAAAAGAACTCTAAAAACCGACTTCAATTGCCTTAAAAATGTTCACCTTTAGAGGTAGAATGATCTGGGTACATATTTTTTTTAGATTTTCTTAAAGATGAGCGCTCAATCAATTTCAATAAAATTTAATAATAAAAAAAAGAATCATCAAAATTGGCGAAGTTATGTCGTAACATACATACATACAAAAAATACAGTCGAATTGAGCACCTCCTCCTTTTTTGAAGTCAGTTGAAAATACCAAACATATACCACGGGCCCAGAATTAATACAGTCCTACGTACAGAACGTACGTTCACCGCCTCCCACCGCTCTGCGATACCTCACTTCCCCCCAAAGACATTTAATATTAATACACCGGACAAAGCAAAAAAAAACGTTTTGATCCTAAACTTATTACCAATTGGTAATAAGTTACTCAATCTAGTGTCACATCACGTCACGCGACCGTACAAGACATTTGACATACCGTTGACTTTTGAGATCAAAATGTTTATATGAAACGTTTCCCAATGACCGCTATATAACCTATTACTATATTTAAATCTCTATGTGTATGGAGGAATACTGACACATGCGCGTGTATGAAAACGTCATACGTTCGATGTGTGACGATATCACGACATTTGTCCCAAGTGTCCGACGTGTGCCTTGTGTTTAGGTTGACGACCGATTGAGGAACGGTATAAAGCTAGCGGTGGCTAGGGCAAGCATGCTGTTTGCGAATACATATTGTCGATTTTATATATATCTCTCCAAACTTTCGCGTGACAACTGAGTCAAATAGATCGAAGGAGAAATTACCAAATTAAAACACTCCACCTGCTGACCTGTCACTGTGGAAAATAACTGATATCTCGAAAGTTACTGATTTGTACCCGAATGCACATGGACTTTGCTTTGCTTATAAATTATGTAGGTACATGTTGCGATCATTTTCCCTAATTAGATGTCAGACGAATAATATCTTGGAAAATGTTTTACTAAAGGTTTTCCATATATTTACTTTATTACAATCAAACATAGGACAGCGTTCGGGAAGCTACTTCTTATATATTATCATACATACCTCAGCGTCTAAAGACAAAAGTCTTTACTCAGTGCGTGTTTCCAGTGATGACATACGGTACCGAAACGTGTTCCTTTACTGTGGGCCGAATAAACAAGCTCAAAGTCACTCAACGAGCAATGGAACGAGCTATGCTCGGAATTTCTCTACGTGATAAAATCCGGAATAACAGGAGAAGGAGACAGTGAGCTGAAGTGGCAATGTGCAGGCCACGTCGCTCAAAGAATCGATAACCGATGGGGAGTAAAGGTTCTCGAGTCGCGATCATGTAGCGGTAAACGTGTACTAGGCCGTCTCCCTATCAGATAGATCGACTACAATAAATAATGTTTATGACATCTCAATTTATCTCTAGTTTCATAAGCAACAATGATCAATATCGAATGATTTTTGCCCTTAACTCAAATTGTAAGCCTCAATGGGAGCCAATTTTTACTGCGTCAACAGCAAAACTCGTCTAATTTACGAATAGCCACTTCCCCATTATTTTTAATCGATGACATTGCATATTCATAACACTAGCTATAATTAAAGCCACAAGCCCCGCTCATGCACCCGTTTATATTTGAACAAAACAATTTAAATGAATCATACATTCCATAGTAGTAAATACAAACATGTTATTTACTGTCGGTCAACTACCTTCGCGATTTAGAGCCGGTATCAAAGCCAAGTTAGGAGTTGGTAACTGTATATCGGTGGAGCGACGAGCTATGAGACGATACGAAGTTCCAAGGCCACGAACATAGGCGTCAGGTTGCCTGCCTTTCGGTATTTTACAGGATACATTCTGGAGCGTGTGCGCAGGAGATTTGTTGGTTCTACCGTCGACATAAGCGTCGTGGTGAAGCGGTGTCCGAGTACAAATCCCCGTCAGATACAGATGACACGTTCCGCGAATGTATGGAGCCCAGGCCTGGTCTTGTACGTACAGCTACAGATGAAGCTATACATTTCCAATATAAGCTGAACCAGCATCGTGTCGGAGTCCATTCAATGCGAGGTCAGCGTATACTGGAAATGTATAGCTTGATGTGTACCCGTGTGTACACTTATAATTTTAAAAGGCCATTATCAAATAAAAGTAATTCAGTTAACATTTTTGTGTATTTCGATTTAGTTTATTTGTACAATAACATATAAAACGCACGAAATAAGTAAGAATTAACGTTGAAAACAAAGATGGCGTCAATAAGTGACATTTGACGCTGTCACTGAATAATTTTGTACACTTAAAACATATACAAGAATGTAATATTAGTGTTTTTCTATACATATTTAATTTATTGCTAGATTTTTGAATAGGATGCAGGCTGAATTTGAAACACATCTTTTTAAATAAAAACAACAACATTATACATTTTGCAAAAAAATCATAGCAAAGCTAGGTCCGGTCGCCCAGATATTTTAGTAGTAAAACATGGTGGTGGAGAATGAAAGCTGGTTATAAAAGAAAAAATACGCGGGTGTTACATGCGATGTAGCAACAACCACTTTTCGAGCGCTTGTGTCGAATTAAAATCCAAAACAGAAAATTCATTTGATTCCAGACATCTTTCCAATCATCCCGAACATTTCGTTTATATCACAACGATTCTATACAAGGAAGTAAACTGAAACGTAATATCGTTATCAATATACAAATGTATATATTGAATGCTGTGAGAAGTCGGTGTTATCTTGCCGAGCTATCTACGGAGCACAATCCCAGATTTTTTCATTACGAGACCAAATTCTTTATCGCTCAACCTTTGAAGCGAACCGTTGAAGGTTATTGTTTTAAATAAAATTGATAGTAATTATATAAATGGTGTCTTTGCCATTCATTTCACCATTGCGGAATCGCCGTCTCTGATAATGAAAGGGATTACTTGTACTATAGAAGAACTAATGATACTAGTAAGATGAAATCCCCCATCCCCAACCCCATCTGTTCCCGTGGCTGTCGTAAGAGGCGACTAGGAGAAAACCATGCCGTGGAGAGGGGCATCAGCCTCCTGTAGAACTAAAGAACAATTCTGCCATTACCAACCCGTCTGGCAAGCGTGGTGATTCCGCCATATATCCATGTAAGCAAGCCAGTGTGTCTGAAAATTCTGAAGCTTGTAGGTTTTCAGAATGTTTTCGAAAATGTTTACAAAACTACAACTTGAAAATCTTCAAAAGATGAGTAAATATGCACCTTCTAGAAACTAGATCAACACGTAACATCGTCGACCTCATCGTCACTTAACATTGGATGAGATTGAGGTATAACATCAATAAAACATGTCATAAGCTTTCATTTTAGTGATAAAAGCTGCTCAACGCTAAGCAGATCTTTAGTTAGACTGTATTAAGTTCTAGAGGCTATGCTGTTGTCAAAGCGCCCATACAAACGTAGTCCAGTCATATTTTGAGTATTAAGCTATGAAAATCTATGAAATTTTCAAGACACAATCTAGAAACAAATATCTGTGTCGGTGGTGAGTGAGATTTTCGTTTAAATATATACTTCCAGAGTTACAGGGCGTAAAAGTATTGTATTTTTCGGTAGTAAAAAGCCCCAACTTTGAACCTGATTTACAAGAGTATGAATCAATTTAGAACAATTTGGAAAAACCACCGACATCTGAAATTTCATTAGTATACTGTATTAAAAAAATGGTTACATAATATACTGTATCCTTCAAATGATCCCTGGACTACGAAACATCCAAATAACGGGTGGATAACATCGCATAATGTATGCTGTCTCACCGTACGCGCTCGGGTAGGATAGGGCTCGGAGAGGGACAGCTACAAAACAATTTAACCTTGAAACCGACCACGTGGTCTTACCAACATAGCCTCTTAATACGGACCTAAGAACGATAGTAGGTATCGCGCTATAAAATCCCTTTTAAAGCAGACTATATGGACATATTGCCAGACGACTGAATGTTATAAATGGCTAATCTATAACGAGGGCTTATTCCTTTCCTAATTGATAACAATGATGACAATTTTCTTTTACAATGTACCTACTTATTAGACAATATTTAAATTGGTACTAGATAGGACAACACCTGCGCGTGATTATCATTGCCGTATCCGGATCCTTGTAGCTCAAGTAACTGAATCACGTTTGACAGTAGTGATTCAATTACGTCACTAAGATGAAGTTCGGTGTACTAGTCTGTATATACTTTAAATAACGCATTCTGATTATTGGTGCAAATGAAATTTGCTATCACAGTTTTATCAGAGATCTGAATTGCCTACTCAGCTTCAAGTTTGCTATCAAGCATGTAGACTTCTCTATTATGACAACAAGCAGATAGCCTATTTATTTATCGCAAGTTGTCATCCATCACAGTAAGAAAAAGGTATAGACAAAAATTTCATCAGTTTTCTTTCGCATCACTACTATTTTTACAGATCTTACAGTTATTATAAATGCTACATGGATATGATTTTTAATGGAACGAATACCGAAAAGTGCGAATGTGTCTAGTCTAGAGATAAGACTTCGGACCCCAATTCATATGCTCGCGGCCTCCCAGGGGTCCGCGGACACGGGTCTAGTTAATCGGAGCTCTAGTTCCACGCCCGCACCATGCCTCCATCTGTCCGTTCCGTGTGTCACAAGGTCTCGTTATCCGTTAGTTATTCAATTACGGCGCTAATGAGCTGAGCTTTGTCTCGGCGTCGTGGCTGATTCATGTCGCTCTCAAGATGGTTCCGTAACTTAAACTTGCAATATTTCTATGCATGTTTCTTTAGCTCAAATCTTGCACGATCAATTACAACCACTCGCTGGTATCCGATTGAGATGAAATTAAGCATAGAGTCACTGAGCTTCTTGAACAGTCTACATAGAAAAAACTTGAGAGGTGTCAAGGGACATCCGGATGGAACGAAGTTCCTTTCGATTAATTATTGAAGGAATTGTAATAAAATTTTACAAATTTTCAATAACGTTTGAACGGATTTTTAACATTATATTTTAAATATAGTTTTGTAGGTTTTTTCATTAGATTTTTTATGTACGTGTTACGTTTTGTTTTTAGCGACATCTGTCATTGAGTAGCGGCAACTAATTAGAGCCATCTGTCGTCACATAGCTGTACTGTTGGTATCGTCGATGTAGATAATACTAACAGATGACGCTAACTTACTATAACAAAAAGTGTCGTGACAACTTTTCGTAGGAATTTTTTCCGTCTAGCCCCCGTTCACAACGCGCGATAAGGAACTTCGTTCCAAAAGGAGAGAGATGGATCTATCTTTTTTTCTTCAACTTAGGTCGAACTTCTATCTATCTCCTTCGAAACGAGTAGCAGACTGAATAGCGTGGAAAGTTCTCGAAGTATTGACGAGTGTGAAAGAAAGACACCAATCTATCTATCTCCTTCGGAACGAGTACCGAAATTCTAGAACCCGTTACGTACGTAGAGCATTCCCGAAGTAATCAATATCGGTGAGAAGTGACAATTCATTGTTATGTTACTATCGAGACGGTCTGATGATGCAGACGGAAGGTGGTCACAGGAACTCCTGAACTACACAGGATAAACCCGTCGTGTTTGGGCTCGTTTGATTTGTCTTGATGTGTAATATTTAGATCCAATATAATAAATTATCCGGAGGTTCTAGGTTCGATTCCCAGTGGGCGTACCTATTGGTACTCGGTATGATTATACATAAGTATTAAACACATGATGAGTATTCATTAATATATACAATCTTCTTAGAGGTAATTTTTACAGGTGGTAAGTCAGTTTTCTATGTCCACCTGGCTAGCTACCACCATGTTATATAAGTCTGACGCCAAACAGCAGTGTTAATAACACTTTTGTGTCAGTGTCAGTCAGCGTAAGCTTTGATGCTTCTGAATGCACGCTTAACTTCCAACAGCTTCATCATCATTTACCACAAGTGCGATGAAGACTATGTGCAATAATGTGTTGCCCACTGTACCTTATTGTTGTCACGTCACCTTCACTGACTCGTGTAATGATAAAGAACAAGTGTTATCAAATATGATTCCACTACATCGAGTGATATCCTTAATTAAGTCGATTAATAATCGTAATCATCCGATCTTTTCGATGGAGACAATCTGTCGACCAACGATACGTATTGAAATAACGTGTTTTGATAGCGAACCGAGAATAGAATGGTTATTAGAATATATCACTGATTTTTCTGTCTTTCTACGATTCTCCACCAACAGCCCTAACACTCAGCTGAGGTTGCCATAAGACTCCATAGAGCGCCAGTAGCGCCCTTATTAGTTCAAACCACAAACTCTCTCACACACACACGCATTCACTCACTCACTCACTCACACACTTCTTTTACTACTATATGGAATGTAAAACTATTTTTAATACTAGATAATGTACAATATACTATATTTCTGGTCACTTAAAAAAACACATGTCCGGTGGTGGAGACCTGGTTCCTGTAGCACAGGTGATCCTAGTCCAGGAGCCAGTCTTTACGAAGTTACGAGACCATAGAATTAAGTGATTTATCATTAATATGTACAAACTTTGTGGAGAAAAATAAATATGCTTTATTATTTTATTTCATCGTTCCATACCTTAAAAAAACCTTATAGGATCACTTTGTTTTCCGTCTGTGTGTAAAGACCCTTTCTCTCAGCAATGCATGAAGATATCAAGCTGAAATTAATACTGAATACGCAAATCTGCTGTCCCATGGATGGATGGATGATGTGCGCAGGAGTTGATTATAAGCGAGCTTTAGTGACTTCACGACTGTATTATATTTACAAACTACGATATCCAATCCAACTAGATAGATAACTAACTACTGTTTGAACAGGTTTCTTCAAGTTATATTTGTGGTTAAAGAAATTTTATTTATCTCAAAGGAAATGTACATTTTACTTCATGAGATTACAGTAACATACATAAAAATGCTATGTCAGTGAGCCACGAGTAATAAACAGTTCCAGTTGAATACCATGAAACAAACAAAGTAAGTTAATATTAAATATGTTAAATGGGTAAACATACGTTGGTGAAATAAAATAATTATACGAACATAGTCCTATGTTCTAGGACTATTTGAGCAGGGCTGGATTCAGAACATCTTAAGAGGCTATGTTGGTCAGACCACGTGGCCGCGTTCAAATTTGGATTGTTTTGTAGCTGTCCCTATCCGAGCCCTATCCTACCCGAGCGCGTACGGTGAGACAGCATACACTACGCGAAGTTATCCACCCGTTATTTGGATGTTTCGTAGTCCAGGGATCATTTGAAGGATACAGTATATTATTTAACTATTTTTTCAATACAGTATACTAATGAAATTTCAGATGTCGGTGGTTTTTCCAACTTGTTCTAAATTGATTCATACTCTTGTAAATCAGGTTCAAAGTTGGGGCTTTTTATTACCGTAAAATACAATTCTTTGACGCCCTGTAACTCTGGAAGTATATATTTAAACGAAAATCTGACTCACCACCGACACAGATATTTGTTTCTAGATTGTGTCTTGAAAATTTCATAGATTTTCATAGCTTAATACTCAAAATATGACTGGACTACGTTTGTATGGGCGCTTTGACACCAGCATACCCTCTTAATATCTTAATATATATAAAGCTAATGTTAGCACGTTAAGACAGGGTTTTCTCTAACACCACCAACTCCGATCAACTTCCCCCTTTGGTCTCCTGCTGAAAGTAAGGGAGTTTGGTCGCGATGGGTGGAAGTGGGTGGCTGTGGGTGGCAAAAATGTGAAAAATATATATCAGTCCTTGTCTAACTCATGTGAACTTCACATGAGTGAAGAAGTTCACATGAGAACTTCTGGAAAGTTCTGTAATGATCTAGAAAGAGTTACATTCTACATTTATACCAAAATATACGTCCACCTGTGTTATTTTTTAATTTATTTCTTGTATATGTGCAGTTTGGACATTTCTTTTGGCAGTTTGTTATATATTTGTGCTCCTTCAAAACTTATTTTTTTACCATATTATTATATTTAGTATCATTTTCGGCAGAGGAACCCCAATATTTATCTATATCACTTGTCTACCACGCGAGACGAAGGTGTTTCACCGGATAGCCAAACGTACACATTCTCACACATTTTATATATACGAGACTCGCCTCACGCCCACCATACTTCACGCGGGCTCGAGAGACAACAGTCAAGTCTCAAGCAATATACAGTTTTATTATTATCAAATAAACAAACGATATTACAAATAAATATTACTTTAAAATTGGCACAGGTTTTTATAACCGGCACAGGTTTTTATAAATCGGCACATGTTTTTATAAATCGGCACAGGTTTTTATCGATTTCAAACGGTTATTACAGTTTTTAAGAAAAACAATTGTTTGAATAATTTGAACTTTTACGGAAGTGACAAGTGCTCTAAGTGAAAATGGCAAGAGATTGTTGTTTACTGGTGAGTTCAACTAACTTTTTTCGGTTATAATTATACTCGGAGCTAATAAGCTTTCCGTTTCTCTATTTGTGAAATACCGATAGACGGTGTTTATTCTCATCCGTCGAGATTCCCAGATATCAATTTAAAATGAGTTTATCAATCAAAAAGAATAAGGATAAATAATTATCTATTTCGGGTGACTCCACAGTCTTAAAATCATCATATCATCATTTGGAAATTTTCTCGTATATATACCGCGAGCAAGCGACAGCACGGAGGCCAAAGGTTGTTGCTAGCTTAGCACCACCCACGGGACACGCGCATGGTACTAACTTCAACTCGTGCGCACCTAAGCAACACCATCCTTGCGGAATACTTCACACACCATGGAGCTTCCCAATAGTTTTCTTCACGGTGTTTTCCTTAACTGCCTATCACACCTGCGATCACCTTTCACTGGCACTAAATCTAATACAATATTGGCCTACCTGTCACTGTCATCTCATGTAAGAGTGCCTTCCGAAGTATAACAATTACTGTTTTGCTTCCTGTAAAGGTCTTCTAACTAAAAGTTGTCTGCAAGAGGTCCCTTTATACCATATCGTTAGCGCTTCGTGTTTTTTAAAAGTATATATAATATAGAGTAATTAATATTAGTAATAAAGCGTATTGTATTGTAAACTTTCATTCTTATCCCCCCAGATTCATGTTAGAAAAACATAAGTTGCGACAACGGCATCGTACACTTGAATACAAAAATATGTACTTACTTTTGTAGCATGTCACATTTTTGTCCGCAGTCAAAGTGACAAAGCGGCTTTACTTAGAGACCCTTACTACTAGAAAGCTGTAATTTTATACGGGTATACATATCAGTCAAAATGTTAGAATAAAATTTAGATTTTTTAATGGTGGCTCTCATACACGTAACTTGGGGATAAAAATTTTTACGTCTAACTCATTGTGAGGGGTAGCGTAGAATAGGGCTTTCAAAAAAATTCAGGGTCTACCAACACCACTTTTCGATTCAGGGATCGCTTTGCGAAATATTAGGCTTTAAAGTGATAACTTTTGTCAAAGTTGGGCTTCCCCCCTCGCTCCTCTATCTTTTAAACTATTGCTTTTAAAAATCTGAAAAAATTCATAGTAGTAGTATGTATACTGAACTTTAAATCACAATCACATTAAGCTGGCTTTTCATGTTAATTAGTAATAGTCGACCAAATTATAAAATATACTTCGAGATGTCATAATGAAACTTGCGTACAAATTCCACTCAAAATTAATTTACATCGACATTACAGCGGCACGACACGCACTTGGCAGCTTTTTTACCCTTTCTTGTTACTGTACAGTGGGTTGATAGAAATATCAAGTAAATGTCACTATGACATAGTGGGAACATATAATTTTTACTAGCATGTACAATGTGTATCAGAAAGAGACAATACATATTAAAGACATCAACGCGCTCAGAAATAGTCGAAGAAAATAATAATTACAATATTTTGTTATGTAACAAATCTTGCTTTTTTTAGTTTAAACAACTAAAACACAAACTTTAATCCTTAAACAATTTTTATACGAGTACATATTTATTACTCACACAGACTTTATTGTAGAGATGGAGGACGGACCTGCGCGCGTCAACTAGAAACTGTGGTGAAATTAATATTTCTTTCTCCTGTGGCTATTTACCATATCTCGACAAACTGGAGCATAATTCCGCAAATAGCGGCTTTTTATTTTAAAATTTCTAGGTGAGACGGTCGGATGAGTTGTAGTTATTGTGTAGCTGTTTGAAGAGCTAGAGAAAAATATAAACATGTCATATTTTAGGCTGAATATAGATCTTCTGCACACATTACACAGTATTTGAATTGACTTTTGACGAAAATATACATGGCAAAAGCCTGAAATAGGTAAGTGCGAAATGACACGCTCTCTCTGTCTAACAGCATCTTGAAAAATTACGTAAACTTACATCAGAACGAATCAACCGTCTCATTAGTTAAATCTGACTATAACCAGTTAAATTAAACGTGCATAACTTTATTTACGCAGTGACCTGATAAAGGTCGCGATTTTAATTATAATTGATTGGTTCCCTACCAATTAATTTGTAATAATTAGTTGTTTCAAATTAACATGTTGATGTTTAACTTTGTGGAATCGAAGTCCGTTCCCATCAAATGTTCTACAAATGTAAACAAACCCTACACGATGCACTAATGGATGCATATCTCTGTTTGTAGTTCATCTTAGGACATTTTTTTGAGCAAATTGATATCGTACTTCCAATGCTATCGATCTTCAAAAAAACTAACAAAATCTGGATATCACAACACAACAGCTGCTTTGAAAGTAGATTCAAAACAACAATAACCATTTTTGACATTAGTAAAAAAAATTACGACACCTCGCCAGTCCGGGGCGAACGCTTTGACATTTAATTGTTTGACTATTTTCAAAAATGATAGAGATAGACAGATAGATGAATAGACAACGGTAACCATAAATACTCGTATACAAAGATGCAAGATGTAATATGGTATCTTCTTTCAAAATGCGATGACAGGTAACTTCTTACTACGGTTTCGCAGTTTGACTGCTAGATGGCACTGTCAGTAAGCGAATTTCAGTACTGAGCTAAGTTTTTCTTTCGCAAAATATGGTCACTAATTTCGCACTCTAGAGCTTAACCGCTGTGGTGAAGTGGCTAATGATCCCAGTCTTTATGGCTTGTGTTCTAGGTTCTAACCCGGGGCAGAAATAAAGTTTTTTGGTTGTTTTTAAAGAACTCCGAGCAAAGCTCGGTCGTCGAGATATTATGTGATTATAATATGTCATGGATAGATTACATCAATCAGGATCCAAGTAACGATATTGTAGCCATTCTTATAGAACAATATTATCATTGAATTGACATCAGAAAGAATGAGATACAAACTCAAAGTCACTCAGCGGACTATGGAACGAGCTATGCGGAAATCTTGAATGCGGAAATCCGTAGACGAACAAAGGTCACTGATAGCTCGACGAGTCAGTGAGTAAGATGGCAGTGGTTAGACCAAATCGCTCGAAAATGACTGACTGGGAGTAAGCTCTCGAATGGTGACCACGTACCGGGAAATGCGTACCAGGCCGTCCCTCTACGATATTTATCAATATAGGCAGCCTAAGCCTGAGGCGATCTTTTAGTAGAGATATCTTGAGATCGATTATAGTATCTTCAGTACGGACTATTAACAGATAAGATAATATGTCAGCTTAGCACAGTTCTTCGCGATAAATATATCGCGCCTAGCAATATACAGTGATATAATATAAAACGTTGCGTAAAACTTATCTATTGTTTTATCAATTGCATTGCAGACATCGACACAATATGCTTAGATGCAAAATAGTGATCAATGACATGAATGTGACAGAATGTGACAAATTGAATACAATGAAATGAGATCTTAATACTCAATAAATGTTTATTGAATATTATCTGCAGGAAAGTATTCATTAGATTAAACCGAGACTTCTGGAGGCTCTTGAGACACTAATTAACGCAAAATGTATATTTCAGCTACGCCACGATTGCATTAAAAAATATATTATTTTTCTTGCCAGTAAACATTTAATTTCAGAAAGTTTTCAAATTTTTTGTATGGTAGTATATAATATAGACTGCACGATTACATTAAATTAGTAGAATACAGTCTTTAACAAATTAACGCGTTCAAAAAGAACTAGAAAACGACTTCAATGGTCTAAAAGTCTTCAGCAAATTTAAGACTTATATGGTTTTCTTATGGATGCCATTGTCAGAATTGGAGCAAACTGGGACCACAAGGGAAACCAGCTTTCAAATAAAAAAAGAATTATCAAAATCGGTTCACCCAGTCGAAAGTAATGAGGTAACAAACGGTAAAATATATACCAGAATATACATGGGAATTGAAAACCTCCTCCTTTTTTGAAGTGGGTTAAAAATCTAAATTATGAGGTGGTTGTTGGGACACGCGATAATCTTTTACTTGCTAGTTTCTATATTCTATATGTACTCGTATAATTTAAATAAATGTCTGTTGTATGTGAATTGTAACCAAGTGTGTGAAAAAAATAAACATATATCTTATCGTATCTTATTATTTTGATGAATATATGTATACCAATGCACGATAATATTTTAATATGGTCTGTACTCAGTTACACATTAGACAGAGCGAGGACTCACATGCAGTGTTGTAAACTTAGAATAAGTTATTTGGTTATTGCATTTCAATTGATACATTTAATACTGGCGGTTAGACGTTCCGTCTGCTTTCTAAGGGGTGAGGCACTGTATGATAAAATACAAGTTTTTAACTTAGTTTAGCTGCAGATGCTTTGAGTGTAACCAAATGAGATTTTCTAGCCGAGTTAGGTTTAAGTAAAATATTATACATTTATACATTATACCTTACTTAAATTCTGGTACGCAAGTATAAGTCACATTGTAATTTACAAACGCTTCCTTTTAAATCGTCGAGGCGTTCATTAAAAGTGTAGGGCGGATTGCGTATCTGGTGCTACGAGATCTTTGATTGTAAATCAATGTGATAAAAAGTACATTCGTAATTAGGGCAAACTTGTTGTTTTAGGATATTGTAAGGTCAAATGTTGAAACTATATGTAGTTATTTGTTGTTTGAATATTATCATTGTTTTACATAAATACATCTTCTATATATTGATCACGTGAAGCAAAAACTGTACCCCTTTTTAGGAAAATTGCGCGGACGGAGGAGTATAAAATTTCTCACACTAAAAGTTTATATATAGGAGTGAAAAATGCTAATCTTTTTTATTATTATGCATAAACAGTTTAAATTAAATATGGTCGAATTTTGACCACTGGGCGACCACTAGTATGTATAATTGTATAAAACCGTCCCTCAGGACTCACTATCCGGAAGTCCCAGGTTCGATTCCTAAGTCTGCCACCAAACAGAAGTTTCCGCCTCCGTGGCCTAATGGCTACATGTTGGATTTACATTCTGGAGGTCCCGGGTTTGATCCCCAGTGGGGATACTTATCGATATTCGATTTGGTTGGTGGTAGGTCATTTTCTATGCCCATCTGTCTAGCTACCACCATGTTACCTGAGTCTGCCGACAAAGAGCAGTGTTAATAGCACTGTTGTGCTCCTGTTCTCCTGGTCCAGCGCTTCATTAGCTTGAGACTTGAGTGAACACGCATTCCATACAATGTCTCCATTTATTTTTAAGCGCGTTTCAATTCCAACCTTACCACCAGTTGATGAACGAGATGAAGGCCAAATGAACACTTTGTAAAAATAACTGTTTTTTTTCAGACACACAGCATAGCCTGTCTATTATTACTGTTGTGCATCGCGGTGACCATCCGGGAATCGAACGCGCGTCCCCCCTGGATGGCTCCTGGCAGTGGAGTGTTCACCGAATCAGCGGAGTGTCACACAGATGTGAGTACCTTTTTTGATGTCTGGATATTAAGGCCATATGTGGGGTGTTGCCAGCGATGACATACGGAACCAAAACGTGGACCTTTACTGTGGCACGAATAAACAAGCTCAAAGTCACTCAGATAATGACTGGAATGAGGAAATCCGTCTACGAACTAAGGTCATCGACATGGGAGTAAGATTTCTCGAGTGGCGACCAGGGGCTCTATTTCAGCTGATTTTCGTTCGACTTACAAAATTTGATATTTTTGAATCGCTCTTCTGCAACGAGTGGTCGGGACCACTCTTTGCGGAGGCGAGCGATAGACTAAACGTCATCGTCGAACACTGACATTACCACTTATTGACATTGACAGTAGGAACTGTTCTATGAACTTTGCGTTCCGTTTTCCTTGCATGAATTACCGGTTTTATTTTTCTGCGTAAAACGGATAAAATTAAACATTTTAAGTAATATTCAAAAATACAGTCAAACCTGTTTTCATGCTACTTGTCGTGTGTGCCGAAGCTACGAGTATGTCACACAAGCGAATCAAAAATAGAGCCCCACGCCTCCTGGAGTGAATCTGGAGTGTTTAGAATCGTCGCCCGTTGTGTGTCCACGCTGCAGGTCGTGAGCACATGGGCCAGAGTTTCCTCGGCGGTCATGCACATGCACTCCTATCAATCTTCCTATTATATTTCAATCACAAGCTTCCACTTAAAACTGCAACTTCATACTGATGAGTAACCCTAACACAGAATTGATACAGTCCTACGTACAGAACGAAATTTCACCGCCTCCCGCCGATCTGCGATACCTCACTTCCCCCGCAACATACTGGCGCAGATAATAACCGTATAGCGCGCACGGACTACACACACATGCGCGAGTATACAAACATCATACGTTCGATGTGTGACGATATCACGACATTTGTTGCAAGTGTCCGACCTGTGCCTAAGTTGCTTGTGCCTAATAGTTACTAACGTGAAGGTAAAAAAAAACATTAAAATCTTTTTAGCTTCATGGTTACTACGTATTCATTACTGTCTCTCTCGTCATTCGATAAACTTGCTAAATAGAATACCAGCAATGAATACAATGTCATTTGAACATAATTACCGCAGTGTTCAGTTACTCTGTTATGGAGACAATTTATTTGTTTAATTAACTCAACTGTGCCAACACGTGACAATATCTGTTGAACACTTTTATAAACAAAATAACAATTTTATGATAAATCTATAAATGTTTGGGCTGCTGTCACATGAGTTGGACCCAGATTGTGAGGTCAAGAACTTTAATATAAAAGTGTGAAGCTACTTTTTGATTAGTTTAATACTTGGAGAATTTGCGTCTTCAATTGTTTTGTATTTTAGTATCTAGGCGACCGAGCTTTGCTCGAAGTTTTTGGTTAAAAGTACAATTTTACTTTCCAATACAAAAAACTTGAATTAAAAATTTTTTGAAGAAGAAGAGATTTTTCTATACGGACTCCAGCTATACGGCGCTGGCTCTGCTACCTTTCATACTGTTACACAACACTGCTATTAACACTGCTGTTTGCCGGCAGACTTAGATAGCATGGTGTTAGCTAGCCAGGCGGACATATAAAATGTCCTACCACCAACCAAACCAAGTAATAAGTACCCCACTGGTTATCGAACCCGGGACCTCCGTGATAGTCGCAAGCGTAGCCATTAGGCTATAGAGGCGGTTAATCATTAATCGTAACTTGAATAATTACGAAGATACAGATGTGCGAGCTGGTGACACGGGTCGCCAGCTTACACACGGTATTTCGTTCGTAGATCCAACAGTTTATCAATGTGATCGTTAATTTTTTTGGCTCTCATTGCTGTAATTATCCTTTAAATGCCTGACTGTAGTCTAAAGCCCTAACCTCACTGGTTTGCCTTCCTAGCATGTGTCAGCTGGAGCTGGAGACTGGAGACTCGCTGTAACTGAGTCATGGTTGCTGCTAAATTATGAATGCTAAAGTTTGATTGCTCCTAAAATGCCTTAAAATTTGGTATGCGTCGAATTCTCCTAGCTCTATGAGGAAGCTGACGACCTATTTAATCATTTGTTGTTGTTTTTACTCATTTGATTTACATCTCACGACTTCCCTGAACCTGATGATAAGGCAAGCAGGAACTATGATATATGCAAACCTTTATAATTTCGGCAGAACCTTATATACTAACTTATATCTTTGTTTGTTCCAGGACGAGCTGCTCGATCTGTGTCAGCGATGCGCTAAGCTGACCAAGTCACGGCTAGCGTACCCTGCCTGCTGCTCCACCGACCTCCAAGCTAGGAAGTGGTGCTCTGATTATGTGTACTTCGGCAGAGGAGAATATGACTTCTATTAGTGATTAAATACATATGTAGGTAATATTAGGCAAAGGTACAACCATTTATACAACAGCTCAACTTGCTTTATTGAAAAAATATGCTTCCGTTTCACCACAATCACTTGATGTTGATGTGGTCACAATGGCCTTGACGATGCTTAGGTTGCACTCTGTAAACTTAGAAGTCTGCCGGGAGTTCGACTCCTCAGCAATCCGTTTGGTGTAATCCTGACTTCTAGACTCTTCTGGTTGGCCGACTAGAGAAGTTGGAAGTTGTCCTATTTTCTTTGATATATAAATTCAGTGTTTTGTTGTGTATAAACACCATGCAGTTTTGTCATCAGCGAAGTTTATGAATGATATTAACATTTTTGAATAGCGCTACTGTACCAGTATTTGTGTATTTTTTTCTATAATGACTGGTGAGCTGTAGTCAAAATTGCAAATAAAAACTTCGTCAGTGACGGACTGAAACAATGTTGAGAATTACTGTTCTGGAAATTCTGTATATTTCTTTTACCATAATTTTTAAAATAGAACAGTGAGTACCTAAATATGTCTAGGACATGGGATTGTAATGGCAAAAAATTAATGTCATTACGTACAAGTTTAATGTCAGCTACAATTTTACTCATTTCTCGATATTATAATCCAATTCCCTATTTTTAGGAAAGTACCAAAAATTGCCAGCTATCTCAGCAAGACCATGCTAAAAGAAATATAATAAGAAACTTTTATCGTGCGAATAATCTTAAAATCATCGTTAGTAAAATTGTGTTGTAGGTACCCATGTTGTAATACCCTTTTACAATGTTTTATAAAATGAAGTTGTTAATTAAAGATCTGTCACGACTTTACTATAAAAAAACTTTGAACTAATAATTGAAGAAGAAAGAACTCTTCTTGATGCTGGACTAACGAGAATATAACTGCTGTGTAAATAGATCTGTCAAAGTTGTTATCAAGACTTTTTGGGAGTGTGCGGACTGCCATGATTTACGACTTTGATTATTTATCGAGCTCTTCCGCGCCATCTATCCATTCCTTTAATTACTCAACTGACAGATGTCACTAAAAGTCAATTTTTTCTTCATTTTTTAACAAATGAATATTACAACAGTGAAGACAATAATTAAAATTTCAACGGTTTTTAATTTATATGGTTGTCAAGCCGTGCATATATAAGATTTAAGGAGGTATGCAGGTAAACAAAAGTGCCTAAATAAGCTAAATTGTGATATTTAGATTTAAAACTATAATAGGTACTTTTATGGTGTGATATTTAAAATTTGTCATTGGAGAACGCTCAATGCAAGACTATTTTTTAGTTAACTTTAGTTTTTCTTGTGTATATGGTGTGTGAGATTATTAAGATTGAGAAAGAGGCTTAATGACTTATATTTTGAAACGAAAATTTCTCTACGGGAACAATTTCTGTTCTTTAAAGTCTTCAAAAGGTGATGGCTGTGATATTTTAATTAGGATTCGTGTGTAATAAAAAAGAAAAATGAGAGAAATACATATTTTTATAAATGAAAATTTTATATTGTGGTTTTATTTCCCTGTAACCAGAGATCCGGACGAAGGCCGAAATTAAAGTCAAATTTTAAAAATCCATAAATTAATTTTATTAACACTATCTGACAATATTATAACAAGTTGTTTTTATGTACAAAACTTTCATCTAAATTTACTTTTAACGCATTTAAAATTCTAAATTTTTCTCGTATAGTGGCGTCGAAAGATTTTGATCATTGGTGTGAAAATTATATCCCAAAAAATAAGTACGGCGTTTTCTACATAAATAAAATAAATAGCCAATTAACATTTATTTTGATTTGTCGGATTTAAAAAAAACATTAAATATATTTTATCACATTTAACTAATGGGCTTGTTCAAAATTCAACCGACACCTTCTTTACTAGTCCATGAGTTGAGCGCACTAATAGTGCTTTTATACATTATACTAGTTTTAAAACAATCTCGAATGCAAGTATTTTCTTCAAAAAGTCTAATTCATTTCTTGCATTCAACCATATTTTTAATCATTTATTTACATTAGTATTCATTTTTTCTTCAACAAAAAGGGTTGTTTTAGTCACACAAATTCTATTTGAAAATTAAGTTACGAAAGTTTTGAACTGTTACAAACTAAACTTCGGGATGATGGTATCAGCATAAAACTATAATTCTATATATTCTACAATGAGACCATCACACACACGCTTCAACAATATTTCAGACTATTATCACAATTGCATTAACATTGTTATTTTTAAAGCGATGTTAAAAATAATGCTTCAAATACATTAAGTACACAGACAAAATATTTTATTATTACAAAAATAATTCGTAGATTCGTTGCAATCGTAAACTTAAAACGAAAAAAAAGTAAATAGTATAAATGTAAAAAATAAATGCCGATTTATAACTACGGGCCGCAAGTGTCAAGATTTGTGAACACAACTACAGTTTTGCACAAAATTGCGCAGTTGTGAAATTTTGTGTAAATTTTCACACTTATGTGTAAATATTTACGCAAAATCTCATCAGTTTATGTTATATTTTCACATTTTATACAAAAATGTACAAAATCACATCAACCGCGCGCAATTTCACACAAAAAACACATTTGCGCAAAAACGTTCGAGTCTATATGTCTAACTTAGTCATACTTATCTTTGGATAGTCTTTGATGTATTGACTACATTTATTTTAACATAGTATATCTATATATATAATTTACACTAATATTTAATATAGACATGTGTATTAGCTAAACTCAACTAATTTTGTAGACTTCCCGCCTGGACGGATATAAAAATCTCTATCGTGGATGTCGACCTAGTTTAAGCGTTGCAGTGCTCTGTAATGGTTCAGTTTGAGGCTCAAATACATTGTCAATTTAAAAATAACGTCACAAAACTTTTCGTGTAATATCTTTGCGATTCATATATGCGATAACTGGGTGAAGATTTGGTCCGAGATAACGAATTTAAAAAAAATCAAAAATTCTATGGAGAATCAACAGCCGTAGCGCTTTATTAACTTTCTAGGTCAAAGTTTTCTCAATGCCCACTCTTTGACATAACTTTAAATATCTTTGTTCATAACAGAATAATATGCTACCTAAAATTTAGAAAATTTTTGTTAAAACTTTTTGTTTTTTGTCTGTATTTTTAAATTTAACGAATTCTAAGCCTCAAAATGAACAGCGTTTTGTTGTATGCGCCTTGATACCCTGTTCACGGTAAAGGGGTTGCGACCTGAAATTTACTAGAACGTTTACCAGTGAACATGCCTTCAATATCAATCTTTGTGCATAGGAAGTTGACGATTTTTTATTCACGGATTATAGCTTGTAATCCTAAGAAAACATTATATAAAAATAGTGTCCTACAATGGTTTTCAGTCCAAAATTTAGTAACAAAAATCTAACAAATAATTCATTTTGACGAATTACAAAAAATGCAATAAATTATTTAAAAAGCAATCGATAGTAGACTATATTTCCGATTTCTATCATTAAAAAATCAGATAATGTGACGAAAGATAACAGTCAACTCCCCTATCAAGTGTCAATATCTCGTCACCAACGACCAATAAGAATCATTTTTGAAGAGCGCTCATTGGTCGGTGATCACGTGACACGGCCATTGCCTGTAAAGTCAGTGGCACACTGCGATATCACGAAAAACGTTTTTAATCGCATGTTCACTTGGAAACAAATAAATATTTCAACGTAAAGGAAAGTTAATCCATATTTACAATAATTATTTAACTACTTCTCTACTCTGTACACTCAGGTTTTGTTCTATTTTGGGGATTTTAGATTTCAATTTAACGCCGTTTCGTGTTGATATTCTTCGAGACTTTTCATGTGAGATTCAGTCATTTGTTGAATAACAATATATGTACGGAATTAAGGAATCGAAAAATGAATAAATATAAAGAAATTTCCAATAAAATTGATAGCGTCATAAGTGCCCTAGAGTCTAGTGACTAGGCAATATTTTTTAGGTTATTTTAAAATGCTCAAAAGAAAAATAACTTTAAAAAGAGCAGATGGTACATTCTTAACGTTCTGATTTGTTCACAAAGATTTGACCATTTTACATTGACTTGTAATAAAACAGCTCGAGGTTTTTGATCAAGTAATTAGAGCCTAAAAATCTCGTCAAATGCGCCAAAACTCAAAATAAGTTAATAAATGTAAATATATGAGGCTTTTTATTTTGAATCTTATATAAAGAACCCTAACGAATAATTTATATAATTATATATATAATTTATGCAATACAAGGGGAAAACTAAATAAAATTATCGGCGAAACTAAGTTTGGTAGGTTCAACTTTCTCAACCAGCCTAGAAGAATATCAAAAGAAATTCCGAAACTATAATGCACTTTTAAAGTAAATCGTCGTCTTCGGGATGCTGTTTCTCGTAGATCTCTTGCATTTTCTGTTGCTCTTTGATCTTCTTCATCTGAGCGTAGATAGATGCTGCTTTGTAGTTGATGGGCCCGTAATCTTTCATGTCGGCATCGGCGTATATAAACTGGTCTTCTGGCCTGAATGGCTGAAATAAAACAACAAAGTTTTGCATCATTTTTTCTGTCTTTGAGCTTCTACAACATCTCTTCATGAATGTTTTCTGTATGAATTAATAACTATTCACTAACAAAAAAGAAAATTTTTAATTTGGAACTCCAATATTTTTACAGTTATTAACTAACAAAATAAATAATAATTAATACTTTGCATGGAAAGACTTGGATATATTTTAGGAAGAAATTAATAACTGTATCCTTCCAAGAAGATGAACTAATTTAGCAATGTGCTTTATCGAGACAACGGAATGCCTTTGACGTACGTTTTGACTCTAACATAAGCATGTTCGAAAAAATCAGTGCATCTGAATTCCCTATTCTATTTTTCTATATTTTTACAGAAGGGCCGAAGCTAACAGAAGCAATTTTTACAAATGATAAAAAATACAGATGGTAATATGGGTTAAGTGAAAGCAAAACTTACAAAGATGTTGCGTTAAAAACTAAAGCAAGTTACTGGAATGAGGGTCCACAGCTGGACAAGTGGTCATCTACCCTCATACAACAACACGACGAAATAGATTCATATGATGAGATGGGAAATAAAATAGACTTGAATTCAAAATCTACATGAAGATTGAAAACAAACAAAAAGCCAAACTACATAAAGCCAAAATACTTGCAAAATTTTGGAAAAATTACCTTTTTTTCTTTCTTTTAGTAAATGTACGTGTCACTCTTGGTAAAGCGGGCCTAGAAATAAAAATTAAAAAACGTCACAACACTACAAAACAAAGCATTATGAAATTGCCTTTTTGTTCTTTTAAAAAATCATGCTGTAAAAGCATATTTTATCTTTAAACAATCAATCCATATTACCATTGTATTTTTAGACAATCATATGAAATTAGATAGCAATAATTACCTTACAAATGATTGAACAGTAGGGATTTTTTCTCAATTTAAAACGTTTTCAATTTGATATAATATATACATAGGAATTTTAATAAATATATCCAGATTTTGGTCGAGTAAACGAAGAAAAACCAACTCTAAATTCAAATATACACAAGAGAATATTTCTGGATTTCCTTAGTAATATTGCTTTTTACCAAATGTGATAGGGCAATGGCAATTTACGAAGAATTTTAAGTACTAAAAATGTATATTATATTTTCATAGTATACACCACAAAACATTCTATCGTTTACGCCACCAAAATGTTGAACGCTGCAGTATTTCTTACCTTTCAAACATCAATCTCATTGAATTTGAGAGTGGCGTAGTCACTCCTTTGGCTATGCGCTCCTTTCCTCTGACTTTTGTTACAACTATTAGTATCCTTGTTAGTACCATCGTTCCCTATCGAATAAGTATCATACAAGTGTCTATTAGAATTGACAGTATTCTTAAATTTCAAATTATGATTACCTAAGGCTAAATCAGCGTAAACGAGCTTTTTCTTAGATTTCTCTTGCCCTGGGTTGCTATTGCTATATTCGGGCAAATTTCTCGTTGAATTTGATATGTAATTCCCTTTTAGCAACTGCAAGTACGATCTTCTTTCTGATTCGTTATAATCCTGTTCGGGATAATCAGGCTTTTCATAGTTATCGTAAACACCAACGCAGGACAACTTCTCTCTGAGACTTTCAGATTTTTTGAGCCGGTTAAGCTTCTGTGAGTTCTTTTCTCTGGTTCTGTTTAATGTTTTAGTATAGTATTGCGCTTCAGCCGGTTGATATATTAGAGGTCCAATGGTATTGTTGTAAGATCTTTCCTGGTCGACAGGAATTCGCTTATCAACTCGTATTGGTTGAAAATAACAGAAGCTATGGTGTTTCTGTAGCGGGATTTGGAAGTTTTTCTTATTCTTCCCCTTGCTAATGTTACTAAAGTGATTTCGTTTCTGAAGGTACTGTTGCTGAAGGATGTTAGTGTTCTGGAATGAAATGTTAATGAAGTTAGTTTGGTTAAGTATTAGCATGAAACGAAATGAAGACCATTTTGGTAAACTACTTTTTGAACAAATGATGAAAACAAATATATTTCAAATAATAAGTTAGCGTTGTGCAAAAAGTAGCCTCATGTTACAAAAATTACATGGGATGAAAAAAAAAGCGTTTATACCTGATTATTGTCGTCATCCATCGTCACACTACTTTGGACCGAATTACTACGTTTTAGAGTTCTCTTTGGTATTGGCTTTTCAGTCAACTTTGGTATTTGCAGTGTTTTATTTGGTAGTATTACTTGTTTTTTTTGCAAACCAACTCTGTTTATTTCATTTTGTTCGTTCAATTGATTAACGACCGATTTAACTAACGAGGTTGATGGTAAAAGCGTTGACAAATTCCTTTTTGGTGTAGCTCCTATAATATTTGGTTTAGAAAGAGGTTCATTACTGCCTTCTCCGCCCTTTACTTCCTTTTGTAGCAAACTTGTCGCACATTCAGGATGGTTAGAATCTTGTTCTTCTTCATCATCCGAATCTAATTCCTTTTCATCAGTTAATCCCTTTTTTCCAGTTCTAACTATAGGACTGCTTTTATTATCAGCGACGTGAGTCACTTTAGAAATATCTTCTGCAGATTTAGTAGGTCTTATAGGACCATCTACTACGTCATAAGATCGGTTGAACTTGGTTTTAATCAGCGGCATTGACAAATTTACGTATACGTGATCATTTTTGGCTGGAGATACGTGAGGAGATATCTTTGTTCTTGGAGCTGGAACTGGACGGTTCAGTGAAGAACTAGATGCGCCAAGACTCTCTTCACACACTTGTATGGAATCAGTTAAATTCTCAAATTGTTCCACTCCACTAACATTCGACTTGATCTTGATCAGTGAAGGAAAATTCGCATAGATTATATCTTCAACGTTGCTTGTATTGTTGTCGCTTCCAGATTCATCGTGTCCGTCCTTATTATTATTAATCTCGTTGAAATTCTCTCCGTATTCAGTATTGGGGTAGAACCTTTCGATGTTTCGTTTCTTTACTATCCTCATAGACTGAAACTGGGGTAGTTTTCTTACATTCCTCGTATTCAGAGATGAAAATTTCTTTGTATCTGGCTCGGCCTCTTCGTCTATGGTAGGGAATTGTTTAAGGAACGACGTTTGCATTTGAGGTAAGTAGTGATTTAGCAAGACCGTTTGGTGGATGGGATACATTTGCTGAATAGGGGATAGAACTGGGATCCCATAGGTTTGGTTGTAGCTAGAAGGTGATGCTACTTGGTATGGAATATTATTCTGCACGAATGGAGGACAGACGAGTCTTGGAGTGAACGACGGATTTGTTGTCAGTTGTTTTTGCAGTTTTTCGATCCCTTTCGCCAGTTTTTGACTCTCGACGACTCTGGGTTGGATCGCTTGCACGGGCTTTTGTTAAGCATGCCAAAACAAAACATGAAAAAACGAAATGGAAATGAATTAGAAATGCAAATTAATGAGGTCAAGCAAAAATGAATAAAATTGTAATAGATCCACAGTTTTGGATATTCCGTTAATTTCTATTATGATTAGATAAAACAAAATATTATGATTGTCTTAAAACATTATTCATTGTTTTTATGCGTACTAAAACCGTAGGTCCATTTCAAAAAATCAAAAATAGGTACGGTCACACAACAAAAAATATTATTTGGTTACAATAACAATCAATTTTAATTAATTGATTTAATAAAATATTAACTTTATCTTGTTAAAATTAATATTACCTTATTGGGAGGTTGTTGCAGTCCATGGAACGGCAGGTTTTCGTACAAGCCTGGGTTGTCCGCTCCAATGGTCCCGTTCGCTGCATTATCTACGCCATTCGTAGGTGGGCCTGGCAAAACATGCAAAAAAAGTTATAAAGTTTACAAAAATTACAACCCGAAAAATAGAAGTTTTTTTTAAAAAAAATGTTAATTTTTTTTTTCAAATGAAAATCAGTGACGGTGTCAAACTTTTTGCTATAATGTAAACTATATTTTTAAAAATTTATAAGAAACGAAAATAAAAAATAGACAATTCACAGTCGTGCCATGTGAATACCATCATGATTTTGTAAGTACAAAAACCGAAAAGAGTCCGAGATATTATTTTGGTATATGAAATATAATCGCTTATTATTAAATCAACCCTAAAGCACAAAAAGATGGTAAAATTCATATCTTGGTGCATGGTAGTGTACCCGCCAAGTCGAGGGAGGATTAAATTATTCTAATTTATGTTACACAGAGAAAACAGAAAAATATAAATCCATGCGATACTCACTATCTCCGGGCTTCTTTCGTTTCCTCGTAGCTTTAACAGGCGCGCCAGTGAAAGGCCTAACTGTAGCGCTAGTGGCTATCCTATCAGGCCTTTTAAATGACACAACTAAAACACACGTGCAATTGTTAGAAACACAAAAAAACGCAAATAAAACACGTGCTTAAGCAAACAAGCAGAAATTAGAAGAAGAAGCTGTTGATGCAAAGTCGAGAGTGGAATAGGTATAATTGAATAATCGGCAACGTCGTATTTTGGGATTTATTTGATTAAACAAGAACAATCATATTTAAGAGCTGTTTTGATTGGTATAAGTACTTAAAATGGTTTGATATATATTTCTCGAATGTCTTTAAAATTAAGATGTGTCAAAATATGACGTTACAGATGGTGCAGTCCAAATGTGATGAAGTCTGTGAAAGTGTTTTAATGTCATAAATAACTACCTCCTTCAGTAACAATAACATTAGGCGTTTCGCTTTGAAAGAACGACCTAATTCTATTTTTAGGCACACCGTAACCCGACTTGTTTAAGTTCATCAACGAGACAGCTCTCTTATTCGTCTTATTTATCTTTTTATATTTTCCACTGTCATCGTCCGAATCCTCGCTTTTCTTCTTCAACGTTCTAAATATCCCCGTCATAACATTCTGTGTATGCCTTCGAGGCTTTCCAGTCTTTTTAGAATATTCAGTCTTATTGTCATTACTTTCAGTCTTTTTCGTTCTTTCCAACAAGCCCAGATTCGCTTCATCGACTCTGTCTTCAGTTTTTTGCGCAGCTGCCTGTAGCCTCGCTTGGTTTTTAGGACTTAATGTGTGATTGGAATTGACATGTAAAACAACTCCCGGTTTCAAAGGCCATTTGTTTGGAGTAACTGTTTGTACATTTTGCTCATCGTTTTTAGTTTCAACCTCAGCAGTTTCATTAACTTCGTTTTCTTCAGTTATATCTTCATTTACATGTGATTTGCTAGCGTTTAGCGTAGCTTCGAGCTGCGACAAGTTGGCTTGCAAATTAGAGTTTTCTCTGTACTTGTTCATTTCTAGATTAGGGCTCTGTGCATCGACTAATCTGGTCCTGTCCGGTGATTTAGGACTGAAAGACAGGTTCAGTCGTGGGGACAACGCTGGCAATGCTTGAGATATAATTGATTGAGCTATTGACACTTCGTTTAGACAGCTACCATCAGGACTGGCGAAAAAAATTAATGAAAGAAATTAAAATCACGCAACGTTCGAATGTTCGATGTATAATCCAAAAAATGTGATGTCATTAGTATAGTATGAATTGATATAAAAATGTTGATATTATAATAACGTGATAATAGGCTAGTTGACTACATTTGAAAACTTGGTTAATTATATACTTTAATATCTATTTTATTCCCCCAATTAATATTTTCTTTCTTGCGCCGCGTTCTTCGTGTTCGCTGTCACGTGACTGAATGCCTATTTTTTCGAATTATTTTCTAAAATATTAATAATCTTTAACTTTTATGAGACATAGACTGTTTTTTCTTATCAATTTGTTATTAGTGGACACAAGTTAATGAAGTAATTTGATCAGATTTACATAGGCACATGTTATTTCATGTCCATAATTTAATTTAAATATTCATTATCTGTTTCGTTAGCTTCCTTTCAACGAACTTCTTTAAATCTTAAAAAATCACAGGTAATAGTTTTCAAAATAGTTATTTACATAATAAATTAGTTATTTATAAATATTACTAAATAGAATAATTTATTTAATTATTATAAATATAAATAATGAATTTTGATACAGATGTAAATGCCAATGAGATGTACTAGATATGAATAGTAAATAAGAAGAATGCTTTCAAAGATTGTTTCTACATGCAAAACACAGGAACGGAATACGAAATTTCGACAAGAAAACAAAAACAGTTTTTCGAAAAATGATTTCTACAAAAAACCACTCTTAAAACAGTGCCAAATCTCAAAACTACTGAGCCAAAAACTGCGAGAAATAAAAGAAAGCATTCTCCATCTATATGGAAACAAATATATAGAGTATATATTAGTATATATACCTGAACTATGTATTGTAGTCAGTCTGAGAACGTCGGGCGTTAGCGCGGTAAGGAACCTATACAGAACACATGTTAATAAATAATATATATATATATCATACAATATTTGTTTTGTATTTTAGTAATTAAAGCTGAAAAGTTTGTATATTAAATAGTGGAGAGGCTGACCATCCAATTGGTCCATCCAAAGAACTTATTGGAAAAGAAACAAGGACATAACATCGATTTATTGTTTTTTTTTTGCTTCGCCAAGATCATTCAAAAGAAAAGAAAAATCAAATTTTTAAAACTGACAAGAAATTGCGTACTTTATGATTAAACTTTTAGCTGTCGAATAATATGTCAATGCATTTGTTGGATTTAAGAGTTGTAGTAAAAAATTGCCATGTTAATTACTACTATGCAATTTAATTTAATAAAATAAAAAGTAAAAAAGATACATCGATGTTATATCATATTTACTGATTTTTTAAAGTGTGTACAAAAGAAACAGGTTTTACGCGAAATAATGTGACATTTTTACAAATCGACGGTAACAGTGCAGAAACAAAACTCATTCGTGAAAATAGGGAAAAACATGGAGTCAACGATAAACAAGATCCAATGGATGGTCAGCTTTAGTGTTATATTCAAACTAAAACCATGCCAACTATTTTAATATTAATACAAAACCTATGCGTTGCCTTCAAATACTAAAACCAGCCGTTGGTCCAAGCACTCAGCAAAAAATACAGGCTCAAACTCAACTCAAACTTGACCTTGACAGGTTGACCTTGAGAGGTTGACCTTGATAGGTTGACCTTGAGAGGTTAACCTTTCCCCTGACCTTTGGACTCTATTTCTGGATAGGAACAACTACAGGTGACCTTGAGGGCGGCATTGACAACGTATGCCATGAATCTGCCCGGACCAATGGCGTAGCTGAAAATGTATATTTAATGCACTGTTTTATATTGGTTTTGTTTATAAGATTAAGGATCTACACTGGACATACATATTCAGATTATTTTAAGGTTTATATTAGAATACTAACGCGTGTGGTTCGGAAGAGACGCAAATACAATACTTTTAGTGTTCACTATTTCTTGCACATGACCTTGTAAAAAAATTAATTTTTTTTATGTATTAATTTTTATATATACTTCATTTGCTTCTTCTCATTTATACAAATGCATTGTGCAAAGGTTCGTTTAATTATGTTTTATCTATTAGACCTTGACCTTCATCTCACCTGATGGTAAGTGACGATAAGGCCGTTGGATGGTAAGCGTGCGCAACCAGAAGCCTCAACCAATGAGGCGCTGTCTCTGCTCTCTGCCGGGACACAACAGTGCTATTATCACTGCTGTTTGGCGGCAGACATAGGAAGCATGGTGGTAGCTAGCAAGGCGGACATCGCAAATGCTCTACCACCAACCAAACCGAGTACCGATAGGTACGCTGGGACTCAAACCTGAGACCTCCGCATTGTGAGCCTAAGCGTGTAGCTACGAGGCTTCAGTTTTTTTTTGACAATTAATTTGACATGCAATCTAATTGTGGTAGTACAAATTAAGTTATTTAGTTTTAAAATTAGAATAGTATACAAAATAAAATAATTGTATTTGTTTCTATTCCTATCCACACGCAGAAAAATATTTGTAAGATATATATGTAGCTCATCTCACTATCCGCTAATTGGGAAAGGGAAAAATAAATGTAAAAGAAGTAAGTATACAGAAAATAACAAGGATAACACTATGGCTGAATTAGAAGAAAAATTACTAAAAAGAAAAAAATGCTTTAAAAAGGTCTAGTTAGAGAACATCCGAGTGCACAAGGGAAATAAGGAAATAAATAAATAACAATAAAGAAGAAGAAATACGACGAAATAAAATAAAAATGATGAAAAGATAGTAACAATTTCTAATTATAAAATGCATTTTTTGCGACTTGTTGTTGAATTTCTAGACATTTCGTAAGAATTATTAACGCTTGTTTCTGCTTTTTTATCACAGAAATGTCTAGAAATCTCGTCAAGGTGATATACTAGAAAATGCATAGATAATAATTAATGTAATACAACTTAAAAATTAAACACATTCCTAAGCTTCTTACTGACAAGTGAAATGGTGTCTTTCGGCAAAATTAAAAATTACGTAGTAAAACCAACTATTTACTTACTTTTCACGCTCCTCTAATTCCACTTGATTATTATCTAATTTCGTGTGGTTTTTGAACGATTCCGTCCATGTTAATTTGTGTATGTTAGGGGCGGCGTCCAAGAGAAAATGGAAAGAAAACAAAACAAATTAGTGATGCCGAGTTAACATGACCTACTCCCAGAAAAGTCAGCACCAGATCAGAGTTACATCCGAAACGAAACAAATCTGAGAAAAGGGACCGTGATTTAGATGATGAGTGCTGTTAGCTATCCTATATTTGCTTAAACAAAGAGAAAAAGATTAAAAAAACTCGTGCAAAACACACAGAAAACATTAAAACAACAGCAAATTAAATTTTGAATTAATTTTTGTACAATCAGCTGCAATAGTTTATTTCACAACACACACAAATACGATTAGAATTATAGATCAAGATAGATAAACAGTTAAATGTATATTAATCATCACTAATGATCATCATCATCGAATAATCATCAAAATAATATCTTGATCAACTAAGGTATAGTTTAGTTTCAGCTTCAAAATGTTTTGGAGTGATATGAATGGAAGAAGACTTCTTTATCTTTCTTCCCGCATGTCATATAGAGCTTTATGTAAAATTTCAAGCAAGTTAATACAGACTGTTGTAGCTGACATTTAAACTCAAGCTTTCTAATTAGAAATTCCACAACGAGCGGCAAAGAGTTTAATACTAGTCGGATCGTAATTTAACGTAACATTTTTAACAATTTTTTTTTGTGAGTCGGCAAAAAGGGTCGGCAAAATTTATGCTGAAAAATATTTAAAAATAAGTAACCTTTTCTTATGTCAGTTTATAATGTGTTTTTATTAGAGATGCAACGAATAGTTGTTTGGCCAAATACCGGATACCGGATGTTCGGCCTGACCACCAGCCGAATGTTCGGTATCCGGCCGCCGAATATTCGGCCGGCGGCATTTTGAGTTTCGTAGGTGCGTGTCGCGCACCGGCACGCCGCCCGCGCCGTGCAGGTTTTGACTTGTTTCGTAGTGAACGTTCGCGCGGTCACAGTTTTTGGTAGAGTTTTATCGTGTCAGTCAGCGTTATTATAAAAAGTTAAAGTTGTTTAAAATAATAAAAAGCTTCAATTACAACTATGTCTTTATTAAGATTCTATTTATAAAATCTACCAAGTTTACTATCCGGTATTCGGCCTGATAGTACATTAACATCCGGTATCCGGCCGGATAGTAAAAAAGGGCCGGATACCGGATAGGAACCGAATATTCGGTGCATCTCTAGTTTTTATTTATAAATGTGGGAGCTTTTAAATTGCACTTTTTCTATTTGAGATTAATTATATGCTGATTATTGAAGGTTGTCTGTGACACTTTATTAAAGATAACAATTAAATCCAAGGTAACAATCGCATATGCTGTGCCAGATAATAATGGCGGCAAAAATAAAAAATAAAAATAAATTTACTGTAGACTGCGAAAAATAATTTGTTAACTAAAGAAAAGAAGACTTTAAAGCGAGACGATTTAAACAAAATCGTAAAAATCTGGTCACATTATTTTTGCAACTGACATTGACACCTGTCACTCATGTGCCTAACTTCAAACTCCGACTATAGATAATCAATTTTAGAACATTTTCAAAACGAATTTTGCTGACTGACCTCTTCCAACAAGTCGATGAAAGCAAATGGATGCCTTAGCCTCAAACTCTTCCCCGCTCGTTATGGGACTGATTCAATGATAATATGGTACGTTTCTAGGGACAATGACTTACATTTGGACTTGGCGCGCAGCCGCCGGCACACGCAGATGATGATGATGCACAGGATGACGGTCAGAACCAACAGGGCTAGCGCTATGCCTCCGATGAGGATCAGCTTCTTCTGGTCCCGCCACCATGGCACTGCGCCTGCAAACAATCAAGGACATGGACGAAACCATTCATTATCACAACCTGTATGTGCACTGCAGGGACTCAGGCCTACTCTCCTACAGAGAGTATATAGGACATAGTACAGCACGCGCGACCAGTGCGCATTGGTAGACTTCACACACAACTATGAATTTCTTCTCAGGAGTATGTAGGTTTCCTCGCGATGTTTTCCTTCACCGAAAAGGCAATGGTAATAATTTTTATCATTTGTACATAAATTCCAAATAACAAATTGGCACTCGTTGGTACGAGCCAGGATCAAACTAAGACCTCGATTGTTCAAGGACTGACGCTCTACCCAACTGAGCTACCACGGCTTGTCATTCATCACTAATTGATGTTGTGTAAACACAACAGATTGTTTCTATTCAGTACTTACTCAGACTTTCCCAGTTGGCTAGAAACCGATTGAAACATTATAATTCACAATTTAAAACAATTCGCTTAACAACAACAGTAGGAGCTAATCAGTCCGGACGTTCACATGTGTCACAAAGAGTGAAGAATTAGGTTGAAAGGAAAATGTACGAAAGAAGAAGGAAAGTCGTGGGAAAGGGAAGGAAAGAAACCGAGAAAAAGATGAAAGAAAAACGTGAGAAAGATAAAGGAAAAACGTAAGAACAATGAAAGAAGATGGAAAGAAAGAGTCTCACCAACAACATCCCTCTCGCAAGGCCGCGACAGCCCCACGCTGTTGTTTGCCTGGCAGAGGTACGTGCGGTACACGGCGACGCTGGGGATCAGCTTGAGGAAGCTCTGGTGACCCTCGTTCCTGATCTCCTCATCGGTGAGGGTGTCGTTGTCGTTCTTCAAGGTCCACGTGAAGTTAACCTGAAATTTAACGTGTACTTATGTTTATTAATGGCTCTTTTACATGACAAGTTCACAAAGATAAAATATAAGCCTATTTCTATAAACTATATCTATGCAAAAACACCGTTGTTGTGCTGCATGAAAGAAATACAAACCAACAACAACAAACAAAAAAATTACCTTTTACCTTCGACTTCATCCGCGTGGACTTCACAAAATATTTAACGGAAACTACTTGTTCTATAGGGATAAAACGTAGTCAATGTCTTGTTTCATTCCTTTAACTATCCCTATGCCCAAAATCAAGTCAATCTAACTATCAGTTACGGCGTAAACGAAGGACAAACATACAAATTCACATTCACATTTATGATTATTTAATATTTAATTATTATGGATAATAGTAGTGATACAAACGAATTTGTACTAACATGCACATGTTAAAATAAAATTATATTTATTTCTTCTTTCTTTCTTTCTTATCAATTTCATTTGATGTTAGCTGAAAATGTGGTAGAAGACGCGTTGGTCTAAAAGGGAGTATTGTTGGGTTGGTGATCGCAGTAAAATATTGAAAGGTACATAGCTAGATGCTGCTGTTCATCTCCTGAATATATTTTTATTACCATGGTAACAAATGTGAAAAGTCATATGAAGCATATGAAAAGTCACAGGATGGTCCTGTTCTAAAGCCGTGGCCACACGGACATTTAGCAATGAGCATTAATTACCTTGAGCGGGTTGGCGTGTGCAGTGCAAACCAAGTATTGTTCTCCTCTCAGCTCCACCTGTTTGATGCCACACTCAGGAACAACTGGAAAGACATATTGAAACAGATTAAGTCGATGCACCTCCATCAAAGTTTCATACTAAATTTTAGTTGCCATAATCTTTTAAAATATAACACCTGGATTTGTGTAGAAATAAAAATCTGTGTCGGTGGTGAGTCAGATTTTCGTTTAAATATATACTTCCAGAGTTACAGGGCGTCAAAGAATTGTATTTTACGGTAATAAAAAGCCCCAACTTTGAACCTGATTTACAAGAGTATGGATCAATTTAGAACAATTTGGAAAAACCACCGACACCTGAAATTTCATTAGTATACTGTATTAAAAAAATGGCTACATAATATACTGTATCCTTCAAATGATCACTGGACTATGAAACATCCAAATAACGGGTGGATAATAATTTTTTGGGGTAATTACTTATCAAAGCCAGATATATTTTAAAAGATTATGACAACAGAAATTTAGCATGGAAGCATTAGGAGAGGGATAACGTTAATAAAGTTCAAACAAATACTCTTTACTACATCAAGAAACAATAAATTAATACAGGCAATATAACTAAAAATCAATTTGGTACAGGAAAGCGGTTTTATAGCTAAAAGCGATCTCTTCCAGGCAACCTTGAGAGAAAAGATTTTTGTTTGTCTGCGGCAATGCTACGTAAATGTAATAAAAGTATGGATTTTCCGATGGTCTGATGAGGTATCTCTTTGACACGTGACGAGTTCACGTGACTGTTATTGTTATCGTGAGGAGAGCATCAGCGAGCCTCTAAGGGCCCCCACATTAGAAGGACTAGAGGCCGCCACAAATTGCAGACGCGTCTCCCCATACATTTTGTATAGCTCCGGCGCACACCGAGCGTGTGAGTGGCTGCGTCCGCGCCACAAGCTGCGGGAGTCGATCGCTCTAGGTACTTGCGCTACGCCACCGCGTCCCGCCCGACCCTTTCCAATGTCTAGTCTTCTTCGTCGGTGGCATCATCATCATCAGCCGGGAAACGTCCACTGCTGGACATAGGCCTCCCTCATGGTACGCCACATCGACCGGTCCCGAGCCACCTGCATCCAGCGACTCCCTGCGACTCTAACCAGGTCGTCGGTCCATCTAGTGGGGGGACGGCCTGGTAGACGTTTCCCGGTATGGTCGCCACTCGAGAACCTTTACTCCCCACCGGTTATCGGTTCTTCGAGCGATGTGGCCTGCCCATTGCCACTTCAGCTCACTGACTCGTCGAGCTATGTCGGTCACCTTCGTTCGTCTACGGATTTCCTCATTCCGGACCTTATCACGTAGAGATATTCCGAGCATAGCTCGTTCCATTGCTCGCTGAGTGACTTTGAGCTTGTTTATTCGGCCCACAGTAAAAGACCACGTTTCGGTTTCGTATGTCATCACTGGCAACACGCACTGATCAAAGAAAGAGAACGTCGGTGGCATAAGCAACAATAATGCTCTCAAGAGTGCGTCTATTTTTAACAAACACACGTCCGCCTCTGTCTAGTACACTTGAACACTAGCCGCACGTGGCAGCCACTGGTGGTCGCGTTTAGTGGCGGCGACTGGTGGCCATACACGTAACTAGTTTTAAAGGCGTAGCGCTTTTCCAACTAGTTCTAAAAACGTAGCGTTGGGAGACGTGCACAGTTTTGAAGACGCAACTCTTTGACACTTACTAGTACACATTACTATTATAATTCCTGAGCTTAGGACCAGGGAGCCTCCTATACACTTCACTAGTTCTGATGACGTAGCTATAGGACACGCGACTAGTTTCAGAGACGTAGTAGTGGTAGGATGTCTCACTCACACATGACGTCAAGCAGCGCGCTGGTGCGGACGGATCCGTGTCGGTTGTACGCTTCGCACACGTAGTGCCCGGCGTCTCTGCGGAGCGCTGGCCCCAGCAGCAGGGCGCTGGACGACGACAGAACCAGCGAGCCGTTCCCGTGGTCCTTGCTGGAGCTCTTAGAGACGTGTTCACGACGCCATGAGAAGCTCGGCATAGGGAATCCTCTGTAGAGTAAATACATTCAATTTTACTATACTCTATCTATTATCTCATCGTGCTGGTTGTAAGGTATATGACCGACCTCACACACCCTAGTGTCAGAGTTGTTGCACCGCCACAGTCCTCTGCCACGTCTCATGCAGCTACTGCCTGTCGTAGATAGTAACCGGTGACGACGGATTAACGTGACCAACGAAGCACGGAGTCATATCACTGTTCAGACTATCACGTGATTCAGACTGCAATGTCCTAAACAAACTAGGGAAGGTCTCAGTCATAGAGGCCTATATAGTCTCAAACTCTGACACTAGGGTTTGTGAGGACCATAGACCTTACAACCTACACGATGAGATGAAGAAATTACGTTGACCAAATTATATGTGTCTTCATAAACTGACCTGGCTGAGCACACCACTTTCTGTGGTATCTCGTTCTCGATGACAGGCACCACTTTTGGACTCACTGTTATGTTCTCAGGCTCGTCTGTAACAATATTATATTAATCAATGCTATACATTATTGGAGTTACAAATATCCAATGAAGAAGGGAATCTTTGACGATTCTGGTTTGTCACAGATTTATTAGCAACTAATCGGTCAAGAACCAGCTGTGGGCGTCTCCTCGTGCGACATTAGAGGTGTCTTGGCAAACTGGCCCCCGATCAATGACTACGGTACTGGAAAGCGACACCAGGTCAAGACCACTCGAAAGCGCTTCTAGCAGACTTCAAGACATCCTTAGACAGAAATCCTTTAAGAACGAAATACGAACCCTTAAATGACACTCCAAACTTAATAAGCACCTGACCTACATGCGTCTAGGAGACAGTAAGATTTGCAGATGTAAAGAGGAAGAGGAGACACCTATCCACATCCTCTGTCACTGCGATGCACTCCATCACAGTAGACAACAGTACCTTGGAGGGCATATCGTCACACCAGACGATATGAAGGTCTCCACCCCTAGAGATATCGTCCGATATATGATCTATCAAGGTCTCAGGGAGTGTCAGGGCCGGGTGGACCAGCCCCCTTGTGAATGTTGAACTCACACTCTACAGCGAACTTGGTGGTGCTGTTGACGGGGGGCCCGGCGTCGTTGCGGGACGAGCGGCACGTGTAGGTGGCGGTGTCGGCGGCACGGTCCAGGACCCCTCCCGGCCACGCGGACATCTTCCAGTGCTGGAACAACATCACCAGTTGTATATACATGCTGTATGTATATATATCATAAAAGCGTATAATTTATCCAGATATAGTTTACGACTGTACAAATCATATGCCAAAGCAATTTTGTTAAATAGCTCAATTAATAAAGAGTTCATTTTTAAATGTACGTCCGAGCAGCAATGTATTGCGTCCAAATTGAATAATAAAAGAAAAAATAAAACAATCTTCAGTCAGTCGATAACTTTAGATGTAATTAATACATTGCGTGCTAAATTATTTGATATGGAAAAAATACACAATTAATGGGTTTGAACTTGACCTTAATCTTACCTGATGGTAAGTAACGATAAGCTTTGGATGGTAACCGAGCGCACCCAGAAGCCTTAAGGCAATGAGGCGGTCTCTGCTACCTTTCATACCGGAACATGACAGTGCTATTGACACTGCTGTTTGACGTCAGAATTCAGTAACATGGTGTTAGCTAGCCAGGTGGATATAGAAAATGCCCTACCTCTAACAAAACCTAGTACCGATACGTACGCTGGGAATCAAATCCGAGACCTCCGCAATGTGAGCCACGGAGGCGTTTGAAGTGTCACTATCGCGACGCCATCTTTGATTCTGAATTCACCAGAGTAGATGATCGACTTACCAGCGTGGATTGCGTCGCCTCGAAGTCGTTCCGGTTGTACTGGGGCTCGGTGCGCAGCTCCTCGATGTAGTATCGTTCGTTGTCCTTGTCTATCACGGCGCCGTCTTTGAGCCACTGCACCGTGCACTCCGGCGCACACTCCACCGTGCACGACAGAGATATGTTCTGCAGATTATAAAGGACGGCGTTATTTTAATTGTTGACAAAACAGGAAAGAGTGAAAGAGAATGAAGAAAGGCACAGAGTTTGAATTGTTCAATCAGCATGCACTTCTATTTCCATTCCTCCTTAATTTTGATTGTATTGTTTGTGCACATAATGAACGTTATCCGTCTCGTAGGTATGTGTAGAAAGGGAATGAAAGAACGCTCGCAAGGAAGAACTTAATCATCAGCATCACCAGCCTATAAATGTCCCCACTGCAGATGCTCAGGCCTACTCTCCTACAGAGAGTGTATGGGACATAGTACACCACGCGGGACCAGTGCGGATTGGTAGACTTCATCCACCCACCCACGAAATGGGGAGTGATCTTCAAGATGGAAAACGTCCCCCTTTTAGATGGTTGGACTTAAGTCAGTTATGTTCAGCAGTGGAAAATTCTCGGCTGATGATGATATTCAGCTTTTTATTTAGTGTTTATGACACATCCCCTCATGTATGTGTTGATCTATGAGGGAGGCTTATGTCAAACAGTGGAAATTTTAGTTTTCAAAAACATTAATCGGACATTTCAAGAAAAAAATATGATTTATGCTAAAACCTACATATACATAATTATTTAAGCTTAAAAACTTAATTTAGTTTAACTTTGAATTAATGTCTTCATTTACATAATACATTTACAAAACAAAAAAACAATATGGCGCAAATGAATGGGACACAAAAAAACGCATTAAAAATGTATTAAAACACCTCAAAGTAAATCGTAGTCATTTACGTTTGACATTTCCTTCAACACAATGAAGAGAAACAAGATAGGGTGAATTTAATAAAATGAGGGTACATATTATTTATGTGTACCTACAAAATGCAAATAATATCAAAAAAAACTTATGACGTGACACAAATTAATGTATTACTATAAAACACAGATGCGTCACTGGATGATTAAAAGTCTAATAAATATGGATGAATATGTATGAAATAAAGCTGTAAATCAAGCTAGTTTTATAGCTATTTTATATTTTTCTTTCATTTTACCTTTTTTTACTTTGAAAAAATTGGTATAATGCTTTAGGGATAAAGTGGTATAAGTATTTTCAATACGTATTTTAAAGGTTGTTGACCTCAAACGTAGTTATTTATGAGTCATCAAACGTGAAATTAATTAATGTACTGATTTATAATAGTAGAATATCGATCAGTTACGGTCATTAAGGAATCAAATATAGATAAATCGTGGATACACATACACTTTTTACCGGAGTAGCGATTCTGAAGGCAGATAAATCACTTTCCTATGCAATAATCGTAACACGCTCAACGACACAAAATGATGAACCGAAGAAATCGGCAGACACAATAGACACAGTGCAAAAGCTCGTAAGGGGAGACAGGGAGCGAGAAACACCGTGTCTGCTAGTTGGAACACGGCTCAAATCCTACATCGCGCTATTGAAGTTTTTTTCGGAGGTTCGTATATATACGACGGCTGACCTGTGTTGCAGTGGGGGTCTGTCGCCTAAAGGGAAGCCAGTCGGTGTCAAGCTGGTATAATTTGACACATCATTCAGATGTACCCTCGTTTCAGGGAGTAATTCAGAGGAAGGTTCTCAAATACTTGAGATTAAAATGAATGGAGAATGTTACCTTTAAAGCGATTACCATAACCAGACGGTTTACACGACCCCCTTTTGTAGTTCAGTTTATTTATGGTTTCTGTTTTGGCTACTTTTATTCAATGCTAGGTGGATTCCGCGAACTTTTCTTTTCTTTGTAGCATAAACAGTATTGCAATTTCACTCGTAGCTCTTTTCAGTGTCTCGTTTTTCGGTAATAGCCTTTCATAGCTCATTGAATGACTTTGAGCTTGTTTATTCGGCCAAACGGTAAAGGCCATTCAATTACCCTATAGGAAAATCAAGTATAAACTTACCTTGGCTTTGTATAATGCACCGCTGTAATGGTTCAACGCGTATTTGAAGCTCGGTGGGGCTGGAAACAAGAAAAAAACGCCCGTTAAACCATTCACCACAATGAGTCCCCTAACGTAGTAGTAATATTATTGTGTTCTGGGGACTTATGACCTCCTGTGAATACTAAATTTAGTCTCGGGTTAAAAATATTACCACCCCATTTCATTCCGCGGGTGAAAGGCACTGACTACGAGAATTTTAATATATCAGAAAAACATTTTACTGCGATCGTCAATCCGCCTGCAAATCGCGGATATTTTTCCACAATCCCATGTATGAGAAAATATCCAACAGTGAACTTATGCAGACGAATATTATGACACATAATCCAGAGATCCCAGGTTCGATTCTCAAGTGGGTAACCTAACTCTGACGCTAAACAATGTGTCTGAGCAAGCTTCCATTCAACGGCCTCAACGTCATTTAATATTAGGCGAGATGAAGGCCAAGCGCCAATCCATTATACATAAAATACCGATATACAGACAGTCCCCGAGATATATGTTTAGTTGACGGATTTGTAAGAAAGGATTTCTTCGTCTAATAATGCGTGAGGTCTACAACACACACACACGCTTCTGGAACTAATTAAAGATGTATAAATATGAGCATCGTTGAACCACTGTCTCTCAAAACACAGGGTGTCCGAGCTGGGGAGGCAGGGGACAAAACATGCCGACTATAAATCAGACAATACTAAATTAAATATTGATATACGGTATATATGTTACTTAGTTTGTAAAGTAAGTATTGCTTTGTAACAACTTCTCTTTTTCAACCGACTTAAAAAAAAGGAGGAGTTTCTTAATTCGACTGTATTTTTTTTAATGTTTGTTACGCGAAAACTCCGCCAATTATGAATAGATTTTGATGATTTTTGTTGGTTTAGTGGAACATACTTGAGAGGTGGTCCCGTATACATTTTATCGAAAATAATTCAGCGCTTTTGGAGGAAGAAAAAAAGTACTTATAAAATTCTACCTTTGAACATTTTAGGGGATGAATGCTGTTGAATTTTAGTGCAATGAAAGTCGTTTTCTAGTTCTTTTTGAACGCGTTAATTAATATGGCTAATTAAATAAATACATTATTATTATTACGATATGACCTGCCTCTTCTGAGGAGTCGCATATCTGTCAAAGATACCCCCTCATAAAAAAGTGTTCAGTGGAACACGCTGTCTGGATGTTCCGAGCTCTGTGGTTCAGTGTTGCACGTTTTTAAGATGATGATGCAGTGTTGCCACTCACCGAGCACGTCTATGGACGTGGTGGCAGGCTCCCCTTCTCCTCCCAGGTTGCTCCCCCTGCAGGAGAAGTTGGTGCGGTGGTCCAGCGTGACGGGGTCTATGGTCCAGTTCTGGGAGACGATGTCGCTAACCAGCCGACCGCCGCGGTGCCAACGGAATCTGAAGCAGCCACGATATAAAGATTTTAGGTTGAAATAGTTTCTTTTCCCCTCAAAAAACATTACAGTTCACTTAAAATTATGACTACTTACGATATTAACTAGTACTACAATTTTTAACCGACTTTAAAAAAGGCGACTATTCGACGGGTATGTTTTTTTTGCTTTTTCTATGTTTGTTTGTTTGGATGATTCTTTTTTATTTGAAAGGTGGTGCTTCCCGTGTGGTCCCAATTTGGTCCAGTTCTGACAACGGCATCCATCAGAAAACGATATAAATCTTAAATTTGTAAAAGTAGACTTTAAGGGCAATTGAAGTCGGTTTCCAGTTCTTTTTGAACGCATTTACTTGTTAAACAATAATATTTTATGTTCCACTTTTACAGGGGGGTCAAAACATAAAGGGGTAATCCTTTATGTTTTCTACGTGGGTTTTAGAGTAAGAAATCCATCTGCGACATTTTTAAAATTATCATAAATAAACATTAGAACAAAAATATAATTCAATTCAATTCAATATATCTTTATTGTACACCAATACAAACTTAAGTTAAAAAATAAAATTAAAAAATAAATTAAAAAATGTACAAAAGGCGGTCTTATCGCTTACAGCGATCTCTACCAGACAACCTTTGGGTAGAGGAAATAAGTAACAATATTTGGGTGGAGGTGTGACAGATATTGATAGATTATAATTAAATACTTGAATAAACACATATGTATACTTATATAAATAATATATAATATTAAATAATAATAATAAATACAGACAAATTAAATATACGTTATTTTATGGATACAATACATACTAGTACATAGGATTACATAGGATTAATTATTGAGAAAATGCGACTTAAGTTGGTATTTGAATGTGGCCATAGATTTGGCTTGCCTGATAGCTTCTTCTAAATTAATTGCTTAGCTTTACTGTCGCTATATTTATACTATAGCGATACAGGCTGTGGTTATTGTAGAAAACAATAATGTAATAATAACAAGATGTGTAAACTTTTTTTGTAAACTTGATTAAACTGATCGAATCATAGTCCAGGTACCTGTGAGCCTCCGGTCGTCCCCTCTCCTGTATGCTGCAGCTCAGCACCAAGGACTTGCCCTTCACCACCTTCCACGGAGAGTACGTCAGCTTGGCGGGTCCAGGGGGATCTGGTAACATATCAAAATAACGATAAGTTTATTTGCATCGAATATGGTACATAAGAATTGTACAAAAGACCTATACCTCAGTTAGTTATCCGTCTCACTTATTTCCAGCTACCTACCTATTTCTACAAATAATTTACTCACAGTTGACAACGAGCTCTGTCCTGGCACTCTCCCCTCCCCACCCCGCCACGTTCTTCCCCTTGCACGAGTAGTTCCCGTGGAAACTCTTGGTGGTGTCCTGCAGCAGCAGCATCGAGGGGTCCACCTCGTTGCACAGGCTCTCTGGAAAAAGGTTTGCATTTGGCCTTCATCTCAACTGATCGTAAGACCGTTGGATGGTCAGCGTGCGAACCCAAAATTCTCAAGCTGGTAAGGCGCTGGCTCGGCTACCTTGGTAACAAGCTTGTAGCCATTAGGCCACGTGTGTTTTCGGCAAGGTGCACCCCATATCATACCGTGGGTGTCGCATAACGCGTATTTAGTATTTACATCCAAGCTGTACCCAGAAGCACAATCAACTGGCAGCCACCACCCCGGTAGCTCTCAGATGAGTGCCTGGACACGATGAATTGTCCAGAGTCTCACTAGGGACTGCAAACTTAACAAGCACCTGACCTACATGCCAGAAGAAGGTCTGCATATTCTACAAAGAGATACCTATCCACATCCACTGCGATGAACACCATCAAAGTAGATAAAGCACCACAGACGATATTGTGGAGGACAATAGCCCTACCTTGTCTCAAGTATTTAACAAAAATAACATACCGTCCTGTGATCCGTTGCACTCTGGCAGATGCTTAAGTATTTCCCCGTCTAGATACCAGATGACCTCGTCCAGGGCGGGCGGGTTGCCGGTCACCACCTCACAGGTCAGCGTCACGTTCTTATGATCTGTCTCCAGCACCGGGCTGGGCGAGCTCATCGTCAGACGGACTTGTGGACGGACTGCAAGGAAAGGATATTCATTAGAGCACGACTCATGAATATTTGCTCTCAGACACCCGGTGGTGGTCCAATTCTAAACACGAGACCAGACTGATAACCATATGTTGAACTCACACAGGACATTGACGTCGATGCTCTCTTTACTGGTGCCGTTGCCCACGTCGTTGGCCAGCAGGCACGTGTAGTTCCCCATGTCGGCTCCCGTCGCGTTCAGGATGATGAGCGCCTGCTGGTCCGTGGAGCCGCCCTCGTAGTGGCTGCTGTTGACGTGGACGCGGGCGTCGTTGCGGTACCTGAAACCAGAACATCATCGTGCACTCAGTAGTTCAGTTCTTAGGCACATTATAACACACGCACAGGTCCCGGATTTGATTCCGGGTGGGATTAAGAAAAAATCACTTTGAGAGACTCTCCTCAGTTTGTTTAGCACATTGCAGTCTGCATCACGTGATTGTCTGAACAGTGATATGACTCAGTGCTTCGTTAGTCACGTTAATCCGTTGTCACCGGTCACTATCTACGACAGGCAGTAGCTGCATGAGACGTGTCAGAGGACTGTGGCGGTGAAACAACTCTCACACTAGGATGTGATTTCAGCTATCGGCGTATGGACCGCAAAGAGCTAGGACCTATAATCCACATGACAATGCAGAATCCCTGAACACATTTCCCAATCGAACCCGGGACCTCAGGAATAAGAATCTCTGCTATATATCTTGTTCAAGTGCTTGTGTATTACTTTCAAAGTTGCAAATGCAGTTGAGTTTCTTTCGACCTTCCTTCTTTGAAGAACGCTTGAGGTTCTATTCCCAGTGGTCCTACCGATACTCAGGTTGGTGGTAAGGCATTTCCTATGTCAGCCTGGCTAGCTACCACCATGTTACCTAAGTCTGCCAAACAGCAGTGTTCATCCAACGGCACTTACCATCAGGTGAGATAAACGCCAAGGGCAAATGTACTTTGTGTTGTAGTTGATCCGTACCACGTTATATATCACATCACTGGCTCGTCGATGCCCACGTGTTCCGCACTCACGCACGGCTCTCGTCAACTGTCACTCATTGACGCTCTGACACTGACGTTCAGCATACCAACACGTAGTGTGACTAGACAGTGTGAATGAGTGTATTTGTAGTGTGAGTTTGTTGACTTACCAGATGACCTCGTTGAGGGATGACGGGTTGCTCTCGTATTCACATTTGAGCAGTATCTTGGAACCTTCCACCATGGTCACGTTCTTCGGCTCCACGTGCACTATAGGTGGATCTGAAATTACACAAGATCGTATGCTTCAGATACATACATACATACATAGATGCTTGTTTCTATAGAGGAGGAATCTAGAACGAACTTGTTGAAAAAGTTTTGCGAACTGATTAAACATTTCTGACTTAATTTCGTGTGTGTATGCATTTCGAAACTAAAACAGTTCAGTTTCATTCTATGACCATACTATTCTAAATACTGCTGGTTTAGTCAGTGGTTGGATAGAGACACCAAATTATCGGCTCTAAAATGATCTATTAACCTCATTTTTTTTTTGTTAAAAACACCATCTACTGGAATATTTAGTCATTTTCTACAGTAATAATATATACTTATGATGATAAAATCCATTTTTCGTAGTGTTTATTTTCAACCGACTTTAAAAAAGGAGGAGGTCTCCATTCGACGCGTATGTTTTTTTATGTGTGTTACGCGATAACTCCGTCAATAGTGAACCGATTTTGATGATTCTTTTTTTGTTTGGTAGGACATACTTCAGAGGTGGTCCCGTATAAATTTCATCGAAATTGATTGATCACTCTTTGAGAAAATCAACAAAAACCAAATTTTTAAGGCAATTGAAGTCGGTTTTTAGCTCATTTTGAACGAGTTAATTATGTGAGCTATTTTTTAAAGTTTGCACTTTACCACCATTTACCTGACGGTATGCTGGCTAAGACAAGATACTTTTCAAAGATGTCTGTTTTTGAAGATGATTTGTTGTAAACAGAGTAGGTAGGACCGAGGTGTTTGATCTGGTGTGCGGGCGCAGTCCATGGTGTAGTACTTACACCAGACCTCCAGCTCCCTGGTGGCGTGTATGGGAGTCTCCTTGGTTTCCTCCATGACCTCGTTCTTGGCCTCGCAGCGGAACTTGTGACCGTTCTCGAACCTCGTCGCCTCGAACGTCAAGTTAGATGTGGTCTCGTAGGTCGTGTCAGCCTGAAAACAATATATTAACATTACATTTATATATAAATATAATAAATAAGTTTTGGCTTGGTAACCGATTACCGTGGTAGCTCAATTGGGTAGAGCGTCAGTCCTTGAACTGTTCTGGGTTCGATCCTGGTTCGTACCTATAAGTTCCAATTTGTTATTTGGAATTTATGTATGAATGATTAAAATCAATACCGTTGGCTTTTCGGTGAAGGAAAACATCGTGCACCAAACCTGCACACTTCTGAGAAGATATTCAAATCCGCACTGGTCCCGCGTTGTGTACTATGTACCATACACTCTCTGTAGGAGAGTAGGCCTGAGCCCCTGCAGTGGTTCCTGCCAATATAGACTGTTGATGATACCAGATTGCCCCGTCCCACACCTAATCTGTTCTGATCTACCTGGGACACGGAATCTTTCATGCTTTTTTCAAACCGACTGCAGCACCGATAATTCTTTCCTTCTATATTTAACTATCTAATTGATAGTGTTTTATTAGTCATTATATACTCGTGCATAAGTAATAGTAGTATGAACTTCAAGGGTGCCTTTTATAATCCGTATTCCGTTAGTTGACCTAGTTTTTCAACCGACTTATAAAGAGAAGGAGTAGAATTCTCTGTATGTATGTTACGCGATAACTCCGACAGTAATAAATCGATTTTGATGATTCTTTTGTTGTTCGGTAGAACATACTTCAGAGGTGGTCCCATATAAATTTCATCTAAAATGATTTAGCGCTTTTTGATAAAATCAACAAAAAGCAAATCTCTAAGGGTGAACATTTTAAGGGATGAATGCTGTACACTTTTAGGGCAGTTGAAGTCGGTTTCTAGTTCTTTTTGAACGCGTTAATTATTTAAATAGTATTTTTGGTATTATATTATTAGATCTTTACAAAATGCCTTTGGCCTATGTGGATGTTAATGTTGAATTCTGTGATAAATAAAAGTAATATAAATGTAAATAGAAAATGTGTTTCTTCGAGAGTTTGTACCCTGGATTGAATTTCTTCGATTGATAAAACTTCGTAAGATTGTACGTAATTTTCATTTCTCGTGAGATTGCCTTTCAGGGAGGCACGTACCCTTTTAAGTTTTTTAGTTTCATTTGCCATCCTCGTCGCCAATTATTGTATATTTAAAATAGCAATGAAAATACATGCTTTTTACTATAAGGGCATTTATTCCGAATGACCCCTAACAACCCGTTGCATGGCAACCGCGTTTAAATATATGACAACTATATATAACTTATTATAAGTTTAAAGCCATTCATAAGTTAAAATATTTAATTCCATTCTTTAACTGTTCGTATGCCTCAAATTTTTAAAATAAAGTAATAAAAATAAATGTATTTCAAAACGCCGCAGAGTGCCCCAATGCCGCCTCTAATTTCCAAATTGTTTACACAATAATTCATAACTAGTTGTTACCCACACCGAACCACAAATTACTAAACGTCCCAACTCCGCCTCAAGTGGAGTTGAACAGTTTACCGACTCAGGGCGGGCGGCGGCGGCGGAGGGCGGGCGGCGTCGCGTCGCTCATCGTACAATTTTAATTCTACCCACACAACGCTCAACAATCTCAAACTGACAATGTCTTTGTCCTCACGGGGTTAGAGTTTGTGGAAATGCATAACAACGGGTAAGCGTGGTTTGTTCTCAACAACCAGCGCAGTTGATACCATTCGAATTTTAAAAGTTAAATGTAGCCAATTATAAAACAGCGTAGGGCGCTGTCTGTGCGATGCAACATGTTGTCTCGCAGGTTTGCACGGTGCAGTCCGCAGGTGAAGGTGACGCTGTTCAAAGCGTATTGTGAAGCGTTCTACACGTGCAGCCTGTGGGTTAACTATACGCAGCGCTCATACAGCGCCTTACGCGTCCAATATAACAATGCGTTTAGGATGTTGTTTGTGCTCCCGCGATATTGCAGTGCATCGACAATGCTCGCGGAGGCGCAGACGGATGGCTTCCATGCAGTCATCAGGGAACGCTGCGCCTCCCTGCAGCGCCGCTGTCGGGGAGCACCAACATCATCCTGAGCGTACTGGGGGACAGGTGGGACTCCCCGCTGCTGGGACACTGGTCACGTCTGCACACTGCACGTGACTAGCGACCTGGCAGAGCAAATTACAATGCAATTACCTTGCCTATTATTTATGATTTTCAGTTTTCATGTTTGTTATTCACATTCCGTACGATTGACAATGACAAGCAGTCTTCCAGTACTCCAGTACGTCTTAACTTTGTCTCGTGAAGTATTTGCAATGTAAATTAATTAATTAGTTATGCATAGAAAATAACAGGTCCCGCCGACTTACTTTAATGGGCGTGTATGGCCTTTGTCTGCCTTGTAATTTATTTAGAGGCCTCTCTAGTGCTGTCACGCGGTTTGGGATAGTGATGCGATTAACAAGAAGTTTGGTTCACGAACCGGATCTAGTTGAAAACATTAGGAAAGTGCACGGCTCGGATAAAGAAAAGCAGCTTTGTGCTTTACGATTATTTTTGAGTGGATTGCCTCCGGAATTAGATGATATTTTAATAGTCTATGTTTTGATACACACATAACGATTATCTGCAAAACTTTTAATCTAAAAATTATTTGAAAATGCAACGAAAATTGATAGAAACAAGTAAATGCGTGCAAAAAGAACTGGAAACCGACTTCAATTGCCGTAACAGTCTACTTTTATTAAGTCAAATTTAAGAGGATAAGAGGAGGTTCTCAATTCGACTGTATGTAATTTTTTGTATGTGTGTTACGCGATAACTCCACCGATTGAATCGATTTTGATGATTCTTTCCTTGTTTGGTAGAGCATACATCAGAGATGGTCCCATATAAATGTTATCGAAATTGATTGAGCGCTTTTTAAGAAAATCAATAAGAACCAAATTTTTTTACGCAGGGATTTTTATTTCTTTTTGATCGCGTTATTTATATTTGTAAAATAATGCAACTTGTTGGTGTCTCTAAATAAATAAAACTGATGTATTTAAATCTAGCCAACTGAAGTCCGGTCTGCAAACCAGATTCAAGTCTGCTCGTTACCTCACTACCCCGACCGCCTACCAATTAAATTGGAAGTAGCACCATTACATTGTTGGCCACTTAATGGCTTTCAGGACGTCAAATTGTACAATGCAGGTAGCCACAAAGGACTCGCTGTCGGCTATTTTGACATTCAAATTGAGTCAATTTACGTTAATTTTGAATTTGTCGTCAAGTGATAATTACTGTTATTCGTGTAAATAACTGAAAATTCGCTGTGTGGGGGTCATCACATCACATAGTTCCGAGTAATTGTGTGGTTGAGTTTAAAGCTTAATATAACCGGTCGAAAAGTAATTTAAGTCGCGCGGTGTAAAAGCGCTCCATTATACAAATCGGTCACAAGCTGTGACGTAACGCCGTGAGTTATCTCAAAAAATAATGTTTTGATGTGACGACATGGTTTTAAATAGGGTTATTTAAAATTTACAAAACTTTCAAAATGTAATGAATAAATTAAATAAAATAAGTTCTCTAGCTACCTATTAGATGTTTTTTTAATCTGACCTGTAAATTCCACTAAAATCCTAGTGAAAAATTAGAGTTTTTAAGTATTTTTTGTAAGTTGTATGACCTTTGTGGTATAAAAAACAATTCAGACCCAATCTAATTACATATGTGTTAACTACACAATTATGAAGTCAATGTGTGTGTGTGTGTGTACTTACCATTTCTATCTCCCTCTGCTGCTCGGGGCAACATGAAACAAAAGAAAAATATGAATTAGTATTGTTGACAGATTGAAACGTTATTGCTCTATTATAAATAACTAAAGTTGATATTTGGTTGGTGGTAGGTCATTTTCTATGTCCGCCTGGCTTGCTACCACCATGTTACCTAAGTCTGCCGCCAAACAGCAGTGTTAACGGGATGCCGCTCCATCAAAGTTTGATACAAAATTTCTGTTGCCATCATCTTTAAAAATAGAATAGCTAGCATCATCATCATCAGCCGGGAAACGTCCACTGCTGGACATAGGCCTCCTTCATGCTACGCCACATTGATATTTTGTGCAAAAATTATCCAAAAAATAGTACATCGGCTTGTGATGTCGTGAAATGAGTACGTACATACAACTTCACAGTGAATCACAATTTTTATTTTTGCACACTTTTTACTATTATTGTTCAAAGCGCCATCTATGAACCATTAGCTGCGTAACTGCTATTGTAACTAACAATAAAGCTGTAAACTAATGATATTCATTTCGCGACACTATAATTTCATCTCCTATTTTAAAGTAATTCAGTATCAAAGCCAGCTATTCTATTTTAAAAGATTATGGCAACAGAAATTATGTGTGTATGAAAGGAAGCAGAGCCAGCACTTTATTAGCTTAAGGCTTCTGCCATCCAGTGGCCTTATGTCACTTACCATCAGGCGAGAAGAGCGCTGTGGCGTAATTTAATTTAAAAAAAACATCTTACAAAGTTCTGGCAAAGCGCAATGCCCGGGAAGCGTCGCAGTGAAAGAAAGAGAAAGTAACAATACCTTCGAAATTCAAATCGAAATTACCAGGTCTTACGTCACCCCTATCTAGAGAATACGTAAAAAGGGAGTGAAACGTAAAATGGCGGCACAAAGCGGGGTCCTAACTCACTCCTAACTACGAGTCCATGCATTTAGATATAGATTTGGAACGTTTCGGAATCCGCTGGTATCGGTGGACAAGTTGGAGGGTGCTAACGACGCTTTGACTGGGACATTTGTGGAATTTAGTTTTTAATAATAATATGTAGACTTTGCTCTAAAAGGAATAATTAATGTTTAACAACTAACGCCATCTGTTATGTTCATCAGAAGATAACTCTGACTCTTTATCGCCTTTCCTGTCGTAATTAGTGAACTTTTTAACAGACTTCAAAAAAGGAGATTATCAAATCTACGGGTATGTTTTTTTATTTTTATGTTTGTTACAACAGAACTTTTGACTGGGTGAACCGATTTGGATGATTCTTTTTTTATTTGAAAGGTGGTGCTTCCCGTGTGGTCCTATTTCAATTTGGTCCAGTTCTAACAACGGCATCCATGAGAAAACGATATAAATCCTAAATTTGCCTTAGTAAAAGTAGACTTTAAAGACAATTGCAGTCGGTTTCCAGTTCTTTTTGAACGCATTTACTTGTTACCATGTCAATTCGCAAAGTCACTTTGATGCGAATTTGCTGTTTTAGGACCAATAGATTGGTGTTACGGAATTCCCGTATAATGTCTAAAGTCGCTGGCTAAAGCTAGTATGTATGTGCTTAGAAAATTTTATCAGATATATTTTTCAGGTAAATATTTTGCAACAAAAAAAAAAACAAAAAACAAGAGTAATGGAGCATGCCTAATAAAGTTTATGTGGCTTTTTCAAATATTTAACCGTCTCCGTGCCCCAATGGCTCAATGTTGGATTCGTAATCCGGAGGTCCCGGGTTCGATTCCCAGTGGGGGTACCTATCGGTACTCGGTTGGTGGTAGGGGATTTTATATGACCGCCTGGCTAGCTACCACCATGTTACGGAAGTCTGCCGCCAAACAGCAATGTTAATAGCACTGTTGTGTTCCAGTATGAAAGGTAACAGAGCCAGCGCCTCATTAGCTTGAGACTACCCACCACCGTCAGATGAAGGCCAAGCGCAAAACCCATCATACATTAAAAAAATAGTATCTTTGTATCGTCTGGCAGTCGATTGCATAATAGAAGGCACATCATAGTACTCCTTTTGGCTTCGACGTAGTCGGGCAAAAAATATCAGTTAAATGAAGCTCTCATAGCAGTTAATTTAAAGTTACAAAATGTTTCAGCTTTGCATATTCATTCTGCTTTGAATACCACTTTAGAAACTATTATATTTGCTACCAGCGTTTTATCGATTTCGTCCGCTTGAACTACTTGACCGATTGTGATGAAAATTAGCCTACATGCTCATTAGGCAATTCAACTGTCCCAATACAAAATATCACGTCATTCTGACGCTCCGTTGGGGCGTAAAGGAAGTACAAACAGATCACAAATCAACAAAATACTTTCGCATTTATAATACCTCTATTAATAAAGTTCCATACAGCAATGCTACGATGATATAATGACTTATGTTATGACACTTCTATTATATACTGTTAAGATACCAGTGGCCAGGTCGAACGAGAACAAATCCATAAACTCACAATTCAAACATATTTAGCAGTAAAGACTTCAAATTAAATACGTGTTAGCGACATAAAAAGCTATTCACACAAAAACCTTTTAAAAATTAAAATTCAAGTCGAAAGAACATGTCAACATTTATATATTCCAATTTCTCTGGTAATAAATAACGAGGCCTCTAAAGATCTATTTAAAAATTTAAGAAACATTTTGAGAGCAAAATTTAATGATGAATGCCTCCACCATTAGTGTAGGCCCCTAATTAATACCTCCCCCCTCTCCCGTTCCCCCCGTCCCATTTAGAGATCATCAAACGAAATGGAGACATCAAAAAATTTGTTTTCTAACTCAATAGATGTCAATTAGCTGAATGAGATAAAATGGCCGCCAACGCGCTTCTCTTTGCAGTGAAAAGCAAATGGAAAGAAAGAAAGACAAAAGTTTGTTTGGCACAGAAATTACTAAATAAAAATATCGTAAATACATATTTCTAAACTATGAATAAATAAATAAACATTAACAGGTAAGTATGTACATATCTATATCAAACAGTCCTCCGACTCAGCATGTTGCTGTCACTACAGAATGCAGCGACAGCGCTGGTTTTCAGCGGAAGAAATGCTTTGAGCATATAAATATTTCCTCATATTTTCATTTAGCATCCCGACCCGGCACCACAAAAATATCATAAACTCTACGTGATGAGGGAATGAGGTAATCCGTAGAGGAACTAAATTTTACTTTGTTACATAGGTTTAGACTCCAAGTAGCTTAATATAATAATATATATATATATAGTAATAATATATATAGCTTAATATATAAATATATAAGTACTTTAACCACAAAGTGACTTTGTGTTTTTGTTATGACCTGCACATTTCACCTATCCTAAGGTATAGAATAGGCTACATTTATCCCAGTACATTTAGATGTGGTTTTTATCCCGAGAGATAAATTCTGAAGATAAAAAATTTACAATTTAATTGTAAAGTTTTAATTCTAGAACTTTTAACTCTGCTAAAGAAAACATAACTCCCTATGTTTAGACTGAAAGAATCCGGCACAATGCGAAAGCAACTCCACATTTTTATGTAGATTAAAAGAAAAGTTTCCTCGCGAAAAATGACTACGAGGAAAAGGCGGGAACGGACGCCATGTTTGATTTTTTCTCAATCTCTCAACAGTACATTATTCCGGATTAAATCGAGCACACTTCCTTTTTTCACGAGCGCCATTTTTTTCACATCGACGTTTTAAGAAATTAATTGGCCCATTTTGTAATATTCCGCGCTAGTGCTGTGACAGTGTCGATAGAAGTTGTCGATAAAATTTGGCACGGGTTCGGTTGAGATAGCGTTTTGGCGGCGCGCCACAATGTCTGTTATCAATCCGAGCTGTTTTGGGCAGTGTTGTTGTATTGTGCTTTACATTTAACGTTTTGACGTTGACGCAGTGGCGATAAACAATGTTTTGGCAGTGTTAAGATACAACTTTAAACGTTTATTGTGGTAAAATATTACAAAACATTTAGTTTATTTGGATTATTCTGTCAAAAGTATTTTTAATAATTAAGAACGGCCTCCGTGGCGCAGTTGTCCGAGCGGTAGACTTAAACACGCAACACACGCGGAAGGTCCTGAGTTCGTGCTACATCAGTTAAAAGATCGATGATCTGTCATGCACATGGTGATTCCCACGTTTAGATGCACTTATCACAAGAATCACACATATTATTATCATTCTTAAAAATTCGATGGTAAGTTTTTGTTGTCTTTTATTCTTAATTTCATTATTAGATCAGCTATCAATTATTACAGTCCACATTAATATTCATAAGACATATTATTCTAATTCAAGTGCATAATCAATTCAAAACTAAAATACTGCCTGCACCAAAAAACCTTTTCACCTCTAAACAACTGAACAGATCATAACGAAATCTGGCACACACGTAGCTCACAGCATGGATACATATCAAGTAAAAGCAAAAGAGGTTGCGGGAAAAAGCTCGTCCGGAGTAAATATGAATATCGATAAATCAATAACGTTGCAGCACTATTTTTAATCCGATTAGTGCAGTAGGCTGCGCATTCGAGACAGTTTGCTTTTTTCACCACATTTTGTTTCCCCTTTTTTAAATTTTTTGCATCGTGCTCCTTTGCGCAGCATTTTTCTTCTACGACAATCGCTTTTCTATCTGATTTTCACGTTTAAATAATGCAAAGTGTTTTCAATTCAATTTCTTAATTTTCAACGTTTTATAAAGAAACATAATGAAGGAAAGAATTTTATAGACACATAGCTTATATTAAGTTGCAGTTTATGCACCTACCCTGCATGCAGGTGCGCTAACATTATATAACAATGTTAGTTTAAATAACATACAGGAAAATTATGTAATGTTTAATGAAAGAAAGAAAGAAAACCAAATTTATTGCTTATCACAAACAGAAAACAGACATTGATAAAGTAAATATTGAAGCAAGAGGCCTACCTCAGCTTACGTACGTAACTATCAGGTTTGCAGATAGGTCTTGAAACTAATCTATATAATTTAATTGAGTTGAATATGCTACAACATGCACAAAACATAAAATATGTATGGCTTAGTTTTATTTTCGTTACTTTTATAAGCAGATTCACTTTCTGGGACGTTATTTTTTAAGAAATGACAGAGCTGAGCGCGATTACGAAAATATGTACATTAATATACATTTTAAAAAATTTAACTCTAAAAAATTAACATCAAGGCTAAAAGTCGTTTACGAAACCTAGCCAGCAGCACATAATTAATATAGGTACGTAGAACGAACGTCCCACCAATCTGCGCTACCTCACCTCCCCCGCAAGAAAGTGACCCACACGCGGCTCGTTACTATGGCGCGTGCGTAATTATTCACACATGCGCGTGATACGTCATCCGATCGATGTGTGTCGATATCACGACGTTTGTTTGAAGTGTACCAACAAGGATTCATATCGAATGACATCAGCAAATACAGTGTTGTAAGAACTGTTGCCCTCAGGCCCCTTGTTTAAAAGAAGAGTCAAATTCTTACTGCACATTATACAGTGTGGGCAACACTAATTAAAAACAGTGATTAATTAGAGAGATAAAAGACAGGGTTCATTACACCTGGAGGCGGGTACGATGGCCGGCAATATAAACATTATGACGGCGTATATAGGAGGAAAAGTTTAAACCTTGCGGGTCGAATAATTATATTTTTAAATACACCATGTGTTTTCATTGGCTATCTCATCAGACGATAAGTGATCACGCCACCAGCATCATCATCATCACTCAGGAAACATCCACTGCTGAACAAAGCCCCCACATATATACGTCCCCACTGCAGGGGCTCAGGCCTACTCTAGGAGAGTGTATGGGACATGTACACCACGCGGGACCAGTGCGGATTGGTAGACTTCACTCACATCTTTGAATTTCTTCTCAGGAGCGTGCAGGTTTCCTTCCCTTGTTTTCCTTCACCGAAAAGCCAATGGTAGATTTTTGTCATTAGTACATAAATTGTAACTAATTGGTAGGAGCCAGGATCGAACCCAGACCTCGATTGTTCAAGGACTGACGCTCGAAGTACCCAACTGAGCTAGTATAGCTTGGTGTCAAAGGTATATACTAGCTGTATATACAAAAAGGATGCGTCTGGAGCCGCGTGCTAGTAATAAACAGAATGCTACTTAATAATAAATTAATCTAAACATTATCCCCGCTATAAAGCGGCGGAGGCTTCGCGTTTCGGGTGACAGAATGAAAGATTGCAGGCGCCCAATTCCCGCGGCCATTAGCGTACACGGATATAGGGCAGATGTTTATATAAGCTGCTTTCATAAGGCACAAGAGAAGATTCTGAACAAACACCCAAAAGGGTTATAGTTACTATTAATTAATGCGTCAAATAGTACTAAAAACCGACTTCAACTGCTTTAAAAATGTTCACCCGTAGAGGTAGAAATATCTTGGTACATGTTGGCAACCCAATGAATATTTAGTGTGTAATTTTAACTGTGGCAATGTTCACTCTCTTCCTTTCTCGTCCGCTGAAGCAACACGTACTTTTGTGAATACTCGTATTATACAAATTAAACAGCATTATCAACAAAAGTTGTGGAGTTTCTGGGCCCTGACCTTCACAGAACAAATTTTGTTTTTGTAGATTTTCTCAAAAAACGCTCAATCAATATATCAAATCGATAAAACTTATATGGGACTACCTCTAAAATATGCTCTACCAAACAAAAAAAGAATCATCAAAATCGGTTCACAATTGACGGAGTTATCGCGTAACATACATACAAAAAGAACATACAGCCGAATCGAGAGCCTCCTTATTTTTGAAGTCGGTTGAAAAGAAACCGACTAATATAAACTTAACAAAAGACCAAATTTAAACTGCCTCTGTGGTCTAATGGTAATATTGAACTAATTATTTCGGAGGTCCCGGGTTCGATTCCCAACGGAGTACTGACCCCTAACGGCACTCTGTGTTACCTAAGTCTGCCGCCAAACAGTGAAAGGCACAGACAGCGTTTCACTCGGTTGAGCCACTTAGCACCGTAAAAAAGCAACCCCCCAAAACGAATTTCTTAAATATATTTTATCTGTTCCTATGGTAGCCATGGTATAATGAACCACCAAGTGTCTACCTCTGTTTAAAGAGAGCCGTGTCACAGACGGGTGGACAGCGAAGGCCTACTAAAGGCCCTTTGTGTACCTTTAGAAACCTAAAACGAACACTTTTAATGTACGGAAGTAAATTTTAAAATACCCGACTGAATAAATTACATATACATAAGTTGTATATATTTTGTAAGCCCTTTATTTTGATACCCCACTCGATAGGTTTTGAAAAGAAAAGATTTCTCATGCCACGGAATTTGGGGCACAAAATCCGCCATTTTTATTTCCACTAATTTTAACAAAGCCTATGACACTTTAGTGGTTAAGTCGAATCTAGCCATGTATAATTTATTTATATTTAATTTAGAAGAATATAGAGTCGGACATAAAAGGTCAAATACATTAACCTTTTTTTGGGCTTTGCCGCAGTCGGGTAAAAATAATACAACCTACGAGTAAATCGCATCCAGTTTCACACAGGTACATCTTGGAAGACAGTTTTCTCGTGTGAAAATTGAATTTTCCCCTCGGAGGGCAGCGGAGGGGGGCAGGGGGAGTTTAATTAGACAAGGCGCGATGTATGACCCCCGATTGATGCCAACAGATAAAGCACCTCTTTATTGCCTACCCACGCACACGCATTTAAATCTACCGGCGCCGGGAGAGGGCAACACTCAAATTAAGTGTCTACTTAAAAGAGTTTTAAATGACAGGTTCCGCAAATGTATGGCGACAAGGCCTGGTCTTGTACACTTAGAATTTTAGAAGGTCAATATCAAATAAAAATGATTTACTTAACATTTTTGTACACTTTGGTTTAGTTTATTTGTACAAAAACATTTATAACGCACGAAACAGGTAACTTCAACTTAACGTTGAAAACAAAGATGGCGTCAATAAATGACATTTGACACTGTCACTTAGTACAACAAGAATGACTTTGTACAATTAAATTATATGCAAAAATGTAATTCTAGTATATTTCTATACATATTTAGATTATTACATGATTTTTTAAATAGTGTACAAGTGCAGGCCGAATTTGAAACAACACTTTTATGTTGTTAGGGTCATGTTTATCCACTGATATCATTTTATCACACACGCTGTGTGGTCTGGGTTTAGAATGGGATCACCCCTCACTATCCCAATTGTCGTAAAAGGCGACTAAAGAAAAATAAAGGAGATGAGTAGCGTATTATGCTCATCTGCTATCAACATTTTACAAATCCACCTGCCAAGCGCAGCGATTATGGCAAATTTCCACGTGGAAATTCTAACGTGGCGATATTTGAAAGAGGCTAACAATTAATTGTCAGTGGACTTCTGTTTGACCACAATCTCATCCGATAGAGAGGATGGTTCATGAATGCCTAGAAGTACTCTCCATGAAGATATCCAGATTGTGTGGCGAAGGAAACACGGAAGTCGGTAGGGAAGAAGCAGAGTAAGTAAGTAGAGATGGACCCCAGGCGTTCTTGCAGTTGACCGATTGTAAAAAGGGTGATTGGGGTTAGAATGAGGTCGTATAGAAGACACGCGCAGTTCACAATCTGAAGGCCTTATCGTCACTTAACAGGTGAGATGAAGGCCAAGTGCAAACCTATACATATAAAAATAAAATAAAACCTTTATACCTCCTAACCTCGGAGCGAGGTATTCTGTTTATGTGAACCCAGTAAACAAAGCCTCATAAAGTAAAACATTCGTTGTGTTGTTCCCATTACGATTGTATTTATGTGCTAGGGGTGTTTATAACAGGAATATATATATAACTATATATATATATATATCACAGAGATACATATTAGCTTGAAATTTGGAAGAAAGATCAGTAATGATGTCGAGTAGATCTAAGAATTATTTGAAATTTTTGATGAGAAAATGTGAAAATTCTTTTACTGGTAAGGGGTTGTTCAAATATTACGAAAGCACTGATTAGGGGGGGGGGGGGGGGGGGGGGGGGGGGTGACTACGTCAGCAATATTTATTTATTAAATTTTTGGGATTGTCTGTTAAAGTGTGGTCAGCTACCAGGGTATTCAAATGTCATGTGAATCGACACACAATAGAACCGAAAAAATTCAAACATAACTTTTTGCCATCACGATTCTAAATCAATGGGAAGTATCCCACAGGCATTGAAGCGCTTTCAAAATGAGCGTCATAAACGGTTGTACCTTTTTATTACGCGTTGGTTAAAAGGATTACAGACTTGAGTATTTAGTACTAATTCCAACTTGATACCTCCACAAGTTTTTGAGAAAAAGCGTCTTGGCAGGCAGGCATAAAGTTCCTTTTGAGATGTGGAACCCTGACTATACAAAACTATTATAAAAACATTTTATATGTATGTCCACTCCTTAGACTGATGCAAATAAATATTATAGTCCATTTCATCTTCGTTAAAAAGAAAGAACAAAATTAAAAGGGTTATTTATTAGGCTACGTTCACTTATCTGCCACAATAACTCCACTCGATTAGTTCGTTTATTCGTTTGACATTAAAATTGTGTTTCAATTTATATTTATTACAATAATTAATAACTTAAAATTATCCAAGAATTCCCAGTGTCAACATGTATAAATAACATATATAATATTCACATAAAATAACATGTATTATTGCCGTCTAAAAATTCACTTAAAATATTTTGAGTTCTCTCTTAAATATATACAATCTGTTGTTGTGTGTTTAACTACATTCAGTGTTCGTTCGTTGAGATGGGACGTTCATATTCTAAAACCGAGACCACACAGGTCACTGTAAGATTTTCTACGAATTTCCCTACCACCAATCAAATCGATAGGTACCTCACTGGGAATCGAACCCAGGAGTTCCGGATTGTAACTCCAATCCATAAGGATTTTGACCAGCAGCTTTTAATTGTTTGTTAACGTATAAGAAACAAAAGCTGCTGGTCAAATTCTTGAAATTAAATTATAAAGACAAACATCATTTTCATTATTCCGAATTAAAACTTTTTACAACAAGCTCGGAGAGAATGCACTAAGGGATAAAAGTCCATTGTTCCGCGCCATGAATTTTAAAAAAGATAACGTCCTCACTGCAGGTTCGTTACTTGGCCTCTGGTAATAAGAAGCTCAGGTCGTCTATTAAAATAATTGTTTTCAAGTTGTATACTCTGTAAACTATGGGAAAATGTCTCTTGTTTAGTGATGTGACATTAGTTATCGATAAAATGTTATTTTTTCTAGGAATAGTGATCAGAAATGGAAATCTGCGCTCTTCTCTTCGCCATTATGCGTTATTTATATATATTTTTGACCCCCGACACAAAAAGAGGGATGCTAAAAGTTTGACGTCAATATTTGCCTGTCTGTGGTATCGTAGCTATCGAACGGATGGACAGATTTTTATGAGTTTTTATTTACGTAAAAGCAATTTTCCTTGTCGTGGTTCTTAGCTATATTTAGTAAAACCAGACTCGGTAGTTTGTTGCGTAGGTTCTCTTGTTTCTAAATCATTTATTTATAATAATCTAATTGACATTAGTAACTTAAAAGTAGGTAAACATCGGGAACATCCAACTCCTCAGCAATACGGACACAGTGAGGAAACTCAAATGGACAAAGCCCTTTGAGCTAGTGTAGTTAGTGAATTAAAAATAGAGTTATAGTGATTAGACTTAAGTGAAAGAACATATGAACAAAGTCAATGGAAAAAGCCTTAGAAATAATTTATCTTTAGAACTAGCTAAAAATAGATTTTGAATTGTTTCTGGTGAAAACTAAATTATAAAATTGATGAAAAAAAATCCGTATCCGTTGCCTAATGGCTGAATGTTGGACTCACCATACAGAGGGCCCAGGTTCGATTCCCAATGGCGGTACGAGTACGATACGGGGATTCGATACCCAGAAGGCACACGCTAATTAGGCGCTGACTCTGCTACCTTTCATACCTGAACACAACAGGGCTTTTAACAGTGTTGCTTAGCGGCAGACTTAGGTAGAATGGTGGTAGCTAGCCTGGCGGACATAGAAAATTCCTTACCACCAATCAAACCGATAGGTACCTCACTGAGAATCGAACCTGGGAGTTCCGGATTGTAACTCCAAGCGTGTAACCATAAGGAATTTGATTAAATTTTACACACAGATACAATGAATACTGAATTAAAACTAAGGTGCTGAAATCCAGGCAAGTGATCAGGCAAGCGAAGTTGGTGGCAAATGCTAGTATTCAATATTCCACAGAAATATCAATGTGCTGTCGATATTTGTAATTAATTCCACCGCGTAAATAGTGGAACATGACCCATATCGAGTGTGCAGTTAATTGTAAATTAATTAGAGACCTTTGCTGTGCTGTTTGCAATTATATTAATTACATTGGATTTAATAATAACTCATCATTGATGATGATGCTTAAATTTCAATGCAAGAAAGCTAGAGTGTCGATATCACCCAATCAAGAATAATCATTACTCAAAAAAGCAGCTGCGTGTTGAACTAATACAAAATACAAAAATATTTATTGGCTAAAACAATTGGATTAATATTTTGTAGGCATGCAGTCTGTGTACGCGAAAAAAAATTATTTCAACCGCAAGTTACGTGTATGTTTTTAGTAGTAAGAGTCGCTGAACTAAGCCGCGGACGGACAGACGCACAGAGCGAAACTATAAGGGTTCCTTGTTTGACTACGGGACCCTAAAACAATGTGCACCGTCTGAGGCGCTGACAGCGCTTTGATTATGCGATCCATCATGGCGGTGGCGGTAAACAATTATAGTTAAATTACTGTAAAATGATCGGTCACTTCATGGTGTGGGCAATTATATTCTATCGATCCAGGATAGTACCATCGCGACAGGTGAGCTGAAGGCCAAGTGCCCCCTTGTCCATAGCCATATACGTTTCATTGCTATGAAGAATTCCCGTGACATAATTTCATCACAGACGAGGGCCCGGGCAAACGGTACGAATAAAGAACATCAAGACGGTTAAAAACTAAAATCCGGCTGCTACAAGAAACTTATCATTCGTAGCTGTATACATATTAATTTTTTTAAATGTTCGGGATATACTCATCAAGATCTTTAATTTGATACCAAACACGATATTTTGGGTACCACTTTATGGACCCTAGAAGCCGCCATTTTGAATTTCATGTGTCGTCATGTAGCCTTTAACCCGTGGACAAGCAAGACGCTTCCAATGACACCTCATTTTTCAAAATACGATGAGTCGTTTAAAATGATAATTTGAGATTCGCAAACTTGAATTATCGACACATAAATTACATTAAAAACACAACACTAATGTTAATTTAATCAAACAGCACAGGAAACAAGAAAAGCAAATGTTTTCATTCAACCTAAAGCGCTTATTTGACTGAGCCCCTCAATCCTACTTGCTTTCTATTTTCTTTTCTTTGTAAAAGTTTCTGTTTTCTTCCCTTTGCAGTTTCTTTGTTAGTTTGAACCGGAGTCGTGGGAGCGTTTAAGAATTTTAAATGGAAACAAGACTCTTTTATATTAAAATAGTGTTCGGAGTCCGGGAAGTAATTGCTCGCTAAATTGTTCTCGATTAGAAAATATTAACTTTTATCTTCAAACTTGTCGTAGAAATCTTTCTATTATAATACTCGGACTATATAGGACCGAAGCATCCCCAAACTAGATGTACCGACGACCTAGTGAAGGTTGCGGGTAGTCCCTGGATGCAGGTGGCTCACGGTCCACAAGGCATAGAGGACTATGTCCAGCAGTGGACGTTTCCCGGCTGATGATGAAGTGATTTGTCACCACTTTCCGACTCAACAAATAGTTTATTTCGTATGCAAATCTATGAATCTGTCAAACATTTTAATACTACAATTGAACTGAAAATTATTATTTACGAAACTATACAAACAAACAAGAAACATGATAATAAAATATCAACAGTAACATTTAATCTATTAATAAATTAATGATATTATACACGGAAAGAATGTTTGTTTCTCCTCACTTCCAGTTGAAGCAACGGAGAGACAGAATGACAGGATTCTTTCGTTTAGGGAAAAGTCGGATAACGATATAGGTTTTATTCCAATCGTAACAAGTCGTTCCGATGGGATTAATCCTGAAGTCGTAGCAGGCAAAGTTGCGGGAAAAAGCTGTTATCAATCAATCTAAAAATTCATGCCAGACTGTGCGGAAATAGTCTACTTTCGTCCCGATGGAAAGTATTGCTTCTCGGCTCGATAAAACTACCGCACAAAGCCACGCTAGCTAGTCAAGTTAAAAATAATAAAAACAAGTTTATCAATACCACCACCCTCCGCCTATTACGTCAAATCTACCGCCACTTCGACGAACAAAAGATCCCGCGCGACTAAACATCGCTCGCTTTTCACGATCAAAGACAATTGAAGCTCATTAACTCGAAAAATGAGAACTGGAACCGCCCGTTTAACAATAAAAAGAGGAATATAAAAATGGAGAAATAAAAAAAGGAATTAATCCGCCTATTCTTCACTGTCAAGTTGCTTTAAGTTGAAGCGAGTCGACTTGACAACGCGGGTATTATAATGTCGTCAATCTAAACGGGGCACCGATCAAGGGATTTTTGTTTCGGGCCTTTGACAGTGATTTTAACGAGGATCAATTTTAAGAAATTAAAGCTTATCAGGTAAGGTTTAAAACTTAATTCGTCTCGAATGCTTTGAAAGCTGTACCACTGGAACTCGAAGATTCAGCATGCTCAAGTGGAAAAGTCCACACTCAAAACAGTGCCTCTGTACCTTAGTGGGTTCCTTCCAGGTTCGAACTCCACATATCAACACTCAGTTTAGGCGGTGGTAAGCCACTCTTATCTACCTTACCTAGCTATCTACCACCATGTTATCTAAGTCTGCCACCAAACAGTTCATAACTGCTTTGTTGTGTTACGTTAATTACAGATAACAAGCTCAGCGCCATGATTTGAGGCTTCGGGATGAGCACGCTTTGCATCCAAGGGCATTATCTTCATTTAACAATTCAACAAGCAAAGCTATCGTACCAGTACGGAGTAGCTCTCGAGTGGCTACCACGTACCCAAAACCGTGTACCGGGTCGACCCTCCACTAGATGGACTGACGACCTGGTAAAGGTCGCGGGGTGCTGGATGCAAGTGTCTCGGAACCGGTCATTGTGGCATACTATGGGGGAGGACTTTGTCCAGCAGTTTTCCGGCTCAGGTCTACTCTCCTACAGAGAGTGTATGGGCCGTAGTCCACCACGCGGGACCAGTGCGGATTGGTAGACTTCACATGCCTGTTCAAGACATGCAGATTTCCTCACGATGTTTTCCTTCACCGTTAAGCAATCGGATAATGTACTTGAATTGGAAAACAACTCATAGGTACACGGCTGGATGCGAACCCGGAACCCTCAGATTGAGAGTTCGCGCCTTATCGACTACGCCACCGACGCTTTTCCGTTTCCGAGAGAAGTTTCCCGGATGATGATGAGGAAATATTCCTGAAGGATTTTATATAATTTAGATCTCGGAATCCGTGGGGAAAATGATTCCTTTACTTGACATTACCCTGATAATACGTAAGAAGATATATGTTTAGTCACTATCAAAATGTAAGCGAAGGCATCGGTTATGTAGAAATTTGTCTGAATCGGTCTTCAAGCCGTCTATACTTCGGCTAGCGACTTGTTTCTGCCCCAACCGAACAAGAACAACTAATGTGTTCATTTAGAGTGACAAGGTTGTTTGATCAGTTCGTGGAAGTGGGTCAGGAGAAGATCCCCTCAGCGCGAATGTTCAGTTGAGGTTCTTTTTTCAAAAATCCCCATTCACGTCGACGGTGGAATATTTTAAAGATTCACGAAAACGAATTCGCATTAACGAAGCCGGAGTTCCACTTTCTGGAGCAGATTCATCCGTCCGTATAAATATTCGATTGTGCCCCAAAAACTTTAAAATCGATTTCACACCGAGCGGGAAATAGAATTGGGAACTTTTAAAAACCTCCCCCTTTTTGCTGGAAAATTTTCACTTCGAAAGAAACAATATAAGAGAGAAGTTTTATGTTGGAAGGCAAGGGAGGTACTCAGGTTTAATATGGACCCTCTATGACTCTTGTTTATCAAGGAATATACGCATTGCGAAGTAGAAAAACCCTTTTGCTATGATTTGAATTATATTACGAGATATATTTAAGTTAATTTCGAATATTCTTTCAAGTCTTCATAAAATTAATGTTTCTTAAGTCCCGGATATTAGAGTCAACTTTCATCCCTGTGTTAGTCCAATTATTGCGTTCGTTTAGAGATTGTTTTCTTATTAAATTACATAATTAAAGTGTTGGATTTTGCTTCAGACTTGAGCCTTTTATTTCGCACTTTATACTACTGTAGTTTTTTCGTGTAGTAACCAGGGTGTACAATATTACTTTTGATTAAACAGCAAACAGAAAATTGATTAGAAATTCGACGAAAACGAAAAGATCGATGTACTCTAACAATTGTCATATACGTTTGTGTATTTTTAATTTGATAGGATTATACCTCTAGTATATGTTATGATTTGATCTGGGATCTGGATAATAGGTGGCATCTGGGTGGTCCCTGTGTCGGGTGCTCAGTGATTATATATATTTTATAATCAATAAAGACTGACTGATAAAAATCAATCAATAGGTGGCATCTGTAATTTATTTTATTTGGTGTAGCTAAAGACCATCTTACCTATTCCAGTATATACATTTAGGGTACCTACATGTTACTGTTTTTGAGCGTAACATTATTATAAAAATCATCAACAACTGCAAAAATGTATTTTTATCTTAGAACACTAGATGGCGCTAAAATACCCGTTTCCTTGTACAGCAGTAATCAATTAATCAATCAAATTTTAATTTGGAATAAATAGGGTAAAAAAGGTACTAAAGATGTCTCTATTTCCATTAGTTTCGCTATGGCAATAAGCAGACCGCAACAGAGGGTCCCAGGAATATAGTTATTTTAAAATGAAAATTTTTATTGGAACGAAGTTCCTTATCGCGCGTTGTGAAAGGGGGCTAGAGGGAAAAAATTCTTACGAAAAGTTGTCACCGACACTTTTTGCTATAGTAAGTTAGCGTCATCTGTTAGTACGACGTACGTAGTAGTAAGACGATACCAACAGTACAGCTATGTGACGACAGATGGCTCTGATTAGTTGCCGCTACTCAATGACAGATGTCGCTAAAAACAAAACGTATCACGTACATAAAAAATCTAATGAAATAACCTACAAAACCATATTTAAAATATGTTAAAAATCCGTTCAAACCTTATTGAAAATTTGTAAAATTTTATTACAATTCCTTCACTAATTGATCGAAAGGAACTTCGTTCCATCCGGGTGTCCCTTGACACCTCTCAAGTTTTTTTGATGTTGTGACTTTTTGTGCCGTGAGGTGATCAGAGAAACCTCATAAGTGGGGGTCAGATTTGATGGCCATCCCTGAATCCGGCCAGGGACCCGGCAAAAGCAAGCATCGGATAAAAATATAAAATTCAGTGAGAGAGCGCAGGCGGGCGGCGTGACGTTTCATTTGTAGACATTATTGAATTTGACTTATTGGCGAACGGACCGGCCACCTCGGCTGGCCTGTGAACAGAGACATCTGTGGAGAGACTCTTAGTCCTTATTTACAAGTCAAGTCCACTATACGTGTCTTTCATAAATCGCCTCGAAGTGCGAGCTTTCAACGACGGAATTACACTATATAAATGTAAAAAATCCAAGAGTGAGTGTGTTACCACTGAGCACCTCAACAGAATAACGAATCGTGATGAAATTTGGCATTCAAATAGCCTATGGCATGTAAAAGAACGAATTCTACATTTGATCCCGGTCCATTACGTGATTTATCCGATAAAAATTTCATAGTAAATTCATTTTACCATCATCTTTTAGCATAGTATGTCTGGCTTTGAGCAGTAATTATCTAAAAATATGTCATCGGACAAGAAGCGTCGGTGGCGCAGTGGATAAGGCGCGGACTCTCAATCTGAGGGTACCGGGTTCGAATCCAGCCGTGTACCTATGAGTTGTTTTTCAACTCAAGTACATTATCCGATTGCTTAACGGTGAAGGAAAACATCGTGAGGAAACCTGCATGTCTTGAACTAGGCATGTGAAGTCCGCCGATCCGCACTGGGCTCGCGTGGTGGACTATGTCCCATACACTCTCTGTAGGAGAGTAGGCCCTGAGCCCCTCCAGTGGGGACATATATAGGCTGTTGATGATGTCATCGGACTGTGATGTCGCGAAATGAGTATTATCAACATACAACTTCACAGTGAATATGTTGTTCATAGCGCTACTATTTTTGTCATGATTTGTTTAAATTTATAAAGCCAAGCTTAAGTTTAATCAAGTTTACAGAAAAGGTAACAAGTCATGTTATTGATCTTGAATTCCGCACTACGCAGCGTCTGTATCGCGGCTATCCACACTTACTAAAACTAAGCAATAAATTTTTCTGACAGTTTTTTGTTGTGCAATTTAGATGCGATACACCTTTTTGTCATGACTGTAATAATAAAAAATTAATATCATTACCGATCTGCTGTGCGTCTGTTCAATCAGCTCTCCGCAGATATGAAAAGTATAGAGAGTGACACGCTCTTCAAATCGGGACTCCGGCGTCTGTTGTTGGAGAAGTGTTACTACAGTTTACATGATGACTTTTGATGGCTCCAATTGTTTGTTTTTTAAATATGACAATATTTTAATCTTTTTTGTGTATGTTTCGATATATTATTTTGTAAAAAATTGACATTAATAATTAATCTTATCTTATTTTATTTTATGTTAGATATAGGAATGTCACCTACATTTTTTGTTATAGACGAAATAAACTATGAAACTATGATCGTTATCGACTCCACTGCAGCTCTGTTCCTCGCCGTGGCGTCAGGTGGTGTGTACAGACCGCGCGAATTTCTCGCCCCACGGTGCTCCCGCGCCCAATTACTGGCGCTCACCTGCCTCGCCCGAGCTGCAACGTCGCTACTTTATAAGGGTATGCCTGCGGTCGCTCCAGATTAGGTTCGAAGAAATACTCGTATTCAGTAACGGCAATGTCACTTCATCGCTGATCCGCGGTGAGTTTATAATCTCTTATTCTTTAATACGAGTAGTGAAGAATCACAGTCAAGTGAGAGTGAGTTTTAAAATGCTTAATAATAATTTTATTTTTATATATTTGGATGTATATTGCGTGGAAGGCCGTTGGTAGGTAAGCGTGCGTACGCAGAAGCCTCAATCAAATGAGGCACTGGCTGTTACTAACACAACAGTGCTATTAATTCGCTGTTTGGCGGAAGACTTAGATAACAAGGTGCTAGCCAGGTGGACCTCAAGTGGTTCCCAACTGGGACTCGAACCCAGGACCTCCCGATTGTTAGTCCAACATTTAGCTATTAAACCACGGAAGAGATTTTCCATTAAGACATTAGCTTGAAGGGCGGGTTGGTGATCGCAGTATGATGCTGTTAAGTCGATGCTGCCATTCTCCCACTCCAGCTTTTTGTAGTCACCCATGGGATGACATGGTGTGGTCCTATTCACACTACAACACAACCAAATTTTATGTATGTTATATAGCTTCAATTTTTGTTTATCAGTTTTAAGTATTTTTGTTTTTGTTTAATTAGTTTAGTTTTGTTTTTTTGTAGTTTTGTTTTAATAGATTTCTTAATGTGTTTTTTCTATGTGTATTGTGTTGTGTGTGTTATTAAATAAAGTTGTGTCTATGTCTATGTCTATTCCAAGGCCGCGACCACATGGCCCATTCAATCAACATAATAACTTAATATCCAAAAAAATTACAGTCTCCTAAAAATCGTGCTGATTTTACAAAGTAAAAAAAAACCTAATCGATTCTAACGAATTTAATTTGATTACCTGCCTTTTTGCAAACTCAAAATTTGATTATCGCGTACGATTCCCAAATATTTGACCGAGGGAAGGGTTCGAGGCGAAATTAAATTATTTCTCGGATTGTTTTACGAGTACTTGCAGGAAAAAAAAGTTTTATCGGCCGGTTATACAGTTACCGGGCGTTTGGGTTTTAAATTGAACTTTATTGGTTTAACGGGTTAAAAGTCGGATAAGGGCGAATTACATTTGGTAACGGGGACTTTTTGCCGGATATTTTTCGAATACCCGTAAACTTTAGGGATGTTTATTCAGATTAATTCAAATGGAAACACTGTCTTCACATGATTGACTTGTTAATGTAGATAAAACAAGTATATCTGTACGGAAGCTGGTAACTAAATAACAATGTTAATATCACATGTGCATCATCAACTTGATCCTGAACACGCTTCCAACGTCATCGTTATTTACCATCAGGGGAAATTCTTCTCATCGTGCTGGTTGTAAGGTATATGCCCGACCTCACACACCCTAGTGTCAGAGTTGCACCGCCACAGTCCTCTGCCACGTCTCATGCAGCTACTGCCTGTCGTAGATAGTGACCGGTGACGACGGATTAACGTGACTAACGAAGCACGGAATCATATTACTGATTACTGTTCAGACAATCACGTGATGCAGACTGCAATGTGCTAAACAAACTGGGGAAGGTCTCACAAAGTGAGCGCTGTGCGTGTCTAACGCTCAGACAACGCCGATCATCATCATAAATCAAGGGATATGCAGGCCAAATGCAATCCCGTGATAAACTAGTGAGGAACAGGAAACCTAGCCCCGCACTGTCGGCACTGTTCACCTTTTATACTATTTACAAAATGTTATTGAAATGTACTTACGTGTATATTTTGCTCCTGCGGCAATAGTTTGGTGGTACCGTTGTACCACTCCACCAGGGCAGCGGGCCGCGCTCCGGACACCACGCACATGAGGGTGAGCAAGGTTCCCTGCGTGGCGTGCTCGCCCAGGCCCGTGATGGAGATCTTAGACGGAGGTACTGAAACCACGAGACAATGCAGAGGTTAGGTTCTGAGTATATGAGGGAGACATTTGTTCAGCAGTGGGACAGTATAGTTTTCATGGTTCCGTACCTCAAAAAGAAAAAATGAACCCTTATAGGATCACTTTGTTGTCCGTCTGTCTGTCTGTCAAGACCCTTTTTCTCAGGAACGCGTGGATGTATCAAGCTGGAATTAATATCGAATACTCAAGTCTGCCGTCCCTTGGGTATGCCAAAAATCTAACTTATAGGTCAAGGCAATAACAATATATAGCTGTATTTTAGACTATTTCCATACAAAATACAAGGGAACCAATACCTATAGGGTACTTCCCGTTGACCTAGAATCCTGAAATTTGACAAGAAACAAGATCTTACAGCAAAGTCATAAGAGGAATTCTGAAAACTAGGCTTTTTTATTAACACAGTAAAAATTGCTTTTTTATGTTTACAAATTTAGCTTTGCAGTCGAAAAACATACATCGGGTATGTATAGCTACAAAGATAAGTTGGTTTTTCAATCAGAATTACATTTTCGATTGAGCATTGTTGGGTGCATATTACCGTACCTATTATTTATGATTTTCAGTATGTTGATTAATCATATTCTGTGTGGAACCCTCGGTGCGCGAGTCCGACTCACACTTGACGTTTCTTTAATATATTTTAGGAGCCATAGAGACAAATGGGTGAACACGCTTCCATCCCACGCAACCATCGTCAATTTACGGTCAGGTGGGAAGAGGTTCGACGAGGAATATTTGCACATTGCAAATTTGTCTGTACAATATATTATAAAACCTGTTGAAAACCTATTAATGTGCTTGAAATAAATACATAAAAAAAATTGGTTTAAGTGGGTAAAGATAGCTAGCTATCAGTACTTTAGCAGCAGAGAGATTTAAATATAGTAATAGGTTATAGATCGGTCATTGGGAAACGTTTCATATTAACATTTTGAACTCAAAAGTCAACGGTATGTCAAATGTCTTGTACGGCCGCGTGACGTGATGTGACACTAGATTGAGTAACTTATTACCAATTGGTAATAAATTTAGGATCAAAAAGTTTGTTTGCTTTGTCCGGTCTATTAATATTAAATGCCTCTGTTTAGCAGCAACCTTTCGTTGCCAAAAAGTCGCTTGCGGTCCACAACGATTTATTTAATGAAAGGCAAATACTATGTGTTTCTTTTCTGTGGAACGCTAAAATCCGGCTAAAATATATGCTATAACCGAAAACTAATCCCACTTAGCAGAAAGAGCTGACTTCATCGCACTTAAACAACCATCACAAGCTCATAAAAGGAGTAAAGTTGTCCACAAGCGATCGTGCGTGAGATACTATCTAATAACATATAGGGGCAAGTTTGTCCTTCTGTGTCGACCCTTCCCTCAGGGACGGTTCCAACTTGTCTCAAACTTGCCGCTCTCATAATACACCCTTGGTGTATGCCTAGTGAAGGGAATGTGACGCGGTTCTAAATATCGATAAGCTGTTGCCGTAAAAAATATATTAAATAATCTTTTATACATACAACTATAATACATAGCATAATAGCCGTTGTAGCCCAGCTGGGTATAAGTCAGTCCTTAAACAATCGAGGTCTGGGTTCGATATATATATACCATTAATTGATGTTTTGAATTTGCCTTTGCTCCGAATAACAGGATAGAAATTAAAACATAAAATCGAAGTTCCGAAAAAATCTACTCTTATCCCGATCGAATACTCAGTTCCCATGGAATAAATCGTGAATTCCACTCGAACAAAGTCGCAGGCTTTGAAAATCACAAATCCTGAGCTGAATACGTATTTAATACATGGACATTCATTTTGGAAAAAGTTCAATGGAATTGTGAAAAAAAAATCTATCAACAGAATAAATGAGTGTTTTTTGTTCGCCCGTCTTATTTATTATAAATTTATTCAACATTTATGACATTTGCCAACTCAAATGAAAACTGTTCGGTTTTGTTAGGTTGCTCAGACTGGCAACCCCGCACTCTGACAGCAGCTGTCACTTGACACTTGAGTTCGAGGTTGACGGGAACGCGACTTCTCTGATTTTATTTGGATTTCGACTATTTTTAGGGTGCTATCGTCGCGTGCACATGATTTTTAGTTGCAAGTTGTTTTTGTGGATCCCTTGGTGGCTTCGGGGAGTTTTGCCTACCTACCATTTTGTTTTGTGAATCATGTCGATATTGTGTGCGCTGCCGGACAAGGCACTACTAAGTACGAGCTGCGTGAACTATCTGAATGTATCGATTTTGTCAAACGTCGACAGTGTGACATCACTAGCTACAGTTCATCTCTATATCGTAGGGCGAGGGCCATAAAACAGTTACTGATCACGCGTTTTTTTACGCGTCAGGGAATTCTGAAGATTGGATGCCACAGTTTTTCATGAACCAAGTAGTTGAAACTCTGAAAAAAGGCTTAGCCCTCTTATTGTACTAGAGTCTAACTTCGTTGCTATTTTACGAGTCAGTTTTCGGTGTAAATAAAATTTATATAGTTATTTCTTACTATATGTGTTTTTCTCGCGCTGAATCAATTTCGATATACCTCTACAAAACAAACAAACAAAGAATCATCAAAATCGATTTATAATTTGCATACATACAAAAAAAGACGAATTGACAAATTTCAAAATTTTAAATCACACTAAAATACGAATTTAATAAATACAAAAATAATGAGATTGTTAGTCGAAATAAATGGAACACCCAATCGTGATGAAATGACACGTTTCGCGAATGTATGGAGCCCCGGCCTGTTGTACGCTCTATTGTAATAAGGTCATTATCAAATCAAAGTGTTTGATTATCATTTTTGTGTCATCATCATCAATATATATGTCTCCACTGCAGGGACTCAGGCCTACTCTCCTACAGAGAGTGTATGGGACATAGTCCACCACGCGGGACCAGTGCGGATTGGTAGACTTCACACACACCTTTGAATTTCTTCTCGGGAGCGTGCAGGTTTCCTCACGATGTTTTTCTTCATCGAAAAGTCAATGGTAACGATTTATATCATTCGTACATAAATTCCAAATAACAAATTGTAACTCATAGGCACGAGCCAGGATCGAACCCAGCCCTCGATTGTTCAAGGACTGACGCTCTAACCAACTGAGCTACCATGACAATATATCTCTAACAAAAGCCTTGAAATATGACAGAGGCCCGCCGTCGGAGGCAGGCGTCCCAATCCACATGGGGTTCAGGGGATAATTTTTCTCAATATTGTGCCGGATATTGGTCTGGACTTGACAACATTATGGATTTCATCAGATGGTCTCCAGCCTCAAGACTGGACTGTTATTGGACGAGAATAATACATAACTCATATGCTTAAACATAGCTTTTACTCATTACGCGACTAAGGCGAAATCTAAACGAGGGTAACGCTTTTATCAGTCTACTAGCTTCTGCCCGCGGCTTCGCCCGCGTGGACTTTATTTTTCGCATTAAAAAGTAGCCTATGTCCTTTCTCAGGGTCTAAAGATTGTCTGTGCCAAATTACATCAAAATCGGTTGAGAGGTTTAAGCGGGAAAGCGTAACAGACAGACAGAGTTACTTTCGCATTTATAATATTAGTAGGGATGTATATATTGTGTAAAGATTGGTTATACAACTTATTTCTTTAAAATACCTGTTATACTATACACCATTTTTACTTTAAGCCATAAGGTACAATTTTATTTCGTCAGGTATCGCGTTAGAGATTTAAATACAACTTGCACAGTTATTTTTCAGATAGAAGGCGGTTTTAGGAACTAAGAATAGATTAAGCTGTTCATATTTATTATTATTCTTGTTCAATTGTGTCTGGTTGACCTTTTTTTAAATTTAATTTATGAAACAAACAGTCATCCAACATACATGAAAACAAATATTATTAGACATAGAGTCAATACATTTACATATAAACTAAAACTATTATGTGTAAGCTAAGAAATTCAAATTAAAAAACAAACTAAACTTAAATAATAACTTTTTTATAACTAATTTATCCTTAAATCTATTTAACGAATATCTAAATATATCTAACTGAGTAAGGTGTTTGTTAAAATAATCAAGAGATCGCCTAAAGAAGCTATTTTTAATATTTTACATATTTTTACATAATTTTACATTTTACATAATTTGCTTTGAAACAATATTTTAGAACGTAAGGTGACGCGTGATGGAACTCCGAATGAGACATTATCCAGTAAAGTAGTAGAATCTACCAAATTGTTAACAATCTTGTAAAGATACATCATATCCATATAGGATCTTCTAATTTTCAATGATGGTATTTGATGGTTTTGACTTTATTAGACAAATATCAAATGTAAAATCTAGGCACGTATTAACAATACTTCTCTCTCTGTCGTGTGTAATATTCTAAGCATTATCTAAGAGGACTTCATCATATTCTGGACAAGTTACAAGAATGCCCCCCTGCGGGCATTAGACCCTTACTAGCGTGAATAATAGTAATGGTGTGGGCGGGACAATTAACTACCCCTGATTGGCTTCCGATGTCCCGTACGTGCTGCCGAAATATAGACAGGTACGGTCGTGGACGCTAGCGGACCACCACATTCTAATATTCTTCCTATCTACAAAGGGTTTCGCAATTAGCCTTCATTTCACCTGTAAGTCAAGATAAGGCCGTTGGAATATAAGCGTGCTCGCCCCGAAGCCTCAAGTCACAGTGCAAGTGATTATTGCTAAAATTATCAAGGGGCATGCTTATACATAGCTGCGTAAAAAAGAAAGAAAGATTTATTTGCTAGTAATGGCTAATGTAGTTTATTTTAAAGTTGTATGTTAAAAAATTTCATTTCCCGCCGTACTTCGCTGTCATATCTTCAACCGCTTTCAAAAATAGGAGATTTTTAATTCGACTGTATGTTTTTAACCAACTTCGAAAAAGGCGGAGGTTATCAATTTGACGGGTAAGTGTTTTTTTTTGCTTTTTTTATGTTTGTTACCTCAGAACTTTTGACTGGGTGAACCGATTTGGATGATTCTTTTTTTATTTGAAAGGTAGTGCTTGTGATTAGGAACAATCAAAAACATTGTTTTATGTAAATAAAAAGTGGCATTATTAAATTAACCAATAACATCTACTACTACTGTTGGGAAAGGTTTTCCGTCGAGATATACTGTGTTCTATATAAAAGCAGCCAATTAAATGAAATTGAATTTAAACAAAATAGAGATAAACGTTGACCCAAAAAAATTGCAACTGAAGAGTATTGTCCGTCGGTGGTCAAGAATCAATCTCTCTGATAGTACTGGAGATAGGAAAGGTATACGTGTGTATGTGTTAGATGATTGAAAGAGGAAATGCATTTTGACAATGTTAGTGGGATAGATTGGCAATATATTAGGAGGATAGAGTGGAATACAGTTTCATATTACTGCCGAGAGGGAGACAGCTGCTGCTGTTTATAGACTGACAAGAAAAAAGCATAAGAGAGAAAAGGATGGAACTAGAACCTCCAACTTTGCCCAGCTGTGGGATCATTATCAGCTGCTGCCCACTGTTGAACATTGGTTCTACTCATAGCCACATTGAAGTGACTTTGATTGATGTGACACGATGTGATTTTTTATAATGATTTCGCCTGTGAAACCCTGTGAAAACTTCCGATGTATATCTACTACGGTTCAAAATATACATCCCTGTGACAGAAAGACGGATGGACGTAAGGACAGCGGAGGCATAGTAACGGGCTCCCTTTGGGCACACTTTAGGTAAGGAATCCTAAAAAGAGAAGAAGCCCAGCCTGAAGTTTTTACGCCATTTAAAGTATTTTAACCGACTTCAAAAAAGGAGGAGGTGCTCTATTCAACAGATATGTTATTTTTCTTGTTTTTTAAGTTTGTTACCTCATAAATGTTGACTGGGTGAACCTATTTTGATGATTCTTTTTTTATTTGAATATAGGTGCTTCCTGTTTGGTCCCATTTTAATTTGATCCAGTTCTGACAAAGGGCATCCATGAGAAAACGATATAAATCTTAAATTTGCCATACTAAAAGTAGACTTTTAGAGCAATTGAAGTCGGTTTCCAGTTCTTTTTCAACGCATTTACTTGTTTGGTGAAGTGGAAAGTAAAAAAAAATATACAACGAAATATTGAATCAAAAAGAACTAAAACCCGACTTCAACTGCCTTGAAAATGTTCAATCTTAGAGGTAGAATGATCTGGGTACATATTGTTTTTTTTTGTCTCAAAAAAACGCTCAATCAATTTTGATAAAATTTATATGGGACCACACCTGAAGTATGATCTACGAAACAAAAAAGAATCATCAAAATTGATTCTTAATTGGCAGAGTTATCGCGTAACATACATACAAACAAAATACAGTCGAATTGAGAACCTCGTCCTTTTTTGAAGTCGGTTCAAAATTGAAATTAAAACTCATTTGACAATGACGTATTCAATCATTCAAAACATCACTTATACCCCGTACGCTCGCGACAGCGTGGGACACAATATTCTACATTAAAATTATATTTGAAGTCAAAGTAGAAATTCGCGGGCAAAACCTTGTATGTGCATAAGAAATCTTCGACTACCCCCAAATAGACACTTGTACCTTTCCCGTCCCCAGTCCCCACTCTATCGTGAGTGTCCGCACCGCCAGCACGTCCCCTCCCTAGCTATCGACCGTCGATATTGCAAGGTGGTAAAATTCCCGACCCCCATTACTTTTAGTGATGCGCCCTGATATCGATGTCGATGAGATTTATTTTGAGGCCGCGGAGGCGGGCGTGATTTATTTTTATTTGAGGTAGAATTGATGGGCTTTTTGGTTTGTTCCGTTCGGAGGTAGAACGAAAATGTTTTTCATTTAAAAAACAATTCGTCGTCGTTCACAGTTGTAAAAAAAGTTTAAGCTCAATAGTATTTTTATCGATATTTTACCGCCATAATTAAAAGTAGAAACAGAAGCAATTATTTTGAACAAATTAATTATATATTTTATAAATATAAAATTCACTTGGCCTTCATTTTATATGATGATAAGAGGGTCGGAAGGAAAGCGTGCTCACCCAAAATCCTCAACTTATTAATGCGCTGTCTGTATTAAATACAAAACAGCAACACATTCACATGTTTGTCACAAACAAGAAAAACAATTAAATTTACTCATCACGTCCTTTCATTTGATACCCAATACGATATTCAAATATTCTATTGATTGCTTTGCTGGCACATTTTGTCCGAGCTGTCATGTTGGATGTTCTGTGACGATATATAGATTATAACCAGCGGAGGAGCACGACGATTCCAATGATACCCCATTTGCCAAATTATGACGAATTGATTAAGAAATATGAGGAAACAATTAGTCATACATACAATGGCTGATATATTCATAATCCTCCTTTTAGCTACGCCGTAATCGAATAAAAAGTCGTTCAAAACCAGAAACAGAAAGTTCCTCGTATTTTAATATAAAATTAGAAACTTTGTTAGTTTACAGTTTATCAATATCATGTTTCATTTAACTATTCATATTCAAATAATTTTATTTGTCAATAAAGTTAATAAAAAACTGTACAATATATTTTGAATAATTCAAGGAAAATACAATCCACTATATGTTAAGACCAAACTATTTATTTAATTTTATTACAGATACCAAAATACAATAAAATAAATGTCAGGTCACACCAAAAGATTGTCAAAATTATATTATATTATTTTGTGATAACTTATAGTGTTTCTTTATTGGAAATCCAAATAAATAAATAATAATAATAAAAGATTTTCCATCCGCACGACAGCAATCCTACCATCCTACCATGACAGCCAGTTCATCGACAACAACGCTGCCCAACACTACGATACACTGTCTGCCACTTATTAGCTATACAGCCTCACAATTTATCGGGTGGGCCCTGAAAATTGCTCGCCAGTGTAGTGCCGGAGTTAGTTAAGTGATGGCTTAATGCGCCCTTATATGTAAAATATAGGGGCCGGCGGTATATTGTGGCAAGCAGTGTACAGGACGGGTATTAATTATGCTTAGATCTTGTTTTACGAGATTGCCAATAAAATTTGTGAGTTTATAGGTAGCTCCGAAAATAGATTGGGTGTTATATAATATAGATTTACAGAAATTGGTGCCACATTTTAAAAAAAATTTAAACGCTAGCCTTCTATTTATAAAAATGATTAAGAGGGTATGCTGTTGTCAAAGCGCCCATACAAACGTAGTCCAGTCATATTTTGAGTATTAAGCTATGAAAATCTATGAAATTTTCAAGACACAATCTAGAAACAAATATCTGTGTCGGTGGTGAGTCAGATTTTCGTTTAAATATATACTTACAGAGTTACAGGGCGTACAACTGTTTTACAAGAGTATGAATCAATTTAGAACAATTTGGAAAAACCACCGACATCTGAAATTTCGTTAGTATAATGTATTAAAAAAATTCATACATAATATACTGTATCCTTCAAATGATCCCTGGACTACGAAACATCCAAATAACGGGTGGATAACATCGCGTAATGTATGCTGTCTCACCGTACGCGCTCGGGTAGGATAGGGCTCGGAGAGGGACAGCTACAAAACAATGCAACCTTGAAACCGTCCACGTGGTCTTACCAACATAGCCTCTTAACACAGCCGGGCCTCCATAACATAGCTGGACCTCATTAACTTAACATAGCGAGGCCTTTGTACTTAACATAGCTGGGCCTCCTCAACATAGCCGGATGTCCTTAACTTACAAAAATCATGAATCACCAATATGGATCTTGTAAAAGTGTATTTATTTATTTTACTGTTACAATGGATCGGTTTGATTTCTTACATAGAGTTTTTGAACATAATAACAGGCTTCTTTTTATCCATGGTATAGTTTTTGAAACCATCGCAAACGAAGGCGCGGTCAAAGCCTAGTATTTAAGAGGCTATGTTGGTAAGACCACCTGGCCACGTTCAAGGTTGCATTGTTTTGTAGCTGACCCTCTCCGAGCCCTATCCTACCCGAGCGCGTACGGTGAGACAGCATACATTACGCGAAGTTATCCACCCGTTATTTGGATGTTTCGTAGTCCAGGGATCATTTGAAGGATACAGTATATTATGTAACCATTTTTTTAATACAGTATACTAATGAAATTTCAGATGTCGGTGGTTTTTCCAAATTGTTCTAAATTGATTCATACTCTTGTAAAACAGTTGTACGCCCTGTAACTCTGGAAGTATATATTTAAACGAAAATCTGACTCACCACCGACACAGATATTTGTTTCTAGATTGTGTCTTGAAAATTTCATAGATTTTCATAGCTTAATACTCAAAATATGACTGGACTACGTTTGTATGGGCGCTATGATAACAGCATACCCTCTTAAGATAAGGAGGCACAGCTATGATAATTTAAAGAAAGGAGATTAAGTTAATAAGAAGCCCAGATATGTTAAGTTAAGGTGGTTCGTCTATGTAGAGGAGGTTTAGATATGTTAAGTTTAGGTGGTCTGGGCACTTAAGGAGAACATGCTGTGTTATATTTCATTACTAGAACACGATACTAGCAGATTTAGATATATTGAAAAAATATATATTACAACATGGGAGTGGACAAACGAAATGTAAATAAGCACCTTCCAGACTAGACCTACGTGCCACATCTTCCACTGCATCATTTCTTAACATCAGGTCAAATTGTGGTCAAAAACAATCTGGAATACCACCAACCCTTCCCACGGCCGCACCTCCAATTCCCAAGCTCCCCTCTCCGGACACTAAATAACAGCAGAACCGACCGATAAATTGTCAATTAATATCTAAACGGGGTTCCCTGATCGCAGTTAGTTACTGTAAGCGGCGACCTCGGTCCTTTGGGTCCCTTCCACTGAACGTCCACCCATACTATAAATGCAGAAGTGAATTTGTTTGTCCTTCCCTCACGTTGTAACGGAGGGTCAGAATGACTTGATTTTTTGCATATGGGTAGTTGAGCGGTTGTAGAATGACATAAGACACTTTTTATTTCAAATATCTGGGCGACCGAGCTTAGCTGGTAGTTCTTTAAAAACAAACAAAAACTTTATTTCCGCCCCTGGTTAGCCATAAAGAGTGGAACAATTTGTCACTAAAAAAATTATAATAATGACAAACTTGAATAAATAAATAAAAACACACAAAAAACAAAAATAAAAGCAATTTTACAACCGGGATTTGAACGCGGATATCTCGGACGGAATGACACGTGTGAACCACTCGGCTAAAGTGTTATGTTTGACAGCGTGAAATTTCCCATCATATTTAGCGTCGAATAATGCGAAAGAAAAAGCGCATGAAAACTCGAAAACGCGCGTTTTCCCAGACATGAGACTAATCTAGATAGATTTTTCGCCCCCGAATTCCCCCAAATACCAGATTTCAGCGAAATCGCTGGAGCCGTTTCGGAGATCCCAATTATATATATAGGTATATATACAAGAATTGCTCGTTTAAAGGTATAAGAGATAGAGTCGCTGGTGAAAGGTTCTTCATTCATGGATAGACCGCCACCATCGTAGCAAAATTTAATCGCCAAATGTAAATTTTTTCGTATGAATTGAAAGCAAGGAGTTTACATACTGAATTCCCTGACGCAAAGCCACTGTCGTACATCTAACAAAGAGAATATGAGCCTTTGCCTTTAAATAGAACTGATAGATGTCTCTGAGTCTCCCATCGATAAGGCAAAGTTTTAAAAAACTGGCAAATACTCAGCTCTCGCCAATTCTTAAACACACTTATAAATGACGCAACTTCCCCGACCGAAAGAGAGAACGAGTAAAATAAAAGAAAAAGAAAAACGCGAAACAATGACTCAAGTCAGATAAAGATAATAATTCTGGGCATCAACAAAGGATGGCCATTTGTTGCAGAGTTCCGTGAATGTACAACCGCGTTACTTCTGCCCCATTTATTCTTTTAATCTATGTGTTTATCGAGGGCATTTCAAAAGTTAAATGTATTTGAAGGAATAAGGAAAGTTGAGGGTTCATAGTAATGCTGGGACGGTTCAGGCGGAGATTGAAGGAACCTAGAGACCGGATGATTGCTTTACTCGGCATTTTTAACATTAGAAATTATGTGAACAAAGAAACATTGATTGACCTAGGCCAGATATGTCAAAACATTTTTGTAACTCCCTCCGAAAATTTGTTCCATTTTTACCCGACTCCGCCAAAAGGTTTTATGTTTTTCTACAATATGAAGGTTTGTATGTATGTATAATTGTTAGGCGCGGCCTACAGCCAAAACGGCTCGAAGGATTTTAGCTTCGAAAGGTGTCATTAGATTCGTATTTACTGTGGATTTACACTTGGCCTTCGTCTCACCTATGATCGTCGTTGGATTGTGAGCGTGCTCACCTAGAAGCCACAAGCTGATGACAGTCTGGCTCTGCTACATTTCATAACGGAACACAATAGTGCTATTAAAACTGCTGCTTGGCGGCAGACTTGAACCCACAAAACCACCTAAAAACAAGAGTATCGTTAGATATTCCTACTGTAAATCGAACCTGGGACCTTAAGTTTGTCAAAGCGATTAGCAATTAGGCCACGAAGGCGGTATATCTTGCGTTTATCTCGCCTTATGTTGTTACAGTTACAGCCGTTTGGATGCTGACTTCACACTGTATCAATTCTATATAGCAACTATCTACTGCACCAACAAAGCATCTATATTATTATCCGCGTATCTCTCACGGAAGAGGCAACTAGCCAAGCTCTAAGAAAACAGTCGACGCCTTATTTTTCCTTTTTAATTCAGCGGAGGAATAAATTTTCATTAAGGGCCTGGCCGATAGCCGTAATTAATGGGGATAATTACCCAACAACGCCTTTCGAGATAAGGGCCCAAGAAAAACTCTATTTAGAGACGCCTCTCGCTGTAACGGCTCCGGAGCTTTGTGCGAGAAAAGGGAATAACAAAAGGTTCGGCAGCGTTCGTAGTGCTGATGTAGCTTAAATAGCCGTGATTATGTAACTAGCATATACTTACAAACACATTGATATACAGGGGATTACAATGAAGAAAAAAGCACCCTACAGGATCACTCGGGGGTGCCCTTCGTCTATCACACCTGATTATCTCAGAGATTAAAATGAGGCGAGGAAATAATTAACGCGTTCCATTTTTTTGGCATTGCCTTAAAAATTTGGTTTTTGTTGATTTTCTCAAAGAGCGATCAATCAATTTCGATAAAATTTATATGGGACCACCTCTGAAGTATGCTCTACCAAACAAAAAAAGAATTATTAAAATCGGTTCACTATTGGTGGAGTTATCGCGTAACACACATACAAAAAAAAACATACGCGTCGAATTTCAAAGTCGGACTCGCGCACCGAGGGTTCAGTACAGAATATGAATAATTAACATACTAAAAATAATAAATAAGGTAATATGCACCCAACAATGCTCTACCGAAAATGTAATTCTGATAGAAAAACTTAACTTTGCAGCTGAATTACATACTCGATGTAAGACTGCTTACATAGTTAAGAGAAAAAAGCTATTTTTACTGTGTTAAAATTAAAAATCCTAGTTTTCATATTTATTCCTATGGCTGTGCTGTAAAACCTAGCTTCTTGCCAAATTTCAGATTTCTAGGTCAAATAGAAGCACCCTGTAGGTTTTAGTTCCCTTGCATTCTATATGGCAATGGTCTAAAATACAGCCATATCTTATTATTTGTTTGACTTATAAGATTATTTTTGCACAGATCCAAGGGACCGCAGACTTGTTCCTGAGAAAAAGGGTCTTGACAGACAGACAGACGGACAACAAAGTGATCTTATAAGGGTTCATGTTTTCTTTTTGAGATACGGAACCCTAAAATCTACTGTTTGTTACTGGGGAAGTATCTTTTGAACCGTAATTTGTATTGATATTAGTGTATATTACTATGGCCGCTAGAACATCAAATAATAATAATAAAGTATAAATTAAATTGGGGGCATAATAGCAACGTGTTTTTTTTTCATTCTTTCTCTGTCTCTTGTGTAAGGTAGAATGTAGTGCGGTGGTACGGAATCCTTAGATTGAGAGACTCACACTTGGTTTTATCTTAGTCTGTGTTCTACCAATGGCCGCCACTTTTCGTCACCATTAGCTGAGACGAACGAACCTTTTTACTTGGTACTTATTTATTCTGTGGCTGTGCGCGAATTGAGCCACTTATATATTTTAATTTGCCCCCAAAATCATTTTAACACTAAACTAACAAATACCGCCGCAATTTTTTTAAAATATTGGTTTTTACTAGTATTATTATTAAATAAATTATAATATATAATAAAAATGGCAATGGTTATATCTGAAAGTAGCAACGAGTTTTTTGACTGGTAAATAATGTAGATTTCTGTGTGTAATCTGGCATGCTATTTTAATGTATAAATAGGCTTGAACTGCTGCTATTAGATTAAGAATTTTATCCTATTTAAAGCAAATAAAAATGATTGACTGATAAAAATAACTGTACGTACCAAATTTAAATTTTATCGTCAAATCTAAAAGGTTTTTAATTTTTTCATTGGAAGTACACTCGAGCACCAAAATATGAACCCATTTTTCACCATGTCATACTAAACTTTAACTGACATTAGCCTCAAACAATAATTTATGTTATTTTTTATTTTTAGTTAACAATAAATGGTAACATTCTGAGAGTGATAGCGCGGCCAAAAATCTACGGTCTGTATTAGGTAGTTTCTTTATAGGATTTTCTTAACCAATTCCAGTTTAATCTTTTTACCAGTTAAACCTAAATAGTAATGAAGATTTACGACCGCCGTTACTCAGTATTAACTCAGTGATGATTTTTTCCCGGCATTATTATAATTGTATGTAAATTCTGTCGGCGGCGCGGGGCGCACATAAATTCACGAGCCGTGTAATTTTCTCCTGGGAGATCTGGAGCTGGACAAATTTAGGGCTTTACGGAGTCTGTACCTGGATCTAGAATTCAGGTTATTTATGGCTAATCCTCTAGGTGTAATTGGGATTAAATTGAGAAGTGTCTGTCTGCTAAGGAGTTGAATTCCCTGCTGGCGGTACAGTCTCTTTGTTTTCACGGCCTGAGCTTGCAAAGGTAATAGGTGGCATTTTAGAGTTCCGTATTCAAATATATCTTATTATGTCTTCTTTCTTTTCGTCTTATTACTATCTAAGTGGAGACTTACTGTTCGCTTATAGACATTCATAAGTTACATTATTTATTTTCTTTCTATAACTGTTAGTCTGCCTAAAAATTGTATAAAACACCGGCCTAGTGCGAGTCGGGACTCGCGCACGCAGGGTTCCTTACCATTATCCATAAAAAAAGAAAAAAATATGTATGTTGTATGGGAGCCCCCTTAAATATTTATTTTATTATGTTTTTTAGTATTCGTTATAGCGGCAACAGAAATACATCACCGGTGAAAATTTCGACTGTCTAACTACCACGGTTCATGAGATACAGCCTGGTGACAGACGGACAGTGGAGTCTTAGTAATAGGGTCCCGTTGGTTACCCTTTAAGTACGGAACTCTAATAAAATAATAAATAAGTCTATGGTGTAGAATTCTCTGTCGGCGAGTGCCCTAGCGTGTTTATGATTTTCAATACGTCACAGTACTCGCACAATAAGTTTGCCCCTCTGAAGTTAGCTCTCCGCAATTTCAAACACAAACAGACGGAATGTGTGTGTATTATTTTCGATAATAACTATCCCTAGATGACATACAACACTAGGACATTTCTTTCCACCCGCTAACTTGCCTTGCCTCCCACTTATACGTTAATAATTGATACTTCGCGGTCTTTTGTGGCTAACTTCAGAGGGGCAAACTTAGTTTGCGAGTACGTACTATAATTGTTATGCACGGAACCCTCGCTGCGCGAGCCCGACTCGCTCTTGGCCGATTCTTCTATATATACCATACATTATATTTCTATGATTAATTAGCATTTTTCAATACATCGAGTACACCACGTGTAGTGTCTGCATTACTACGAACTAGATTCTATGAACTACACTGTCTCATGTACACCAGTAGAAGGGTAGCTGTCAACCGGCGAGTCAGTCGGTCTGTGACGCTGATAACGGTTGGACGTGTGTCGTGCATTTTCTGTCTCAAACTACGATTGAAAAGCGATGCACCTGCCAGAAGTAATAAAACGAAGGCACGGTTACAATGAAATGAGGAGAACATCAACGGCGTAAATTGTAATTCCGATGTGAGACGTTAAATTTTTAATGGTGCAGCGAGCGTGTAAGAATCTTCATTACAAGGTGAATTTTCATGTTTACTCACAGCTGGGACGTCTCCTGAATTAAAATGGGACGTAAAACCGCAACATAGTTATCGTGTCTCTGTAAAGGAAACATCTTGAGGAAACTTGCACACTGACACTGAATTAATCTTATAATATCTGGGCAACCGAGCTTTGCTCGTAGTTCTTTAAAAACAAACAAAAACTTTATTTCTGCCCCTAAACACACAAAAAACAAAAATAAAAGCAATTTTCCAACCGGGATTTGAACGCGGTTATCTCGGACGGAATGACACGTGTGAACCACTCGGCTAGAGTGATTATGTTCAACAGCATGAAATTTCCCATCGTATTTAGCGTCGAATAATGCGAAAGAAAAAGCGCATGAAAACTCGAAAACGCGCGTTTTCCCAGACATGAGACTAATCTAGATCGATTTTTCGCCCCCAAATACCCCCAAATACCAAATTTCAGCGAAATCGCTGGAGCCGTTTCGGAGATCCGAATTATATATAATTATATATTATATATAAATAACGCGATGGGTGGAAGTGGGTGGCAAAAACGTGAAAAATATATATCTGTCCTTATGTGAACTTCACATGAGTGAAAAAGTTCATATGAGAACTTCTGGAATGTTCTGAAAATTTCTGTAATGATCTAGAAAGATTACATTTATGCCAAAAGAAATGTCCACCCGTGCGAAGCCGGGGCGGGCTGCTAGTATAATAATACATAAAGAGCGTACGTTCACCACCTCCCGCCGATTCGCGATACCTCACCTCCCCCGCAAGAGACTGGCGCAGATAATGACCATTACATATAGCGCGTGCGCACTACTCACACATACGCGTGTATACAAACGTCATCCGTTCGATGTGTGCCGATATCACAACATTTGTTCCAAGTGTCCGACGTGTGACACGGCGTAGCAACCCTATCATCATATGAACGGTCTCTTTCTATCACACAGCGTTATCTCTTTCTACAGGGCTTGCGACTTAGTAACAGCACGTAGGGTTGTCAACGCGGGTACGAGAATACGAGGTGTGTCTAGTGAACGATGTCTGCAATGGTGTACGGTACCTTTGACGTTTAGCGACACGGTCTTGGCAATGACGTCATCTAGTGCAGCGGAGGACACCTCGCAGGTGAGGGATCCCCCGAGCTCGGCGCGGGTCACGGTCAGCGGTAGCACGTGCTGGACCGTCTCGTTGTCCGGAGTCATGGTCTGAGCTGAAACAGTAGAAAACAATACCATCAATACAATGCGATACAAATTATAGTAGAATACAATTTACGTCAGTCAGCTGTCTGTCAGTGAGCTGAAGTAGCAATGGGCAGGCCACATCGCTCGAAGAACCGATAACGGTGGGGAGTAAAGGTTCTCGAGTGGCGACCACGTACCGGGAAATATCTACTAGATGGACCGACGACCTGGTTAGAGTCGCAGGGAGTCGCTGGATGCAGGTGGCTCGGGACCGGTCGATGTGGCGTACCATGAGGGAGGCCTATATCCAGCAGTGGACGTTTCCCGGCTGATGATGATGACAATTTACGGCCTCCGTGGTGCAGTTATCTGAGCAGTTAGATTCACTCGCAACACACGCACAGGTCCCGGGTTTGATTACCGATAGAAACATTGTCTGTCCGATAGAGACTTTACCCAGTTTGTTTAGCACATTGCAAGCTGAATCACCTGATTGTCTGAACAGTAACATGATTCCGTGCTTCGTTCGTATATAACTCGAAAACAAACTCTTCAAATCATCGTGATACACTAGAATGACCGGTCCCGAAAAACTTGCTTCCAGCGACTTGCCGCGACCTTTATCAACCGGCGTAGCATGAGACGCGTGAGAGCGATGACATTGAGATATTGTCATATCTTAACGTCAAATTGTATAAATGCATGCTCATGCTACGCAGGCAGGTCGTCGGTCCATGTAGTAGGAGGAAAATCTAAATGTGTACTAAAGATTGTGCCAAATATATTTTGTCTGAGCAAATCAAGTATAATTAATAAAATATTTCATGGTTTTAAGCTAAAATCAAAGTCATTTCAAGTTGTGTTAAAATTCACTGGCGTCCAATTCAAAGGGGTAACCAATGCGACGTTACGTTCGGCCCGCTCCCGCTCGATGGACACGGACAGGTGGCATTAATCGTGGCCCGGACGGCTGTCCACTCCGTTACGTCGCGGCCCGCATTCTGACGGAGACCTGAGTTTTACAAAAAAATCTAGTGCATTCGATGCGGTTACTGTGAAACGTTGGTCCATATATAGCCTGAGCTTCGTTGCAATTTATTTAGAGCTTTGTATGTGCCAACGTAAACAATAATTTTTCTAATTTGAACGATGTTTCATGCTTCTCCTAGTGTTTTATTTGATGAAGCATCAACTTATCGTGTAGATTGTAAGGTATATGACCAACATCACACTCACAGAGTAGTTGCACCGCGATAGTCCTCTGTCACGTCTCATGCAGCTACTGCCTGTCGTAGAAGTAACCGGTAACATCTTACTGTTCAGGCAATCACGTGATTCAGACTGCAATGTCCTAAACAAACTGGGTAAAGTCTCGCAAAGTGATTTTTTGACAATGTACACCGGGACTTGAACCTGTTACCTTCCGCGTATGGTGCACGTCTGGGTCTAACGCTCAGACAACCTGCGTCACGGAGGCCGTTGAAAATGACAGATTAACAATTGTGAAGAACTAAACTGGTAGGCGACTACGAGCTCTAACACTTCGAATCGTAGCGCGTAATATTTGCGTCGCGCGCTAGTAAGCATTCGAGTTGAATAATTTATTAATGTAATGAAAAATAAAATAAAACATTGTTATTTTTTATTTTTTAGTTTAACTCTAAGATTCGACATTGCTTTTGATGATAAATTATCCTGTTGCACCAATACTATAACTAAAAAGTCTGCGTGTATTTCGAGCACTTTTTTAGTTCACCTTGTAAAGAGAGAAAAGTCCAAACCCAGCGTGACCTAAATGTTATAAATCCAAAGATGGCGTCCTGTTCCGTCAACAGTCGAGTCGTCATAAATGTCAAACCAAACTTTGACAAAGTTAGTCCAAATACAAACCGAAATCAATAAGACTCGGCTAAACAATCTAACAAGACAAACACGTCTATATTACCAATACAAGACTTCACAAACGTCCGAAGTCCGAACAACAGTCCGAGCAAAAATGAAGTCCGACTAACAACCTGTCCAATTCCTGACATACCAGCTACGTCACCACGGAAACCTGCACAGTCACTAGAAAGGGGCTACAAGACATATTTGTATGGTATGGTGAAGAAACAATATATATTGTATCTAAGTACTTAACACTTTAAATAGCTTGTATTTTTTTATATAACGCTTGACTACAAGTTTCTTATGTTAGGACGTCGTCTTTTTGTTGTTGTTGTAGCGTGAGCGAATCAAACAGCATTTTTTTGAATTTTCACAATATTTTTTTGGTTTATAAATACGCATTAAACACTAGTTTTCTTTTTAAATCATGGCAAAAGTAAAGCAGTAAAAGGTAGCTAGGAACTATATGAAGAAGAATAAACGTTGAGATCGCCTACGAGTTGTAACTTTTTATTATATAAAATATAAACAGGTTCAACATCCTATATATGTGCCCCCTGCAGGGGTCCAGGCTTACTCTCCTACAGAGAGTGTATGGGACATAGTCCACCACGCGAGAAAAGCCAATGGTAATGATATGATAAAAATGATTTTTAATTTTGTGACTTGACTCAAACAAATGTCAAGTTGACAGCTGCTTTGATGTTGCCACGTTATTCTAAAAAAAATATTAAGGCTGTGTAGATATTTAAATCTATTTGCTGTGTAGCTCTACGGCCAAAATATTTTACTAGTTTTAAAAATTGTTACTTTATCGGTACTTGTAAAACTTGTAACTTTATTTAACTTTTCGTGCTAGACATAATAAAGCTACGCCGCATCATAGCACCATCGGAACCACTTCCGTCTGCACGGGATGCTTCAGACCTCAGTGGTCTCGATATAAAGTTGCCAACAAAAAGGAGTAGTTTTGTAGTTTAGAACCGCCGTCAGCGTTTTAGCGCTAGTTGGAAACAAGGTATCGCTGGTAGGGAGTCGGAGCGCGCTCGCGGCCCCAGGTTGGTTTACAGATCGTTATCCAGCCCTGCGTCGTGTTTACTTGAGCTTCCCTGACTTGACACTACGATGCTGGTTGTTACTTAGTTGTGAATGATGATATCTATTTATATATTAAATTACTGAAAATAATACGACAGATTTAATAAAATGGATGTCATCTACATTTTAAAAATATTCTACTTACTAGAGTACTATTTTAATAAAACTCTAAATTAATAAGATGAGTTGTGAATTATTTAATGACAAAATTATTAACATTTTATTAATTGACATGCGATGTAAACTAATTTTTTACAATTAAATTCCTTATTAGATATGTTTATAATATTTGCACACCTGTGGACAGGTTAAGTACATCGAACTAATTGAAATTACTATCTAAACACCATGTAAAAAAAACTATGTACTTGGCAAATAAATTTTTTCTTTCTTTCTTTCTAGATTTTGGTAGGAAATATTGAAGTCGGCAGAAAATTCAACTTCTTACCAGTTGCACTTTAATAGATAAAAGAGTGAAACGTTCATCAAAAGGTTCATCTTTTAGGGCTCTGTATACAAAGAGTGCCAGCGGAATTACTATGTCTCTGCTGTCCTTCCGTCTTTGTGTCACATGGCTGTATCTTCGAACTATAAGATGCACTTGAAATTTTAACAGAGTACAACAAAAGGTTATACGTTAAATTACTTTTTGAGAAAAACCTGTGATAGATTTACAGGAAAATATCATGAAATGTATATAAATCAAACCCCTATACAAACAGAATAACAAATAACTAGAGTGAATCAATCGCCGGAGCACACAATGGAAGCGATTGGGAAACTACTTCTTAATTAAATTTGTTTTAGTACTTTGCGACCCTTCCACTGCGTTACTGCCGGCCAGTTTGTTGCCATACACTTATTTGCTGCTAAGCCGATTGAGAGGATTCCACTTATATGCGAGGGGAAGGACATATAATACGTCATTCTACTCTGAGTATTGTCATACTCATTCCAGAGTATGACTAATTCTAGTAACAGTTTATTTCAAACAATACCATACGTCCATGTCTTCCAAGATTAATTTTAAATTTATTTGAAGCTAAATGTGAAGTTAAACATTTAATTAAAGACTAATTTATTTTTATCAATTTAATTTTCCACATTTGTACCTGTACAATGTATGACATATTTCAAGTATAATTAGATTACTTGCGCTATATAAATTTAATCAATATATTGATTGGATATTAGCCTAAATGCGTCTGCACTAAGATCTATCCGGCTAAACCTTGGTGCAGCCAGTAACAGTTGGCTAAACTTACCACGACATTCAAAAGAACCACTTAATCCCCCTGCATTATACATGTATTTGATATCACAAATAAATAATTATTTAGTAGTTTGCTGATAGTGCGCATATTAATAAAAGCGCTTCGTGCAAATCGGTGAAATACAACTTTCTCGAGAGTGCATTGCGTGATTATAAAAAAATATATTCCAGGAAACAAGTTGTGTAAATTATAGTTCCAGAATATTTACAGTTTTAAAATCATCTGTTTAGTTAATTCTATGCACAATGCTAGGAATATTAATATCCAATTAAATCATAATTAAAATGTCGAATCATTTAATATGTTTGCATGCATATATGTATGTACATACGAGTATATGGAATGGGAAAAAGTGACTATCATCAAACATGTACCAACTTTATTTTTATGTAATTGCAAAAGTTTAAGAATGACGTATTTCATAGATGCCGCCTCCCGTCATAACCAACCGGAGGCGATTCAACGAATATCTGACCCTTTTACCAAAGTATCGGGCATTATTTAATGATTCATTACTTGCTGGGGACGAGAGGATTTATCTGCGACGTTCATATAAACCTTATTTACTTTGTTTCTCTTAATCGTGCGTGTGAGGGTTGTGGGTAATTATATTAACATTTTAAGGGTACCGTAGTTGAACAAGGTACCGTTATAGTGTCGCTCTGTCCGTCTGTCTGTCCGCGGCTTAGCGCAGAGACCCTTACTATTAGAAAGCTGTAATTTGGTACGGGTATAAATATTAATCACGCCGATAAAGTGGTAGAATAAAATCTTGAAAAATAACTTTTTAAGGGTAACATACACGTAACTTGGACAAAATGAAAATGTCATATAAATTTCATTCAAAATTCCTTTTTTAAAACCAGTTCAACTACGGAACCCTACACTGCGCGTGGCCCGCGAAACGCCCTTGACTGCTTTTTGTCTTTAGAATTATTTTATTTCATCTCACATCGTAGGACAGACGTAGGCACCTTTGGCTATATTATATCTTTACTTTTTTAAATATTATAAATTTTAATGCGAATTGAGTTTGTTTGTCCTTCATTTACGTCGTAAAGGAGAGTCGCAATGACTTGATTTTAAAAGCTTTTATTTAACTTGCAATGTTTGTATGTATGTATGTATGTTCGGGTCAAATCTTGCAAGCTGAATTAGAAGCACTTCCTCTTATCCTAGGGAGTTGAAATTTTGTACGTTGGTTCAGTTCCGATGACAATGCGTTTTTTTTTATAAGGATAGTTGAAGGGCGGGAAAATTACCATACGCTACTTTTTATCCAAAACGAACAGGTAGTTGTAAAAAACTGTGTAAATGCGATGTATTAATATGAGGGATAAATTTGTTAAAGTTACAGAAAATTGTTTTATAGCATTTTGTCATTGAAAACTGTTTGTTTTCCTTAAATAAATTGAAGTAGAAAAAGTTCCCGTGGGATGAAGTAATAACATAACTATATCGTTGATGAGGGCCGAGTTTCGGTTATGGTCGTGTGACTTCGCAAATAAACGGGTTTATGGTATAATCATCATATAAATTAATAACATCTCGGTGCGATCACAAATCCACCTTCCAAATGCAGTGATTACGGTAAAACTCCTCGTAGAGTCCAACTCTCAACACTCAGACTCAAGCCTAAACGTGGACACGCCATAGAAATGATGATTACATACATATCGTCCTAAACAACATACATTACCCCACTCATGCCGCAAGTCGGGCTAAACTGAAGATTCAGTCAAGTATCGCCTCTATCCGGGGCGGTGGCTAATTATTTACCAACTAAATAAAAGCTTAGATTTCTAATTAAAAGGGGAAAGGTAAAGGAAATTGGCGAATCAAAACCTGTAGGAAAGCAAGTTTCTTAATTAACGGCGTAGGTGCGGTGCGGTGCGGTGCGGTGCGGTGCGGTGCCGGCGTGGCGGGAAATTAAAACTTATCTGGAGCGTACGTGGAGATGTCGTCGATCCAGAGATTGTTTGAAGCAAAGGAGTATAAATAAAATAACGGTCAAGTGTGAGTCGGACTCGCGCACTAAAGGTTGAGATGCGCTAATGCAAGAGTAAGTCCGATTGATAGAATTTAAAAATTCTGGTTTTGGTTATATTTCGGTTTAAAGAATAATTTATTTTCTCAAAAGAAATTGACATTTCACTTATAGAGAAATTAAGACTATATATATAATAATTAATGTGTAAAAACCAACAGTAAAAAGGCATGCAGAAATTTAGATTTTATAGACTAAGTATTTATATTTTAAAAAATAACAACTAATATTTATTCTTAAATGTGTTTTAACAGTTTTGTCTTGAATTCAGATAGTTTCCGTTCTTGTAGTTCCCTTGGAAGACCATTGAACAGTTTAACACCTTCAAACAAAATACTCCTCTTTCCGTAGTTGGTTCTCGGTCCTATTACTATTTGTGCTGTAAGACCTTGCTTCTTTCTTATAGGTTTTGATTCCTTGCACTCGTAAGGGAACTCGTCAAAATATACGGTATAAACGGCCGTATTTTTTATTGCGTTGGCTTGATGTATGATTTTTTTTACAAACCCAAGGGATTGTAGACTTGAGTATTTGATATTATTAATTTCAACGTGATACCTCTCCGTTTCTGAGAAAGGGGGTCTTGAAAGACATGCAGACGGACAACGAAATGATCGTACAAGCGTCTCTTTCATTTGAGGTAAGGAAAACTAGAAAAGGCCAAGTGCGAGTCTGACTCGCACACGATGGGTCGGGATTGATGTTCAGTCGAGATACTCCACATAAGTTCTATGTAAGAGTAAACAATTTACTTCCATTCATTTGCCGAAAGATGTCACTAGTAATACTATAAATGGCGATTTTGTGGCGTCCTCGGCCAACAATCAACTTCCTGTATAATACTACAATAAATCAGGCTTTGCCAAGAACCAGCGATTGAATTAAAGATCTTCTTGAGTGTTTTATTGGGAATCATTCATGGTCCTTCGAGCCGGATATGGATGGCCTATGGATCAAAAAACGCCGCAAAATTAAAAAATATCCAGAATTGTTTCCTAAGAGATTGTATTTCTGAACAAATACCGTATAAGCATAAATTCATACATATTGTATGAGAGTGGGGACAGACGGCGGGAGGCGAGCTTACACTCCATTGGAGTCTGCAGATAATGGTAAAGGTTTTCTGAAAGGTTACCTTTATCATTTCAATTGTGTTTTAACTGCTAGGGCTGAATTGTTATACTGGTGATATGGAGGTCACGGGTACATTCACAGTGGTTCCCATATTCATGATTCTATGGCCTACCTGGCAGCTTGTAAAGTATCACCCAGAGTACTTTAACAAAATAATTGAAACTAATACAAGAAAACTTCGGCTTCAGTATATAAATCGGTTGCACCAACCAACATGTCACAGGTACTTCTATAAGAAAAATGTATTTAACACATGCATCATTGCTTACAATCATCTCCCAAGGGGTTTACAATTAGAAAACGGTATAGATTTTAAGAAAAAAATTACGGATTGGCTTCATGGAAACTGCTTTTATAGTTTTCCTGAATATTTGAATCATAAACATTAATCATTTTAAATATACCTGTAATTATAGTTTGACATAAATTAATGAGACGACTTGTGAATTATTTAATGACAAAATTATTAACATTGTACTAATTGACATGCGATGTAAACTAATTTGTTACAATTAAATTCCTTATTAGATATGTTTATAATATTTGCACATCTGTGGACAGGTTAAGTACAACGAACCAATTGAAATTACTGCCTTAACACCGTATAAAAAACTATGTACTTGACAAATAATTTTTTTTTCTTTCTAATGGCTACACATTTGAACTTACGATCCAGAGGTCTTGAATTCGATTCCCAGAGAGCTTACCTATCAGTACTCGGTTTAGTTAGTGGCAGGACATTTTATATGTCCGCTTGGCAACTACCACCGTGTTACCTAAGTCTGCCGCCAAACTGCAGTGTATTAAATGTAGCAAAGCCAGTGTCACTTACCACCAGGTGAGCCGAGGCCAAGTGCAAACCCATTTTGTTGCGGATTTTATATCGAAGCGTCGCCGTGGTGCCGACAACTTTGTGGTGACTGCTGCTTGCATAGAAAATGTTTTGAGTTTGATTTTTTTGATTTTTTTATATTATGTGTGCCTACCCATATTTTGTCGATCAAATTATCAAATTTAAAATATGTATGTAATTAAAAATGTGTTTTATTCAAATAATTACATATTCCACCGACACTATCTAAATCTAAATAGTCTTTATGTAACTCAGACCGGTGTATAAAATAAGTATCAAAAGATGCGACAGCTGCAGATTTTCTATCTCTTTCATACCTGTAGAGTCATTGATATAAAAAGAGATTAGAAACGTAAATAATTTGATTTGTTTTGATTCATAACAAATGTTTACATGGAAGCCCTATCGATGCGTAGTGAGGTACGCGGGAGGGAGGCAAGTCGGCGGCTGATAATGATAAAACAAACGACAAAACTGATCCTAATTCAGCATTAAGGAGCTCAGCGGGACCCGATTCATGAATGTAATCGCATCAAAATCGGTCCAATAGAAAGCGGATCCTTTTAATCTCGTTCGAACTTAGTTTTTGACCCTTCCACTATTTACCGGAGGGTTAGGTACCTGCTGGAATTAAAACATGGACCTAATGGGACTCCAGGGAACTGTTCGTGGTTTTACCTGAGGTGAGTAGCTGTACCTGCTATTTTGCTTAAAATAAAGATTATGATTAACGGTGAAAACAGATGTTACAATAATTAAATTCTAAATAGGTACGCATATTTTAACAAAAGAGTTATCCACAATACAATAACAATAAGCAAATACAAACTCAAATGCTAAACACAATAATAATGAAATAGAATTAGGGTAAAATATAAATAGTCCAAATAATGTCAAAAGTAAAATTATGTCAAAAATTATAAATCAATCACTGAAAGTCAATTATAAAATTCTAACAATGTAATCATTGCGATAGTTGAATGTTTCTTTATATCTACCTTATATAAACGTGAAGCAAAACGTTGTACCCCTTTTTACAGAAATTGCGCAGACGCAGGAGTATGAAATTTCACACACTTATAGTTTATATAGAGAAGGAGTGCCAAATGCTCATATTTAATGCTCTTTCAGACACTTCTTAAACCTGCACTTAAATAGCTCATTGGCAATTAATTTTATGTCATCAGGTACAGCGTTATTATAGCATGATCTTTATCATTCGCACATAAATTCTAAATAACAAATTGTAATTCTGGAACGAGCCAGGGTCGCCCCAGACCTCGATTGTTCAAGGACTGACGCTCTACACAACTGAGCTACCACGGCTTCCATTTTTGTATAATCTGGTCTAATTAGTTTATTTGTACAAAAACATTTAAAATGCCAGAAATCTGAAACCGAAAGTATACACCTATGGAAACATCAAAGTTAGCCCTTCTATGTTCGTACATTACACACAAATTGTAATACACGAACCCTCCTACAGCACAAGCTCATCGCAACCTGTCCCGCGGCGGTACATGTTCCCAATACTAAGGATATTCCCCGGCAGATTGCTAGCTTGTGAAGAAACATGTAAATATAATACTTGTGGGTATATTTTACTACGATACGGTTCTTTATGGTAGCTGATCGTTTTATGGTATTAAATTGCCGGCTTATATTGTTTTAGGGCAAGACTGAGGTTGCGGGATTCTTGGTAAGGTTACGAAGTTATTCCAGGGCTTACTTACACGCGTGAACCGGTGTAGTAAAAGCGGATGCCGATTAAACAGTTAAACCGATTGAAATGAAATTCGGTGTACCCGTGTCGCGTAGATATTGTTGTTGACTATATAAAGGTTTTATGGAAAATACAGAAACAGAAATACATTTATTTTTGCTCTTTTTTTGCTATGTCTTTACTGTGTTCCCGCCATCGATATCAGATTGCAAGTGTTGTCAGCAAGAAGGCAGTACCATCGAGTGCTGGCGTAACGTCACCGTTGGCCTGTATAACACATTGGCATGAAGAAAACTTGAATGCACAAGACATTACAACGAAAAACTTGTAATGTTTAACTAAATGGCGGTATCTTTTCCCAATCTTAGTCGAAGTTTGTGTATTGTATCCTCAGCTATACTGACGCGTATCGAGAGGTCCCATTCCTGGGTAAGTGGGATTTATATGTTGGAAACAAATGAATCGCGTCTCTCGCCGGGCGATCTAATTGTGATGTGTGGCCGGGACGGTAATAACGCGTGCCGGCGAGTAATGAAGCGGTTCTTTACACGGTACGTTTTTTCGGCCATGGTGATTGGGTATTGGCGGAGTACGTCTTGTTTTCATTTCCCGATCCTTTTATGGGGTAGTTCTAGTCTTAGTGCTTGACCACAGTGGACCTACTAAAAGTGGCTGACCACAATAGAACAGCTCTCCAGCTGACTGCAAGCGACTAGTGGAGAGGCCTTAGCAGGGAACGTTTTTCAGCTAATGATGGTAATTAAATATACTAAAACATCCAGTGCCTATTTGGCCAAGTGCGAGTCGGACTTGCGCACGAAGGGGTCCGTACCATTGTGTATAAAAACGACAAAAAATCATGTCTATTTTATGGTAGCCCCCTTAAATATTTGTTTTATTTTAATGTAATTATTCATTTTTAATGTGAGTTTATAACTAAATATTCTGAGAATATTTAAAGCGGCTATCTGTAGCCACTATCAATATCGAGTAAAAACGAGAAAAAAAAGATCACGATTGTTCTATGGGAGCCCCCTTATATATTTATTTTATTCTGTTTGTTAGTATTTGTAGTTATAGCGGCAACAGAAATACATAATCTGTGAAAATTTCAACTGTCTAACTATCACGGTTCATGAGATACAGCCTGGTCTTAGAAGCGGAGTCTTAGAAATAGGGTCCCGTTTTTTACCCTTCGTGTACGGAACCCTAAAAAAGGCGACTAAGAAGTAATTTCAGAAGATTTTGCTTCATCTCACCTGAAGGTAAGTGACGATAACTCCGTCGGATGGTAAATGTGAGTACCCAGAAGCCTCAAGTTATTGAGGCGCTGCACTGGATCTGTTGCCTTTCGTACCAGAACACAACTGTGCTATTAAGAGTACTGTTAGACAACAGAAGGTAACATGACACACAGAAAATGGCTTACCACAAATGCAAAACATATTAATGCAGTCTACAACACTAAAATATGACATTCTATGACTGTTAAATTAATAACAAAAATAATAAGTATTTACAAAATATAAGGGAAAATATCCCATCAGAAGAATAACAACACAAACCTTACGAAATCCCGTTTGAATTTTCCAAGAAGCGTAAGCATCCGGAACAAGTAAAGGCAAAAACACGCACAAATATCGGCAAGGCAAACAAAACAATACAGATAAGAGGATCTCAATAAGAAATCAAATACGATATATAAAATATTTAATCCTGTCCCTTTGACCCATCAAAACAGAAAGTTCCATGCAAATAGAACGAGGGTGGACGGAGAGGAAGAATTAAATAGGCTGTCAAACAGTGAAGGATCGAGGTGTCCCTTTTGTGCCCGACCGAGTTTACAATAAGATAAGAGTCGAGTTATTTAGGTTGAAAAAGGATTTTTGTCTTCAACGATAGGCTATCTGTGTCTTAAGTGCCGTTGCATGTGGGACAGCTTCAGGTTATCAAGTGGTTATACGTTAAGACGAAACGGTTACGTTTATAGCGGTAGGAAGAAATAGGAGCTGAGTCGGCACAGCCATGGTAGCTCAGTTGGGTAGAGCGTCAGTCCTTCAACAATCGAGGTCTGCGTTCGATCCTGGCTCGTATGTACCAATGAGTTACAATTTGTTATTTATGTACGAATGATAAAAATCATTACCATTGGCTTTTCGGTGAAGGAAAACATCGTGAGAAAACCTGCACACTCCTGAGAAGAAATTGAAAGTTGTATGTGACGTCAACCAATCCGCAACGTGCCCGCGTGTTGGACATACACTCTCTGTAGGAGAGTATGCCTGCAGTGGGGACATATATAGGCTGGTGATGATGAAAATGTAAAGTGTGTTATAGATATATCTGGAACATGTTTACCAATTTTGACGATTCTTTGTAATTTTTTGCTTCTTTTTTCACAACACCCACGGGAAGCGATGGGTTGATCATGAATCCGAAGCCTGAGAGTTAAACAAAGTGATAAATAACCATAGATATAAATTTATATCCAACACTAGTGCGCCGCATTTCAGAGATGCCTGGCACGCCACGCCTCCGGCGCCGCAGGCTCACAGCCAGTACTCCAGTTACACAAAGTGGAGCCTCAAAGTAACTCCTCATTAAAGAGGCAAGACCGTGGGATTCTCATAATATGGCACTAGAACAACTATGGAGTCGCCTAAACAAACTTCGAAGCGCTCGGTGTCGACAGAAACTGCTGGGAAAGTGTGGTGTAAGGTGAGAGAGTTTATAAGGATTGTAGTTTAGCTACACGCATGCACTGTCTCGTGTGTATGAGTACTGGTGTTCATTTATTAATTGTCGTTTTTACTATGCGAATTTGGTTGAGCTAAAACTATATATTTTGTCCCATTGTGCCGCGTCTCTTGCTGTGCACTCTCTCTAGCCACACCGATGCAGGCATTCCGCACTTCGTCCCTGTCTCGTGCGCAGTCTGTTTAGCTGGCACCACCCACGTCTGGCAAGCGAGGACCCTTTCTGTTGCAGTGTGGGTTCGAGATTGAGGGGCGTGTCTTTGGGCGGGTTTGTGTGTTGTTTGCTAGACTCCAGTGTCAAAGTATTAAAAGTGCATGATATATTAGCATAAATATTTCGTCTTTTGACTTTCCAACGCGAGTAGAATTTAGCGAGTACATGAACACTTGCGTACCGGTTACGTCTTAGACATGCGGCGGCTGTTGAGTTTCTCTCGCTCTATCTTCGTTGTAGATCACTTTTCTCAATGAGGCAGTAGTTTTATTGATGTCAAAAATTATTTGTAACATATTGATTTTGAATTAAAGTTTTCTTATTTTGCGTTTGACATTTGTTTAGCCGCCACATCTCGTGACTTGCTCCCGCGAGTAGAGTCCTATTAGAGCGAAAATATTGTGTCAAAGACTTAATGGACGCTACGAGTATAGATTACGCGATAAGACATTTATTAAATTGACACATATCGTGACTTGCTTCTGCGAGTAAAGCCCTATTAGCGCGAAAACGTCTTGGCAAATTCTTGATGGACGCTACGAGTATAGCTTACGTCAAAATACATTGATTTAGCCGCCACATCTCGTGACTTGCTCCCGCGAGTAGAGTCCTATTAGAGCGACAATCTTGTGACAAAGCCGCACGTTCACAACTCAATTACCGACAAAGTGCAACTTACTGTTGTGTCCCTCACATTGGTGGGACAGACCCGACCGCGTCCGACCGTCTGTCCCGCGGTGCACTAAACGGTTTCATGAAAACCATAAGTTCATAATTTTAAATCACACTAAAATACGAATTTAATAAATACAAAAATAATGAGATTGTCAGTCGATATAAATGAAACAACAAATCGTGATGAAATGACACGTTCCGCGAATGTATGGAGCCCCGGCCTGTTGTCATTATCAAAACAAAGTGATTTAATTACCATTTTTGTATCACAATCATCAATATATACGTCCCCCACTGCAAGGGCTCAGTCGTACTCTCCTACAGAGAGTGTCTGGGACATAGTCCACCACGTGGGACCAGTGCAGCTTTGAATTTCTTCTTAGGAGTTTGCAGGTTTCCTTACGATGTTTTCCTTCACCGAAAAGCCAATGGTAATGATTTCATCATTCGTAGATAAATAAATTCCAAATAACAAATAGGAACTCATTGGTACGAGCCAGGATCGAACGCAGACCCTGATTGTTCAAGTATTGACGCTCTACACAACTGAGCTACCACGGCTTCCATTTTTGTATAATCTGGTCTAATTAGTTTATTTGTACAAAAACATTTAAAATGCTCGAAACAGGCAAGACTTACCTCAGAAACCAAAGATGGCGTCAATAAAATGACATTTGAAGTTATCACTTAGTACAAAAAGAATGCATTTTTACAATTAAAGTAAGAGCTAACATAATATTCTAGTATTTTTATACAGCTTCAGATTAATCCTTGACTTTTTAAATAGTGTACAATTGCGGGCCGGGTTTGAAACATCTCTTTTGTCAAGCACATAAGAGAGGGTACTTTTTATCCCGGAAAGCAATTTTTCCCGTGGGATAATTTCAAAGGTCCACACAGATGAAGTGAGTTTAATTCATGTGCTTACATTGCAGATTCAGAATGATTTGTTTTTGAATAGGGGTAGTGGAAGGGACGGAAAAGAGGATATCCTACTTTTTATCCCGCTCTATAGTAACATCAGAAAATACTCATTTTCAAAAATTTGTTCATCAGTACTCAGAACGGACGTTCAGGGTGGGCAGAATGTTATGTTTTGCGCCCACGTGAGAAAAGTAAGATACTTTGCCATGAATTTTTCCCCCACAGTTTACTCGTTATGAGAAAGCTTTTCCATGCTAGTGCTCTGACTCGTGACTCCGCTTGCGGGGACTTCAGAATTTATATCCTGGAAAATATTTCATTATACATCATCATCATCCGGGAACCGTCCACAGCTGGACATATTCCTGCTCCATGGTGTGCCACAATGACCGGTTACGAGACACTTGCGTCCAGCTTCCAGCGACCTTTACCAGGTCGTCGGTCCATCTACTACTACAGTTGAGATTATTGTTTCATTTAATCGCTTCAGCAACGCCAAGACACGGGGCTATCCAATTATAAAGCTGAGCCCACACAACCAATAGGCACCACACAGTGATATTAACAATAACAGCATCGTCACTACCAATCGCAACAAAGTTGCACTCAACATTAATGGAAGCCAAGTTGTAACTTACAACTTAGCCAAGTTACGACTCAATAGAGCTGAGCGGACGCGTGCTGGTCTACTCAAGTTATGTACTCAGCAATGTTATATTAATTAATTATGTTACACCCTCTATTGTTCAGGAGGTAGTTGTTGTCGGTATATACTCCATTCACTGGGGAGGACACGAAAAAAAATTCATCCCCAAGTTACGTGTATGTGAGCCGTCACCCTTAAAAATAATTTTCATGATTTTATTCTACTTCTTTGTTGGCGTGATTAATATGTACACCCGTACCAAATTACAGCTTTCTAGTAGTAAGGGTCTCTGACAGACGGTCAGAGCGAAACTATAAGGGTTCCTTGGTAGACTATGGAACCATATAAGGAATGCTTATGGGATCACTGTGTAACAACAAAGTGTATGTTTGTCTATACCCTTTTTCTCATAAACGCGTGAAGATATCAAGTCTACAGTCCCTTGGAGCTGTGATAAAATGAAGCTTCTAGATGCATTTAAAAGATACAGATGTTTAAGCTGCACTTTTCGACGTAGAAGGAATCAAAACCTTTTCATTGACCTAAAATCGTACAACTTGGCAAGGAGCAAGTTCTTACAGCACAGCCGTAGGAATAAATTTGGAAACCAACATTTTTAATTTATAATATAGTAAAAATAGCTTTTTTATGTTTACAAATTTAACTTTGTAGTTGAAAGCTATCAGGTATGTAATTTCACAGCAAAGTACAGTTGGTTTTTCAATCGGAACTCACAGTTTCATGACAAGATTTCAGTATGTTAAGTATTCAAATTCTGTTTAAGCACGCGTTCTTTTTTTAAATGACTAAGGGTGGAAATTTTAATAAAACTTGTACATAATCCAATTAAGGCTCTGTGGGCAAATTTTGTAAGTTCCTTGGAACTTTTAAAACGAAACATGTACCTCGAATATGTCACTTTTTAAAGCCATTGTATATTTATCTAACGTACGACGTACAAGGACAACAGAAGGCCGCCCATCAGTGGAGTCCACGCTTGACTTAATGCCTTCACTTAATTCCCGCTATTAAAGCTGTAATTGGTTTTTTCTCGTCGACCCACATTCGAGGGAAAGCAATTAAAATCTGCAATTGTAACGACAGACACCTACTGTAAGGTTCTGAGCAGACGGTGCGACTTTTTCTCGCATGTTCGTGCGATTATAAATTACTAGATTTAGTTAGCGACTTGGCCTGCGTGGACTTTAGAATAAAAATCCTATATCGGGATGAAAACTAGCCTTTGTTCATCTCCATGTTATGTCTATGCCAAATTTCATCAATATCAGACATACTTTATTTAGGGTTTTGATGTTAAGTGATGAGTTTCTATGAATTATGACGTTTGGTTAGAGTCGCGGGGAGTCGCTGGATGCAGGTGGCTCGGGACCAGTCGATGTGGCGTACCATGAAGGAGGCCTATGTCCAGCAGTGGACGTTTCCCGGCTGATGATGATGATGTTGTTGACGTTTCATTTCATTTTTTGTTCATACAATTTAGGTTTCTATCGATATACATCAGTAGAATTGTGCGCTGCTGACTTGAACAAAAAACAAGATGGCGGGCGGTCACTATGCCAAGCCTCGAACAAAAATCTTTGAACCCCTTTTCTCTTCGAAAGTCAAACACGCGTGCAGTATCAGAACGCACCTCCAGCGACATTTATCACCTGTGGCATCGTTATGGCCCTCTACACACGTCACATATTGTCTCTCCTGTCGCCCGCCTGTAGCGTAACGTATTATACTCGTAATTATTTGATATAAGTTAAACTTTAACTCAGCATTGTATTCGATCTTTCATCTACTTTTGCAATCGATTAAAAATCGCCCGCCTACCGGAGACCTAAGTCAACATGGAATCAACAAGCTGACTCGAATAGTTGCACAAGTATCCCGCGCTGTGTGATTTAATTAAGAATTTTAATTAAATCTAACGTAGGATTATAGTTGAATTACAGTTAGGGTTTTAATTGAATTAATTAAAACGGCCGCGAGTTGATTTCCCTAGTCGTGTTGAGTGTAGTTTTAGTTTGTACTCGTAATAGTTTCTGCTAGTTTGGGATGCGTGTCATCATTTGTCTGTTATCTAAATTTAATTTTGTAATAATAGCTCCTTTACTTTTTAAATTTTTATTTATAATCTGTCTGCACTTGGCCTTCATCTCACCCGATCGTAAAGTAAGCGTGCGCACGCAGATGCCTCAACCCAATTAGGAGCAGGATCCGCTACCTTTCATACTGGAACACAACAGTGCTATTAACACTGCTTTTTGATGGCAGACTTATATAACGTGATACGTAAACGATCGTAACTGTATCACAGTAACCAATCACTGGGAATCGAACCTTCGCAATTGTATTGGCCACGAAAGGGCTATTATTCAAAACCAATGCACTTGTCAGCCTAGTAGCTGTCGCGATAAACAAGCTTTTTATGGACCCACTTTGGCACTCGTCATTTTGTAAATAAGACACAATATGTTACAGTTGTCGACGTAAAATGATATTTATAGATCTTACAACGCACTGGAGGGGACTCGAGGAAAGTAAATATAACCCGAACCTTTTTCTCTTTAACATTTTATTTTTACAACTTTGCTGTCGTAACAACTATTTATGGCTGTGCCAAGGTGACGGGTATGTATACAGGACAATCGTTTGAATAAAATGGCTTTGTCACACGGACGGACGCATTTAAGGAAGCTATTGAAAAATGCGAGTCTTGTTTGATTTAGGTACCCTAGATAACTTTCTCTTGCTAATAGTAGGATTGATTTGTGGCTTTTTTACACATAAACTGCTGGTGGGATTAAAACGAAATTTTAGTTTAGTGCGTTCTGTATTAATTTTCAAAGATTCTACGTTAAGGAATTCGCAGACAAAAGCTATTAAAGCTAGTTTGCCGTTAATTTGGTGCATTCATATGGTGTATCAATATAGAACAAATTAAGCTCAATTTTGAAAATAACCACCAACAAGGAATTTATCTATAATATTTGATCGGAATATTCGCCTGTACATCAAATATGTAATTTTTATATTGTCAAATATTATTGTAAACAGATTGTTGAATAAATACGTTGTTTATTCTGAACATGGCGAATTAAATTTAAAAAAATTATTTTCAAACGCTTAAAAATGTTAACAAAAACATAATGTTCGAAGGGTTCCGCTCAGCTACGGCCACTTCCTTCTACGGCCACCACCCAAATTCCTTGTTCGACCACTTCTCAGACGCTTCCCAAAACAGCGTCCCAAACCAAGTTTCATGGAAATGTGTGTGTCAAATACAATGTACATTGCTCATGTTTTAAATAAACTAATAACTGAAACTACTTTGAAGTTACCTTTAATGAGAAGTGGCCTTTCATGAGAAGTGGCCGTTCAGGGAAGTGGCCGTTCAGGGAATTGACTGTTCATGGGTATGTGGTCATTCATGATAAGTGGCCCTAAGTGACCGGATTCGTTCGAAGACTCCTTTGCCCGTTTATAAATATATGATGACAATATAAAAAGTTTATCTATGTTATTAAAACTATATGACTACATAGATTAAAATATTATTTTTTTGTATGTAACAAAACATAATGTTAAAAACCTTCATCTTCTGAACCACACAACCAGGGATTACTTTAACGGAATAGCTTTCTAATAACCAGTCAAGAAAATTTCGCTCGAGAAGATTTCTCTGCAGTTTCCTAATATTCCCAGTTTGTATGTAGCTTGTATTCTTATTGTGGGGCAGCATATCCACATAAACCATATAAAGGCACTTGCTGCATAAGGTGGAAACATGTCGTGTCAATTCCATTTCATACTTACACTGTTAACCTACATGTGTGCGTCCTTCTCGGCGTTTTCCACTATGCCACAGGGAACCTTTTCGTTTTAATTTAGAATTTTAATTAAGTCCGACCTGGCGCGAACGGACGGACGAACCGGCGACTTAAAGTTTTAATAGTTATTCTACAATTAGTCAGAAATTCCGACTTGAATTTAATTATAGCGAGAAGAGTTCTAATGAATTTTTGACTTTTCGTTATATATTTTAATTCTGGTGCAAATATACCTCTATATTTACTTAATAAGCAATACATCAATAAATATATATTTCTAGTCACTAATGCCATGTATTGTTTATTAATAATTATTTATATTTTGTATCAAATTTCACAAAAGCCGTGGTAGCTCAGTTGTGTAGAGCGTCAGTCCTTGAACAATCGAGGTCTGGGTTCGATCTTGGCTCGTACCAATGATTTACAATTTGTTATTTTGTATTTATGTACAAATGATAAAAATCATTACCATTGGCTTTTCAGTGAAGGAAAACGTCGTGAGGAAACCTGCACACTCCTGAGAAGAAATTCAAAGGTATGTGTGAAGTCTAACAATTCACACTGGTCCCGCGTGGTGGACTATGTCCCATACACTCTCTGTAGGAGAGTAGGACTGAGCCCCTGCAGTGGGGACGTATTTAGGCTGTTGATGATGATTAAATTTCAACATGAGCGTGCCTAAATAAGTCCTTTCAATGTATTTAACTAATTCAGTGCATAATAGTAGTGACTTTAATTTACAAAATTTCGTGAAGTACCTTCATAACCGTGACATGCACAAACTTGCACGTACATTAAAACTTAGTCCAGGCCAAAACATAGACCTCGGGCCAAAGGTAACTTAACCTCATGTTATAGTCTAAATTCAATTAACTTGAAAACTAAGTTGAGTATCTGGAACATGTTTCAGTTCCAGCGTGACGGGACAAGTCACTAAGTTACTCCAACTTCAACTTAACTCCAACTTGAAACGTTCTTGTTTTATTAAAACTTTAATTAAGATCGAGACATGAATTTAGATTGTGATTTTGAGTGAGATTCCTTTCTGTGTAGGTTTTATTAAGACGTCAGTTTATTGTATTATTAAGTTACGATTAAATGACATAAATACACTACTACAACTTTCAAAGTACTTAAGTTCTTCAGGGATATACGAGTATAACCTTCTATCTATCATCTTCATCACATATCTATACTGTGTGTTCATTGAAAATATTTACCAAAAACGGATTGCGAGTGATGATTTAAAATATAGTATGCACCGAACAATCCTCTAACAAATGCGCCTCGAATTTTGTTATCAATTTAGTTTTGCAGTATTAGTAGTAGACGAGTACGACACTAGATGGCGCCACAAATATGTTACATCGCACGTCTCAAAAAATCATGTTTGTTGTATGGGAGCCCCCTTAAATATTTATTTTATTCTGGTTATGGCGGCAACAGAAATACATCCTCTGTGAAAATTTCAACTCTATCACGGTTCATGCATCCTGGCGACGGACGGACGGACAGGGAAGTCTCAGTAATAGGGTCCCGTTTTTACCCTTTGAGTACGGAACTCTAAAAACTGTCTCAGAATACGCTAATCTTTACAATTACTTAACGAATTTTCATGGGATTTTCATAGGTAACTTAAGCTTAGCTCGGAGAAACTTATCGTGCATGTGCCAAAAAATAATTATGAGTATGTATTAATATTCAAGTTTTACAAGATCACGCTTCATTATTAATTTTTTTATATTTGACGATAATCTTTAAATTCAATACATAATTATAATGCCTGAATTAAGAAATCATAAATTGTTCATGAATAATTGTACGTTTAAAACGCATAGTGAATTACCTTACTAATCTGACTTCATCGGTCGGGTAAACGAACAAGCAATCCAAACATAATACCCAATCCCAAAATGCAGACACAAAATGAAAACGATTTTTTCAACTGAAAATGGAATCACATTGCAATGCATCTGTCAGACGATCGCGCCATTTTTGTAACGGCCATAGCGCTCGTGACGTGGCATTCTCTGATTGGAAAGACGTGGCTCTCAAACTTTTATTTATTCAATAGTCTAGCTTGGCTTACTTGATTGTGCGGTCTCGGTTTTAGAATAGAACCACCCCATGTGACGTACGAGGCAAATAAAATAAAATAGGCAAGTAAATATTCAGCAGAAACTTTTTCTTCTAAAGATAGTGTTTTACAATGTACAAAAAGGTCATCTTGTCAAGAGTGTCGACAAGATGACCTTTTTTTAAAAAAAAATAAAGCAACGAAATGACTGCAGTAGATTTACAAAATTGACACACGATACTGTCTGGGAAAAAACTTGATTAATCTAAAAAGTTAAAAGTTTTCGAAATGATTATTTAAAAAATACTTTATATGCGTTTAATACATCTTTCCTTACTAATGATGTACATGCGAGATTTTGTTTGTTTGTTCTTCCTTCACGCCGTAACGGAGAGTCAGAATGACTTCATGTTTTTTATAAGGAGTTGAAGAATTTGAATTTAAGGGCCGAAAACGGACATAGGCTATAAGAAGTACACGCGGACAAAAGCTAGTAAGTAATATTTGTCAACCACAAACTTAAAGTGCCACTGCCTTTTCATAAATAAGACAAGCTGTCAGTGATGGTTGCATGTCGCTGCCATCGTCCATCATGCAGGCACGCACTCATCCGGCGTCTGTCCGACAGACTAGCTCCGTGGGACGCATTGAAATGATAACAAGGCAGTCTGTAGAAACGGCGGTGCAAAGTAAAATACTCTACGCTCCATTGACATTGACAATACAGTGTTGCCACTCCGAATGACAGTATACCACACCAATAACAACAGCAAAATATCTTTATAGAGGCGCTACTCCTCAGATGTACGTCACGCGGTCATGTTGCGGACCGGTGCTTTATCATTGCATTGTTTTCGCATCAACTTACGGTTGCCCATCGACACAAATTAAACGAGCCAAAACACACATATATTTATCATGGTTAGAGGAGTTCCTGTGACCACGATCCATCTCCAACATTCAACCAACTCAAAAAAAACATGCAAGTTAAATAAAAGTTTGTATTTTATATTTTATATTTATATTGAATTTTTTCCTTCTGTAATTAGCAATAAGGTTGTATTTATTAGTAATAATAGTAGTATGTATTTGAACCTGTACTTAGTATATATATAATCTGTACCCGTATTCCGATACTCAATTTATATTTCTGTTTCTTTTTTAGATTATTTATTACTGTAGTATTTTTATTAGACCCTATAGAAATTATCTAGATATGTACATGTGGAGACTTGTTATTAGTTTATAGATACTCATGAGATACATTATTTATTTATATACTATATACTGTTAGTCTTCCCAAAAATTGTAAAATAAAAAAATGTAGTTTTTTCTTAAATATTCATTCCTATTCCAAAATTAACGAATTTGCTCTTTGATGACATCTACTAAATAAAAATCATACTAATTAAAGACAGAGTCCACGAAATTGCATACTAAATGTCTACTCCATTGCACCTCTGTTCCTCTCCCATCATTTTTCAACACGCATCCGTGTTTGCTTTTAGTTAGAAAATGCCACTGTTTCCAGTTTTTCATAGAGCGGAACTTATTTTTTATATTTTTTTAGTGACAGGGCAAATCTAGTGGAAAATATCCGTTTCCAATTCGACACGGAAATATTGTTTTGTAATGGTTTTTTTTTCTATCCGGATATCTGTTTGATTTCAATTTGGGAGTAGAGAAAAATTCGAACTTCGCAACAGTGACGGTGTGTGAAGAAAAATGTTTGCTTGTTTAGAGAAAAAGGGGAAATCGAAAGGATATATTAAATTATGTTGTATAAAATGTTATAGTATAAAAATTACGTACATTTTTGGCCTTCCAGGGCAAACTTACCTCATATTAAGCTATTGTTTACATGTAAATACCTAAATTTGACTGCACGTTTGTAATGCTGTTTTTATTTCCACGCAAGCATAAACGTTCTCAAGAATCACAGAATGGTACTTCTAAGACCTAAGCCTCGACGCGCGCTAGTGCTAAAGTTCTAGGTGTGAGCTAAGTCCTGGATAAACGGACTTACAGTTCAACTTAGAATGCCTAAGTTATAACAACGTGCTCAGATTTTCGAGCAACGGTGCTTGTTGTTTTGAATTTTCTGCGGTCTTATTTAAAGTTGTGTTTTTCTAATGGTTTTCTATAGACAAGTGCAGTATTTGGTTTGATTCACTGTTATTGTTGGCTGTTAGGACTTTAACAAGTTTATGCGGTCAAAAAGAACTAGAAACCGACTTCAAATGGCTTAAAAGTCTACTTTTATTACGGTGAAGTTAAGATGTATATCGTTTTCTCATGGATGCCGTTGTCAGAACTGGACCAAAATGAAATGGGACCACAGCTTTCAAAAAGAACCATCCAAATCGTTTTACCCAGTCGAAAGTTCTGAGGTAACAATCATTTAACTAATACACACTTAACATTCCCTATCTCAAAAACTACTGAACGGATTTTGATGAAACTTCCAATCTTTCATAAGTTGAACAATACCCTTAGTTCAACAAAAAAGGATTATTTAAATAATTGAACTTGCAGTTCCGGAGATATGCGGGGACAAACACTTTTGAAATTTGGCACACTTGTTTAGAAGCTAGAGGTAATATAGACTAATGAAACAAAGAAAAAATATATACACTAATAGCTATTTCGGAAATGATAAATAATGTTACACGACGGGATGACAGTCGAAGAAGTCGTCTACCATAATTATTTAGTAATACTTAGAAACTAGAACCATTTGAAGCATGACTTCGATATTCAAACATTTTAAAAACAAATACTGTCGTAAGCATCACAAGCCAAACCCAATTCAAAGTCTCCGAACACACTTAGCTCGTAAAATATTGTCATACAACACACTTGCCTTCAACAAAGTTAAAAATCCGTAGGACGAGGCGCCGCCGGCGTGAAATTTAAAGAAAAATGCGGAGCGCGGGAAACTCCGGGACTATACTGAAATCCCGCCTTTTAGAGATCACGGTTCCCGGGAAATATGGACTTATGTAGCGGGAAGGTGAAAAATTCGTTATTATAAAGTATGTTGTCGCTTTTGACGATGGGACGAGCTGAGAATTCCAGCTTAAATTGAACTCTTGTATACTTTCTCCTGGATACTGAAGGGTTGGTGTTAAAGAGTGAAGGGCCTACACTCGATGTAGGATAATTTGATCTTCAGTCAAATCGGCTGAAATTTTGATATCCTGTTTAAAGGTAGGGACTTCGGGATCATATGTCCAACTGTGTAGCCACTAGACTACAGAAGCGGGGTTAATTATAGGGACTTTTGGATGGAAAACTGCTCTCCCAGAAGCTTTAAGTTGCGCTGACTTTTCGTCACGGAGGCCGTTGAGAGTTATTCATATAAAGTCATTGTAAGATTTGCTGATTTAATGGATTCGCTCATCGGCGTGCCGTTACCATTTATTTAATCAAGGAATATTAACCGGAGCGACTGTTAATATCCGAATTCATACGTCTCATACCAGGTGCTTGGCGGGCACGTGCCGCATCGCGTATTCAAGGCCCGTGCCGACCACGCGAGCAATTCCCATGAAACGGCCCGGAATTGGCCCGATACCGCCACATCCGCCCCGATCCCGCCCGCCCCCGATCTTTAGATTGTCATCGCTGTAATATCGGCAGGTTTTGTGGGTAGTTAGCGATATTATCTTGAGGGTAGGCCGGAGTAATTGCTCTAATGAGATTATTGGGCTTATTATTTGTGGGAACAAGGAGGGAGCCTTGAAATAATAATGTATGAGACTATCATATTAACCGACTCTGACTAAAGAGAAATAAAAAATATTACGTTTAAAAGTAACCAACACGCTCTTATTCACACTAATATTATGAATGACCATGTGAGTTTGTTTGTCCTTGTTTCACGCCGTAATGGAGAGTTAGAATCACTTGAGTTTTTGTATAGGGATAGTTAAAGGGTCTGAAAAGGACATAAGCTACTTTTTATCCAGATCGGACCAGCAGACGCAGTGCAGCTTTACTATCGATATTTTATTGGTACCGATGTTTTAATTTAAGACTCGACGCTACTGGGCTGTTAGACACCCGACCTAAACGGCTTGGATTTACTTGCATCAGGTGTGAATGAAGGACTCGACTTCTATATAGGAACATATTCCGAAGATTTAAAATAGTTTCCACCAATAACTTTCCTGGCTCACACAGAATAGATAGACAAAGGACCGGCAGCACCGTCGACCACCAAAGCCTCGCTCGACGTTGAGTTATAACGCCAGGAATGGCAACTGACAGCCGAGCCGGGGCAATGTGCGCCGAGATTCAGATGGAGAAATATTCTGTGTGTTTGAATGCTAGGAACTTCGATGTGTTGTTACTCGTACTGTACCTCAAGTCAGATTTGTGTTCTGCTTATAAACAAACGGAAATCATATCTGTAAAGAAATACTCCATTCAGAATGTTGGTCCGTTTCGTGACGTCAGCTAACTTCAGAGGGGCAAGCTGCAATTTGAATTTTTTAATTACCTTTTCAACACATTTTCGACGACAATCGATTCCTTGATACCCAAATCCTGTTATCTGTGCATTTCATCCATATGGGCTGAGCCATTTCCATTGAACATGCAATAAAGTATAGTTATGTTGATCGATTTGGTCCGACAGCCCTCAATATATTTTGTGAATATTTTTTACCAACGCCTCATTAAAGAGTTGTTTCTATTCCGATCAGACATCGGGCGCGTTTAGAATTTTAAGAGGACCACAGCTCCTACACGCTCCCTTCAAGTTTTTAGATAAAAAGTGTATTTCGTTGTTTATATTTGCATTTTGAACGCATATTAATAGCTTTTTTTATTGGATTTCGTGATATTTTCTAGATATTTTTCTGGAATATCTTATTTATTATAAAAATGCTATGATTTGTTCCAACCATTTACAAACGCTGGTCACGATGTTGTAGAAAGATTCGATACACAAATCGTGGCAACTATGGCAAGTGTTTTGTTATAGTATGATGGGTGGGTACTTGGCCTTCATCTCACCTGATGGTAAGCGTGCGCACCCAGAAGCCTAAAACTATTGCGGCGCTTTCATATCGGAACACAACGGTGCTATTAACATTGCTGCTTGGCGACTGACTTAGGCAACATGGTGGTAGCTGCCATAACACTAACCTGAGTACAGATAGGAACCCAAACTGGATATCGAACCTGGAACCTCCGGTTTGTAAGTCATCAGGGCATGGAGACTTAAAGCAATTCAAGCACTGTAATTGCAATCAATTTATTCAAAAACAAAGGTGCATTGTGTTTGAATGTCACTTAACCTAGATACAAGTACATCATTAAATAATATTAACGTTATCCCTCTCCTAATGCTTCCATACTAAATTTCTGTTGCCATAATCTTTTAAAGTAGACTAGCTGCCTTTAATAAGTAATTTCCTAAAAATAGGAGATGAAATTATAGTGTCGCGAAATAAATACCATTAATTTACAACTTCATAGTTAGCTACAACAGCAGTTACGCAGCTAATGGTTCACAGATGGCGCTTTGAACAATAATCGAAGAAAAAAAATGTTTAAAATGCAAATTGTGATTCACTGTGAAGTTGTATGTTAATAATACTCATTTCGCGACCTCAATCTGATGTCCTATTTTCAGATAGTTACTAAACGACCCCAGCTATTATATTTTAAAAGATTATGGCAACAGAAATTTAGTATGAAACTTTGATGGAGGTGGATCGCCTTAAGAGAAAAGCCATAGAACTATCAATAGTGGTTGGTTTTATCCCTGTCGTGTACAAAATCATCAAGAAAATAATAGCAATTTTTAAATAAGAATTTACTTAATTTAAAGCTAGTCAGATTACCAATTGATTTCAAAGCTACTGGGAGCTTATTAAATAATCTCACTGCCTGATATTGCGCACTGTGCGTAAATACTTGCAGAGTTGGTCCCGCTGTGGTACTTTTAGTCGGCAGGTTTTTCCTTCTCGTGGACTACCTCTGATGCAGTCTCCACTCTGACATAATGTTAACTAAGTCTGACATCGATGTCGGGCGGACGTCTCCCTGGAACTGGCGTGACTGCTTACTAGATCGCTGACTTGTTTTATTAAAATCATCATACATCAACAGCCTATATACGTCCCCACTGCAGCTCAGTCCTACTCTCCTACCGAGAGTGTATGGGCCGTAGTCCACCACGCACCACCAATGCAAAACGGCGGACTTCACATGCCTGTTCAAGACATGCAGGTTTCCTCACGATGTTTTCTACCGTTAACCAATCGGATAATGTACTTGAATTGAAAAACAACTCATAGGTACACGGCTGGATTCGAACCCGGAACCCTCAGATTGAGAGCCTAAGCTAAAGCTATTGCCACCACACCAAACCAGAGCTTCTTCATATCCCTGTAAGTACTGACAACCAACATTCATCTCTTATATTTACCCTAGTCGTGTCCGACTGTCCGTCTGTCGACTTCTGCGTCACGCAGAGATAAGTATGCGTGTCAAGTGACGTCACGCGTGTACCGCTGACGTCACGGCTTGTGGTGTCCGCGTGATTTACTACTGACAGGGGACTGTCGCACTGGTCTTGAGACGGAGTCGAGACGAATGCGAGTTTATTTATAGACATAATAACCACCTCCGTGGCCTGATGACTACCACGCTTGGACTATCAATCCTATGGTCCCGGGTTCTTGGTTTGGTTGGTCTATCAGTTCTTGAACAATCGAGGTCTGGGTTCGATCCTGGCTCTGAATAATTAAAATCATTACCATTGGCTTTTCAATGAAGGAAAACATCGTGAGGAAACCTGCACACTCCTGAGAAGAAATTCAAAGGTGTGTGTGAAGTCTACCAATCCGCACTGGGCACGCGTGGTGGACTGTGTCCCAAACACTGTCTGTAGAAGAGTAGGCATGAGCCCCTGCAGTGGGGACGTATATAGGCTGGTGATGATGATGAAGTGGAGATAAGGACGTGGGGAGGAAGCGTAATACTAACCCAGAAATTTCACGTCAATGCAGCGTTGGCTATGTTATCTTTCTTACCGGAGCACAAAAGTGCTATTAACATTGATTTTTGGTGCACATAAAATAGTTCCAAGCAAACTGAGTACCGATGAGTGCCCAGGACTTCCGAATTGTCAGTCTGAGTCGCCACTGATAGACACTGTATGCTAAGTACTTCCTCGCGAATATACCTATAGCCACCCCGGGTGGTGGAACAGAAAAGATATATATAATTCGGATCTCCGAAACGGTTCCAGCGATTTCGCGGGGGCGAAAAATCTAGATTAGTCTCAGGTCTGGGAAAATGCGCGGTTTCGAGTTTTCATGCATTTTTTCCTTCGCATTATTCGACGCAAAATATGATGGGAAATTTCACGCTGTCAAACATAATCACTTTAGCCGAGTGGTTCACACGTATCATTCCGTCCGAGATATCCGCGTTCAAATCCCGGTTGGAAAATTGCTTTTATTTTTGTTTTTTGTGTGTTTAGAGGCTGAAATAAAATTTTTGTTTGTTTTTAAAGAACTACGAGCAAAGCTCGGTCGCCCAGATATTTAATATAATTAATGAAACTTTTACGATCGCATCCATGGGAATCGAATCCGCGACCCCTGTATTGCGAGCCTGTGTAGCCACTAGTTACAGATACAACAATAAACATGTCCATACATGTTCTGTACATTGTCACTGGGTGACATGAGACATGGGGGCGAGTCACGTGACGTCACACGGACAAATGTGCGGCCGCGGCGAGGTCGCTCCCTGTGACGTCACATGATTTACAACGGTCAGAGGCTGTGTGTGCTACTGTGATTGTCACACTCGCTCGCTCACTATGCACCGAAGATATATAACATACTAGCTTCCGCCCGCGACCTTGTCTGCGTGTACTTCAAGATATTATACAGCATAAGGTACAAAATAGTGTTTATTCTGTTACGTAGTCAAATAATTTAAAGAAACAAAATAAAATTCATTATCTGACGTAGTACATTCAAATAGTCTTCACACCAATATTATAAACGCGAAAGTTTGTATATACGAATTTACATATTCTATGGTCGGTTGCTAGGCAACGCGTTTTTGTTATGCCAAAATTGCCCGTGTAATCCCACTAATATTATAAGTGTGATTTTGTACAATTTACACAATATGTCTTTATAAATTATAGCCTATATGTTATTCTGATGTATAAGCTATATTATTGTAAAGTTTCATTCAAATCCATTCAGTAGTTTTTTCGTGAAAGCGTCACAAACATCCAAACTTTCACACTTATAATATTAGTAGGATAGTCTGCAAGATCGACGAGACTGCCACTGTTTTCTTCCTCTTTAAAATTATGAGCAAAATTGGATGATGATGATGAAAACCTTAAGAGTGCCGCTAAGACGTGAGAGAAATAGTTGCAAAATAATTTACGCGTTCAAAAAGAACTAAAAACCGACGTTAACTGCCCTAAAATGTATACCCTTAGAGGTAGAATGATCTGAGTACATATTTGGTTTTGGTTGATTTTCCCAAAAAGTGCTCAATCAATTTTGATAAAATTTATACGGGACCACCTCTGAAATATGCTCTACAAAACAAAAAAAGAATCGTCAAATTGGTTCACAATTGGCGGAGTTATCACGTAATATACATACACAAAAAATTGAGAACCTGCTCATTTTTGAAGTCGGCTGAGAATATACATTCTGCATATGTAAGAGTGAAACCAGCTATGTTAGTAATAGCTATATCAGACGTGTCTTTAGACTATTTAACGATAAGTTGTATAGCACCTGTATACTCGTAGATGTGGATATATTTAAAAGGTCATTTAGTAGTTTTAGATAAAAATTTAGAAGTTTATTTTATGTACACTCGAGTACAAAAATATGTAAACACTTTTGAACCACGTCACATTCACCTTTAATTGACATTTCCTTCAACACCCTACGTAGGAACAAACAAGGGTGAATGTGACATGGTACAAAAGTGGATACACATTTGTGTACTCGAGTGTACATTATGTTTAGTTAGGAAACTGTTTGTCTTTAAGTATCCTTCTCCCATGTTTTCCTTTATCTATAAGACTGATTGTTTCTGATTTTAAAAAAAGATACAAATACATTTTAGATAATTTCAAGTTGAATACTTCAATCTATACTGGGTACTCGTCATTTTGAAGACGTCATATCGTGTGTTAAAAAGAGATAGCAATAGCCACAGTTGCACGTCTTGTAGCACAGCGACCCGGTTTTTGACAACTGATATGTTTGTTACTTATCCTTTAATTTAAGTAAATCAGTTGTAAAGAAAAACTTTTTTCCTTAAAATTATTTACCCGAAGGCGCCATTTAGATATTTCACACACAACGTATGTACAAGCTCTCTCCCCCAAAAAAATTAGACCAAGTTTTCCTGGCGTGAAATGAATACCATTCGTAGTCAAAAAATTTACATTTTAGGCAACTATTACTACTTTAAAAGGTTATGGCAAAAGAAATGTTGAATGCAGAAATCCCGATAAATAAACAAAACATACAACTTATACACCTCTCACTCCCCCGATTGTCCCCCCGTCCATAAAACTATGAAATATTACAACATATTTACAAGTAACTCCCTCCATTAACGGTGGAGGTGCAGTGCTCGTATCACCAAGAGCCGCGCGGAAAATACCAACTAGCTTGCACACGTGAGCTCGCGGGACAGAGATGCCAAGTTGAACATGCGCTGTCTTTATCTAGAATAGAGATCGGATGTTCAAAAAGATTATACAGAGTGTTTCTCTCTTCATTTCCAACAACTTCAAAGTTATTTTCCTTAACCCAAAAGCAAAATATATGTTTAAGAGACAATTGGTGCGAAGTGCGTAATTAAAGAGATAATTGCATTAGTGTTGTTAGGATTCCGTACCCAAAAAAAGGTAAAAAGTAACCCTTATAGGATAGCTTTGTTATCTCTGTCTGTCAATATCATTTTTCTCAGAAACGCGTGAAGGTATCTAGTAGAAATTAATATCAAACACTCAAGTATGCAATCCCAGTGATAGTTTATGCTGCTTAGAAGAAGGAATCAAAACTTTCCACTGACCCATAAATGTGAAGTTTGGCAAGAATCAAGACCTTGCTTTTACAGCAGAAGTATACCATATGGCCGTCTTCTAGTACATATCATACGATACATACGTTCTAATCTTTATCAAAATCGGCTCAGCTGTTTGCTTGTGAACAATAATAAACAGAGAGATAATCCTGGTGACTTTCAGATTTGAATTTACGTACGATCACAAAAGAACTTTTATTACAATGCACGATATGTACATATGTGTTTGGCCTCAGTCTATTCTTGCTCTGATGGCAAGCGCTAAGGCATGAATGGAAGAAGAATTAATTTATAAGCACTGGCTAATGGCAACCAGCATGCTGATAGCAGATTTAAGAAGTAAAATTGTCAATTTTCATACTTGATCCTAACCACCTGTTTAATCACACCTGCCGACAAGACTGGCGACCTCCAGCATTGACGAAACCCCTCCTAGCTCAAGACAAGACAATTTCCTCCCTGATTTTGTCTCTAAAGAGATCCATTACCCGGGCACTTGATACGTTCGGATATCGGATAAGACGGTAAAATATTCCGTCTGCGTCCGACGATATACGAAATTACTCGTATGAATATCTGAGCTCAACGAATCCGGACGTCCGGCTCTATTTAACGTTAATGTTATTTCGGTCCGGTTTTCGAGTTATGTGAAATTGGAAATATTATTGAATATATTATTAGGATTTAGTTTTTGTGGTTTTTGTATAGCGATGCGGGTTGTCAAGGTCAGACCATACATCACTTTCAAATGCATTTCATTAAAAGTAAAGGCACGCAAGTATGCTTTATAACCATTCCAAATTTCAATTTGATAACATTATTAATTGCTAAAATAATGCTTATAGTAATAGTAGATAAAATAGTGTCAGACCCGCGAGTAATCCATTAAAGTTCCGTTTTTTAAAAGGATTTACGGAATCCTAAATTGGATACAAATTCGTGTCATAGAAGAATCGCAACTCAACACTGTTTTGTATATACATATAAATAGCCTATTTACTCTAGTCTTAAAGACATCGAGGTTTTAGCGGTCGGAAAACACAGACGCCAGCATGGAATTGCACACCTTAGCAAATTAAATCATGATTTTGTGTCTAGTCCTATTGACACGTTCCATGAATGTATGGCGCCAAGGCCTGGTCTTGTACACTTATAATTTTAAAAGGACATTATCAAATAAAAGTGATTCAGTTACCTTTTTTTATATTTTGCTTTAGTTTGTTTGTACAAAAACAAAACGCACGGAATAGGTAAGACTTGACGTTGAAAACAAAGATGGCGTCAATAAAATGACATTTGACGCTGTCACTTAGTACAAAAAGAATGATTTTGTACAATTAAAACAAATGCAAAAATATAATTCTAGTATTTTTCTATACATATTTAGATTATTACTTGATTTTTTAAATAGTGTACAAGTGCAGGCCGAATTTGAAACCTCTTTTAACTACCTTAAAACAACAACAAAATGTCTTCCCGTTGCTTTTGAAATCAAATATTACCCTGAGCTTCCGGGCCCGCTACCGCTGACCTACTAAAGCCAAGCACGTGTCGTATAAAAATCGATGCCGTTTAATATTCCGCTGCCGCGTCGAAACAATAAATCCGCATTACCGAACGTACCCCCGCCGGTGCATTTGCTTGTTTCGTTATCGGATGACCCCTGCCTGATATCGGATTTGCGTTTATTTTTTGAGCTAAGTCGATTTGCCTAAAAGCATTTGCCTGCGGGTCGAATTTAAAGCCCGTTTTGTTCCGGGTTTATAATAATAATAATTTTATTCACTAATCATCTTATACATATTTCAACTTAGATCGAACAAAACTAAATATTCAACGACCTCTGTTGTAGGCAAATAGAGGTCTACGTTTCTGTTGCAATTTTTAAAAATCTATAAAATATATATAAAACAAAAGATAATTATGACTATGAGAGAAATGTTATTTAAATATTTCTAAGGCAGCACGAGTGTGTGTGTGTGTGTTGGTTTGTTTAGTTGGTTTATATTAGATAAAGCTAGCTTCTGCCCGTGACTTTGTCTGCGCGGATTCCATGGGAATATCTCCACGGGACACTTTGCTGGGATGAAAAGCACTCCGTGTGCAAACCGGTTCTGCTGTTTCTAAATGCAGGTTAGAGACACGAACATTCAAATATCGTTCTTGGTAATCAACTATGCGTGCATTCCAGAGATTTATATAAATTTCTAAATAAAAAATGTTACTATAAAGTCAAAGATTTTTTTAATGACATGTAAATTATTGTTAGTATTTTGACATTGTATAATTATATTATTACTAAGCACTTGACATTGAAATTTGATATCTTATTTGTTGTGGTATTTATATTTTGTATGTCATGTAAACTTCATATTTGTTAAAAACAACTTTCGTACGCCCATTACAGGGCAAAACTTAGCCGATCTGTTAGTATCAATTCCAACTGTACCTCTACCTAAGTTTTACGAATTAAATAAATTGATTGATTGATTGATTTAAAAAAAAGATTATGACAGAGAGACCACATATTTTTTAAAAGCTTTTATTTAACTTGCAATGTTTGTATGTATGTATGTATGTATGTATGTATGTAAGTATGTATGTATGTATGTATGTATGTTCGGGTCAAATCTTGCAAGCTGAATTAGAAGCACTTCCTCTTATCCTAGGGAGTTGAAATTTTGCACGTTGGTTCAGTTCCGATGACAATGCGTTTTTTTGGTGCTATCGAGCTGGTCTGATGCTGGAGTCAGGAGGAATAAAGAAGAACTCTTCAATGGGCCCCTCGAATTCGGGCTCATCTCAATACCAGAATACCAGGCTGACATAAGTGCAAGGGAGCGTGCTATATCGTTTCTGTAGCGCAGGTTAATTCCTTACAAACTACTAAAAAATCATTTGAGGTACCAGGTTATAAGAAACAGAAGGAGTTTTGATTTAGCTCATATGACATGTTACGCGCGGGTGACTACTAATGAGATTCTACTAATGAGAACGCGTAGCTTCTGTCACTCTTTTCTTTTTAAATCTAAATACATAGATTCATTAACTTTAGACTTTTTAGTTGAAGAGTGTTTAGGTTCAAAATGCTATTTGTCTCTTTTTGGCCCAAGGGAATGAAACAGTAACCACATAATCAAATCAAGGCGTGATAAACGTGAATGTCAGTACCTAATCTGTGGAAAGTCTGTGATTATATCCTCTGCGCAAATGCTCAATGTCATGCATAAATGTCAAAAATACAACTAAAAAGCGTGTGTTTATGTTAGTTTGGCAACGGTTTTCTAAATAAATTTAAGACAAGATAGTGTCACTCAATTGAGGCTGGACAAGGCAGCGTATGCAGAAGTCCACTGTTGGACATGAGTCTCCCTCTTATGGCGCGCCCACATATGCACGGTGATAGGGCCGAGACACTTGCATCCAGTGACTCCTCGCGAGCTTAACTAGGTCATCGGTCCTGGTCTGATAGTCAGGAGAAATAAAGATGAACTTTTCAATGGTCCCTCGAATTCATCATCATCATCAACAGCCTATATACGTCCCCACTGCAGGGGCTCAGGCCTACTCTCCTACAGAGAGTGTTTGGGCCATAGTCCACCACGCGGGCCCAGTGTGGGATAGCGGACTTCACATGCCTGTTCAAGACATGCAGGTTTCCTCACGATGTTTTCCTTCACCGTTAAGCAATCGGATAATGTACTTGAATTGAAAAACAACTCATAGGTACACGGCTGGATTCGAACCCGAAACCCTCAGATTGAGAGTCCCGCGCCTTATCCATTGCGACACCGACCCTCAACTCGGGCTACTAAGGTTGACATAAGTGCAGTGCGGAGCGTGTAATATCGTTTACGCAGGTTAATTTCCTACCAAACTATTGAAAAATCATTTGAAGTACCAGGTTATCAGAAACCGAAGAAGTTGATGACATATTCCACGCGGGTTTGAGTAAAACTTATTTTTTGAAATAAGAACGCTCAACTTCTGACACTTCTGTTTGTAGGGTTCCGCAGTCAAATTACGAACCCATTTAATTTTGCTCTGTTGGTCGGTCCGTCTGTCTGTCCGCGGGTTTGCTTAGAGAGGTGGTCTTACTACTAGAAATGTGTAATTTAGTACGGGTATACATATACATATTAATCACGTTAACAAAGTGGTAGAATAAAATCTTGCAAAATATTTTTTAAGGGTGGCTCCCACATACACTTACACGTAACTTGGGGATAATATATATATATTTTAATACATGTGCTCAAAAACTGATATGTTTCGTAGCTGTTTGGCGTGCTCAAAGTTCGTGATTTCAGAAGGTTGCCTGAAGAACACAAGGCAAGCGTGCGTTTTTCTTATTAACTACGAGTAGTTATAAAGCCAAAAGCACTAGTGCTTTTTTCTTATTAACTAAAGGAATGTTTTTCATGTATTTCCTTCTAAAATCATTACTATTATTTTTGACTATTCACTGGGCAGTATTTGCAACACACTCTTGGCCATCATCTCAATTACAGACTACCAGGTTGACATAAGTGTCAGAGAGCGTATAAGATAACTGTTCCGCACTAACCTCCGTACAAAGATTTCGGTCTGTTTAATTAGATACTTTTTGTTGCATTGACATGTTCCAAGAGGATTGGTTTCAGTTCGAGTGTTTTTGAAATAAGAACGCAGGCCTTCGCTTTTTAAATACAAATACATATGTAAATTCGAATGTTGATAATGATTTCATTTAATTTTATGGGGATGACAGAGACCTTATGCCAAGATATTATATATATCTTTTTCTCTCTTTGAAGTTGTAGTTAGACTCCACCTTAGGTATGAGGTCCTGGTACTTTCGTCTTCATATCATCCGATGTTAAGTGATTAAAGTCAACAAATGGAAGCATGCTCACCTAGAAACGTTACCTAGGTTGCTAGCTATGCTTTCTGTGCTAACCGAAACACAATCATCTTCATCATAATTTTACTATTATTATATTTTTTCGCAAATGTATTAAAAAAATTTCGAAACTAGTTTCGCGTTTCCCCCCGTATATCTTTTTTAAACTATTGCTTTTAAAAATCTGAATACTTCACAATAGTATGTTCACTGAACTTAAAAGAAAAACTATCACGTCTAAGCTGGCTTTGCAGGTGAATGAGTAATAGTCGACCAAATTATAAAATAGACTTCGAGATGCCATAATGAAAGTTCCGTACAACTTTCAATCAAAATTACTTTACATCGTCCTGCGTGGGACCTAACTTGCACTTCAATGCTTTTTTTAAATTGAAATAGATTCAGTAACTTAACTAGACTTTTTTAGTCTTAAGAAACATTTACACATCGATAACTAAAAAATAAAAAATAAATTAATATAAAAAAAATTCATAAAGAAGCTTTTATTTAAATGCTCTAAAAAGAAGAAAATAAACTTTAAAACTTTAAATTAAATCAAACCCATCAATTGATTACATTGAACAATTTATATGCTATAAAAGCTTGTCGCGTGATTTACTAGTGTAGATGTGTGTAGATTTACCTATTTTATAAAATACATACTTTTTTCTCTAGATCAGTTTACACAATTATAGTATTCTGGTTCATTAATACATATGCCTCCTTCATGGTAGGCTATATCGACATCAATACAAGAAAAATCACGCGACAAGCTTTTATAGCATACAAATTGTTCAATGTAATCAATTGATGGGTTTGATTTAATTTAAAGTTTTAAAGTTTATTTTCTTCTTTTTAGAGCATTTAAATAAAAGCTTCTTTATGAATTTTTTTTATATTAATTTATTATTATTATTATTTATTTAAGAAGGTCACCTACAGGATATACATTAACATAAGTATGAAGACACAAATGTAACAGTATAGCTAAATGCTACCCTACTTACAGGCAACAACGACATGATAATAATACAGTTATGAAATTAAAAGAACGATAACAAAATGATAATAAAAATAGGATATTTACACTTTACTAGAAATTAAGTTTTTGAATTTAAATTTACTACTTTGGAAAATATAAATATCAATAGTTTTAGTTAATCGGTTATACTGACGCACGAGTCTGTTCAGTGGTCTTGTTTTTTATGTTTTTTACGATCTAAATAGGATGACAGTTGTTCAAAGAGAGTTATTATTGCCGCTAATAAAACATATAAACGAAATGAAAAAGGTGAAAAATAAAGGTAAGACCCCACATACTACATATGCATAACAATAGCAACTATCGTCTATCATAATCATAACAGTAGCAACTATATTGTAGGGTAGTTCGGAATTTTTTAAAATATGACCGGTTTGCACTTGGCCTCCACCTCACCTGATGGAATCTCAATAGGAGCTGGCTCTGTTACTTTTCGTACCGGAACACAACAGTGCTATTAAAACTGCTGTTTGGCAGCAGACTTAGGTAATATGGTGGTAGCTAGCCAGGCGGACATAGAAAATGCTCTACCACCGACCAAACCGAAGGACCGAAGGAACCGAAGAACCACTGGAAATCGTTAGTCCAACAATTAGCCATTAGGCCAAGAAGGCGGTTTAAATCGTTTAATTTGTTTTAACTTTAATGAAGACTTATGCCCAACAGTGGACTTGCTGCTGCTAAATGGACTGTCTCGTTGCTATATTTTTTAAGATCAGCGTATTCCAAATACTCATTAGAGAATTTCAAACCGGAATCCGTAATAGATCTGTACCCATTGGTTACCAGTGATGTAACCAACTCTACAGGGTGGGTACTAATCAATACGGTAGGAGCGCGAGCGTGCTACAGGGTGCTCGGGGCCGCGATCTAATTGTGTATTCCCGCTGTATATTTGGGCGGAATTAGCGGTGCAGGATTTGTGGCTGCAACGAGCTCCGACCCTGGGAATTATCTGGTGGAATGCAATCGTGATGATCTACTGCTCTATTGCAAACTAGGTAGTGATGTGTGATATTCGTAGAAGTGCATTACTGCATAGTAAAAGATTCACCATTCAGCAGAGAGTGCATCCATCGTCATCCAAACGAGGGCAGTAAGAACTATTGCACCTCCATGGGAATCATGCCGAGATCATTTTAAATATTACAAATAATAAAAAGCTGTCACTGTTTTCAATTGACTTTTGTTGTTTTAAAAACCATTAGTAATTATGATATTTTGAAGAAATTTTTATTATTGGAAAAAATTTGCTATACTTCTTATGACTTTTATAAAAATTGATAAGATATTGTTTTTATAAAATTCTTTATGAATTGTTATTTTATTATTGTAATTTGTATTTATATTGGGTAGATTTAATAGTTTTAAGTTAAATTGTAACAATTATAATGCACACAGACTGTATGTTTTTGAAGTAAATAAATGAAATGACATATTTGACAACAGCAAACTGTACATTTTCTACCAATTTTCGTCATTTATACTCAGGAGTTGAAAAATATTTAAAAAAACAGAAACATGATTAAAAGAGGTGTTTCAAATTGAAGTCGACCTGCACATGAAGCTATACATTTCCAGCATAAGCTGACCTCGCATTGAATGTACTCCCGCACGGTGCTAGTTCAGCTTATTCTGGAAAATATATAGCTTGACCTGTAGCCATGCGTACACTATTTAAAAATTAAGTAATAATCTAAATATGTATAGAAAAATACTAGAATTACATAATTACATTTATTTTAATTGTACAAAATCATTCTTTGTGGCGTCAAATGTCATTTTATTGACGCCATCTTTGTTTTCAACGTCAAGTCTTACCTGTTTCGTGCGTTTTATATGTTTTTGTACAAATAAACTAAACCGAAATATACAAAAATGTTAACTAAATCACTTTCATTTGATAATGGCCTTTTAAATTATATGTGTACAAGACCAGGTCATGGCTCCATATATCGCGGAACGTGTCATTTATCTGCTCAATACCAGTACAGCACAAATAGTAAAACTACTTTAATGTGTTTCACCAGACGTCTACTCCGCGGACATCGACATGGCTGCCCTATAAGATGTTCATGCAGATTTATCACGGCAGACTGTAGGTCCTGGGTCCTGTAAAGCCTCAATCTCGCGTCGGGGTGAACGTGTTTGTATCGTATTAGTGGAGCCCTAGATTTGTGGTTGCGGGTACAAATAGATTCTAGTAATTATCTAGGGGATTGGAATCGTGCCTCCCGCGCCCCGCCCCCGCTACGAGCGCCTGCAAATAGGCAATTAATTCCGGTGCTTCAATCTGCGTTGTAACCACCTCCAGATGTTGCTTGTATTTCGATGGCCGCAAGTTTATTTATTTATTAAGGCGTACCCACTAATTACACACAATATTTAAAAAAACAACTTACAAAACAATAGTGTCGTATGTGCAACTAACTTAAAGGTAAACACAGCGTTGTATCGATAATAAGAAAAATAAATTTACACAAAAACACTTACAAATCTACATAAGAAAATTCAGTTCGAAAACTACTTTTAACGGAGTTTTGAAATTTAAATAAAGTATTGCAAAAAAAAACCATCCAAATTCTTGTTTTTCTCCCTTACAAAGGTATTATAAGATTTACACATAGTCAATACCGGGGAATTGGAGCCGAATGCAGTATGTCTAAAGTTGACACAAAACTGGTTGTAATTGATGGCACGAGCAAATACTTCAAGTAAAGCGAATAAAAGCCAAATCAAAAGGACGACTATAATAGGGAAGATGCAACCAAACTAGATTGCGTTGAATTGTATTTTATAGCATAACGGACATTGAAATAAATAAAAATACGTAATAATTTTTATTTTGATTTTGCAAGGACTAAATGTCTCAAAAATTTAGTCCCTCCAATAGTAAAATTTTTATTAGATTTAGTTTTCTCATTGCCTTTTGAACATTTTATTATAGGGGCATATAACACATAAAAACATTATTTTACGAGATAACTCAAAATATCGAACAAGCTCCATAATATATTTTAACGCTCTAAAACACGTGTGACGTCACAAATATAACCCTATTTATATGGAGCGTTTTAGCACCGCGTGACTAGAATTACTTTTTGGCGGGTTGTGATAATAAAAAATATTAGTCGTATCGAAAAAGTTATGATTGAGGTTTTTTACATGAACTATCGAGTGAGACAAAAATATTTTTCCATGCATCTTCCCCATTGTAGCAGATTTTTAAGTATGTTCATGGATTGATAATACAGTTCCTGAAACACGCATTTCCATTGAATAAATGAGGTATTTTCGGAAGCGTCTTTAAAAAGATCTTATTCTCACAAGGTAGGATTGTTTTCATTAAAGTACTGTCCCAAAAAAGTTAGATTAAATATTTAAGAATAACTAAGTTCATTTGATTTTTTCCAAAAAGAGGTACACATATCATCATCATCATCATCAGCCGGGAAACGTCCACTGCTGGACATAGGCCTCCCTCATGGTACGCCACATCGACCGGTCCCGAGCCACCTGCATCCAGCGACTCCCCGCGACTCTAACCAGGTCGTCGGTCCATCTAGTGGGGGGACGGCCTGGTAGACGTTTCCCGGTACGTGGTCGCCACTCGAGAACCTTTACTCCCCACCGGTTATCGGTTCTTCGAGCGATGTGGCCTGCCCATTGCCACTTCAGCTCACTAACTCGTCGAGCTATGTCGGTGACCTTCGTTCGTCTACGGATTTCCTCATTCCGGACCAATGACAAATGAAGTGGGTTCTTGAGTTCTTGTAGATATATGCTATAACTCACCATCAATCCGCTCTCTCCCATTGAATTTCCAGACGACCTTGGGCTGCGGCTTCCCCCCTCGCACCGTGCAGCTGATGTTCACCTTCTGTCTCTCGAGCAGTGGACCGAAGACCGCGCCGTCAGTGAGGGTCTTCCCAGCACCAGTGGTCACCTCCACGGACTTCGGTTTAACTGCAACAAGAGGGTAAGGTTAGTATTACGTAAGAGAAGGACGGACGATACGTCTCGTTCACACAATTGTTCGTGCTCGTTATGTAGTCCGCTAGCAGCGAGAGTTCGATTTCAAAAATGTAGAATGGGTTTGCGCTTGGCCTAAATTTCCCCTGATAGTAATATAAGTAACGATAGGACAGTTGTATGGACAGCGTGCTCATCCAGAAGTCTCAACCTAATGAGCCACTTATTCTGTTATATATTTTATGCCGGAAAACAACAGTGCTATGACACTGATGTTTGGCGGCAGACTTAGGTAACATGGTAATAGGCGGACATAGAACATGCAACCACGGCAATCACACCCGGTACCTTCAATTTGTTCGTCCTAACGACAATAGGCCAGTGAGGAGGCTATGCATACATTTAACAATAACATTGCAAAGTCGTATTTTAATAACAATAATAATTTAAAATTTTTATGAACATTAATGTCCCGCGTGTTTATTGTAACTTGATTGTAAGCCATTGTAAGCACTTCGTAGCACGTAGACTGCTACGAGGTGCTACGACGTAGCCAGTGCTACGACGCATCTGCATGCTACGTGCATCCCGGTATAATTGGAACACCTTTTGTGAGAGAAAACTAAAATTTAGTTTTAGGAGTTCCGTTAGTCATATTAAAATTCGTTGCACTAACATCCTTCATGTTTCTGTCTGTCTACTTGTCATAGCGAAAAGACAAGTTTCAAAGAAGAAAACGAATAGAAGAAATTAATTATTTTTTATAAAGACAGATTTTCATTGACTACGGAATATTTACGCCACTTGGACATTTTACTTTATTTTTTGCTTTCGCAAATCATGTTCATTTCTGAGTCTAAAAATCTTACTCCCCATTAATCGTGCAATTTTTATACCCACCCTAAATACACAAATAACATTATATTTAATACATAAGCAAATAAACACCGATAGGTAAATCCAAACCACGATTCAGCAAATTATCGGAGTAGTCAAATAGCAAATTATGGGTGTGTCTACATAAAATACAGACAGACAAATAAACATTAGCAAGTTTTGATTCATCATCAATCATCAACAGCCTATATATGTCCCCACTGGAGGGGCTCAGGCCTACTCTCCTACAGAGAATGTATGGGCCATAGTCCACCACGCGGGCCCAGTGCGGATCGGCGGACTTCACATGCCTGTTCAAGACATGCAGGTTTCCTCACGATGTTTTCCTTCACCGTTAAGCAATCGGATAATGTACTTGAATTGAAAAACAACTCATAGGTACACGGCTGGATTCGAACCCGGTACCCTCAGATTGAGAGTCCGCGCCTTATCCACTGCGCCACCGACGCTTCTTTATACAACTTTATAGTTAGCTACAATAGCAGTAAATATATAAGCAATAAAATAAAGCAGCAATAAATACACAAATAACATTATATTTAATACATAAGCAAATAAACACCGATAGGTAAATCCAAACCACGATTCAGCAAATTATCGGAGTAGTCAAATAGCAAATTATGGGTGTGTCTACATAAAATACAGACAGACAAATAAACATTAGCAAGTTTTGATTATACAACTTTAAATTATATAGAGTGTATGTAATTGTATAGATGATATGTACAAGTGAGAAGAAAAGTGGTTTAATGTTTGATACACATGAATTTGCATTTGGCCTTTATCTGACCTGGTAAGTGACGATTATACCGTGATGGTAAGCGTGCGGCTAGTGAAGTCTGGCTCTACTACCTTTTATACCGGAACACAACAGTGCTACTAGTTCTGCTGTTTGGCGTCAGACTTGATGTCGTATGTGATAGCATGGGGAATACCCTTAATTATGTATTGTAGAGGTAATAAAAGTCCTGGTCATGAAATAATTGGGCCTCAAACAAACATCATCAGTAAGACAATTGTATATAATTGGTTTTCTTTTAAAGCGTCATAAAAATATAAGATGCAGACAGAGCGAGGGAAAACGACTTGTCAGAAACCAATGCAATATACTATCAGCTTTCTTATATATTAGACCTAACAGGAATCCAAATCTATACAGTAAACCTAAATATGAATTTAAGAAAACATTAACCAAATTGATTAAAATAAAAACATACCAGCAAACCGAATCTCTTTTAGAGTTAGTATCATAACACACACACACACACACACGTTCACTCCCCCCCCCCCCCCCCTCCTCCCTCCCACCGATAATTTTGTAAGTAGCATGTAATAAAATTGTATTTGTGTTTTTAAATAACTAATGGAAGAGCGAAGCCTTCTAATACAAGTTTCTTTTAACTTAAAAGGAGTGTCCCAAAAACTGTTGTGTAAAGAAAATCATATGTGAAAGACAGAAAATATTTTTTAACATTTTTCTTCTCTTACCCAACATGACATGGATAATGTATATTTTGTTTGGTCGCAGGCAGGGATGGTAGGTCCACAGCAGCCTTCCACGTTGGCTAACAAGCACACCTTCGTACCCCGCTCCGTAACAAGCTTATCGGATCCGAATGTTGACGTTGTTCGTATATTAACCGTTGCCGAGCAGCTCACTCGTCTCCCGATCACAAGCAAATGATTCTTTGGTTTTGCATTCGTTATTTTGTTTTCGCCGGCTTCGTTACATTTCGTTAATGATTACAGCTTAGATTATTTCAATCAACTTTGTTTACTCTTTATTTACACACATAAAAATAATTGTAAATATTTAACATTTTGGATTTCAACTCTCCATTGTCTAGATCAGTTAGACTGTACAACGCTGTCTTAAAATTTATAGATTTAGATATTAATCACGATAGTTTGTTAGATTATAAGAAAAAGATTCAAAATTACTAGTTTGAATCCTAATTGTATTATAAAAACATTATATATCTATTTTTGATTGTCATTCTTTTTAATTTGAATTTTTGTGTGAGCTGTGGACCGTGTGGACTGTGAGACCTATAATTAAGCTAACATATTTAGTAATTAGTTACGTAAGTTTATATTTTGTATGTATTTGGAATGTAACTTGTTGGTGTCTCTAAATAAATATATAAACATGAATTCTGACTGCTTTAAATCTGGGCAGCGATCGGGAGGTTATGGCATATGTTCTCGTCCAAAATACCTCAGCGTCTAAAAACAAAAGTATTTAATCAGTGCGTGTTGCCAGTGATGACATACGGAACCGAAACGTGGTCCTTTACTGTGGGCCGAATAAACAAGCTCAAAGTCACTATTTTCTACACAATAATATCGGGAATGAGGAAATCCGTAGTCAAACTAAGGTTACCGACTTAGCTCGACGAGTCAGTGAGCTGATGTGGCAATTGGCAGGCATTACTAGGTGGGCTGATGACCTAATAAAGGTCGCAATGAGCGTCATATGGATCTAGGTTTTGTGGCGTACCATTTTTATTCGTTCAGTAGATGACGTCACGCCATCCTTCATAAAAGCCGTGTGTTACAAAAACAGAAATGTAAGAGAAGAAAGTCAAGAATTTTGTTCAATAGTCAAAACTAGAATCGGTTTCAATCCGATAGCAATAAATACAATACAATATCCTTATTGCTCGCAATCAAAACCAACTGGCCAATCACAAGCCAGTGCTGCACTAAACTGGAAACTCTAAATTCCGTCCAAGTCCCGTGCTCTCAGTCCGAGATTTCATTCGAGAGTCAAACACTAGGATTGAGTTTGTCAAAAGAATGGAGAAACAGAATCGTGCGCGACTGTACCCCTCGACCAATCACAGACCATTGTTACGTTTAATTTAAAAGATTTCTTATCTTTTGTTTCTGTTGTATAGAATTTTTACTCATAAATAATTTTGAAATGTTACGGTCAAATATTTTTACAGAATATAAGTGAATCAGTCTTATCTTATTAAAAGAATTAATTTGATTAACATAAGCAAGACAGAAGCTACAAGAATAACTCCAAGAATAATGTTTTCAAAAACTTCTTCATTCTAAAATGCCGTGTACCCAGAAATTGATTCATCAGAAAATATTGTGATCAAGCGTCGATTAATTGAGCGTAATGGAAAATATTTTAGACCTTTTTTACGTATAGATAATGAAGATTGTAGAGCGCGACTGTACCAGCCAATCATGGCCGATTGTTCAGTAATGACGTCACCCGGCTGTTGCTACCTACATTTTAATTTATTTTACAGGTAAGGAAGGTACATCTTAAACGATGTTGTTTTTGAACAGATTGCCTAATTTTCTGCGCACGTTCCAACAGCTTCTCGCCCGCCCACACACTGTAGTAGATCAAGAAAGACATAATCATTTTAATTATTCCTGGGTCAATGTACGCGAATTATAATTATATTTTGGTAAAACTTAAGCGTGTTGTTTTTGAATACGATGTCAAAACGCTGGGGTTAAATCTATACTTAATATTATAAATTGGAAAGTGAGTTTGTTAGTCCTTCTTGTACGTCATGACGGAGACTCAGGCTCGTATTAATAAACGCTGTTCAAGGCAGAGCAGCTGCTTGAGCAGCTCGTAGAGATAGCTCACTAATTATTGTAATAAACACTTCTTCAGACCTGAATCTCAACCTCGGTCTCGTTTGAGACTTGTCAAACCACAGCCTGTCAAACAGCTGCGCACGGCGGAGATTTTCATGACATTTTATGAGATTTTCACAGACCAAACAGACCGTCTCGTTCTCGTCAAGAATCGTCAAAACAAAGCGATAAAATGTACACATTATACATTTTAATGAGAAAACTGAAGAAATGGCTTCGGCCTTGTTTATAATCTTAAAATTCTAAGAGATAATATCATTATCAAAGTCATGGCTGTATGGTGTTTTGCCTTTGCCTTTTCCTGGTAGAAAAAAATCTTACCAAAAAAGAAAGATTATATGCTCTGTGATAGAAATGATCTCAAATTAGTAACGATGAGTAGCGTTTATTAATAAACCTTGGTCTTAAGCATCTGCCCAACGCTAAGCAGACCTCTAGCTAGACTGTCTTAAGTTCTAGCAGTTCTAGCTTAAGCCGCGTTTATTAATACGGACCGCAGAATGATTTGAAATTATGTACAGGGACAGTTAAAGGGACTGGGGGAGGGGGAGGGTGGAAAAGGATATAAACGTATTTTTATTCCGATGAAACAGTTATAACAGAACAGAACCAAACCTGCAGTCAACGTGTAGTCGTTAGCTGCATCAAAACTGCAATTTAGCAGCTGGCTTGCAGTTACAATGCAGTACCTCTGTATGTTGTCAATACATGTTTTTGACATATAAAAACAATTTTATATCAATGTAACTGTGCTGATACATTTAGTTTTGAAAAGCACCGCAGAGTTATCTCGTCCTTTGTCTGAGGCACGACCTCAACAGACAAACATACGAGTATCCCAGCGCTAGTAAATATAAAAGGGACCACTAAACCGCAAAGGCAGTATCTTTTCTTAATTAATTTGAAACAGTCCGCTGAGTTGTAATTAACTTCTGCATCTGATAGTTATCTTATCGGTAGGCTAGGGTTGGGACATAGTGTAGTTGAAAGTATATCGATAACTTTTCGATCAAAGTATTTACTTTAATAAATTTATTATCATCTCAACTGATGGTTCGATGATAAGGCCTTTTTTTAGATTGAAAGCGTGCTTGTGCACCCGCAGAAGCATCAACATAATGATGACTTCGTTACCATTCATTTCCGGAAAACAAGAGTGCTATTAAAATTGCGGTTTGGCGGCAGACTCAGATAATATGGTGGTAGCTAACTAACAAGCAAACCGAGTTACGTAGACTGTACTGGTATGAAAACCGGCGACTTAAGGATTGTCTCTAATAAGCCACGGAGCCGGATAAAAAATCATACTCTAAATTGTGTTTTAGTTTTAAGAGACCATTTTAACAACAATCTACGTGAAAATGTAGGTAATACCAAATATTTTCTTTTAAGGCTGCATACAGTGCCAGTTAAGACCACAATACTCGTAGTTTATTTTTGTTATCATCATCGTCAACAGCCTATATACCACTGCAGGGTCTCAGGCCAACTCTCCTACAGAGAGTGCATGAGACATAGTCCACCATGCATTGGTACACTTCACAAAGACCTTTGAATTTCTTCTCAGGAATTTCCTCTCGATGTTTTCCTTCACCGAAAAGCCAATGGTAATAATTTTATCATTCGTTCATAAATTCCAAAAAACAATCTGGAACTCATTGTTACGAGCCAGGATCGAACGCAGACTTTGATTGTTCAAGGACTGACGCTCTACCCAACTGAGCTACCGTGGCTTTTTGTTTTTGTTAGCAACTGCACACTATTTCCACACAAATTCCACACGTTGGGTTTCAATTTATCATGACAATGGATTACAAATTTGATTCCGTGCAGTCAATACTATTGAATCGGTTAAAAGTCTCGGTTTTGGGGGCGATATTCACATTTTTGTACAATTGATCCACATTTTGCCTTTATATCTCTGTTGCTACAATAATGAACGAAGCGTCAAAAATATTTGTATATTGTAAATTCCAGGATATATATCAAATGTTTTTTAATAATATATTACAACACAAAAAAGGTTTTTTTTTTAAATTATTATTATAAAATAGTTTCTAGCGTTTGTTACTATATTTCCACTTCCCAAATGTAGATGGCGTGGGAGTACAGTTAAAACATACTCCCTAATGGTACGAGTACGTTCTCATCCATAAATCCATAAGAAGAAGTTAATATGTTTCGGTTTCATTTTCTGATTTTAAGTATCTAAATTTTTATTCTAAATAAAGCATTAAAAGTATTTGTATCTTTTGTATCTTTATGTTACACATATGCAAATAGTATTCATAAATAATACAAAAAATAAAATAAAATGGCTTTCATACAAAATTGATATATATCAAACTTGATATATCATAAATATCCGATATTTTGATATTTACAATAAATATCGGATATTTTCAAACCCTGAAATAAATGCGCTGCCTATTAAATCCCGTCTATATCGCCATATATAACAAGAAACAGAACGATAATATTGTAAAGCTAAACTAGATTAGGATATATCGATATCGATGTATCAGCACAACACTATCAGTGACCGCGGGGAGGAGTAACCGAGTGCGACCGGGATGAGTCCGAGCATCGAATCTATTACACGCAGATGACTTGAAGCTACTTGTCTTTAGCTGGGATTCAAGTGATAAATGAAATGACTCTTTTAGTGGTTTGGTTTAAAGGTTTTTTACTCATTTTGAAACATGCACTCTACCCATGTGATAGAATTTTCTCTGGTGATAATTTGACGGTATTTTTTATGTATGATGGGTTCGCACTTGGCCTTCATCTCATGGTGGTCAGTGACGATAAGGTTGGGTAGAAAGCGTGCGCGCCCAGAAGCATCAAAGCTATTGCGCCGGCTTTCCTTTCATGTTTGGCGGCAGACTTAGGTAACATGGTGGTAGCTAGCCAGGCGGACATAGAAAATACCACCTTGGTTGGTGCCCATAAGTACACCCACTGTGGATTGAACCCTGGACCTCCGGATTGTCAGTACAAATGTGGCCACAAAAGCAGTTTGACCCACTATTTAAGACCAATGTGTCTAATACGAGTTACGACAGATTTGAATCCGCTTAAAATTCTAATTTCAGGTACATACAATTTGCACTAAAGAAATGAAACAAATCTACATACATCATCAATCATTATTAACAGCCTATATATGTTCCCAGTGCAAGAGCTAAGGCCTACTTTTCTACAGAGAGTGTATTTGACTGGCTAGACACCTCCCGTCCCCCGCGCTGCACAGCGATGCGCTCATCTCCCGAAATAAGCGTGATATAAAACACTCCAATCAAAGCAGTAAGCGCCATCTATTGAGTACTACAACTCACAAGTTACTGGCGTCTGCGAGAAGACTCACCGTATAAACATTCCTTTTTTAAACACGACGCGTCACAAACAAAACAATTTAATTCGCAAACGAACCACAGACGATAATAAATAAACAATTAGACGTGGCGTCTCATAAGCGCGGCGTCGCATGACAGCTGTCAGCGGGCTGTCACTTCTGGCGGCAATTTCGCCGACTGTCATGGCGGCCGACGTGCCTCGAAGGTGGTGACGTTATGCCATATTTGGAGCCGTGTTCAGATTAAATTGTGAGGTAGATGGAGCTATGCAACACATTTTAAGAAAATTATTGGAACTAATTTATTACTCCAGTAGCTATTATATCACAGTAGCTCCCCTTTGATAGACCTCATATTAAGACAGCCAGACACACAAACGGACAAGTAACACTAAAAACTGTTGTTTGATACAATGTAAACAGCATATCCAATATATTTTGTTCTTTTTGTATATTGTTATTAATTAGTAATCCCTTTGATGGTGGTAAGTGCAATTAAGAAAGTAGTTAAAAATATTTTTATGGGAAAACCACTTGAGCCAGTGAACTATTAGTGAAATCCATACTATTATTATTACTAAACCGAAAGTGAGTTTGTGTGTTTGTGTATCCTTCCGTTATATCATAACAGAGAGTAAGAATTACTTGATTTTTATATATGCATAGTTGAAGAGTTGGAAAAGGACATGGGCTACTTTTCATCGCGATTGAAGACGTGGTACTCGTGGGTAGAATTGTTAAGCCCACGCAGACGATGTCGCGGGCTAAAGCTAGTAAAGTAAGCCGATTGACACTTCAACATATATAATCGTAGTTCTAGGTAGCCTACCTTGGAGACGTCTGCGTATTTTTTAATCTGCCGAAGGGATGCTTTTAGGATAAATCCATTCGCTATAATGGGGTGCGACAATGCCTTTGGAACGGGATATTTATATCAATTTCAATCTGTCAATTCCAAGTGGGAGCTTAAGTGCTCTTTCAACGACATGATTGATCATTGTGACAACTTTTTAGGCGTTTTTTAAGAATTCATTTGGAATAAATTTCTCTAGGTACTCACTACGCTGTTACGAAAAGAAATCAATTCCATTAGTATCTAATAATTGAAAATGCTACACCATTAAAAATAGTCGATGTAAATGAATTTGACGACTTTCTCATCTAAAAAGTGACATGGTTTGTATATGGTGCTCGGCGGTAAAGTCGTTTCACGGTAGCCTTTCAGAGTCGGCCTCAAACGAGTATCCGAAAACACGAAGCCGAGAGTTCAGTGACCTTCAAAGGAAACCTAATGTTTTATATTACAGTAATTTAATTTATATTATAGTAACTTCTGTCAACACGAATTAATTCTAATATTTTACGAAAACTGTACGATACAACAAAAATTAATGATTAATACAAATTAAACACTTTGACTCAGTGAATTATTTTTCATTTTCAACAAATGCGGGCGAAATTCATGAATACTAAATCAGCAGTTTAAGTCCATGGGCATTCGTAGGTGCTGATTTAATCATTTATGACAGTCTCACGGATAGAAGTTGCACCATAAAAGAATCCTTTTTTCCGTTATGATTGATATGCCCTGAAAAGATATGTTACAGCAAATTAATTGGCTGCTATAATTAACTCAGTATTTTGACACCAAGAAACACAATGCTGTTTAATACTACCTAAAGCCTAAAAATAGGGTAAGACCCAAAAGCTAAAATAAATAATAACATATACAAACCTGCACGGACATAACCCCTATCAATCAAAGCCCGGGGGCGAACGAAAAAAAGTTTTTTCTACTTCTTTTGGGAACCGTCCCTTCGTCAACTACTTAATAAAATAAAGATGTCACTAGTTGACATGTATTGCTCGGCGTGACAGTCGCGGGCGGCGGGAAAAAAAGAAATTTGCGATAGAGATTTGATATAAGCTGACGCCATTTTCCTTTGAAGTGAATTTTTAATGGATTTTTGTGTTCGATTAAATATTAAGTGGTCGTCCCGGAAGGTGAGACGTTAATCTTACTCCATATGAAATTGCCTGACTCAAATCAAAATTTATCAAAAATGTGATATTTACAAATCTGTTTTCATTTATATAAGCAGCGGGAGGAAAACTGCTGTTCCTTCCATTTTAAATTAAGACTCAAATTAAAATCTTGTTGGGTTCGTTTCGTAACGAAAGAGTTTTAATTAAAAAAAGGTAAAAAGCATGCGAAGAATGTTAAATACCGTTGATACTATATATTTGTTATGTACTAATAATTACGTGACAGAAATTAATTATGTCAGACGCCGATTAGATCCGTTACATTCCTCTCAAATTCAAATTCCATAGTTTCTCTTCTCTGTTTCCCGTCTTAATAGAAACTCTCCCCATATCGTCAACACTGCGGCTACATCCCGGTTGGAAAATTGCTTTTATTTTTGTTTTTGTGTGTTTTTATTTATTTATTCGAGTTTGTAATTATTATTTTTAGTGGCAAATTGTTCCACTCTTTATGGCTAACCAGGGGCAGAAATAAAGTTTTTGTTTGTTTTTAAAGAACTACGAGCAAAGCTCGGTCGCCCAGATATTAACTATTTATTTAAAACGTCATGTCTTCAACAAATACCTTAAAAATAATGTAATTTTTTATTTTGTGTTATAATTAAAACTTATCAGTGATGCTCTTATCCGAATGCGAATGCTAATCACAAGCCATTTCAAGTTTCAGACATTTCAAAATGGCTACTATCGGTCTCTTTTTGTCTCTGGAATATACAGAATGTAATATTTACATTTTTCGAGATTACCGGCTTAATTTAAAGATAAATTTCTTAACTTTACGATATACCACACCGTTTTTAATTTCACTGCGGGCAACCCAGGGCAACCATCCAAAATGCAAATGGATGTGTCCACAGACGAAAATCAACTTTAATATCACTGGCTTAAAATAAAACTTCGAGTGACACCAATGCAACTTTAAATTTGGAACGTAATATAAATCACAGGGCTGCCAAAAGTTGAAATTTTATCGATACTCGAAATATTTCCAACTTGTCGATGTATGTATCGATGTTTTGCGATTTATCGGTAAACTTTGCAAGACGTTCCGTATCATTTCCGAAGTGAATGTTGTCTTTGCTCCTTGTGTGTGTGTGATTAAACGACTAGTGATCAGTTCGCGGCTTCGTTCGCGTTGAAAAGTTTTATGGTGACGTTCTCGAAATAGCATAAAGAAAGGGAACATGGTCATCGGTCTTGTCCGTTTGCTTCATACAGAAAAATTAAGTTACAAACTCTGCCCAAAAAATGTTTTTTTTTCTTCTCATAAGTCCACTGTTAGACACGAGGCCCAAAGATCTTGGAACGCCACTATGCATTTTCCATGGGGGCATTCGCCAAAATCACCGCAGTACAAGTAAGATTGTTGTTATTAGATAGATGGTGCCACACCCAGACGACATGTATGAAGGCACTAGGTCATACACTTTCGTTTGTTATACACAAGTTACACACAAAACAAGTACAACAAACGTCAGACACTCGGACGTCAATATTCAGCGCATGCGAATGACACACGTGTTCTTATATGTTCACGAATTCTTATATGATGTCACAGCCCGGACACTTCAAACAAATACATTGACAGCGGTTTCTATTACTATGAATAGAACGGATGACGTTTTTATACGCGCGCCATGGTACCAACCCTTGAGCGGGTCACTTTCTTGCGTGTGACATCGGTGACGTTCCGGTTTCAACTAATGGCTGACATCCGCATGTATTCACATTTAAAATGCTTCCATTCTTTTCCCTAGCGAATGCTTTATTACACATCCTTCGTTGGCAGAGTTAAGTAGCCTGATTCCATGTATATCTTTTTCTCAGTTGGCAGCACCGCAGACAGTGCTAAATCATATTTGAGTACAAAGAGTGTTCCTGCTCGCCGCGCCCTCTAGCTATTTCCTCTCGTATGAGTAAGTTAAAAGGAGAAAATTCTCTGCCAAGTGCTAAACTAAGTGGGGATTTATGGATGCACGGAGGTGGTATTGCGTGGAGGGACCGTTCCATGAAAACTTTATTTTACTGGAAAATGGAGTTAACACCTAAATGACATGTTCACGGTTAACTTTAAAAGGTCATTTTCAAATAAAATTGATTTAATTACAATTTCTGAATATTTTGGGTCTAGTATATTAGCACAAAAACATTTTAAACGCACAAAATATGTAGAAATCAAGATGGCGCCATTGAAATTTAATTCGACGTTTTAACTTAGTAAAAATAAGAATGATTTTTTTAACAAACAATACACACAAAAATGTAATTCTATACTGAACGCAAACACTATTGCAATAAAATGTGAAAATGAGACAGCGCATATCATGTTCTCTCTCGCACTTACACGGTTTACGGATGACGTCAAAAGGACGTAGAGATGCGTGTTGTTTAATTGCGTATGTTTATCGATGACAATGGGTTTTTAGTAAGGTATTTAACTATGACAAGTAAAATTATTTATAGTATTTTTCTTTACATCTTTACATCCATTTTATTTTGGACCACACTTGAGACTGCAGCTGTTGTTATCATAATTCTCATCAACAGCCTATATATGTCTCCACTGTTTTCCAAATAACAAATTGGAACTCGTTGGTACGAGCCAGGATCGAACGCAGACCTCGATTGTTCAAAGACTGACGCTCTACGCAACCGAGCTACCACGGCTTGTTTTTGAACGAATTTTTTAAACGACTAAAGGTATAAAGACAACGTTATATGTTCCTCTATTCATTAGTAAATCTCTGTTTATTCTCAGTTGAAGGACTGCACAGATACGGATAGTTAGGTTTATTACGGAAGCGTGGAGTATGGAGCTTTTCGATGCTGAATTTTTAAACTACTTCACATGACGAACGGAAGCAAGGAAGCTTCGTAAGAAATTTATGCGTAAGGTTTAAGACGCTTTGATTTTACTCTTTTATGCGTCGGTACGCTACATTTCCGCTTCCGACATCTCTGGTGATATTTTTTAAAGAAATATAAACTCAAATGAACAGAAATTATTTCCAAAACTTTGAGTTATTTATACAACGTGTACAAAAAAGGAGTGATAATTCTTATAGGTGGGTATATATCCCTTGTATAGAATACACTGTGAAAGTAGCAGCGTTGTAAAGGTTATTTTAAATTTACATACATTTTTATTTCATATATGTGACGTCGTAATTTTTGATAGCCCTAAATGTTTGTTTACCAACGCGAGCTCTGGGGTCAATGATGAATGACCTTATCTTTGGTTTTAGGGGTTATTGACACATGCAGAACTAGGATAGGGATGAAATTCAAAAATTTTAGTCAATATTTTAAATTCGTTTTTCTCCAGATTCGTACGGTTTACAGATGTCTACTACCGCTCCAAAGGTAAAACCTTACCTAACATATACCGCACTTAAGTTTTATCACTCCTTTTATGTACACGTTGTATAATAATAATAAACGCCGACCTAGTGGCTAAACTTTTGGACTCACAATCCGTAGGGCCCGGGTTCGATTCCCATCTCCCAGAGTCACCTGGCCACTAGATTTAAAGCATGCCCTAGAAGCCTCAATCTAATGAGGTGCTGGCGCTGCCATTTCATACTGGAACACAACAATGCTGTTAGGCGGCAGACTTATACAACATTGAGGTAGCGATCCAGGCCTAAATATCTCTACTACACCCTACAAACAAAAATCTAGTACCGGTAGGTAGGTAACTGAGAATGGAACCCAGGACATATAATTGGGTACTGGACACCTAATTATTTTGGGGTTGAATTGTATTTTATACGAGTACCATAGCGGACATTAAAAGAAAGCCCCAAAAATAAAAATACGTAATAATTTTAAAAAAATATTATCTTTTATCTTCTATTATATCTTCGAATAGTAAAATGCTTATTAGATTAGTTGTCTTATTTGATTTTGAACATTTTCTTACAAGGGTATGTAACACATAAAAACATTATTTCACGAGACAACTCAAAATGTCGAACAAGCTCCATACATTTTAACGCTCTAAAAACACGTGTGACGTCACAAATGTCACCAGATTTATATGGATTTCGTGTAGGCACAACAAAAGGCCCTATAGGCTATAGAGGTAAGTAAAATAGATATACGTCTGCGATGACCCAACCCTCGCTTCAGTTCGGTACAGCACAAGCCTCGCATAAATTCATAGACCAAACTCTGTTAATGATAACTAAAACAAGTGGGGCCATGAAACAGGCGTATTATATAAATTCAGTACATAGTAATTAGTATAGTAGTAGTAAGTTAATATTTTATATGTTGTGTTGATAGTTTTAGTAATGACATAACAATATACATAATGTTCTATTGTTTAAAACGTTGTCAATCCACACAAAGTAATTTTATAAATTAACGCGTTCAAAAAGAACTGGAACCGACTTCAACTCCCTAAAAGTCCACAGCATTCGTCCCCTAAAATGTTCACCCTTAGAGGGAGAATTATCTGGGTATATAATTTGTTTTGGTTTGATTTTCTCAAAAACAGCTTTGCCAATTTCGATAATATTTATACGGAACCACCTCTGAAGTATGATCTACCAAACAAAATAAGAATCATCAAAATAGACTGACAATATATACAAAAAATATATATTTTTAAAGTGTAAAAAGAAACATTATGTGAATATTTCAAACGTCCACCTGTTGCCGTTATCAATATTTTCTGACGTCCACGCAGACGAAGAAGCGGCCAAAACCTATTTAAAATTAATGTAATAAATTGATTGCATTGAATCAAGCGCTCGTGATACCGCCCGCCCACCGCGTGTCCGCCTCCACGGCTCATTTGCCACGGGACTGCACAGTGTTCCGGGAAAGTTACATCAAGTTTCGTGTTTTGTTGCCGCTTCAATATTGCTTTATTTAATTAAGACGCGGGCGCAGTGTTGCCAGCTCACTACACGTGCGATGCGACGATGCTACGTTCCATCACGGAACTGTAGGGAGTTTCTAGAGTTCCAGGCAAATGATTTAGCTGATACAGCTTTGAGAATAGTATCACTACATGTATACTGTAATGAGTGTCCTCTTTGGCTGATAGAGAATGTATGTAAACTTGTGTATTTAAAAATTATATAAAAAACATTCTACGCTGTCGTGTCATGACTCCCATCTCCCAGGTTCAATTCCCAGGGGCGCGATGCGATCAGTGACCGGTGTGGTCGGTGGTTGGTTGGGTGGTTGGTTGTTTATAAGTCCACTATGTTAAAACAGCCATGGTAGCTCAGTTGGGCAGTCCTTTAAACAATCGAGGTCTGAGTTCCATCCCGGCAGTACCAATGAGTTACAATTTGTTATTCGTAATTTACGGACGAATGATAAAAATCATTACCATTGGCTTTTCGGTGAAGGAAAACGTCGCGAGGAAACCTGCACACTCCTGAGAAGAAATTCACAGGTGTGTGAAATCTACCAATCCGCACTGGTTCCGCGTGGCGTATGTCCCATACACTCTCTGTAGGAGAGTAGGCCTGAGACCCTGCAGTGGGGACGTATATAAGTTTAAACTTGTATCCTCCACTGGACCTAGACAGACAGTACCTCAAAACTTCGTAATCCAACAATTTCATCCGAAAACGACGACAAAAGGAACAATGATTAAGTTCACCAAATCCAAAGACTCAAGCAACAACAGGCTTTTCGACAATTTTTCGGCAAAACTCGGGAACTCCCGCCACTTAATGCGCATTACTGAAGGATTACAAAGAAAGTAACCTAAATCCTGGATCACGCGCAATTCGAATATTGTTGTGGGAACTTTGTCGAGCGCGACGTGGAGCCACGAACACAGAGGACTACAAACCGGAGAATTAAATTGGAACAGGCAACATTGCTAAAGTCGATGACAATTTTACGGACAACTTTGACAGTGCATCGGGTGCGAGTGGTTCTGATAGTTTCATAATTTTATTTACCAAGCCTGCATTAAATAAAATATTGGCACAGTTTTGAGAATACATAATAATAAAATCTTGAATGAGTGCACAAGTTACTATTAGTGTATTTTGCGATTTGAACATTTTGAGAGCCCTGGATATTTTTCGTTCTGTACATTATGCTCCACAGGTTGTGACCACGCTCTGAGTGGGATAAGGGCAGGAAGATATGACGAGGAATATGTGATTCTCTTGCCGAATTTCCAAATTTCATTATTATATGTCAATATATAAATAAAATCGTTTGCAACCTATCATAATTTGTGAAAACAATGACCGTATCTTTTCATTACGTTGATTTACAAGTTCTAGCCGATTCTGATTAAAAGGGGGCGAAACACTTCCTATTCTTTTGGACTCCGCTTCAGCTAGTTTCGTGGCCCGACCTCGAAATGAGTTGGCGCCAACTCACGCCGCGTTTAGTCGCAACTCTCAACTCGTGCGCAGCATTACAACACGGTGTCGCTGCTAATGCGATACAGGCATTACATGGTCCGCCTGGAACTAGGTCAAGTTGAAAACGACTTAAGTGACCGTAACATTTGATTATTCAATGTAAATGATGATAATACAACAATTGAAAATTGTAGTATTAATTCTATTGATTCAAATGCTCATTTACTTGAGCCTTAAAAAGGTCTGCATTAAAAAACGATGACATTGTTTAAAAATCGAACGTCAAATTTATTGGACCAAAATGATGACCAAAACCAAAGGTTAGAGTTGCTCATTGTCTGCTATTTACGGCCACTGTTGGACAGGGTAGTGACCCTCATAGGTCGCCACTACGACGCGAAATGACGACGAATATCACACTTTAACATTGAATAATATAAACTAAATTACTAATTATATTAAACTGACCAACTGAAGGTGGACTTAATGAACTTCATGTTGTGTGTTCAAGCGAAAAGCCGTGGTAGCTCAGTTGGGTAGAGGTCAGTCCTTGAACAATCGAGGTCTGGGTTCGATCCTGGCTCGTACCAATGAGTTTTGATTTGTTAGGCATCATTACCATTGGCTTTTCGGTGAAGGAAAACAAACACAAAATGGCGCTTACATTACAGCCCTAGCGGAGTGACACGTCAGGTTCGGGGAAATATTTCCACCCCAAAAATCTTTCGTAACTAAAATCTCCACATTTCAAAACTGCGCTAATAGCCGCCTCGGGATCCGAACCCGGAACTGCCTCACAGCCCCGTAATGAGGGGCGTGAGCCCGACGTAATTTATAGCTTATTACCGTGGACTTACGTTGTATTAAAAACTGCTGAGCTCTTACAACGGATAGCGAATTAGGTGATTTCCGCTGAGATGAGAACCTGTTTAATCGTCTTCCAAAATAGAGAAGTTTTAAAAGTTGAAGTAGAATATGTTCATTCTCAAAAAAAATCAATTCACGTAATGAGAAATCGTAACATGAAAACACAGTTTTTCACTTAACTTAATCGGCCAAATTATGAGACTAGAAAATTATGTAGTTTACAAAAAAGTAAGTAAGCAAAGGAGGTGAAAAAAACTATGTAGGGGCGCATACGTCACAGTATGCTGACTTGACGTTTTGGACTCGGGGCTCGCCAGTCGTTCCCCGCGCCCCTAGCCGACCACGCGCGCACAGCGCTATATTATTGCGTCATACATTATTCTCGTCTAATCTAAGACAAATGTGTAATATCTGAATAAATAACGTATTGTTTCGTGAACTGAGTATCGTGGTTTGTTTTGATCATCTCCTCTCAAAACACAGACTAATTTGTGCAGTTAAAGAACACGCAGTAACTAAATTAACAGACTTTATATTGGTGACCCGTTTTAGTGAACTGTTCCAGTGTTGTACATACTCAGTTCCACGCTATTAGGGGGCGACTCACTTTCGGTTGGCTAGGTAGGCTATCTTAGATATATAACTACCTTTTTTATCACCGCGCGTGTAAAAATGGCGGAAGAGAATAAGGAGGTCAAAGGAATCTCCGTCGACGCACGCGTACCGGACTTCTGGACGGATCAACCGGAGCTGTGGTTCCTGCAGTACGAAGCTGCTGTTTTGCCGCAGCATGCCAGTGATGCCGCACAGTTCCAGCTACTTGTCACGAAATTGGGCAAGCAAGTTTTACCTCAGGTAACGGACATCCTTCAGAAGCCGCCGGAAAGGGAGAAGTACAAGGCAATCAAAGCAAGGTTGTTGAGCGTCTATCAGGAGTCAGAGGATAGAAAACTACAGAGGCTCGTTGGAGAGATGCAGCTAGGTGAGCAGAAGCCTTCTCAGTTGCTTAGATGTATGCAGAACCTGGCTGGCACTAGCTTCCAGGATAACGCGCTCAGAACGCTATGGCAAGGCCACCTACCGGTTGCAGTCAGAACGGCGTTAGCAGCCTCCAGTGTAACGGCTTTGACGGAGTTGGCAGCGATGGCCGATAGGGTTATGGAGAGCCTGAAGCCAGTAGAAGTAGCTACCGTGTCGACCGGAAGTAGCGAAGCGAGCAGTGTTACAGCAAAGATGGAAGAGCTCAGCATGGAAGTGGCGGAGCTGCGTAGAGAGAGAAGACGCTGGAACGAGGATCGCCGCGTCGGGACACAGTTCCGCAAGGACTACGATACACAGCAAGGACGACCGTCGGGCAGGAAGCTGTGTTATTTTCATCAGCGTTTCGGAGCAAAGGCTTTTAAGTGCAGGAGTCCTTGCAGCTGGAAAGGAAAAGTCAACCAGGGAAACTAGAAGCTGTGCAGTCGACGACGGGACCCTGCATAGGCAATGTTAATCGCCGTCTATGTGTGCAAGACAATAATAGTGGTCAAAGTTTTCTTATTGACACAGGAGCGAACGTGTCAGTGATACCTGTTGGTGTAGTTAGGCGTAAAGCTAGTTGCGACAAAAGCGAGTATAATCTATACGCCGCAAACGACACGCGTATAAATACTTATGGTACAACTTGTATGAATATTGATTTGGGTTTAGGTAAAATTTTTAAATGGACGTTTATTATTGCAGGCGTCAAGCAACCCATAATCGGAGCGGATTTTCTAAGCCATTATGGTTTGCTTGTCGATCTTAAAACAAAAAGGCTTATCGATAATTATACTAAAAAAAATATAATTGCAAGTGTCGTAAATAGTTCTGTATCATCAATCAAAACTGTAGACGAATGCCACCCATATAGTAAATTACTAAATGAATTTCCAGATATAACAAAACCAATTTCGTTTAAGGAGACTCCACAGCATACAGTGAAACATCACATAGAGACCACGGGGCCACCGGTGTTCGCACGGGCACGTCCGCTGCCACCGGACCGCTACAAAAAGGTTAGAGATGAGTTTAAAAATATGCAGGAAATGGGCATCTGCAGACCATCAAAGAGCTCGTGGGCGAGTCCTTTGCACGTGGTACCTAAGAAAAATGGAGATATACGTCCTTGTGGTGACTACAGGCAGCTGAACGCTATAACCAAACCAGACAGGTACCCCATTCCCCGTTTAGGCGATTTCACATACATTTTGGCAGGTAAGAAAATTTTTTCGTCAATCGATGTCAACAGGGCCTATCATTTTATTCCAATTAATCCGGCGGATATCGACAAAACCGCGATTATCACGCCCTTCGGATTATTCGAGTTCACGAGGATGACCTTCGGACTTCGGAATGCGGCCCAGACCTTCCAGCGCTTCATGAATCATACCGTTTTAGAAGGGCTAGATTTTCTATTCAGCTATATTGATGACATCATCATCGCCAGTGACAACGAGGAACAGCATCGAGAGCACCTGCGGCTACTTTTCGAGCGGTTAAACAGGTTTGGTATAACGATCAACTTGGCGAAAAGTTGTTTTGGAGCTGCCGAATTAGATTTCGTTGGTTTCCGCGTCACTTCCAATGGGATACGGCCTTTGGACGATAAAGTCAAAGCCATCTGTGACTATCCGAAACCAAAGAACATCAATGAACTTCGTCGGTTCTTAGGAATGGTAAACTTTTACAGGAAACACATCCCACAGGCGGTAAAAAGTCAATGTATTTTAACAAAATACCTAAGTAACGCCAAGAAGAACGACAAAACACCCATTGTGTGGACACCGGATGCGGAATCAGCATTTCGAGAATGTAAGTCGCAACTGGAGAACGCTGCGACGTTATCGTACCCGAGCGCGGACGCTACGTTGGCGCTAATGACCGACGCGTCGGACACGTGCATAGGGGCAGTTCTACAACAAATGGAAAAAGGTTTGTGGAAGCCTCTTGGGTATTTCTCTAAGGAGTTGACGACACCGCAACAGCGTTATAGTACGTATGATCGAGAATTATTAGCCATTTATTCTGCCTTAAAATATTTTAGAAAAATATTCGAAGGCAGACCGCTGGTCATATATACGGACCACCGACCGCTAGTACACGCGTTCTCAAGATCAAAATCAGCTACTGACGCGGAGACGCCGAGGCGTACAAGGCAGCTATTGTTCATTAGCGAGTTTACAACCGATATTCGGCATGTACAAGGTAAACACAATAGTGTGGCCGATGCCTTATCGCGTGTAGCGACGATTTCATGCCCAGCACCATTAGATTTGGAACGGCTGGCCGATTCGCAGAAATTGGACACCTACATTTCGCAAAGACGTCATACAGACGACGGCACCAGCGTATGCATTAAAAGCATATTTGTGCCTACATGTGACCACGAGTTGTATTGCGAAATATCAACATCGACCGCTCGACCCTACCTACCTAAGGAATTTAGGCGTCAGGTATTTGATAATTTGCACAACTTAAGCCATCCAGGAATTCGAGCTTCACGCAGATTGGTTGCGAAAAGATATTTTTGGCCGGGTATGAACACAGACGTAGGTAAGTGGGCCAAGTCTTGTATTAGGTGTCAAAAAGCAAAGATCGGTAGGCATACAATATCAGAATACGGAGCTTTTAAACAGGCAGAGCGTTTCGAACACTTACATGTTGATATTGTCGGACCTTTACTCACGACTGAGGAAGGGTATAGATATCTTGTCACCATGATCGACAGAGGTACGCGCTGGCCGGAAGCAGTACCGATAAAGGATATTACGGCGGAAACTGTCGCTAAGGTAATATATGATAACTGGATCACGCGATACGGTTGTCCTTGCCGAATAACAACGGATCAAGGGCGGCAATTCGAAAGCCAGTTATTCACCGATTTGATGAAGTACTTAGGGGTCGAAAAGGTAAGGACCACTAGTTACCATCCACAGGCTAACGGCATCGTGGAACGCTGGCATCGCAGTTTCAAAGCAGCGATGATGGCTCGCCTAGACTCAAGGTCATGGGTAGACGAACTCTCAACGGTGTTATTAGGACTTCGCGCTGCGGGACGTAGCGACAACGGCGTCAGTGCAGCCGAATATACGTTCGGCAAGCCGTTACGATTACCAGGTGACTATTTTTCAACAGGTAATTCTGTACATGGTGGCTCAGGTGGTGTCCTTGAGAACGTACGCGAAGCAATTAGCAGGCTCAGACCTATCGCTATTAATCATCATTGTAACCAAAACTGGTTCGTGCATCGAGATTTAAAATCTTGCACACATGTGTTTGTCAGAGATGATGCAGTTCGGAAGCCTTTGAAAACCCCGTATGATGGTCCTTTCGAGGTCATTAAAAGAGGTTCGAAAGTTTTCGAACTGCAGCTACCAAACAGGCGGGCAAATATCTCTATCGATAGACTGAAACCGGCATACGTTCTTAATGATTCGGAAAGCACGGTTGCGCCACCAAGTACAGAAATCAAGACGGGTTCGGAAGCAGTGCACGGCAATGTACGCGGTGATAGACCACCGCTGCAGAAAACGCGCAGTGGACGCGTAACAAAGATGCCAGCACGTTTCTAGTAATTAAGGTCATACTAGGTAAGCAAAATAGTTTAAGCATGTGCGTACTTTATTGCAATTTCTTTTAATCTTAAATTTATTTGGTAAAGCAGCGGTGACACACGCCTAAAATATAATCATATTTAAAATATAAATTTACACCTACTTAAAATAAATTGCAATGGGACAATATAACACTAAGAACGAAGAAGTAAACATCGTCAACCAGCAGATGAGTCAACAGGTTGAGGACCTCAAAGGCAAAACGGAATTCGTTGGAATTATGATTATAGGAGCTATAATTGTTTTCACAATCATTATGTGTTGGCTATGTTTACTACGTTGCAAGCAGTGTACGGGAAAGTGGATCAGACGAAGAGTGAGTGCTGTAGTTGGTAAGGCCATCGAGACGCAGGAGCTGTCTGCAGTACGCACAGAGCAGCCCACACCCACTAAGGCGATATTTTCATAAGTGTTTTAGCATTTACTTATTTTTCTCACTTTAGTTCACAAATATTACTTACGTTTTAATAAAAGGCATTTCGTTCACAGTTTGGTAAAAAATATATATTTGATCTAGTATATAAGAACTTGATTGTTTAAATTTAATAATGTACAAACAGTAATGTATATTGCCAGCAATGTATACTTAATGATTTAGCATGAACATTGAACTGTTACAGAGTCATGATGTAAGCAAAGCTATCATGTTACGCATTGTTGTTGTAGGTTTATCGCAGCGCATTCTTTGTTTGTATCGAGTCATATCTTAGTAGTTATAATTTGGTTTGTGATTTCAAAATTTATGTATTTTTCATCGTACCAAATTCTAGGGGGGTGTGATGTAGGGGCGCATACGTCACAGTATGCTGACTTGACGTTTTGGACTCGGGGCTCGCCAGTCGTTCCCCGCGCCCCTAGCCGACCACGCGCGCACAGCGCTATATTATTGCGTCATACATTATTCTCGTCTAATCTAAGACAAATGTGTAATATCTGAATAAATAACGTATTGTTTCGTGAACTGAGTATCGTGGTTTGTTTTGATCATCTCCTCTCAAAACACAGACTAATTTGTGCAGTTAAAGAACACGCAGTAACTAAATTAACAGACTTTATAACTAAACAAATCCCTACTTACAACACGTTTAGTATAGTACTACGCTAGTAATATAAATGCGAAACGAAGGTATACTGAACAAAGCTAAGGAAAAAATCATGGGCAGCAGTATCTACATATATAAATAACATGTTACTGCGATCACCAATCCGTCTTCCAAGCATGGTTATAATAACCCCCTCAGTCTCATGTCCAACAGGGACTTTGCGGCTGATGATGATGTATTCACACCTCTCAAACACCTGCACGTTCCGAATTTAAATAACGAAGAGAACCCTACTTTAAATTCCATAATTCCTACAGTCCTTCAAACCCGGGAAAATCCTTAAAACATTACTTTATAATAATCACCATACTCCCAAACAACAACATCGTCGCATGTGTCGTCCGAAAGCTGCAATAACTCAGTGGGATTAGATTTACGGAAACTCTGGATATGACACTGGTGTGGCGGGCTTGGGACGACAAAGGTGAGTGCCTAGATCTAGTAATCTCTATTGTTATTATTTGAGTCAGGCAGGTCAATTAAAAACTACTTTAAAGAGTTTTCCTGACTTAAAAAATGATTTATCCAATTAAAACTAATTACTGTAATTTTCCTGCACAGACTGTGCAAAAAGACCTCATTCTACTGTCTGTTCCTACGTCAAAAATGTAAGACAATCAACCAACCAACGCACTTTTGCATCATACTTTCTATACACTTTCTTTCTACATACTTTCATACTAAAAGTAATGTTATAAATGCGGAAGGGAGTTTGTTTGTTGTCCTTTCTTTAAATCGCAACGGAGTCAGAATGACTTGTTTGTTGTATAAAGATAATTGAGTGATCAGAAAAGGGCTATAGGCTACCTTTAATCCCGACCAAACAAGTAGATCCCGTTGAATACATCTGAAGTCTACATTGCATCAGTTGAGAAACGTCCACTGCTGGACATGCCTCTTCAATGGTACGCCACATGGACCGGTCCCGAGACACTTGCATCCAACGACTACCCGCGACCTTCCCGAGACGCTTCGCCACTCGAAAACGTTATCGGTTCTTCGAGCGATGTTGCCATTTCCACTTCAGCTCACTGACTCGTCGAGCTATGTCGGTGACCCTTGTTCATCTACACATTCCATTTCATTCAAGATTTTATCACGTACAGAAATTCCGAGCACAGATCGGTCCGTATCTCGCTGATTGACTTTGAGCTAGTTTATTCGGCCCACAGTAAAGGACCACGTTTCGGTTGCGTATGACATCGCTGGCAACACGCGCTGATTAAATACTTTTGTGTTTAGACACTGAGGTATTTTGGACGACTATTTCGAATTTTCATTAGAACGAAATCATCAAAGATTCGACTGGAATGTCTAATTTACTGAGAGTCAATGACAGTGAGTACTAATTAATAAGGCATTATCATTACGGCAGCCGCTAAGGGCCGTTCTGTTTCGGTTCCGGTAATTTATTCCGGTTTCAGGGAACAGTTGGGGAAAGGGTATAGAAGTTTGGAACGCATATGTGATCTACGATTAAGTTTTATGAAAGGTTTTTTATCATTACAATGGAATCGTTTAGAACGGCCTGTGTGGCGCAGTTGACTAAGGTGAGGACTAGAGACTAACTTGCCCTAGTTTGGATAGGACATTGCAGACTCAGTGACCTGATTGTCCCCAAAATCAAGCTGATGCCATGTTGTCTTTGACTGCAGCCGTTAAGTAGCTGTTCATATTCTGAATATTTTAAATTTGTCGCCTTTTACGACTTCCGCGGATGACACGAGGCGGTCTTATTCTAAAGCTGAGACATTTAATCTGCAGGTTTAGGACCTACTTTCGGAGGTCACGGTTCGATCCCATTGGTGTAAATACTGTTCATTGCCAACAGCCAAGTCTGTCGCCAAAGCACAGTGTAAATAGCAATATTGTGTTGCGGTATTGCTGGATGGGCACATGTCATCAACGTGCGATGAAGGCCAAGCGTTCCACTGTGCACAAAGAACTAAATCACGACGCAAAGCTAATCTCAACGAGAACCTAAATAGAGCTGGGTAAACGGCAGTAAAGCGCCGCCGCCATGACAGTCGGGCGACCTAATTAAACTGTAATAATGGCAACATTATCGGACACTGGGAGCTGACTGTAGCCAGAACCCGACCCAATACCGAGATGATACAAATTCGCTTTAAATTACTTCTCTAGATGTGGCTGCTGTTTATAGCACTTTTGTTTACATGCAGTTGGAATGCCGACAGTGGCGCCCTCATTCACTCTTTTCTACATTTCTCCGCGATTATACAATAATTTCAAAAACCAAGCCGGACTTTTTGTAGTCATTGCTGGTTTACCATTTATCGATACATGATGGATTCATGTTTAGATTCTGTGTAGTTATTATAAATTGAATCGCCTTAAGTGGTCACTTCTAACTGTTTTATTGATAGTAACTGCACACAATCGATATATCGAGCCATGATGTAGCGATAAAATGTAAACCAGCAATAACTACAAAAAGTCCGTCGTGGTTTTTGAAATTATTGTGTAATTGCGGAGAAATGTAGAAAAGAGCGAGTGAGTCACTGTCGCTCCATGGCCTCTTAAGATGATTTATATAACGCTAGTTGTTTTACAAAACAACTTGTCAGTGCAAGGTCTAGCTGGATTTTTTAAAGTTCTAACAAGGAAAGGTACGACCAACTGTCCGGCTCCGATTTGATTTATTTTTATATACTCGTATGTTAGAGAGTAGTCTAAAATAATTGACACGTATTTTTTTGCTGCCTAAACTAAACCAATTCTGAGAAATTGTCCTCCAAAGTACTAAAACGTGACCAAACCCTCTAACTTCTGCAAATTTTGATAAAGCGAATTGCTACTTTTAATAACTGGCTTGATTACTTGATATATTGTTGGAGAAGATGAAAAATATTGGACTGATGTGTTGTTATTTCCTCCAAACTTATATTTTCAACACACACAAAAAAAACAGAATTGAGTAAAGCGATGAGAAGGATGAAACTTTAAAGAGATTTTTTGTGTAAAAAATCGTGTCGTATCCAGCAACCGCACATCATCGTGTACCCAAACGCGATGCTATCAGCGCCCGCAGCGGACACCCTGTATAGCTAATAAACACATGCGCGATTACCGAACACGCTGTATACAGCTCTTTGAATGGGAATTTATTTATGTTTCGGTTTTGTTCCAGTGCGGGTTTTGATAACACCCTGTATAGCTGTGTACGTATGCACACACTGTATACAGATATTGTTGAATTTTGATAACTAATGAACATCTTTGTTGATGATCTCTCTAGTTTCCTAAGCAACAAGGATCAATATCGAGTGACTTCAGCAAATACATCAATTTAGCCGTGAGGTTTTCAAGGTGTTTGTCTTTAGTGGATTGCACCCTTGATTCTACTACAGCTGCTATTAATGTTTGTCAGAAAGTCATTGTAAATAAGGTATGATAAACAATACACTATGTATAATTTTAAGTAGTGTAAAAATCGAAAATGCTCATTTTAAAAAACCATTGGATTGGACCGTTTCGTGTTACTCGTATCATAACATAACGAATATTTAGTTACGAGGGTTAAGCTCTCTTGTTACGCCTTTTTAACCGACTTCAAAAAAGGAGAAGGCTATCAATTCGACGGATATTTTTTAATGTTTGTTACCTCTGAACTTTTGACTGGGTGAACCGATTTGGATGATTCTTTTTTTATTTGATAGGTGGTGCTTCCCGTGTGGTCCCATTTCAATTTGGTCCAGTTCTGACAACGGAGTCCATGAGAAAACGACAACAGACGTCGGTTTCTAGTCCTTTTTCAACGCATTTACTTGTATATCCCGCACTGCAAGGTATTGTTGGTTATGTCAGGTTCAGTACCCAAAGCCTCCGCTGTCCGTCCGTCCGTCCGTCATCGGGCTGCATCTCATGGTCCGTAATAGGTAGACAGTTGAAATTTTCACAGAATGTGTATTTCTGTTGTCGATACAACAGCATATAATAAATATGAAAATAAATTAAAAATAAAAGGGACACCTCTACACTAACTTAACTTTGCAGCTAAAAGCCATACATCGAGTATGGAATTTAACTGCAAAATATAAGTTTGTTTTGCTTTAGACACCTATGGGACGACTGGGAACCGAACTCGGGACCTCCGGAGAAGTGCAAGCCTGAGGCAATTACGCCACGGAGGCGGCCAAGTCTCGCATCTATAATATGAGTACCTATAGATTCGAGTTAGGAATATACGAAACAAATGTGAACTGTACAGGAAATAGCAACAATTTATCATATTTTCAAAGCAAACAAATTGCATTTTAATACCGTCTCGAAAATTCTCAGCTCGCCGCCGTCTAAACAACGGAGCGAGCCGAACCATTTGTCTTATAAAATATTTCTCGAACACAACTAGTGCTGTGCAACATGTGCATTTATTTTCAGTGGGTCTCAGAGTAGGTGATAGTGAACTCCTACAAAACATGATTCTGACTATATCTTGGGTAATTAAGCAATTTTAGGGTTCCGTACCTCACACGAAAAATGAACCCTCATAGGATCACGTTGTTGTTTGTATGTCAAGACCCTTTTTCTAAGTAATGCTTAAAGGTATCAACTTGAAATTAATACCGAATAATCAAGTCTACAGTCCCTTGAATCTGTGAAAAAATCAAACTTCTAGGTCAACGCAATAAAAAGATATGGCTGTTAAACGTATTTTTAGACCACTTCCTTAGAGAATGCAAGGAAACCCAAACCTATAGGATAGTTCCCGTTAACCTAGAATCCAGAAATTTGGCAAGAAGCACGGTCTTACAGCACAGCCATAGGAATAAATCTCAAAACCACGACTTTTCATAATAACACCGTAAAAATAGCTTTTTTATGTTTACGAACTTAACTTTGCAGTTGAAAGCAATACATCGGGTATGATGTTAAGCGACCATGAGGTCGACGATCCTAAGCGTTGGTCTAGAAGGTGCCTGTATACTCTTCGTTTGAAGATTCCCAAGTTGTAGTTTTCTGGGAACACGGAAACCGGTAGTGTATTGGATATCATACGATAAAAGTGTATATACGGATGGAGGTCTGGCGTTTTTCTGTTTGACCTAAGTGTGAAAAATACCGAAAGGCAGGCAACCTGACCTCTATGTTCTAGGCTTTGGGACTTCATCTTCAGTAGCGCATTCAAAAATACGTCTTGATAACAATATCTATCCGTCTATAGTTTGCCAGACTTTCGTAGTTTTATCGGGGCTTTAGAGTTCACGAGGAATCATTCCTGAAATCCATGCAAACAAAAATGCAGATAAAAGCTAGTTATACATATTTATCGACAAACTGGTTTACAGTGATTGGTTTCGGTTTTATTTGCACACCACTACTCGAGACACGTGTTTATTCTTGCGATATTCTCAAACACTTCTCAACGAAGATGCTGCGACGTCTTTGCTTAAGAACCGACGTCTAAAGTAAGCGGTTTTACGTTTTATCTGACATGTACGAGTAAGTCTCCCACCGATCCGCGACACTTCACCTCGCAAGGGTGAGTACCACCTATCTACCACCTAGAAAGTGACCCGCGCAAGGGTTGGTACTATGGCGCGCGCGTACTCACACTCAACATGCGCGTGTCAACGTCATCCGTTTGATGTATGGGAATATCACGACATTTATGTGAAGTGTGCGGCCTATGACTATGGGTCAGTTGTCCGTCCGCCCGACTGTCACAGGGCTACACCCATACACGGTATCTTTAGAACCGTAATACTTTAGTAGACAATTGATATATGTGTGTAATTGTGTGTTGACATGGTTGATACAGCATTATAATGTTCACATAAAAGAAACATGTTTTCTAGAGTGTCTTTTTGCTCGATACTGAAATAAATATTTTTCGGAGGTACGGAATCCTTCGCGTGCGCACCCGACTCGCAAATTCCGATATTTTCAACCGAATTCAAAAAAGGAGAAGGTTATCAATTCGATTGTGTGGTACCATTTCAATATGGCTTTTACACTGTACCTTTAATTATTGCATGTAAAGTATGTATTATTATTATTGATATAAGTTTGTTTTGTATCTCGTATTTATGTAATCGTTTATTCAATTCAATATTCAATTCAATATAACTTTATTGTACACCAAAGCTTAAGTTAAAAATAAAATAAAAATAAATAAAAAATGTACAAAAGGCGGTCTTATCGCTGACAGCGATCTCTACCAGACAACCTTTGGGTAGAGGAAATAAGTAACAATATTTGGGTGGAGGTGTGACAGATATTGATAGATTATAATTAAATACTTGAATAAACACATATGTATACTTATATTAATTATATATAATATTAAATAATAATAATAAATACAGACAAATTAAATATACGTTATTTTATGGATACAATACATACTAGTACATAGGATTACTACATAGGATTAATTATTGAGAAAATGCGACTTAAGTTGGAATTTGAATGTGGCCATAGATTTGGCTTGTCTGATAGCCTCGGGAAGGGAGTTCCACAATCTAACGCTTCGCGCAGTGAAGGAGCCAGAGTTGAAGCTGGTGCGGTGGGAAGGGATGTCAAGTTTATTATATTTATTATATCGTACACGCCTGACTGCCCTCCTCTCTTCACTATTTCTCCTTGACCTAGGACTGCTGTAAGAAATTTCTTTTAGAAATAAGCTATTCCTTTTGTATATATTATTCTGTTTTTGTGTTATGTAAATATTTTCCGTGTCCATAAAAAATGGTGTAGTTCTGACAATGGCATCCTCTTAGGGCAGTTGAAGTCGGTTATAGTTATTTTTGAACGCATTAATTATTATAACCTTGAGTTAGTTCTATATTTAACATGAATGCTTTCCAATTTGATGTAATTTATCGTAAGACCAAATTTAATTTGGTTTTTATCGCATCGTTAAATTAGGACCACTGTGCGAGACACATTTAAAGTGACAAACAAGACACATAAATCCGTTATCGCTGTTTTGATTTGCATGCTAACTTTGACTGAGAGCTTTCGCCAGATTAAACACACAAAAAAGCAAACAACAAACTCATGCGCAAACAGATATCCCGCCGCGCCGGCATCCCAACAAAACCAATACAAATAAAAGTTTAAACAGCAAAGCTTCACGCCGAACTGCCAATTCGGCGAATCTATATTTTGTCTGAGCAAATACAAAGCTAAATAGAGCAAAACGATCCAACAGCGGACCGACGCCTGCACTGGAGTATGGCCAAGGGAGACAAATAAACACGTACATAGGAAACCACACCCATTCCAGGACGTATGTAAAGTGTGGGGAGATCCCAAGAAATGCGAGGCAATTTAAAGTGCTCTCGATACGCCTCTGGACAAGGCTGCGTTCCAAAACAAGAGTTTACTGCTCTCTTTTGCCTCTTTCAGTCAACTGTTTTACTCGTGGCTGTGTAAAGGAATTTTACTATACAGTATTATATACATACGCTTGCTTATTGGCACGTTAAAAGTTTCATCATCATCAGCCGGGAAACGTCCACTGCTGGACATATCCCTCCTCCAAGGTATGCCATATTGACCGGTCCTGAGACACTTGCATCCAGCTACTCCCCGCGACCTGAACCAGGTCAACCCGGACGAACCGGTACATGTTTCCCCGGCCCATTCATTTGAGAACTTTTATTCCCCATCTGTTGACACTTCAGCTCAATGACTCGTCGAGTAATGTCGGTAACCTTAGTTCGCCTACGGGTTTCCTCATTCTTGATTCTATTACGTAGAGAAATTTGTAAGTATAGTGAGTGGGGTGAGGTTGTTTATTCGGCCAACAGTAAAGGACCACGTTTCGGTTTCGCATGCTATCACTGGCGCTGCGGAGGTACTTTAGACTAGAAAAGTTTTATACAAAGTTTTCTAACCAGAAAACCGAAGCTATAGCACTGCTGTTTAGCGACAGAATGAGATAACATTTTGATAGCCAGCATAGGGAAACCACTTCCAATTGAACTGAGCATCACAGACAACCTGCCTTATGTATCGAACCCGCAACCTTCGGCTTGTGAGTCTAAGGATGTACCAACAAGGCTAAAGAGATATAATGTCAACTAGTGCCGGGTCTCAAAGCCGGCAAGTGTCTGGCCAACCGCCTCGGGGTGCCCACTCATTATCTGGCAGGTAGTGTGCTGTTTTCGCTTACAAACCATCCATTCGTGCCGCGCGCCGTTTTTGAAACTGCGCCAGATAAATTCTCTCTAAAGTTTGCGACGTTACAAATAACATACAACTTGAGTAACATAAATAAATGTTAAATTAACAAAAAATCATTTATTATTAATAATAAATTTAACAGACAAAATACACACAGAATTCAAACAATCAAGAATAAAACAGAAAACTAGACGCAGCGCAGCGTGCGTCACTTCGGCCCCTTTTTCAATGAAAATAAAAACTTTTTTATACATATTCCTTCACTTTTAATAACTACTCCCATCTCGGGATTAGTATAGGAGTCAGAAAAATATTACCTAATTTTCAAATGTTTTATTATTATTAAAATTAGACGTCATTATTATTGCTCCAAAGTGACTCCTGACTGAAAAATATAGCAATGTGGAACACTCTACCGGTTTTCTGAAACTACAACTTTGGACGCTTTAAAATCTTCTCGACCAACGCGTAGCATCGTCGACCTCATCGTCACTTGCCATCAGGTGAGATTGAGGTCAAGCATTGATCGACTTGCGAACTACCGCGAAACCAAAACGGGGGTATGATTTTAGCAACCTTTGCATGTATGGCATTTGTTTTCTCATAAACCACAGAAAAATAATTTTAAAAATCTTTTTTTTTTCATATCATCATCATCAGCCGGGAAACGTCCACTGCTGGTCATAGGCCTCCCTCATGGTACGCCACATCGACCGGTCCCGAGCCACCTGCATACAGCGACTCCCTGCGACTCTAACCAGGTCTAACCGGTTTCTTTTCTTCATATAATAAAATAAATAGGTTTTATTTACATTTAAATTGTTTTTATAAGTAACAGTCTCATTAAATTCTTTAAATATACTTTTATAATATATAAAACAAAGTCGGCTCTGTTCGAACACTTATAACTCGAGAACGGCTGCACCGATTTTCATTCGTTTCATTTCCGTCCTGCATACCAGAATAACTATTAAGACATGGGATGAATTAACACACAAAAATACATTTTTAATACATTCACGACCTAACAGAACGATTTAAATGTCTTGATTTTTTTGTAGAGGCATAGTTGAAAGGCCAAGGAAGGACATAAGCTACATTTTATCACGATCTGACGATCAGTTACCACGGGTTACATTCTAAAGTCCACGCGGGTGAAGCTGCGGGCAGAAGCTAGTATAAAATAAATAATAAATTCACTAATTGACTTCCAACCTTATAACCTTATATCTCAATTCAATCACTCAAAGGATTTTACTCCACGGTGTCTTGCCTCTGTCATTGTCAGTAACAAAGACATTTAATATTAATAGACCGGACAAAGCAAACAAACATTTTAATCCTAAACTTATTACCAATTGGTAATAAGTTACTCAATCTAGTGTCACATCACGTCACGCGGCCGTACAAGACATTTGACACACCATTGACTTTTGAGATCAAAATGTTTATATGAAACGTTTCCCAATGACCGCTTTATAACCTATTACTATATTTAAATCTCTCTGGTCAGTAAATAAAAACCCAGAATATTCACGAGTACTGAAAACAGTTTCTATTTATTAATGGCAGTTGCATGGAGTTCCCTGTTCACAGTCGACCACTCGAAATGCATAACAAGAAACTGTAACTCTGAGTGTCTGTGAGACATAATTATCTGCGCGCAGTCAAAGGCATCTCATTATGAACGCTCGCCCCTGATCCATGCCAAGTATCGCTGGGTACAGCACTAGTGATGTTACACTATCACTATATCACACATCGACATCGATATTTTTAAAAGCAGATTGTGCGAAATCCTTCCGCAGCGGGCTCGGATTTATGTCGATAGCTTTGTGAACTAGTGGTTTTATGGTTTTAATAAATAACTGTGAGCTTTCTAGGTTTACTTTTATTGTGCGTTTTTAGTTGGCGCGCGGAATTGAAAGCGTTCTCTGGGAACGTTTTGTTAAAGGTATTAACGGAATGCGATGTTTTAAAAATAAACGTTAAATGTTCTAGAGACTGTTAGTGAATTGGATTGCACAGTTTTAAATTTTTATTTGTACTTATACCTCTATTATTGAAGGAAATAAAACTTTTTGTTTTAAATAATTTTAAAAGGAGACCATAACATTTGCGGAATGGAACAAAAATTTCATAAAATTTATTAAAGTGGGTGATTTATAAAGCGACTCAAAGAAAAAAACGGACAAGTGCGTGTCGGATACCAAGGGTCCCTGTGAAGAAATAAGGCCTTTCGTGTGATACTCCACTTAACCTAGTGATTCCACTTTCAAAATTATTTTTTCTATATATATTTTTTAAATTATTTCGGTACATGTGGGTCATCATTTCCCATAACTAATGCAAATTTCAAGTTTATAGCTACAGTAGTTGCTGAGATAATCAGCTGTGAAAGACGAACTGACAGATATCAGAGTTGACAGATGAAATCAAATTGACGTCAAGTCGTCAGTTTCAAAATTCGACCAAAGGATTTTCTGTTGAAAAAGTGCTACTACTCGGTAACTATATTTAGCTTTAAGTACTTTGCTTTTTGACATATATAAAATTAATTGTATACCACATTATTGTAATTATTAAATTTTGATTGTAATTATGAAACAAACGTTTGTTTGTACATGAATAAATGACTAATGACTATATTGGTAAATTGTAAGGGAAGCACTACTGAACAATATATCAACAACATCTTACTGCGATCACCTATCCGCCTCCAAGGCGCATATTAAGTTCTTAGTATCTTATTAGGGCACGTGTTTAAAGGTGTTCCGACTCTGACAAATATGCTAAGCTTTATTTAAATATCGATACTTTATGCCCCTCACTGCCTACTACGATACAAATCGATAAACATCAAGGACTGGATGCAGAAGCATTAGTGGAAGTGATGGGGTGGCGAGTCGCCAACTCGATAACGCTCCAGCTGAAATATCGATATATAATACGCGCAACACTAGCAAGATTAATGCTGTTTAGTGCTGAGATGATTTGATAACTCACGATGCTAGAGCTGGTTCGAGTTACCAGAGTTAAGCTGGATTTTAGGTGTTATAGGGCTGGGACATTGTTATTAATCTGTAAACAAGCACTTACCAATATGATGGTAAGTTTACGACTTACTATTTCGGTCGATAAAATCCGGTATGAGGAAATCCGTAGACATAGCTCGACGAGTCAGTGAGCTGAAGAGGATATGGGCAGGCTAAATCTCTCGAAAAACCGATAACCGATAGGTATTAAGTTTTCGAGTGGCGACCACGTACCGGGAAACGTGTACGGGGCCGTCCCCCTACTAAATGGACCGACGACCTAGTAAAGGTCGCGGGTAGTCGCTGGATGCAGGTGGCTCGGGACCGGTTGATGTACCATGAAGGATGCCTATGTCCAGCAGTGGACGTATCCCGGCTGATGATGAGCTGATTCTTAAACTATCACTATACAAAAAATTAGGGCATTCGGATTATCTTTCATGACGTAAGAAAACAAATCTACTTTCGCGCTTAAAGGACTAGCCTTTATTATAGCTTTTTTTTACAGTTTTCCTACATTTTGCACTTGGCCTTCATCTCACCTGATGGTAAGTTACGATAAGGCCGAGCCAAGCTACTAAGACGCTGGCTCTGCTAACTTTCATACCACAAACACACTGGCGGCAGACTTAGGTGAAATGGTAGGAATACAAATCTATAAACAGCCAGTAAACAAATAGAAAGCATTCTAAATTCAAACTGAAGGATCTATCCTCGATGTGGATAGTTTCGTTACGTTCATCTCTCAATGCACCTTATCGTCTCAAACGAACAGTCTCCGAAGCCAGAAACTTATCCCATCGCGACGTTACTCAAGATATCCACAGCGGCGATAAGGCATACCACAGACTAATGTATTTATGCAGACGGAGACAACGCCAGCTTCATATTTTTGATGACGTATATTTATAAGACTTCTTGGCCAATATCAATACAAACAGACATAAAAACAAACTCTCTTTCACATTTATCATACAACTAAGTTTTATCAAAATCAGTAAACGGGAAGTGGGTGATGTAAATGCATTTAACCCCGTAATTTTCCACCCTTAGCTGTGGAAAGAATCATTAAATTCGGTTCACGATTCGCGAAGACATCGAATAAGAAACACAAAAAACATAAATCAAAAACAAAATGGGCTGCACGTTATACAATCTAGATTACTTCACATTGTGTCATTGCAAGGGTTAATATTTAGCTGATTAAATGTACCTATACTTTATAACTCAGTGCTATATACCCGCCCATGCTTCCCACGGGCGTAAAGTAATGATAATTTTGCTTCTAGTTGACGAAACATGTGACACCACATTTTAGGTTAGACTTTCAGCAATCAAACCGCATTTAATTCATGTCAAAAATTCTTAAGAACATTTTTTTATATTCTATCGCTCTTATAAAGGCCCTTCGGTTGTTGTAACTGATATCTAACCATTGGAACGGTCATGAGCGGACTGGAAGGTCACACTCACAAGTAGGAGCATTGCTCCAACTTTGAGACACGCACAGCCAACTTGCATAGTCTATTATATTTAAGTCTGTGGATCGACCCATCGACGCTTGGGCCGCGGGACGGACGGACGGTCTGATTTAGATCAGTGGGTCCGTTCGGGTCCGTTTGATAAGTTGGGACCGTTCCGCGCTGATTCTTGTTGAGTTGGGGAATGTATCTTAGTTTTAAAACATCTACCTTTATAACTTGCAATATATGTATAACCCTCCTAAATAAAAAAGCGTTGTTTACTTATACTTACTTGAATTTTTAACTCGACTCTACTTAACTGTACTATTCGAGAAAAATTTATAAAGGCTTGATTTTTATGTATTACTGATTGTCTATAAGCTGTTATTTTTTCCCAAAAAAATACAAATGATTTAATAACTTAGTAAACTTTGAAAAACTAAAACGGCAAACGAAGAAGGAACGCAGTTGTTACGAATTAGTAACGGAAGCAATTCACTTAGGATAAACGTCCTACGACCTCACGAATGACTTGCTGACGTCATTCCAACTTAATTCATGTTGCCTACGTAAATAGATATATCAAGAAAGACATCCGTGAACATTGAGGTCGTAAGGATGTTTTTCCATAGTGAATTGCACCTGGTGGAATTGTAGTAAATCTGAAACTCTATTGCTTTACATTTCTAGTATTTATTGACAATTTCATCAGTTTCGACAAAAAATTCTTTTCGGCAATGTTAAAACCGCGTAACTGTGATGAAATGCCATACTCTAGGTCATAACGGGCTTAAGCTTCAGATATATGTCCCAGTCATAACCCAAAAGTACTGCCCATTCGATGCCCCTCAATATTCATAAGCTGCTCCGTGTCATAAACGACAGTACATACAGACATTTTAGTAGAGCAGCATAAATATTGATATATAATTCCTATAAGATATTACGTCACCTATGTTGTACTAATGTTGTCAAATATATCGATGTTTCAAATTTGAATGTTCCCGTTTTCCCATAGAAATACGTTTAAAAATGTGCGTAATTTTTAAAAATATCGATCTCACAAATCCTCGTGTCAGATATTTTAAACCACCGGCTACGACCTGTCGAGATAGTAACCGGGTGCAAGGGCTTCACGTGTCTACAGAAGCACGGAATCATCTAATTGTTCTGACAATCAGGTGATTCAGCCTGCAACGACGGAACCACCCCCAGGATCTCACAAAGTGATTATGTTTATTATTCGACAACCCATTATTTTGTAACCCTTTTAAAATGCTATTGCAGATTTATAAAACTCTCTATTCTCTCCTACCACATATTGCCACATACTAGTGGCAATGTGCAGGCCACAACGCTCGAAAAATGGATCACCGATGAAGAGTAGTTCTCGAATGGCAGCCACGTACCGACCGACGACCTGGTTAGGGTCGCGGGTAGTCGCTGGATGCAGGTGGCTCGGGACCGGTCGATGTGGCGTACCATGGAGGAGGCCTATGTCCAGCAGTAGACGTTTCCCGGATGATGATATCATACTCTACACAGTTTGTGTGGTTGTCACAGCTTAAGAATGTTACATTTTGCATATAAATCAATAACGCAATGGAATAACGAAATTTGTTAACTGAAACCAAACTGTCTGGCATACCTAAATATTCTTGTGGGCATTGAGGAATAAAAATGAAAAAATAGTTATTTTCTTTCATATGATTAACTTAACAATACAGTTTTTGGGACACTCCTTCTAAGTTTAAGAAAAACTTGTATTAGGAGGCCCCGCTCTTCCGCAAGTTATTTAAGATATACAAATACTATATTTTTTTATTTCATAGGTGCTACTTACAAATAAAGTGTGAGTGTGTGTGTGTGTGTGTGATATACCTATGATACTACCTCTAAAAGAGCTTCGGTTTGTTGGTATGTTTTTGCTTTAATCCATTTGTGTTTGGTAGATTATTTATCATGAATATCACATTCTCTGGACTGAGAGCCCTCACGTCCAAATAAAAAAGAACTCCTTAGAAGGTCCGACTGTAATAAAAAAGAACGTAATATGATAGTGTCCCATCCAATGTCCCTCAGTGTCGGTAAGGCGCTCTGGAGCCATAAACGTAGTGATATAGGAGATATCAGCAGGGAGCAAGCGCTGCCAGTAACGGGAGATTGTGCCGGACCCTAGAACTTAGCTTCGCAAAAGTCGTCCGTGGGGCAATTGATCACTCCGTCCGGTAGTCTGAGCTACGAGAGAAAAGCTATTGAGCTCTATTCGAAGCTACATCACACGTATCTAAAGAGTCCTTCCATTTGAAAATAATACTACATATTTACGGATGGGAAATTAGATGAATGCTGTAGGAGAAATCATCCTGTTATTTATTTTTAACGCATTGATTTATGAAGCCATTTCTTGGCTTTGAGTTCACTTGATGACGCTTGGCCGGTCAGAATTAGCCGCGAATTACAAAGAAGCTCCCAGTTTTTGACTCAGCATGCCTGCAGTTGTCAAGAAACCCCGGTAAGTGTGACGCGAGCAACCTGGAGACTTTTCTGATCTAGGTCATTATAGGTAGATCTGAACAGAATCGGTAGGTGTGTCAAGGCACATAAGGCGAGATCAACCGTCAAAGATCTTGAATCGTCCCCAAATAGTGGTACCTCGACAAACAAATCCAATGTTAAGGCAAGCAGATCCTTGAAAAATATTTTTTAAATACTTCCAGCTAGTAAATGACTATGTTTTAGCTGCTATACATATGTGCCTGCAAAAAATTTCAGCAGTTTTGCTATATTACAAGCATTGATATATATGATTTTGAGATATTTTTACTGTAGCCTGCCATCCATCCAGCAAGAAAATATTTTCACGATGGCCAGGCCATACTCGCAAGTATTGCAGCTGTAGTCTGCTTGGTAGCACCACAATTGTGGTTGTAATGTGTCGTGAACTCGCTGTATCTAGCATTTTACACCGCAGCTGTGCGAGGGCGGTCGGCCGGGTCAAGTCGCCTAATGTCACGTGAAATGAGCGCCGAGGACCTTTCGATTTGATAGGGATGCAACACTACCTTATCGATGATTCTTTGTCAGGCGAAACGGTTATATGAGACACACTATCACACGTGCAGAACGGACGTTCATCGCCTCCCACCGATCCACGGTACCTCACCTCTCCACGCTAGAAAGTGATCCGCTCAAGGATCGACCGTATGCACACATGCGCTTGTAACGTCATCCGTTCGATGTATGGGAATCGGAACCGATATCACGACATTTGTTTGAAGTGTCCGGCCTGTGATATCACTTACCTTGTTAATTCTTAATAAGTAAAACCATAGAGGTATAGTAGTGGTGCTGATAGGCCACTTTCCACTGACAAATACATGTTCAATATGAACATTAGACAGCCCCCTGTGTCGTGGGTGCATGGCCGCCGAGGAAACTCCCGCCCATGTGCTCACGACCTGCAGCAGCGTGGCACAAAACGGGCGACGATCCTGAACAATCCAGGATCACTCAAGACACTGTGTGATGATCACATTTCTTGGAGATCGTAAAATAAAAAATGCAATTGAAAATGTGGCTTCTGAAGACACCATACCAATAACAACACACGCCTGTAAGTCACGCCGAAAGAGCTTTCAATAATGATATGCCTCATCTAGTATTAAGAGGCTATGTTGGTACGACCACGTGGTCGGTTTCAAGGTTGCATTGTTTTGTAGCTGTCCCTATCCGAGCCCTATCCTACCCGAGCGCGTACGGTGAAACAGCATACACTACGCGAAGTTATCCTCCCGTTATTTGGATGTTTCGTAGTCCAGGGATCATTTGAAGGATACAGTATATTATGTAACCATTTTTTCAATACAGTATACTAATGAAATTTCAGATGTCGGTGGTTTTCCAATTTGTTCTAAATTGATTCATACTCTTGTAAATCAGGTTCAAAGTTGGGGCTTTTTATTACCGAAAAATACAATTCTTTGACGCCCTGTAACTCTGGAAGTATATATTTTAACGAAAATCTGACTCACCACCGACACAGATATTTGTTTCTAGATTGTGTCTTGAAAATTTCATAGATTTTCATAGCTTAATACTCAAAATATGACTGGACTACGTTTGTATGGGCGCCTTGACACCAGCATACCCTCTTAAGACATCATGAGCTATTGTCCAATCTTCCTTCACGTTTAAAAGTTTTTATTTATCGACATGATTGTTGACCGTTAACGTTGGATAGTTTATCGATATCGATATGGACGTTGGACGGTGTCACATCACTATAGTCCAGGTAATGTGTCGTGAAATGTTTCTCGCAGTCATGATGACGGCCATATAGGTGATGGGAGAGGGCCGATTATGTGATCTGATATCTACGTATAGCCACACATATATAGCATTTATAAGAGAGTGAATACCCACGCCGCCGGACAGCACTGACAGTGACGTCACAGAGACCTCTAAAGATTTGTTTTGCACAAAGTTTTTTGACATTAAGTCGATCCACCTCCATCAAAGTTTCATACAAAATTTCTGTTGCCAAAATCTTTTAAAATATAATAGCTGGCTTTGTGCAGTAACTATCTTAAAAATATGACATCGGATTGTGATGTCGCGAAATGAGTATCATTAACATACAACTTCACAGTGAATCACAATTTTCATTTTAAACACTTTTTTATATTATTGTTCAAAGCGCTATGAACCATTAGCTGCGTAACTGCTATTGTAGCTAACTACAAAGTTGAAAATTATTGATATTTATTTCGCGAAACTATAATTTCATCTCATATTTTTAGGTAATTACTTATCAAAGCCATTCTATTTTAAAAGATTATGGCAACAGAAATTTAGTATGGAAGCATTAGGAGAGGGACAACGTTAAGGATATTATGTAAGTGTGTCTTTATTACCCTTTTTTTTTCTTCAATTATACGCCTGTATATTTTAAACAATCTGGAAGTCCCGGGTTCGATTCTCAGTGGGGGTACTCTGTATGGTTGGTGGTAGGGCCATTTCTATGTCCGCATGAGTAGCTACCATCATGCTGCCTAAGTCTGCCGCCAAACAGTAGTGTCAATAGCACTGTTGTGTTCCGTTATGCAAGGTAACATTAATTATCGTGAGGCTTATGGGTGCGCACGCTTACCATCGAACGGCCTTATTGTCACTTACCATCAGGTGAGATGAAGGACAAGTGTAAACCCGTCATAAATAAAAAATCTGTTCATTTAAATTACAGTAAAACATTTTAACTCTATCGCCGAACCTACACCAAAAGTCAGTTTGTTTTCGAAATAATACACTCATCTAAGTTTAAAACCTATATACAGGATGTATAGTACAACAGTATACAGGCTGCACATTATTTTTATTTTATGACTGTACTACAGGGTGTATATAAACCACCACAATAATACAGCATGTACATTGTTTTTCGGAGAGCAATCCTTCCCGCACGTTTATCACTTTAGGTTTATGGTGCGCGCGCTATACATCACCGGCATTGTTGGCGGCGTCCGGTTCCGCCGGGAGGCGAGCCGGCAATGGACGCGGTATCGTTACTATTAATCAAAGTTTTATTGGTTTCTACTCTTTTAAGAGGTGTTGCTAATAGCGACCACGTGAGTAAACTTAAATATCTGATTAAAATTTATAAGTAAATTTAGAGTAGAGAGTAAATATCCACTGCTGGACACACGACTCCATGGAATGCCACATAGACCAGTCCCAACCTAACTAGGGCGTCGGTACATCTAGTAGGGGGCCTGCCCAGTGGTCGTTTCCCGGCACGTGGTCGACATTCGAGAAGTTTTACTCTTCATTTTATAATATTCGTATGGAATGTCGCTTCTAGGCTCATGTTACTTTGTAAAAGATAAGAAAAATGTCCGACAGTTTTATATTGTTAAAAAGGTGAAATAATAATCTGCATTCACTTTAGATATTATTAAATTCAACAACAATCTACCCTTCCTTTCCTAACATGATAATAACAAAAACCATATAAATCATCCCCCTGTACACAATAAGGATAATAAATCACCCTGTATAACGTAAGAGTGCATTTTTCTGAATCGCTTCACGGAGACACTTCCTTCCCTCTCAGTGTTATTTATATCATGTTCAAATGTACTGTCGGCAACAGAAAATGTTTATCACCTTCCAAACTATAATCGCACATATAAATGTCAAACAAGGCCGCTGTGACAAAGGATAAATCATTTATTTAATCGTATAGCAATTTATTGGTACCGACAGTACGGTAAAGGTTGTTGCGCACTTAGCGCCCCCCACGTGACATGACATATGACGTCAACTGCAGTGCTTCTGCGCACGTGAACAACGCCATTTTTTGCACACATCTGATAAATTATTAGCACAGACAAAATAGAGGTTTAAAAGAGGCACTACGGGATGTGCTTGGCCTTCATCTCACTAATAAACCGTAAATAACTTGCGAAACGATATTTAAAGGCGGGTAGCTTAAAACCAGCAGATTTATAAGTCGTTAAGAGAGGTATTTAAAAATTTGTTCTTCTTGGATATATTCATGGATAGATGCCACCGTTGTCGTAAAATTTAGCTGTCAAATTCATATTATTTCGTATGACTTGAAGGCAAGGAGTTTACTTACTAATTAACGTTATCCCTCTCCTAATGCTTCCATACAAAATTTCTGTTGCCATAATCTTTGAAAATAGAATAGCTGGCTTTGATAAGTAATTACCTAAAAATAGGAGGTGAAATTATAGTGTCGCGAAATAAATATCATTAATTTACAACTTTATAGTAAGCTACAATAGCAGTTACGCAGCTAATGGTTCATAGATGGCGCTTTGAACAATAATCGAAAAGCGTTTAAAATGAAAATTGTGTTTCACTGTGAAGTTGTATGTTAATGATACTCATTTCGCGACATCACAATCTGGTGTACTATTTTTAGATAGTTACTACACAAATCCAACTATTATATTTTAAAAGATTATGGCTACAGAAATTTTGTATGAAACTTTGATGGAGGTGGATCGCCTGAAAGCCTACTGTCATACATCTACCAGATCATTTAACTGCTGTCACAGAGGTCTGCTGTGTACATAAATCTGTCAAAATTGTTAAAAATACTTTTTGTGTTGATTAGACTGACACGATGATTTATGGCAAGTTAATTTCGAGCTCTTCCGCGCCATATATCGAGTCCTTCAAGTACTCAACTGACAGACGGCTCTCTTAAGTCCCTCACTGTACCAAAGTGCAAAAATTTGACGTCAATTTGAAGATCGCTAAGGAATTTCCACGCGGGCATGTGACTTTTTAGTTTTCTACATAACATTTATGTTCCAACATTCGAAAAGCAAATTTGAAATTATTCATCGAGCAATATGCCTCTAGGAACGGTACCAACATTAACATATCAAACGTCGGGAGAGAAACAAAACGTGAAGAAGATCTCATGTGGAACTACTATGCCACACAGGCTGCCTTGCCGGCTGGAGGCTCGAGATAGGGATAATGCATACGATTTACTCCAGCTGTGGTGAAAATAACGAGCGAGATGAATTGAGCTGGTAACAGACGCCGCTTGGGAGTTATCAGACTGCAATCTAGATTTCGATTCATAATACTTCGCATGATACAATTAAATCGCAAAGTAACCTCCAAAACGGTAATATGTTGGGTTTTAAACAAGCTTTACTTTGTTCACACTTAATTAAACTTTATGAAACTGAGTTGAAATATCAATTACAAGTTTATTAATGATTTGACAACCTTAGAATTTCTATATTATCTTATACCAATATTTTTAATACATTATTATTATTATTTGTGTCAAAAAGTTATCTAAATCGAGACGAGAGTACATGTGACGCGCTGTTTCATATCCTTTCACTCTTACGTTAGTGGGGAAGCGAGACAACAAATTGAACTTGTCATGGAACACTGAACGGCTTTAATACTAAATAATAAACAACCGGGTTTTGTATCTGAATTCTTGTCACATACTTATATTAAAAATGCGAAAGTGAATTTGTTTGCCCTTCCTTCATATCGCAATGGAGTCAGTGGGGGTGATTTTTAGGGTAACCAACCGGACCCTATTTCTACGCCTCAACTGTCCGTTCGTCCGTCTGTCTGTCAGCGAACTGTATCTCATGATCATTAATAGGTAGAAAGTTGAAATTTCCACAGATTGTGTATTACTGTTGCAGTTATAACAACAAATAATAATAATAAACATAAATTGAGACATTTATTTATTTAAATCGCAACTTTCGAATCGGATTTCTTGTATGTATATTTGAAAGGAAAGGATAATGTAAGCTTTTTTTATCCCTATCGAACGAATAGTAGTCGTGGGATATATTATGAAGTCCACGCAGAGTTGTGCCTTTATTTTGCTCTAAATAAACCATGCATTTATCATTTTCTATACGGGGACAAGTATATCCCAATACAGAGTGTATATAATAAATCAATGTAGGCGGACACATCAAAGCTTCGGTTCCCTTTGATTACCTCCCTGTAATGATAGTGTCACACACACACACACACACACAGGCCCAGTCATTGCGGCGGCGGAGAAAGTGATCACATATTACAAAATTATTTTGGCTATACATACAACTAGCGCCCGCCCCGGCTTCGCACGGATAGACATTTATTTTTTAAACATTTTGGAATAAACTTAGTAATGTATCTTTATGCAAGACAAAAAACACACAAAATTTTATCCAAATCGGTCCAGCCGTTTAGGAAGAGTTCAGCGACATACACACGTACAGTAGAATTATATATATAAAGATAATATACGCAGAATTTGAGCAGTAGTTAGTAGAGCTGCAGGTTGTTTTCCCAACAAATAGTATTAACGAATCTTAAACTTGAAAAATAACAATGTTATTATGTTGAAAGCTTCTGTAGCCACTTATCGGAATTTGTCTAAGAATGATTCCATTCTAAATTTCTTTTGACATAATCTTTTAAAATAATAGCTGGCTTTGATAAGTAATTACCTAAAAATAGGAGATCGGATGATAGTGTAGATACGAAATGAATATCATTAAAGTACAACTTTATTGTCAGCTACAATAGCCTTTACGCAGCTAATGGTTCATAGATGGCGCTTTGAACAATAATAAAAAATAGTGTGTAAAAATAAAATTTGAGATTCACTGTGAAGTTGTATGTTAATGATACTCATTTCTATCCGATGTCCTATTTTTAGATAATTACTGCACAAAACCAGCTGCTCCATTTTAAAAGATTATGCCTAAAGAAATTTAGTGTGAAACTTTTATCGAGCGAATAGCCCTACAAATTCAGATGAGGTTCGTATTGTATAGACACTAGCGCCCCTCATTAGCATACCTAAATCAGATACTAAAACAGGAACAAAACGTTGCACGATTTGTTATTGTAATCATTTGTTCAATATTCAAACGCCAGGCGGCGACACTGGCCACAGTAATTGGAGACGGCAGACATGTTGGATTTGTATTTTGTTTTCTGATTTGTATTTAAATTGTTTGTTTCGATTTGAATATCGTGTTTTGTATAAGATTTGTGACGTCATCTCGGCTCGCGCGGTGTTATCTTGGGGTGACTGCAAGATTTCGTACTTTATAGAGCCTGTGCTTTGTCAGCGTGGTTTCCATACCGTATATCACCGCCGACTAAGAGAACATTTCTAGGCATAGATAACGCTGCACATCTGTGAACGGCATTTAAGATCTCTATTCCGGATGTAGTCACTCGACGCGCCTTTTCACGATTTAAAGTTTAATTTCAATATATTACACACTATAATTCTTTTTGAACTGTATTGTTGCCCACTTTAAACCATTGCTTTAGTAACACTGGACGGGGGAAGCGTATGATTTACTTGACACCAAATTAGAATGAGTTTAAATTGTATTTGATGTGAAACATCTATAGCCGCACGTAAAACAAATTTCTGGCGTGGCGACGTATGCCGTGGTGACGCGTCGCCACACTATATGATGGTGTATATATACAGAACGAATGAAGTTGTATAAATTTTTTTATATGTAATGAAAATAAATGTTTATTAAATAAACAGTCATCATTTTCTGGAAAAAATCGTAACATTTTTTTATTTTATCATTATGCTATATTTAGTTTATATCGCAATCTGTTCTTTTCAATCATATTACTTTTACAAAATAATGTCGATGTTTCACATCTGCCAGGCGTCCCGTGACGGCGCACATTTTTTTAATATCGTAACGGACATTAAAAGAAAGCCCCCAAAATAAAAATACTTAATAAGTCCCCAAAATTGCGAAAAATATAGCAAAATCCCGTTTACAAATGCAATGTTTGCAATAAATTAAACAGAAACAACTATTTTTTACGGGGTATTTTTCCTATTTGGGAGGATATAGTCTCGCACCAGTCTTAGTCTATTGTCAAGTGCTTCGTTCTATATGTGCAATTTGTAGTCATATTGTCAAACCGTAATAATAAATAAATACAAAATACAAAAAAAAACATACAGTCGCATTGAGAGCCTCCTCCTTTATGAAGTCGGTTGACATTTATCATTTTACACGCACTGTCTAATTAAATCAAAAACCCAATACTGTCCTTCGCTTTCAAAAATTTCGCCTAAAATGTGCAATGCATTTTTTGTTTCTTCATCAAATACTGTTTGCATTTAATGTTTCTGCCTCAGGCCAGCACCCTGTCGCCGGTGATCAGTCTCGGCACGCATGTCTATTCGGGAGCCAAGCTTGCTGGTTATGACAAATCCAAGCCACTCCAAGCTCACGTCGATAAGTTTCCTAGCTGCCAAAGATGACATTGCAATCCGTCGGCCACCAGCCTCCCGTAGTTTTTTGAAACAGCCCTAAATACATACATTTCTGACCGCGACGGTCTAAACCATTCTTTTTCGGAACAAAAGCACCAAAATAAAACGTTCGCAGACTCATCTCGTTCGCGCTATGTTTCAATCTGCACCATTTCGTATTGTTTTTTTGGTCCAGTTTAAATGGAATTCGGATTACTGTGTACACCCGATGTACAAACAGCTGTTTGCATTTTTGAGTGCTTTTCATTATGTTTTCGTTGTATACGTCTCTAATATTTCCGTGTTCGACCATATACATAATCTAGAGTTACCAATTGTCAATCAAAATATTTGGTCAAGGGTGAAAAAGTTTGCTCTTCCAACAAAAATCAATTATTTAACTGTTATAAACGCGAAAGTGAGTTTCTTCTCGTTCCTAGGCGTCGTTTAGACGTGATAACGTCTCATAAATCGATGAACGCACGAAAAAGGGTCACGTTCCGCCTAAGCGAGCAAGCGAAAGCGCGGCAAAGAGGCACGATCGGCCTATACGTTCGGCTTGTGACGCATCTTTTCTTATATCGTTATCACGTAAAATTATCATCCGTAAACCAACTTTACAGACTACAATTTTTTATAAATATAGGATTTGGTGAGAGATTAGAAAAGGCTTATAAGCTGCTATTTAACCCGATTGAATAAGTTCTTGTGCGATAAATTATCAGATCCACGCTAGAGAGGTCGCGCGCATTATGTGAAAAATAATAATCCTACACGACCGTTTCACATGCTCGCTTACCAACAGGATAGATGTAGGCCAATTGCAAACCATAGGACACGTATTATATATTAAGAAGCATTATACGCATAACATTATACACTAAGAAGCATTATACGTATAACATTATACACTAAGAAGCATTATACGCATAACATTATACACTAAGAATCATTATACGCATAACATTATACACTAAGAAGCATTATACGTATAACATTATACACTAAGAAGCATTATACGCATAACATTATACACTAAGAATCATTATACGCATAACATTATACACTAAGAAGCATTATACGCATAACATTATACACTAAGAAGCATTATACGCATAACATTATTATACACTATGTAGCATTATACGCATAACATTATAGTTTTCCATGTAGGGATGCGTCCGCGCACGTGAGACACGCCCGCGCCGGCCGGACCGCAGATGGGTGTCAAAGGACCCGATAGCTGCCTCCATTCACTCGAATAGATAAGGAAGATGCTTTTTATATTCCACTTGGAGTCTTGGTTACACCTCACGACTTCGATACGACGGAACCACTGTGTCACGACGATCGATAGTTGAGAGCACCCGGGTTCGTTTCCAGTGGTGTTCCTCTTTGGTTTGATTTGTGGCAAAGCGTTTGTAATTCAGATCTTTTTAAAATAACAGTGCTGAATACCTGTGGTGTATTTTTTTACTGTAACATTTAGGTTAGAATGTGAACAACGCAAGGTTTGCTTTATAAAAAGACAAGGATTCGTCCGGGTTTTCAGCAGTGGATTTGGCATTTTATAACAAGGCATCGCAGTGGAGTAGTGTTTGTGACATTGTGTTGATTGAAAATGTTTTGTGTTTAATTTTATGTTCCGTCATGTGCACCCATTTTTGGTCGGTTAAATTACTTTTGCTGACTAAATTAAATTGCGTGCACAATTTAATACATGTTTTTTACTGGTTATTGTAACAATACCGTTCGGGTGTACAGACAGTCGACACAGTCTAAGCGAACATTGCGTGACGTTATATTATATGCATAATATCGTTCGAGTTCTCTTGTGCCGTGGTGGCATCGTGTCCGTCCCGTGTAAAGGCCCCCTCTACAACCAAAGGCAACGGTATCGCAAACTTTCTTTCAAAGAGGGAGTTAAATTAAAAACCTCTTTCCTTCTCGAAATATGTCCTCCGCAGATTACCAGGCGGAAAATGTATTTCTGGTTTTTAGGGTACCGTGGTCAGGTGTGGCGTTGATATTAGCATGGATTTATTAGAAACTAGTTTCCGCCCGCGACTTTGTCCGCGTGTACTTCAGGATTTATTCTACTTGTTCGATAGGCATAGAAGGCATCTATCTCCATTTCCAGCATAAGGTACAAAATAGTGTTTATTCTGTTACGTAGGCTAATAGTAAAGAAACAAAAGAAATTTCAATATCTGACGTAGTACATTCAAATAGTCTTCACACCAATATTATAAACGCGAAAGTTTGTATATACGAATTTACATATTCTACGGTCGGTCGCTAGGCAACGCGTTTTTGTTATGCCCAAATTGCCCATGTAATCCCACTAATATTATAAGTGAGATTTTGGACAATTTACACAATATGTCTTTATAAATTATAGCCTATATGTTATTCAGATGTATAAGCTATGTTATTGTAAAGTTTCATTCAAATCCATTCAGTAGTTTTTCCGTGAAAGCGTCACAAACATCCAAACATCCAAACTTTCACATTTATAATATTAGTAGGATCACATAAAACCTTATAACTACATCAAGCCAGTACTCCTTCTACCAGTACAGCTCGAAAACCAATAAAATAGCACACATAAAACTTTTACATGTAATGATCCGAATGAATAAAAGGAACTGAACAATTAACTGAAATTCGAATCATCATTGTCAAAAATAAGGCATTTTTTGTGTTTTGCCTTCTTATGCATCATCAAACATACACGCATGCGGATTCGATTTCCAGTGGGGGTACATATCCGTACGTGGTTTGGTGGTAAGGCATTTTCTATGTCCGCCTGGCTGGCTACCACCATGTTACAATGGCCGCCAAATAGCACTGTTATGTTCCGGTATGAGAGGTAGCAGAGCCAGCGCCTCATTGGCTTGAGGCTGGGTGCGCACGCTTCTAACCATCAGGTCATATGAAGGCCAAGTGCAAACTCATCTGACATTTTAAAAAACTGTACCAAAATCAGTCCTCTGCTCTTCTAATACATTCACGTTTATTAAAACCACATTGAGTTCTAGTTCTCTGCGCTTTAATAATAAAGATTTTTTAAAGAGAAAGAAGCGTCGGTGACGCAATGGATAAGGCGCGGACTCTCAATCTGAGGGTTCCGGGTTCGAATCCAGCCGTGTACCTATGAGTTGTTTTTCAATTCAAGTACAATATCCGATTGCTTAACGGTGAAGGAAACATCGTAAGGAAACCTGCATGTCTTGAACAGGCATGTGAAGTCCGCCGATCCGCACTGGGCCCGCGTGGTGGACTACGGCCCATACACTCTCTGTTGATGAATAATAAAGATGAGATCTGATTGGATATTGACACGGCTACAGAACTATCTTCGCCGAGTCACGAGACGCACTTGGCAGGTTCTTTTTGTAAAAAATTGCCGCCAGCGGAAAGTTTGAAAAGTGGTAATTTTATTTAAGTTCTTGGACGTGTTTTCCTTTTTATTTAATTTACGTCGGCCTTTGATGTTTCATCATCACACGCTGCTGTTTAGCGAGAATGAATATTAATAGGTACAGAAAGCTTGGAATATTTATGCAATACAAAAGAAATTCCTTAAAATTTTAAACATTAAAAAAAAAAAACTTAAAAATGGTTATAATGTCGGCCTGGATATCCGCCTCATAGTCAAAAGGTCCCGGATTCTAATCCCGCGGGGGTACAATCGGTACGGTGTGGGTGGTCATGATGGCCAGAAATCACCATGGTATATAACTATTATGTTCCGGAATGAAAGTTAGCAGAACTAGCTGTTATTAGCTGGGCCTTTTGGGTGTTGGCCTACGCAATAGTCATACGAAAAAAAAACTCATTTTAAACTGTTGAATCGATTTATACCCGACTGCGCCAGAAGGAGGGTTATATTTTTGGAGAGTATGTATGTATAATTGTTTGTCACGCTTTGGGGCCTCAAAGGCTAGATTGATTTTAGCTTGAGAGGTGTCGATAGATTCGTATTTACTCTGAGAGAAGCATTCGGTATATTAAAATTATGCAGTCGGGTTTTTAAAATTTTCTTATCATTCATGGAAACTTGCTTGTACGGAAAAACCGCATCAAAATCGGTCCAGCCACTCGAGAGCTACGATGCGAAAGAGAGACCGACATTGGCGTCAAACTTATAACACCCTCCGTTTGCGTTGGCGGTTAAAAATCTATATATTTCATTTACATTAACATCACCCTCTTTCCCTCCGCTGCAGTCGGTTAAACAGAAATTAAGAGACCAAGCTGTCGAACCGTCCTAAAACACGTTAAAAGTGTAATTGTTTGCTTAACCCGCAGAACTCGTCGGGGCGCTAAAGGCTGCCCGAATAATCCTTAACAATAAGAACCCAAACCGTTTACCGCTTTCTGAATATTTATTGTCCGGACCCTGTAGTCGCGACGATAAATTTCTGGTAAAGAAATTTGCGGTCAAAAGATAAGCGCCTATTGCCTTTAGAGGTATGAGTTATCTTTTGTTTACTTGCTTTTTTATATCCGGAAGATATTCAAATAAAATGGGCTTGCTTTTCATATCTCTCTCATCTTATAAATCACACAAATGTGCTATTAACACTGCTGTTTGGCAGCAGATCAGGTAGCAGGATGATTAGGAAGCCAACACACGAAATTTCGGGAAAAACTAGTTTGCAATACTTGTGATCCACTGTAAGACAGACCACAGTGTAATTTCAATGTGCCTTCATCTCAAGTGATGATAAGCAGTGAATTAACATCAAGGGCTGTAGAATTACTTATAAAAATTTACCCCATCTAAGATTTCCTATCTCCGTTTAGGCGAACTAAGTTTTACTTTTCTTCAATGAGCAGGGCACGATCCTAATATGAAAGATTCTAATTGTTGTGGAGACCTTCGATGCTCAGTGGTTCGAGGCTGGTCTAGGTTTTTCAACTGATACTCGCAAGCAAACACCAAATGACACTTACATTGACCGATGCTCCGCCGCGCCGGGTTCTATTGTCCAGAAATCGATTTCTTTCAAGGGAATAAATAGTTCCAGTTTCACTCCACTCTAGCACAAATAGAGTCACAATAGATAACAAGTAAGTTCACACAATTTAGCACATAGGATTTTGATGTAACACCGCCGCCGCCGTGAGAGGTTGAGTCGGCGAGCTTCCGACCCGGACTACGTACGTCACACTGGTCGCCGCAAGCGACATCTAGCGCTGCAATGCGAAACCAGCCGAAACACTAATGACCTAACCAATCAAGCGATTGCCATGACATTTAGCATCCAGATAAACAAATGGAGGACAATGTTATTCAATCTCATTCGAAAAAACAGATTTAGCAACAATCAATAAACTGAATAATTATTAAAGAGACTCAATTTTGCTAACACCAAAGCGAAAATCCTAATCGTTGAGGGGTTTCCCTCCATCCAGAAAATACCTATCAAATTTTCCGACACTTAATTGTGAAACTTTCATTTTAAAGTGCAAATTCGCAGCTTAAAACTTTAAGATTTAAAAGCAGAAGGCCTCGGGCATTTTGCGCCCCCGTTCTCTCACTGCGCCCAGTTCTATCGGCGCCCTAGCGCCCCCAGCATTTTAGGGTTAAACTTCAGATTTGTATGTAAATTACTTTAAAACGATCTTTGCTTGTTAATGTATTGAAAGATTGACAGCGCAATTTTATTTATTGTACCCCCAAGGGGCTGGATCTCGAGGGGTGGAATGGGGGACATTTAATAACATAATGTCTCAACAGTTTCCCAAGATTTATGCTGATTTGATTTCTAGTGTTTTGACGGACTTGCGGATATTCATATTGTACACATTTTGTACCAGTAATTACTACGCAGTAGAATATTCAGTCAGATACACGCCCGTGTGTGTGTGTTTTGTTGACCTCACGAATTATTAAACGAGGTTCAATCCGTATAGTCTTTACAAATCCGTAGCCGTTGGAAGGAAAGTGTGGCCTAAGAATCAAGATAATGGTGCGCGGCTTTGATACTGCCATCATCATGGCCCCATGGTTTGCAACAAGGGCTTACTTTCATGAAAGGTATGGCATAATCACCACGCTTGCCAGACGGGTTGGTGATGGCAGTATTCGGTTTAGTTCTTCAGGAGGAGGACACCCCTCCCCGTGGTATAGTTTTCCCTCAGTCTCCTCTTATGACACCCGCGGAAAGAGATGGGGTGATTTCATTCTAATCCGGAGCCGTACTGTAATACAAGGCTACTAACTTAGACAGAAAAATATATATTTGCCAAGTTCATAGTTTTTTTACACGGTGTTTAGATAGTAATTTCAATTAGTTCGATGTACTTAACCTGACCACAGGTGTGCAAATATTATAAACATATCTAACAAGGAATTTAATTGTTAAAAAATTAGTTTACATCGCATGTCAATTAGTACAATGTCAATAATTTTGTCATTAAATAATTCTCAAGTCATCTCATTAATTTATGTCAAACTATAATAACAGGTATATTTAAAATGATTAATGCTTATGATTCAAATATTCAGGAAAACTATAAAAGCAGCTTCCAAGAAGCCAATCCGTAATTTTTTTCTTAAAATCTATGCCGTTTTCTAATTGTGGTTGAAGGTGGACATAGAAAACCAACCAACAACCAAGTTTGGAACACAGCCCTCTTAAAGATCAGGATAGAGTGTCACAAAGCCCTTGTATCATCCTGAGGTCGTAAGACGTGGACCTAGACCTGCCGCCCGCCCACCGCCCACCGCCCGCCTTCGCCACATCGTCAAATTCTACTATCGTCGCTCCACTATTTTGTTAGCGCAGCGTTTGCTTTTCCCGCGATATTACGTTTGCTTGCTCGGGGGAAGGCGAGGTGCTATTCCACCTTACTGTGCACTTACAGGGTGTATTCCGAACTTTTCTTTTGTAGGGTTCAGTACCAAAAGGAAGCCAACGAAACCTTATTATCATAGTGATATCGGCACACAAGTAACGATCCGTTTGTCGGTCACTTTATGGCGGGGAGAGGTGAGGTACCGCGGATCGGAGGGAGGCGGTGAAAATCCGTTTCGAACGTAGTACTATACCTTATATTATTTCTGAGCTATCACTAAGCCTCCTCTGTCTGTTTCAAAAATACCATAGGCTATGTTTTATCATATCATATCAACAGTCTACATACGTCTCCACTGCAGGGGCTCCGGCCTACTCTCCTACAGAAAGTGTATGGGACATAGTCCACCACGCGGGCCCAGTGCGGAACGGCAGACCTCACATGCCTGTTCAAGACATGCAGGTTTCCTCGCGATGTTTTCCTTCACCGTTAAGCAATCGGATAATGTACTTAAATTGAAAAACAACTCATAGGTATACGGCTGGATTCGAATCCGAAACCGAGAGTCCGCGCCTTATCCACTGCGCCACCGACGCTTTCAAACGGGCCCAGAACGATGCCCTAACATTGACCCAACCGAGTACCGATAGGTCCCAAAGGGAACCAAAGGCAGGACTCTGGACTGCGAGTCCAAACGTGTAGCCACTAGGCAACGGGCGCGATTAAAAGTGTTCAAATGAAAGCTGTATAAAGCTCAGAAACAATAAAGAACAGCACCCTGTAAACACATGTCGTTACCATGAAAACTCGCAGAAACACTCCTCTCAGAAAAAATAGATTTTATTTGAAACGTTGTTTTGAGTATCTCCCGTTATAAAGATTATTAAGGTATGTTTCAGCGATGCGGGCAGATCAAAAAATATTGCGTACGGCTCTGTAGGGGCGCTCTTTGTCTCTGTAACCCTTTTATAGTGACAATATATGTTTTTGTTCGTTTGACGGCGATGTTGAGAGATATCATATATTATTTATGAATTTAGATTGTGGCGGGGTTGCTATTGAAGCAATATATGCGAGGGGAAGATAATGTGTTCCACAGATTCGTTGTGTTCTACAGTGAATTGTGTTATTTTCGTTTCGATAAGCTCACTTTTTTTTTCATTGACTGTTTATGTGTCAATTTCTACTACAAAATATTGTGATATTTGTAATTATTTCTTTTTCATTGACTGTTTGTTTATGTGTCAATTTCTACTACAAAATATTGTGATATTTGTAATTATTTCTTTTTCATTGACTGGTTATGTGTCAATTTTCTAATGTAAAATATTGTCATGCGTGTAGGTACATGTAAAAATTTAGGTTCTTGTTTGAACTGTATTTAATGTAAATTTCCATCTCTAAATATACTCTCACTCTCTTACACTCAAACTCACTCACCCTAAAGATTTTATTTTATTGCATTAGGAGCTATCATTCTACTTATTGGCAAGATACAAGTGTCGGAGAAATTTTATTAAAATTTAAAAAAAGAATTTTAAAATGTTTTATTTATTTTTACGTTCCATCACGTTTTTGAATTGTTTTAATTGATCTTGGTCTCTTTGGCTGTAACTTATTACTAATGAACATTTTCAATTAAGAAAGAAAGATTAATTTGCAACAATACAAATTGAGAAAGATCTGAATACTCGTAGTAATGTCAATATGCAAACTTTAAGTCTGGTTACATTTTTTGCCTATTTAAATATTCAGAAACACTCTTCTGTTGAAAAGAATTCTGTTGTACAGAATGTAAATAATTGTATCAGAGTTTTTTTTAAATAAAAATATTTTTTACAGCAGAACACGTGGCTTACTTATGGAGCAATCCCACGATCACCAGAACTCGGTGGTACAAACAAAGCTACAACTTACTGTATGTCCTGAAGTCCGTGACCTGCACGGTGTTGCAGTCCTCGCCGACCTGGAGGTAGGTGATCTCACACCGGAACACGCCCTCGTCCTGTGCCTGCACTCCAGTGATCACCAGCTCTGCGTACGTAGCGTTCGGCTCGTGCGATATCGACATTCTGCGAACAAGGAGAGATACAGTTAGATTCTGCTGTTTATAAACGATGGGCATGATCATGGCTTTCGAACATGGTATATACAGCGTGTATATTTCATGCGGGCGTATATTTTGACGGCAATTAGTGTTGGTCCTAAACAACACATTTACATAAATTTCGTTCATTGTTTTTTTTTTCATACAATTTTTCACCGTACAAAATAAGTAAGCACGCAATGAATTAATGACATCTAAAGTTATCAACTGATTGACGGTTCTTTTTAACCGACTTTAAAAAAGGAGGTGGTTATCAATTCAACGGGTATGTGTTTTAAAATGTTTTTTACCTCAGAACTTTTGACTGGGTGAACCGATTTTGATTATTCTTTTTTTATTTGAAAGGTGTGGTCCCAGTTCTGACAGCGGCATCTATGAGAAAACGATATAAATCTTAAATTCGCCTCAGTAAAAGTAGACTTAGGGCAATTGAAGTCGGTTTCCAGTTCTTTTTGAACGCATTTACTTGTCATACGTCATATCATGACAGTGCAATAAACTTTGTTCAGTCAATTTGGATGCAATTCATTGCTGCACAATCGTACTTTAAAAAATGATTAAGCTATTCAACAAAATTGCTTTTGTATACACGCTGTATTATGACAGCTAGAAAAATTCTAACATTCCATCTATCATCTTTTCAACTGCTGCAGCAATTCATTAACTTTATAGAGACATTTTTATGATATCTATTCACTCAGTTTACGCTAGAGGAAGCTACTCGTTAGTTCTCGAAGTGAACTCCTGCACTGGGTAGGCTCGCCAGTGTATGTGCCTCCCCAGCGATCGCTCACACGTCTCGAGGCACGTCCCTGTGACCGCATCATCTGTCAATGGACCACAACCTGTCTGCCCCGTACGAGATCTGGGGCCGGCGGTTGTGTAATTGTGTTGCCAGCCTCCGTACATGTTCTCTGTACAGTAGGCTAGATAACATCAAATCAGATTCACAGCATATAAAGCCCGTAAAAATTCGAAAAAACCAACTTACTCGAATAAATTGTTTATATGTAAGATTTAGATTTTAATTACACTGTGAAGGTTTTTTTAGTAATGATGTGGTCACATAAAACGTTATTTCACAAGATAACTCGTTAAAAGTTTCATATATTTTCAACTTCAATGCCTAGCATTCGTATGGAGCGTTTTTGCTCCGCGTGACTAGAATCATAGTTACTTTAGTTTATAGTTTCATAGTTTATTTCGTCTATAACAAAAAATGAATACATTCCTATATCTAACATAAAATAAAATAAGATAAGATTAATTATTAATGTCAATTTTTTACAAAATAATATATCGAAACACACACAAAAAAGATTAAAATATTGTCATATTTAAAAACAAACAATTGGAGCCATCAAAAGTCGTGTCACTTTGTTTTGTCGGATACAAATTCATCTAAACTGTAGTAACACTTCTCCAACAATAGACGCCGATCAATCACTTTTGACGGGTTATATTAGGAAAACTATAAGTCTCTTACAAGGCTGTTTGTCTTGTTAGACATCATCCCAATTGTCCATACATAATACATACAAACATCAAACAATCAAAGGTCTTGTTTAAATAAAGATTTAAGAAGGTACTGCACGAAATTTAGTAAATTAAAGTCTACTACTATGCGTTGAATCAGTTAAATACATTGAAAGGACTTATTTAGATCTGCCCGAGCCTTGAACAAGCCACGCTCTTGTTGATATTTGATACAAATACATAAATAATAAGTCACAATTTTCTATAGATTTCATTAAATGCATTGCATATTGAACGAAGATGCAATGACAGCTTTTAGAAGAAAGTACGTGAAAGAGAATATAATAATAGATTAACCTGTTCAAATTTCTAATACTTCTCGTTTGATTGTGACCTGTATATAGATAAATATTTAACTTTTTGAAATATGGCTTGCATGAATCTGTGGGAGGCACGCCACTAATAGCTCGAACACTGGAGCACATTAAAATCTTCACTTCATATAACATTCCTCTCTTTCTTTCTTTCTGGATGTTATCTGTGATTATAAAATGATATTAAATATTCATTTAACATCACGAATAACGTTTATAAAGACACTTAATAGTAAAAGAGCACAGCTCAAAAGGCATTCCTTTAAAATTATATTTGCAAGCGAGCTGATTCTAAGCTTCCGTTATCTCCTCTCACCGGCGGACTGTTATAAAATGGAAGACCCATAACCCGGATTTGTAACAGGGATGATAAGTGCTTGGTAAACAAATTTATTTTTAATAAATAACGCGTTCAAAAAGAACTAAGAAACCGGATTCAAGTGTCCAAAAAATCTACAGAATTCAGCCGCTCAAAGTTTTCACCCTTAGAGGTAGAATTATCTGGGTACATATTTTGTTTTAGTTGATTTTCTCAAAAAGCGCTCAATCAATGTCGATAAAAACTTTATGTGGCCACATCTGAAGTATGATCAACCAAATAATAAAAGAATCATAACATACATACATAGTCAAATTGAGAACCTCTTTCTTTTTGAAGTCGGTTGATAAAATACGTATTTTGTTTTTGTTATTATTAACGTGTAAGCATATACATATACCTACATAACCTCAAAGCGCGTATAATCATTTCGTCGTCCAAAGGTGAGGCTGCGGACCCCCAAACCTATACCAGGGGTCCGCGGACCACAGGTAAAGAAACACTGACTTAGAGGATGCTAGCCTTCTGTAGTTTCTTCCCCTTAGTCGCTTTTTACGACTACCGCAGGATAACGCACGACTAAATTAAGCTCGATACGATAATTTTCGTAACACTATCAATATTCGTTAATAGGATAGCTAAACGCGGATGTATTCTCTTAATAGAACATTAAGGCGATAATCCTTACTACAGGTTTCCAATTTTTATCAAAAAGTTAAATTATCTCATCTTCTCGCGCATTCGAGCAGAAAAACTAAATCTAATACGGAACCTTAATGTCCAGACGAAAAAATGTACGCGCCCGGCAAAGTTTCCATTTCCATCAGTTATTTTACACAAAAACCCACATCAAAGGAAAGAAAAACCTTTAAAAGAATTTCGGAAAACCTGTCAAACCGCAAGGAACTCTTAGATGAGGAAAATATTTAAAAAAGTTGCAATGGACATCATCCAAGTTCCAATATGCGGGCCTAGGGAAACAATCGGAAAGTCAGTTCACGATCTCTTATAACAAGGTCGACATTGCATTAAAATTATCCAATAATTTTAATGTAAAAATTATCCAATAATTTTAATGTAGTGTAAGTTAAGTGTCACTCAGAGATGGAACGGGCTATGCTCGGAATTTATATACGTGATAAAATGCTCATTCAAGGGAAATCATCAAAATATACGAAATAAATGGCTGTGTCTTTTAATTGCGTTGATTTAGAAGTTTGATTTTTTCACAGTTCTAAGAGATTGCAGACTTAAGTTTTTGGTATTAATTTCAACTTGGAACAACAACAAACAACAAACAAAAAATGGTCTTGACAGATAAACAGACATACGGACAACAAAGTGGTCCTATATAGGTCCCTTTTAAGGTATGGAACCATAAAAAAATTGGACTACTCGGAATAGCTCGCTCTTAAAACCTCTGCCAGTTAAGAATGTGATTGATACTACATCTTTAGAATGACGATAAACGAAAACTGACGGTATTTCTATTACTCGAATTATTATCTAAACCACTGAATATGTTGTTATGTTAATCAACCACCAAAATAATTCTAATATAAAATAAAATAAATGACTGTGCATCAGGCAGTCTTCGCTTATAGCGATATCTACTTATTGGAAGCAACGTCATATGGTTTTAAGCATCCAAAGACTCAGGACAGTTTGCAGGCTCTGTGCATCTGTAAACAGGATCTATGTCAGAAGAGGCCGAGGCGCGGCGAGGATCGATTTCAGGCATCGCTGGAGCGGATACCGGCCCGGACTGCTGTCTCCGGACTTACAAAGAGGTCCTTTACAATTATACACAAAGATACCTTTATATTTTAGATATCCATGAGATAAAGTTATGCTACAAAAGAACAGAAAAGAAATTTCCAATATTGTAATATCAATTTATGACATTTTAATATTGAGTCTAAAATAGGTGGGAGTGTAAGTTGGACTCAAATTGCCAGTTCGATTTCCGGTGCTTTTACTTTAAAATTATTTATGTACATGAGGAAATCCGTACACGAACTAACGTCACTGACATAGCTCGACAAGGCAGTGAGCTGCAGTGGCAATGGGCAGGCCACATCGCTCGAAGAACCGATAACCCATGGGGAGTAAGAGATTTTGAATGGCGACCACGTATCAGCAAACATGAACCGGGCCGTCCCCCTTCCTACTAGACTATAGGTCGCTGTAGTCGGGATCGGTCAATGTGGCGTACCATGTAAGAGAACTATGTCCAGCAGTGGACGTTTCAAGGCTGATGATGATGAACACAATTAAAATTATAAATGCGAAACTGAGTTTATTTGTATATCCTTTTTAACCCCCTAATGGAGAGTCAGAGTGAGTAGATTTTTTGTAAAGGGATAGTCGAAGGGTTGGACAAATGACTATTAGGCTACTTTCATCCTATTAGAACAAGTCGTTCCCGTGGGATCGTTTATGGAGTCCATGTGCACGAAGTCGACGAAAAAAGCCAGTAACAAATTGGAACGGTATTAACATTATTTAAACATGGCTGTGGCCGTGGTTGCTCAGTTGGTTAGATCGTCAGTCCTTGAACAATCGAGGTCTGCGTTCGATCCTGGATCGTACCAATGAGTTACAATTTGTTATTAGAAATTTATTTACAAATGATAAAAATCATAAGCAGGTGAAGAAAAACATCGTGAGGAAACCTGCACACTCCTGAGAAGAAATTCAAAGGTCCCATACACATTCTGTAGGAGAGTAGGCCTGAGACCCTGCAGTGGGGACGTATATATGCTGGTGATGATGAAATATAATAAAGCTGAAAGATGGAAGCGAGCTCAACCAAAAGCATCAATTTATTATGTTCAAAGTCCGGAAGAAACAGTGCAAATTTTTCTGTTGTTTTTCCGGACGTGATAACGGTGGCAGCTAGCCAGACAGGCAAAAAATGTTCCAGCATCAATCATGTAATTTTTCTAGCTTATTGTAAGCCCTTTGTGTCGTGTGGGTTTGGATTTAGAATTGGCTCACAACAAGCCTAGTGGTTGTAGGGATAAGTAGGCACAATACTGTCCACTAATTAAATATAAGAATTTAATAGCATAAAAATATTAGAATGACATCAAAAACTGTAAAACCGCAAATGAATTTTTCAATAAGTTGTATAAGTATTTAACATGTGTAACTTTTTATGACATAAAATTTATATTTTATTATTATATCTGACTGACTCTGTAACTTAGTTAGTAAGCAGTAAGTTAGTAGTAGACTTTAGAAAAAATTTTTTTTTGTATAGGTACAGAAATAGAAGAAGACTACCTCTATAGTCGTCTATGTTCGAACGAGCCCGTTTGATGACACGTCGTCGTGATGCCAACGTAAAATCAGCGATGTTGCCAATGTAAAAAAGTTAACTCGAACATCGAAACGATGGCCCCCTATCGAACGCTCGCGACACACGTGTAACACCGCGGGGTGGGCGGGTTGCGGGGCGCCCAAACCTGATTTCAGGTTCATAGTTTACCAAGGCTTCGCTATAATGATAAATATTTTTTGTATATGAAACTATAATGGATACTAAACAGGGATTGAACATTGAACTTCCACCGACATCTTACTGCGGTCTGCAACAGTGTTAGTATAGATTTGGAAACTACTTGCCGGAAGACTAAAGCACTGTTTAAAATGTTTTTTGGCGGCAGACATAGATAGCTGCAGGTCTAACGCATATCTGAGTCTGTTCATTTATGCATAAATGCGTCGTTTGACGTTCCACAAACACATCCTCCGGTGCCGCTCCCATACCTCAGGCACAGACTCGGTTATGCGTTACACTCAGAAATTATCCCACGGAAACAACTTTGTTCGACGGAGATAAAAACCAGCCTATGTCCGTCTCCAACCCTTCAACTAACCCTGTACAACAAATCAAGCTATTATAAATATCCGACTCGACGCGAAGTAAGGATGAACAAATACATTTCCGCATTTATTAATATGTCCAAGGGTAGCTATTACACAAGCCCTGACATCAACCGTACGGTGCAGGGACTATGCAGGCTGAAAAAAAGATTCTATCCACTAAGGGGTTTATTTCAATGCATCTCCCCCCACTTCACTTCCCCCCAGTTTCTATAGCCCCCTAGTTACGGCAATCCTCGTAAGCTTCATTTACTTGATGGCGGAATTTTTACAAGCACCCTCTATTGTTCCAGCTGGAGTGTTAATAGTATTCCTTTTATCACACCGTAGCGTAAGCTTTATTTTAAAACGTGTATTGGGTTTGCACTTCGCCTCAATCTATTGGCACTGCTGTTTGGCGGCAGACTATGGTGGTAGCTAGCCAGGCGGACACAGAAAATACTCCACCACCAAACCATCCCGAGTACCCATAAGTACCAACACTGGGAATGGCATCGGGACAACCCGGTTAATCCATGCGTGTAGCCATAAAATTTAAATCTTTTTGGGTAAATATACAGAAATCTATAGACTTATGCAATTAACTGCATCAATGCCTACTCTCCTGCAGAGTGTAAGGACCGTAGTCCACCACGCGGGACCAGTGCGGGTTGGCGGACTTCACATGCCTGTTCAAGACATGCAGGTTTCCTCACGATGTTTTCCTTCACCGTTAAGCAATCGGATAATGTACTTGAATTGAAAAACAACTCATAGGTACACGGCAGGATTCGAACCCGGAGCCCTGAGTCCGCGCCGCATCCACTAAGCCACCGACGCTTAAATGCTTACTTAATCAAATGCTATTATTTTTTACTCAATTACGACGAAAAGGGTGACTAGAATTGATAACAATTTAGTCAATAAATAAATTAGAGTCTGGAATAACGAAGTCTATAATACAATCCATTCCCCTAACAGTTACACATTGTTTTAGAAAAGTAATCCTTATTTTTGTAACAAATGACAAACATGTATTCAAAAATATATTTCTGATGGTTCAACGTTACTTTCATCCCTATATTTTTGACATGGTAAGCTTCATAGATGTAAAATTGTTCAGACTTGCCCGTGGATTTATTGACAGATTACGCTACGGTGTAACAGTAATCCACTACATAGAGAATGTAGTTTTACAAGTGTACCTTACAATAGGCCGCTGTGTAAGCCCGTGCCCGTGCTTAACTATGAATACGCAACTGGACCGCGGGCCCGCGGGCCAATGGAAGTTGTAAGTGCTCCGCAGTACGACGGCGATTACGTTCGTCCTGGTGTCACAGTCGGTCGTTACAGCGTTCGGTGCGGTGTGAATGAGGCCTGAGGCCAATTTTCGGTTTCAATTTAATATGGATTATATCAAACATTGCAGTGTGCAACGTCTCATTGCGATCACCAATCTGCCGAACAAGCGTGGCGATCATGGCAAATCCCCGCATAGAAATGATGGCGACATTCCAAATAAAGACTTTTTTAAAGTTTAAAACCATATACTTTCCCACCGCCATCATTTTAATAGTAACGTGTCAACCGACTTCAAAAAAGGAGTAGGTTCTCATTTTGACTGTATGTTTTTTCATGTATGTTACGCGATAACTCCGTCAACTATGATTCTTTTTTTGTTTGGTAGAATACTTCAAAGGTGACACATAAATTTTATCGAAATTGATTCAGGGCTTTTAAAGAAAAATCAACAAAAACAAAATATGTACCCAGAAAATTCTACCCAATAGATTTTTAGGGCAGTTGAAGTCGGTTTCTAGTTCTTTTTGAACGCATTAATGATTAAATTGTAGTACATATTCCACAACTTTTATTCTTTTAGTTTCAGCCAGTTTAGTATCCGTGGCCTAATTGTGTAGCCATAGCCGTTGGGATAACAAACCACGACGGATTTCATTCCCAGTGAGGGTACTTACCTATAGGGACTCAGTTTGGTTTGTGGTAGAACATTGTCTATGTCCACCTGTTGGATACAGGTTTCCTTTTTTCTGCAACATACAGACGGACGGATAGTCACCAGAGTAAGACTATAAGGGGCAGTGGCGAAGGGTCCATACAAGCCGATTCCCACCGGCTTACCTTTCAAAAATCCTTTCCACATATCATTAATGTAATGTACTATTAACTTTTATACGCTCAAAACATTACTACAAGAAACGCCTGCGCGCAATTAAAAAGCAATACAAAAAACGCCTGCGCACAATTAAAAAGCAATATCTATCAGTGGCGAAGGGTCCATACAAGCCGATTCCCACCGGGTTACAGATATTATCTATAAATTGTCAAAGCCCGCCAAAACTATACCACAGTTCCCGTGTCAACTAATGCTATGTCTCTTACGCTCTCGTAGTAAACGTCGCTTTTTATTTCACGAAATAAACCGGCGAATTTCGGGTTACTCGATTTCTTCTCTTTCGAACGCCTTATGCGGAGCGAGATAGAGAGTTATAATGCTAGTAATTTCAAAACTATAATTTTAAGGAGAAAATACATCGCCAATGAGACATTTTTTCTAGCAAGTTAATAGTGTTATAACAATGCAAAATTTAGAAAGTAGTATTTTGATAGTATGTTTCATCGCGAGTCACATTGTTTTATTTAGGCGTATTTGCGTGTGATTTGTTCCGTTTGGAATAAACAACTTTAGTACGCGTGAATGCTTGTTAGTACTATCGATGTTTTTTATGTGACGGATTAGAAAGTACTTCACTTAGTTCGAAGTTCATGTGCTGTTTTTTGTGTTTATAAGGTGATTTACTTGCATATTTCGTTCAATACGGTGAGTTTTGTGTGCAATTATGGCTTTAATTCGTATGGAATGCTGCCTAACTGACTACTTGCTCATCATCTTCCCATTTGAAGAAATACTGAGAATTTCTGAAGCCGAATTTGAATCACGCGGTAAGCATTTTTTTTTTGGATCGGCTTCCCTTCGCCAAAATTCCACCCTTCGCCACTGATAAGGGGTCAGTTTTTTATCGTATGTTTGGCAACATAAAAATCAATATCAACGCAGTGTAGAATCTTGGGGCCTGTTGAAAATATGAAGGCTTTCGCAGCGTATTCCAAAAATACATTATTCCAGGACCATCTTTACGCTAACACTGTGTGAATACATAATGTACCTGCTGCTACCTCAGGCCCTAGGTGATATTGTAGGAAGCTCTCGTACTTGAGACGATGTACTTTGTGTTTGAATATTAACTAGCCGATGACTTTAAAAGTGCCTGTAAAAATGTTAGCTTATTGCTTTGGGAAGTTCTTTGGACGGCTGCGGAAAATTATGTTCGCTTGGTGGAGTCTTAGAGAAGTTTTTTTAAACGTAGCCGCTGGGTTAAAATTACGTGCTTGAAGTTAAAGTGGTTTTCGATCAAATGAATAAGTTCAAGTCTTCTTTTTATAGGATGAGAGTGAAGAAAAAAGGCATCTGCTTTTGAAAAAAACGGTCAAGTGCGAGTCGGGCTCGCGCACCGAGGGTTCCGTACAAAACATGAATAGTTAACTTACTGAAAATCAAGCTTTATCGAAAATGTAAGTCCGATTGAAGAACCAACTTAACTTTGCGGTTACACTACGTACCCCAGATATGGGTTCCAACTGCAAAGTGAAGTTTATAAACATAGAAAAGCAATTTTTACTGTGTTATAATAAAAAATCCTATAGGTATAATGTAAGACCTTGCTCCTTGCCGAATTTCAAGATTCTGGGTCCACGGGACCCTATACCACTTGGCCATTGGCACTTGGCACTTACCCATCATCTTACCTGATGGTAAGAGACGATAAGGCCATTGGATGGTAAACTCAGAAGCCTCAAGCTAACGAGTATAAATAAATCTGATATCACTACCGCCATTACTGCTGAGCTCCTGTTGTGGAGGGTAACACAACCAGCGCCTCATTAGTTGAGGTTCCTGTATGCGCACGCTTCCAAGCGAAACTGACCAATTGAATTACTATCAAGAGAGATGAAGGCCAAGTGAAAACATTGTACATTTTATTTTATTTATTTTCTAGGAAGACATACAGTGTTAATATAATAAATAGATATAACACATATACCAATCAAGTCTCCACTGACATACACTCACTTACTCACTAAAATTTAAACGAAACTACAATACAATTAATTAACCAAATAACTGATTTCTTAACAATATAAGGTACCCAATAATATATACATAAACATTTAAATCTATACAGCACTTGGATAAATTTTTTGAATATCTGATTCAAAAGCACTTATTGCTTAGGAGAAAATATCCACATCTGAAAACTTTTCATTGTATTGCTTACAAGCACGATAGATTATAGTAGATGATCCATAGTGTGTATTTGATGTCTATGGCACTTAAAACTTAATCTATGCAATAGAGAGGGGCAATCTATCAAATTGTGTATTAACTTGTATAGGAAAAACTGATCTCTGACGTCACGACTATGTAAGGAATTAATTTTGGAAAAAAATCGTCACGAATGGTAGAGGGAACGCGAAACTTACAATATACAATACAGTACATACAAAAGAGAACAAAAAGCAACCATCTCTCTCATCTGAGCAATGATCGCACGTGGAGGAGGCTGTAATAATGATTTAGCCCCGGTACGAGAGGGCCCGGTACCTGCTGCAGCGCGGAGGTGCTATAATTCACATTCCATGTGTAACTTGAAGAGACAGGGCAGTAGGAAGGTGAGGTTGGGGTCCAAGGTTGGTAAGAAGGAGTTAAATTGGTAATATTGCAAATATGTTTACATAATTAAAGGCTTATATCATACTGAATCACATACAAAACGTCGTAAACACTTCTGTCACTAACATAAAAGATTATTATTAAGGTTCCTTACCTCAAAAGGAGAAAAAAAATAGCCAAGTGTGGAACCCTCGGTGCGTGAGCCTGAATCGTACTTGACCGTTTGAAATGACACCTAAAAGTGGGAAGACCTTATATATGCTGATAATGAGTATATTTCAGACAGCTCATATTAAAATAGATCCATAAGTTTGCCACACATATTTGAATTTACTTCCAATGATACTCAAAATATGCTATGTACACGTATTTTCATTTTAAAGTTGCAAAATACCGCAGTCTATACAACTACTCGCTTTTTAATCGAAAATAACTCATTCTTACCCACTGTACACAAACAATACATCATTTATTTATTTTGTAATCACCCTCATCGTCCATTTTACAACAACTTCCTAACAAAAGCATTATTTTAACAATATAGTAACTAACTACCTTTTGGACACGATAAAACTGTAAGCATATTAGATGAAGTGCTCATTAACAATAAAGGCCCCCGCACGGCCCCAAATTGCCCATTACGTCGCTCTAACACCACGCCGGGGGCCCTACGCCGCCTGAGTCCGCCCCTGCCGTTCTAAGCGACACGGAGTCCTGCATAAATTATGAAAATTTACATTCATACAGGGCACGATTTGACAGCGTTTTTATGTATATATTTTCAACGTATGTGGCCCTGTGACACCCCATACGGAGTATTGAGACAGGTGGATGAGTTATGCCCTTTTTGTACATCATTTAACATTTCGCTGTTCGTTTTACATTCAAGTAAGTACGAGTAGATAAAGTTATATATGAAGTTTGTATGCTTCGAAAATTAAACAAAACATTTCAACGACTAAATTTTCGTTTTGTTTTCAACTACAAATTAACAAATACATGCATGAAATACACTCCTTTATACATATGTCAAAATTACATATAAATTGAACACACCCTAATCTTTATATATATAAAACAAAGTCGGTTCAGTTGCATTGTTTACATACATGTATCTCAAGAACGTCTGGACCGATTTTCATAATCTTCAATTTTTTGAATTTGTCTCCGCCCCGACTAGCAGAATAACTGTTAAACCATGTGGTACATTCACGACAAACTATTCATTTACTCATACGTTCACAACATGTATTAAAAAGTCATTTCAAACAAGTTCATAGAAGACAAAGTCGGTGGCAGAAGCTAGTTAATAATAAAATAAAAACAGACAATGCTTTTTTTCTCCACATTTTAATTAAAGTCAGTATTATGAATGCTAGTAAAATGTATGTGACTGGAGCCTAAACTAGATTCCAGATATGTATCTTAGGGCCTTCCAATTTCAGATAAAAGAGAACAAAGAAGATGCAAATGGTCGTAATATAAAACTACAATATTACGGTTAAAGACCTTCTGAAAGAACGAACTTTTACCCCGACGGATAGCTGAGAACCACTCACTTTTTGCGCATATGTATTACAAGTAAATGCGTTCAAAAATAACTGGAAACCGACTTCAACTGCCGTAAAAGTCTACTTTTACAAAGGCAAATTTAAGATTTATATGGTTTTCTCATAGATGCCGTTGTCATAACTGGCCCAAATTGAAATGGGACCACACGGAAAGCACCACCAAATCAAATAAAAAAAAGAATCATCCAAATCGGTTCACCCAGTCAAAAGTTCTGAGGTAACAAACATACCCATCGAATTGAAAACCTCCTCCTTTTTCGAAGTCGGTTAAAACATTATTTTACGTGATAACTCAAATATTGTTACAAGTTACGTCACAGCGTGTTATCGATTAGTATGGATTTTTGCACCGCGCGACTAGAATTACTTTTGACGGATTATTTTAGAATAAGTCGTATGGAAAAATCTTTGACGAACCTATAGGAACTCGGTTTGCCTTTGCTTTGGGGGTAGGGCATTTTATACGTCCGCCTGGCTACCACCGCGTTGCCTGAGTCTGCCGCCAACAGCAGTGTTACTAGCACTGTTATGTTCCGACATGAACGGTAAAAGGGCCAGCGCCTCATAAATCATTTCCTGAAAATTCGCACCATAAAAGTGCCATACTATTTTTTACACAATCTTTTCAAATAGATCGATAGATAGATTTTAGAATAGAGATTTGTGCAGTAATTGGAAAATTGTAATGTCGCGAAATCATTAAAGTATATCTTCATTGTGAATCAATTTATATTATTATTATTATTTTGGCTTTATTCAAAACGCCACCTGGGGACAATAAGCAATTTTATGTCCTTACAATCCGATATTCTATTTATAGGTTATTACTTTTCAAAGGCAGCTATCATATTTCAGAACATTGTGGTAAATGAAATTTTGTGTAACGGCATTTTGAGTTAAGTATTTCTTTCGATAGATCACATAAAACATCTCCATCAATGTTGCAATAAAGAAATTGACAGATCTGACGTTGCTGAATTGCTGAATGACAACTCCGAAGATAATAATAGCAAATGATCTATCTGTGACGTCACAGGCGAAGCGGCGCCGGGAGTAGCGTGACGTCATCAATCACCCATAACCGGATATGACCGGATGTGGGCGGCCATTAAGATAATACCCCACTTCGGCAGAGTGTGAAATGATATCGAAACTTGATAATAATGGCATTGTTGAGGTTTTGGAATAATCTACCAAATGTCATCCTGTTCACGATAGAGGCGACTAATTGAAAGATTTAACATCTATATGCGATTTATAAAGCTGTTGTTGAAACGGAAAACAGCGTGACTATGTACCGCTTGGCCCAGGACTGCTGTAAGAAACTATCTTTTTACCAAATATGACCTAAATCAAAATAATCCGTCTGTTGCGGACGGCAGCGCGGGAGCGGGACGGGTGATCCTTCTCGCTCGCGCAATTGTTGGAGCGGGACTGGCGATGCGTATCGCTCGCTGTTACAGCGGGAGGGGCTATACCTCTCGCTCTCGCACGCTCGCAAACACTATAGCTAGTAGCGATAGTAAAAATGGTACTTAAGCTCGAAAAATAAATTGAATTTTGTCTTCTGGAACTGTCCCCAGGTAATTACAAATGTGAAATAGTCAACAAATATATTGGTTAAAACTGACCAATGTTTTATTGAACGGCCGATATCCTGTTTCTGTAAGACCTACACATAAAGTCCACTACTCTGAGAGCTACAGAGCTACCTTCTATATATATGTGTTTGTATGTTGTGATTATTTTCTGTACCTATACAATAAGCTGATTAAATAAATGAAGATTCGAGAATTGACGGATTTTGTAATAAGATTCGTCTGTTTTATATCAGTCTGGACACTGCACATATATGTCGGTTCGGTGAACGTCTGTCTAAACACAGTACCCTCGTTGTTGTTGGTAGTCGGGTAGATATCGCGTTATCCGCTTGTACTGTCCACGCCGCCTTGATCCGCTCATCTCAGTCTACAGCTAATAAGGCATCAAGGAAAAAGAAACTGGCTGCGTGGGGCCTTATTTTTTATTTGATGTTAATTGGACTAATCCCTTCATTCCGAAACTCCAGCTTTTAACGGAAAAAACCCTTAGGATTATGTCGCATTATTCCACTGTACAAAAGAGGACGCGTTGATCTATGTAATGTACAGACGAACCATTGTGGCTAGGTTCTAAGTCGCGGGAATTAGGTGCCTTTCTCGTAAATCTGCTTTTTTAATTTTTGACATTTATGGATTGATTTGATTATACTAAAATATCGATACGAGTTTAGGATACGAGAGTACGAAACATTTTAACCAAATTGAATGCTCCAATATCTCGAGGTGACGTCACGAACCGCGATCGGTGAATATGAAGCTTATCTACACAGAACGTGACTGCAATTAATTTTCAACTGTTTTTTCTGAGAATGTTTAATTCTAATTAAAAGTTTTTGACAGTATCAAGATAAGATAAGATTTTTTTATGTGCAAAAACGAATGCTTAAACCATAGCTCCTTTGGAAATGCTATTTCTGGCTCAAGTCACAGGCCGGCCACTTAAAACAATCAAACGGATGCTGTTGGTATACACATGCATGTGTAAATGTGTAATTTGTCTGTGGCAAATAAATGGTTTAAATGGCTTAAATACACGCGCGTTAAAAGTAACGATCCGTATCTGGGTCATTTTCTTGCGGGGGAGGTGAGGTATAGCGGGTCGATGGGAGGCTGTGAACGTCCGTTCTGTACGTAGTACTGTTAATTGATGAATGATGATGATAATAATGGATGAAGGTATTTGTTAAAATACCTTCATCTTACAATACTTAAACACAGCATTAGAATGCGATAGAATGTTAGTATTTAAAATAGTCTAGTCACACGGTGTACAGATAAACCTTGCAATAGGATTAAGTACACTTTAAGCAAATATTGTAAAAATTTATGTTTGATTAATAAATAAATAAATAAAAATTCTGTGCTCAAGTGTTACAATATTTTAACAACTGATTTCTTCTATGGAGTGACGTGTCCATAGTCTAAGTAGGTCAGTGCTGTAAGTGAGAATTTTTCATTTGAGCGTTTGGCGAGGAGTAAAATGACAAAACCGCGACGTTGTCGACACGAGAGCGCAATTTTTAAGGATTTTCGCGTTTCGCCGGCGGTGCTTAGCGCGGGGAGATTAACCTCCTGCCGAGGCCAGGACACCAGCGGCGGCGGGCGGGGAGCTCCCAGCGAGTTGTATATATGAGCTTGAAATCAATTAATTTATTAATGACATTACAAATACATCTGGCGCAATTTCTTGCCAAAAGATCATGTGCCTTAAACCTTAATGAACTTAAAGAACTACTTCCAACAGTTGCAAAATGGTGTCAGACAGGGTGGTGTTAAATCCACAAAACTCTTCACCGCTGCGCAAGATTGGACGCCAACATCAATGGCGACTACATCACTCACCTACGGTTTGCTGATGACATATATATATATATTTAAGACCAACTGTTTGGGAAGCTTTGTTGAGGTATATATATATGCCGTTATAGTGGCAGAATATTTTTAGAATTTGAATACAATGGGCAAACCTCAACAAAGCTCCCCAACAGTTGGTCTTAAAGGTAATGGTTAAGGCGAAAATTATGTCATATGTTGCACACAATAGTTGGGAACACGACTGTAGTATACAGGTTTTGGTGTGGCAACACTCGGCTGTCAGCTGCACCACGGTGCGATGACCACTTTAGTAATATGTATTATTTGTGAGTGAACTGTGCACAATTACGAGTATTTTACAAGTGGCGATCGAGGAAAACTTTCGAGGCGTGCTTATTAATTTTCTTGATAAAGGAAGGGATGGTTGGTTACGCGTACAAGAAATAACCTAAAATGGTGGCATGACTTTGTTGCTAACCGCTATTATGAAGTTACCACGAACAGCGACACTGCGTTCCTGACGTTTGCGTTTGCAGAGACCTAGCAGAGAGAGCATATAAGCAGAGACAGGAAGAGTTTGAGTGGTAATTGATAACACTATCTTGTTACAATGAGTGCAAACCTGAAGGTACGTTGAATTGTTTAACTTGTAATGGTTGACAGGTGTAATAGGACACTTCTCTCCAATGGACTCATTCACAGGGCATAAATAGCTCATACGTTTACCTGCATATCACTGCTGGCTACAGTGAAATAAAGTAGAGGGCAGGTTTCATGTAAACACCTCATGTATTCATAATAATAGCTAGCTGTTGGCTATCAATTTTGTTTGTGTTGTTACGTTAGTTGTTAAAAATGTTTACGTTAGTAAATCAAGTAGTCAGTACCAGTGAATTGTTTACCATGAAAGTAATAGTAAAATAATATTTATTAACTGATTATTGGAATAATAAAATTAGATGCATCTCACCCATTCATGTATGGACAGCCATTCTTTGAAACACTGGTAAGAACTAGAGTTAGTTGCAAAGCTAAAACATTTTACTCATGTCATCTAACCATACTATTAAAGCATGCATATTGCTTTATAGTAACAGTATGCCAAGCCACACTGTGTGTGGATAGCTGTGGATAGTGCTGCTACTTTATGAGATGTTATATTTGTAAACGGTCGTTAATGATGGTTGAACATTGAAAATAAAGTTTCAGGATGTTAAAAGTGATTGATAAAGTATGTTCTGTTCAAAGATTAAAAAAAAAAAAGAGTAGACATTGAAAATAAAGTTTCAGGTTGTTAAAAGTAAATGTATAAATAAATAAAGTATGTTCTGTTCAAAAAATCAACAAGAGCTACATTGATAATGAGCTACAGAAAAACAAAGAAGCCGATTTCAGCTGCTCTAAAAATCTGCAACGTTCTTCCCCTGAAATGTTCACCCGTAGAGGTAGAATTATATGGATAAATGTTTTGTTGATTTTCTCAAAAGCGCTGCATCAATTTTGATAAAATTTGTTTGGAACCACCTCTGTATCTGCCAAACAAATAAAAGGAAATCATCAAAATCGATTCATGGTTGGCGGAGTTAATCGCGTGGCATACATACAAAAAGCATACATCCAAATTGAGAACCTCCTCCTTTTGAAGAAGGTTTGAAATAAAGTTTCAGGTTGTTTAAAGTCTATATTTTATTAAATTAAATCCAAATTAAATCGAAGTTAAATCGAAATGAGATAGAAATTAAATCTAAATGAGATCGAAATGGAATCGAAATGGAATCGAAATGGAATCGAAATGGAATCGAAATGGAATCGAAATGGAATCGAAATGGAATCGAAATGGAATCGAAATGGAATCGAAATGGAATCGAAATGGAATCGAAATGGAATCGAAATGGAATCGAAATGGAATCGAAATGGAATCGAAATGGAATCGAAATGGAATCGAAATGGAATCGAAATGGAATCGAAATGGAATCGAAATGGAATCGAAATGGAATCGAAATGGAATCGAAATGGAATCGAAATGGAATCGAAATGGAATCGAAATTGAATCGAAATTGAATCGAAATTGAATCGAAATTGAATCGAAATTGAATCGAAATTGAATCGAAATTGAATCGAAATTGAATCGAAATTGAATCGAAATTGAATCGAAATTGAATCGAAACGGAATCGAAACGGAATCGAAACGGAATCGAAACTGAATCGAAACTGAATCGAAACTGAATCGAAACTGAATCGAAACTGAATCGAAACTGAATCGAAACTGAATCGAAACTGAATCGAAACTGAATCGAAACTGAATCGAAACTGAATCGAAACTGAATCGAAACTGAATCGAAACTGAATCGAAACTGAATCGAAACTGAATCGAAACTGAATCGACACTGAATCGATATTGAATCGACATTGAATCGAAGTGGAATCTAAATGAAATTGAAAGGACTTACAAGTTAGTTAAAAGTCATAAGAAAGTCTGTTCTGTTGAAAGGTCAATAAGATAGGCCAATGTTGTTGAACGTTCAATAAGAAAGACTGTCTGTTGAAAGGTCAATAAGAGAGACCAATGTGTTCAAATGTCAATAAGAGAGGCAAATTGAATCGAAATTGAATCGAAGTGAAATTGAAATGAAATTGAAAGGACTTACAAGGTAGCTAAAAGTCATAAGAAAGTATGTTCTGTTGAAAGGTCAATAAGATAGGCCAATGTTGTTCAATGTTCAATAAGAAAGACTGTCTGTTGAAAGGTCAATAAGAGAGACCAATGTGTTCAAATGTCAATAAGAGAGGCAAAGGTTGTAAATTGTCAAGAAAGTATGTTCTGTTGAAAGGACAATAAGATGGGCCAATGTTATTCAACGTACAATAAGAAATACTGTTCTGTTGAAACGTCAATAGTGTTCGAATGTCAATAAGAGGGGCAAAGGTTGTTAATTGCCAAGAAAGTCTGTTCTGTTGAAACGTCAATAAGAGAGACCAATGTGTTCAACCACGTTCAACAGCCAATAAAAGAGTCTGTTGCGTTTAAAGGCCAATAAAGAAGCCAAGGTTATTTAAGATCAAGAAAGTTAAGTTAAACATCAATAAGAAATGACAATGTTATTGAACAATAATAAAGGCTAATAGTCAAAGGCTTATATTGTTAAAGGAAGCGTGCGAAGTATATGGCCAGTGTCTTATACGTTGAAGAGTGTGCTATTATTGATCTTTACAACGTAACTATTAGAAAGATGTATGTATAATTGTATATATAGACTAATGAAGAGCAAAGAGGATGGTTTTGAATTTTATATTGAGGCTGCAAAATCAAGTGAATAATTTAATAAATATTAAGTTATGCCTAAGTAAGAAAGGTTTAGAACCTGGGTTTAACCGTTGTGAAAGACCCAAAGTATAGAATCGTTAAATTACATATTTACGGAATCACTCTTCAGCAATAACTGCTATAACACAGTTGAAACCCTGGGCAAGACGGTGTCAAGTACCTTGGATTCTTGCTGGACAGGCGCCTCACATGGAAAACCACATAAAATCCAAAGGAAACGAAACCCCTGGGTAGAAACTCAGTCCTACTATACCAATATGGAATTACGGCATTGAATTGCTCGGCATTGAATTGTTGAAGTGGGGAACAGCCAGCAATTCAAACATCATGTACTTGCACAGGGCCCAAAACAAGATCCGCAGAGTAATATCCAAAGCATCGAGGTTCTCAACAACCAGTGAAATACACCATTACCTCAGCGTAACTAACCACTGAGGAACGCGAGGTAATCGCCCTTCGCAGAGGCAAGCACCGAAAGCGACTCGAAACTCACCGGCGAGTTTAGACTGAAAAGGAATATCATTTGATACAGAAGGGAGATCTGGCAATAATAATCATCAGGAACTTTTAACGACTCGGAGTACAGTGAACACTTGTTTGACGTGGCAGTACTACACTTGTATCATTACATCAGAAGTTATTATTTATTTGAGTCAGATATTTGATGGGTACCCCAGTCAAGGAAAATGACTGGAAATTAAAAACAACAATTAAGAAATGAGAACACTGATAAAATAATTTCAATTGTAAAAAACTAAAAGATGCTAACTATACTTTCCATCTGATGTTTTAGTCATAATCAGCAAAGTTAGTGTAGGGTGATGCCTATCTGGAAATTGGATTGGAGTGGGACGTTAATTGCTAAGTTGCTAGCAATATCACTTATTAGGTACATTTCAGCCATAAAGTTTACAAGAAATACCACTTGCGTTGTATAGGCTATGTTGGAAAGTGGACCCTCAATTATGGAAATAAACTACTAATAATGGCTTGTCAACATGCATAACAAAGTGTCTGAAAATAACTTAGTCGATCTGTTGCTGCAGAAACATTCAAGTGAAACACTATAGGTGTACGAGTATATATATGAAACCCTAAAATATAGAAGACTAGTTGTAGGTCCACTACATGACATCGAGGAAACGTCTGCAACATCGAGGGAACTGTAGTCTCGTGTCTCAAGAGGTCTCGCCTCAGGGCTAAGATATGGTGGCCAAAAAGTATAATAGAAAATATGTAGAGAACTGAGGTAAAGCTTGTAAAGCTCCTAACCCGCCACATCCAACTTATATTGACTTTCGAGTTGACAGGTAAATATACTTCCTAGGACCAGTACTATCAAATGATTATCTCCTGGTCCTAATCGATTATTATGTCAATAAATTTATAATAAACTAAGATCGTGAAGAACATTACGAGCCCGCGAGTAGAAACAATCAGGAACATATGTAAGAGGAATAGAAATTATATCTTGAAACATTGACTTTATACTACAAAGTAAAGAAATTACCAAGACCTGTTGTGACCAATATTAAAGCATGCATCAACTGCCTGCCTGCCTGGACTTCGGCCGAACTCTCACAGTTTCGCGATAAAATACCTGTAGCGGCAGACATTGAACTTAAACCAGTACGAATATACTTTGATTGACATTATAGAAAAATAAGATAAAATAAGGAAAAGGTATAGGCAGGAAGAAGGAGGATATAAGTTTCTGAATAAACGTTATTGATATAAAGTAGGAAACGCTGAAGGGACCGTTGGATGATGATGAACAAGTCATAGATTGATCTTCTCAGATGAGTATAAATTATTACACTACTAATAAAATTGATGTAATTTTATCGGTCGTTCTATTCGGAGCTATTCCTATTTAATTAAAACAAGGAAGGGATGTAGTATACAGGTTTTGGTGTGGCAACACTCGGCTGTCAGCTGCACCACGGTGCGATGACCACTTTAGTAATATGTATTATTTGTGAGTGAACTGTGCACAATTACGAGTATTTTACAACGACGATCGAAATTGCAGACGAATATGCATACCTGGGACATATCGTTCAACTAGTAAGGTCCAACAATGACAAAGAAATGGAAGGACAACCGAAGAATCCATCACTTTGGGTAGCGTAAAGGGAGTTACGGCATATCTTCTCCTCAAACCTCCAACTTTATTTACCAAGTAATATGAACATTACATTTGGCACGACAAAATATTATATGCCCCGGCAAGGCCTCGTGTTGCTGATGACATTCAGGACCTAAATTTTCCATTAATGTTGGCTGAAGTGTATACACTAGCTCAAGGACAGTCAGCTAGCTAGCTAGCTAGCCCCCCCCCCCCCCCCCCCCCACTACCTTCACACACTTTTACACATTACACATTCCTCACTCATACCCTCTTAATTTTGTTTCTTGCTAAAACCTTAACGAATTATTTTTATATAATTGTCATTATTATATTCATTTATAGTTCGTCGTTTATTTCATTTAAATATAATTCAGGTAGGTTCGGATAAGAAGGGCGGAGTCTCCTGGCACAGGTGTTGTTATACTTACAAGGAGATTCCAACCTTGTATGCTGATTTAGATAAGTTTTTAAAGAAATAAACAATGTTTAATTTTCATTGCATTTTTTATATAATATAGATCCAGTAGATGACTTCTGGGGAGTCGCGGGGACTGGCGGGGAGTCGCTGGATGCAGGTGGCTCGGGACCGGTCGATGTGGCGTACCATGAGGGAGGCCTATGTCCAGCAGTGGACGTTTCCCGGCTGATGATGATGAAGATGACTTCTGGTGTGCGAAAGTCTACGCACTTGTTGGATTATAGTGTGCCTATGGACTCCCAAAGAGTCGGGAGTTAATCTAACATTGTTGACATATTTAATCCGCGCTTGTACAACCGCTAATCCCATGTCCCCACAAAATAAATAAGGGCTTTATCCGTGGATTATCTCTTTAAGAATTACGTATGTGCGTCGGTGGAAACAGTTTTTTTTAAAGCAAACAGGAGTGGGGAGGGCCTTCCGACTAAATCCCTTCTAGGAGTTTGGAGACCGGGTTCCTGGAGGGGAATTAAGTGACTTTTTCAGCTTTGAACGAAGGTTTTTTGAGGCGGTGTTTTCGATGGGGTTTTTAGAGGGAAAGTGTGATTTCTGTTCTCGACAGCTTGGTTTGATGGGAATTTATTTAGCTTGGAAGAAGTGGGTTTTTCTCATAACATCCATGATTTTTACTAGTCTTTAAAATAATTTAAAACTTCAAGCAATTATCGACTCCAGATATTATTGAGAAGACAAGTTATCACGTACTTACAAGTTTTACGGTACCTCTTAAAAAGCGATATTAGGATTAATTTGGAACAAAATGTGTTATACGAAAAATAAATATTAGAAAATATTTTATAACTGGAAAAGGCGTGGACTTTCAATCTGAGGGTACCGGGTTTGAATCCCGCCGCGTGCCTATTAGTTGTTTTTCGATTCAAGTACATTATCCGATCGCTTAACGGTGAAGGAAAACATCGTGAGGAAACCTGCATGTCTTGAACAGGCATGTACTAACTACTAACTAATATCCTACCCTAGCGCGGGTATTTTTCCTATTTGTGAGGATATAGTCTCGCACCAGTCTTAGTCTATTGTCAAGTGCTTCGTTCTATAGGTGCAATGTGTAGTCATATTGTCAAACCGTAATAATAATAATAATAAAATTGTAAAGTACGCCGTTCCGCACTGGGCCCGCGTGGTTGACTATGGCCCATGGTTTCTGTAGGAGAGTAGACCTGAGTCCCTGCAGTGGCGACATATATAGGCTGTTGATGATGAACATTATAAGCGACCAGAACTTAGACGTAGATATAACAGGCAAAAATAAACTAATCCTTTGGGGAAACATCGTAAATGTAACAGAATATTACAGGCCACCATTCAAAAGTCAATGGCGCCGGCGTCGTAAAAACACTAACCTTAGTGCGCAGTTGAAGCATAGAGGGCGGCGTAACGCTGCGTAAACGGTTAACCCGGACACTTTAAGGGCAGGCTTTCATTAAAGGAAACCCCTATTTTTGTGCTGTATTCTGAATTCTGTAGGATGTTACCTATCAATCAACAACTTACTGCGGTGAACAACACGCCAGACGAAGAAAGTGTAACAACATATACCAATAAAATCAAATACTCGTACATTGTAACTAATAAAAAACAATGCCAATATTTTATTTATTTTTATTTTATAGTTTCGGAAGACCAACAGCCAATAATAAAAGTATAACATAACAAATACTCGTAGTTTACAGAAAGCCAGTTACAGGTCCTCACTATTAAACAATTGAAAATTACAAAGAAAAGCGAAGCACCTACTTAACAGAAGGTTAAACTTGAGTAAATTACGTATCCAGTTTTTTTTTATTTTTAATATAATATGAATACATAAATACCTATTAGCTTTTATAGTTCATAATTAATTGAAATTAACAAAAGTCTTATTACAGACTTTAGAAAGCAACCTTATAAAATTGATATCCTACCATGAATCTTGCCTCTTACCTCTGGACCATTTCAGGCTACACTGAGATTATGTAGTCGAAACAAGGATACTCGGCGCAAGAATGTGGTCAAGCGTCGCTTTCATCATCAGCCGGGAAACGTCCACTGCTGGACAAAGGCCTCCTATATGGTACGCCACATCGACCGGTCCCGAGCCACCTGCATCCAGCGACTCCCTGCAACTCGAACCAGCTCGTCGGTCCATCTAGTAGGGGGACGTTTCCCGGTACGTGGTCGCCACTCGAGAACTTACTCCCCCTGGTTATCGGTTCTTCGAGCGCTGTGGCCTGTTCATTGCCACATCAGCTCACTGACTCGTCGAGCTATATCGGTGACCTTAGTTCTTCTACAGATTTCCTCATTACGGATTTTATCGCGTAAAGATATTCCAAGCATAGCTCGTTCCATTTCTGGCTGAGCTTGTTTATTCGTCCCACAGTAAAGCGTCGCTTTATATTCAATAAATTATTAAAAACCTGATTCATATATTCAAAGTAGCTCAAGACGTTGAATTATTTCATTTGAACAAGAAGTGACCCTTTTGGGACCCAAAGTGACCGACATAGCTCAACGGATTACCAAGCTGAAAATCAACGATGTGGCATCGGCTGGACACATTTGTCGAGGGGCCGACCTGCACCCAGGTGATGGCAGTGGTGAATGATGCGAGGAACAGAAGACCGAGTTTAGTGGACTTCATTAGGACCGACCTATGTCCAGTACAGGCCAGCAGTGGACAGTGTATCCAATGTTTTCTACCTCAGATGATCCAGTCATAATAGAAGGGTGATTGTCTGCCCAAATCTAAATTAGGTATTGTTGTAAAATATTATTCTTAAGCAATTTTTCTTTCGAGAGCCTATCCCTTAACATAAGCCCTCATACAGGGCCGGCCTCTCTCCGCACTCCGGTATAACATGACGCTGTTGCAGCCCCGCGGAGACTGCCTTTATTACTTTATGAGACGCGCGCGAACTCTAGTGGAGGATTCGATACTACCCTCATTTATGCTTATGGAAATATTATATTAAAGCCATTCATTTAATTTTAGTTTACCGCGTGGCTTGGATACGAGCGTAACCACAGTTTAGCGTAAGTGTCGTTAAGTACCTAAACACTCCATACAAACACAGTCTGATCATATCTAGTAATTTTATACAAGTTTCAAGTTACGTTGTGTATGTATCTTTCGTATTTAATTGACATACCTGTAATAATAAATCCATTATTTCAGATATACAAACATCCATCCTTAAAACATAAAAAATAAATAATACCCTATAAAATTAAAAATAAGAGAAGCATGTAATGCTAATATTGTCTGTCATCTTTCTTATTTCGTATTGGTGAACTCCAAGACAATGAAATACCTAGAATAAATTTAATTTAATATATTTTGTGTAATGCACATACTTGTTTTAGTTCATTTCGGTACATCTTATCCATTAAAATACATTTAAAAAACTAATTAATATCAGTGTCAATGGATTTGAGTTCAAATATATAGTTACAAAGTGTCACAGGCTTAATTGTAATACTTTTCAATTAGTTCATTGTTTTTTAAAGCATTTGTTCCAGCACATAGACAAACATAATACCCGAACACATATAGCAAATGATTGCAGTCTTGTTTTTTCATTCGGCGGATTATGTGTGCGAAAGCAGGACCGATATACAGACGCAGGTTTATGCTAAATTACAGTTTATCTGTAGCGGAGCGTAGATCTTTTGTCTTTGGTTTTTATTATATTTGACAAAACATAAGCAGTTACTTGTTTAATAATAAAAGTGCTACATATTATTCTATAAAAAATGTATTCGACAATTATTTTTTTGCGAAGAATGGATATTTTTTGTGAAAAACTATTCATATCCAGTTATATTTTATATCCCCTCCCGGCGACAGCAATACCTAATCAAAATTAAAATTTTATATCCCTGTAAAACTCTTATCATAAAATTGGAAGTTGAAACCAAAAAAATAATGAAAATCGAAGCTTTCCAATTTAACGGTCCGGAAATAATGACCGATCGTATATTTTTTACGGTTTTTACGGCTTTTTACGGTTTTACGGCTTTACGGTATCCGTACGGTCAATGGACGGAAATGTCCTGAGCCCGTAAAACATTTACAGCCCTAAAGCGTTTACACGGATTATTCTATTAAACTAGTACTTTCATTGACTTACATAAACTAGTTACATGTAGTTGCATTTATTTTTTAGGACGAGCAGAGTGGGTTCTTTATTCCAAACAAATGACTGATTCATAGAATCTGACATAGTGTTTAAAGTTCGTAAAATGGAAAGGGATGCTATGTTGATGTGTTGATGGCATCATAATTATTGAACATAAAAGTTATTGTGTATTCAGTATCAGATATGTAACCAATATAATGTATTAATGTAATAAGACTGTTTTGACAAATAAATATCAAAACATCACACATATAACCGATTACTTAGTCCGTATAAGACTAGTCCAAAAATCGTATAATCGTACAATCTGCTACACTTCGAAGTACAGAACACTGTACAGAAGCACAGGCTCCCATAACACAGTATTCTAGGTTGGAAGTCAGATATCTCATAGCTGTGATAGTTGACACGCGATTTGATTCAGTTCGGGACATTATTGCAGACGATTTTTTGTATTATTATAATCACTGCTATTTGGCGGGTAGATTTTATGTCATGTGACAGATAGCCAGGCGGGTATAGAAAAGTGCCCTACCACTAACTAAACCGAGATCTCTCTTCAGCTGGAAATCAAATCTGTGACATCTGTATAAGAACTGCTGAATAGCCGCTATGCCATGGTGATATCTTGGTGATTAATAGAAATGCAACAAAGAATATAATAAATACAAACACAGCTATTACAGTATCATTGTTGAATGGCATGTCTAAATTTACACACATCAATGATTTTTCCTTGAGAAAACGCGTGAATTGTTGCGATTGTTATATTTTACGAGGGGAAATTCAATTTTAGTGATTTTACTGTTCACGTGCTGAACAAAACTCCTTTTGTGGTCGCGGTGAAGCACAGAAAATAAATTCTTTACATTTTTATTGCACATGGGTACAATTTTTATGTTTTAAAAAGAAGGTAATGGAATTATACTGAAAATCATAAATAATAGGTACGGTAATATGCATCGAACAATGCTCCACCGAATGCGCCTGACGAAATCACACGCGCAATTAATAATAATTATTAAAAATACTCGTATTTATTGCCATAAAAACGTTTACAATGGTTGTAATCTAATAGTACAAGTAGTTTTGGGAATTAATGTGAACACCAGCATCTAAACTGAAAAGAAAAAAAAAGTGAAAATATTTATTTTCTTTCACATTCACATTAAATTACAGTTTTTGGGACACTCCTTTCAAGTTAAAAATACTTGTATTAGGAGGCCCCGCTCTTCCGCTAGTTATTTAGGAATACAAATACATACACACACAAATCATAGTCTCTGTGCGTGCGTGCGTGCGTGCGTGTGTGTGTGTTATACCTATGATACTACCTCTAAAAGAGCTTCGGTTTGTTGGTTTGTTATTGCTTAAATTAAGGTTCCTGTTGAGTCTATTATATAAGAAAGCTGAGATGAAGCTGAAACTAGGCCGAGCCTGTAACTTAGGTGCTCATTGTTAACTTACACATGAAGTGTAATGGGATACATAAACACATATTCAGTGGGAATTTCAACTGTTCTTATTACAGGTGATGAGGTACTCGTCACACTCGCTGACAGACGGACGGACGGACAGCAGAGGCTCAGTCATAGCTCGTACTCTCCCGTTGGTTACCCTACCCACGGAACCCTAAAAAGTGTAATGAAATTAAATTAAATGAAATCATTTTAATCCAAACCATCAGTCCATATTTAAAAAATAAAAAGAAATTATAATTACAATTATAAATGATGTCAAATATGTAACTTAAAATTGTATGTCAAATTTAAATTAAAATAGTATGTCAAATCTAAAATTTAAAATAGTATGTCAAATTCAAAATTTAAAATAGTATGTCAAATATTAAATCGAATAATTAATTAGTATCCAGTGATAGGTCGATGGTAATTCTGCCACTTGCGGTGAAGGGGGCTCGCCCACCATGCTCGCGCCGCTTGCACGAGTTAGTTCTTGGAGCAGAAGACCTTTGTGCTCATGGTGGCGCACCTCTGTCTAAGCAGCGCCTGCCATCCCGCCGTCCGCGAACATGCTTCGTCGATAATTGTTCAATTGAACCGAATATCAAAAGCATGGTTCTGTCATTCAACCGCAGCTCTTAATTAGTGAGGGACTACCCATGGACGAAACTACGTCCTTGAGTTACAGGACTGAGCTTCATTGGTGCAGTTAGATTGACTGTTATGTGCGTCCTACTCAATATCTTCGCTAATTCGACTCTCAAGGGATATTAAGACAAAAATGCTGTTTATTAAAATTTCTCCGCATTCGGTTCAACTTATATATACGTGTCATAAAGAGTTGGTTTTGGGGTTTGTAATCACCGACTCTACTCTTCCGATATCAAGAAGAAATCCACAAATATTTAGAATTTACATTCAGTATGGATTATATATAATATTTTTTTGTTTATACTCGTACGCGAACAATTGCAGGCATCAAATACTTCGTGAGCGAAAGAGTTACTACGCACCTCAGTTCTTTTAAGAAAGCATTAATTTAATTATAAGGGTTTCGTGAGCAGGAGCTTATGCGCCAGCGCCATCTATAGGTACATAACTGAACTAAGTTGGTAAATTTTTTTGACAACTAAGCTATCAGGTCATGTACTGTTATCATCTAAATTTGTTCACCGTTATAAGAAATACATGATATGGCGTATTTTCGTCAGGTTACTGATAGCCTAGCGCATACAAAACCATAAAAAATATCTACCATATTGACAATTCGCTAGCACAAGCTTGTAGCTTTGACACAAATTATGCAATAAGTTTCGAAATAAACATTCTTCCAACTGCCTAAATTTCCTCGAATACTATATTCTATTTTAACCATGTAATATTACAGATTGGTATGATATATATGACTTCGAAAAAGGAGGGGGTTCTCAATTAGACGGATATTTTTTAAATGTTTGTTACCTCAGAACATTTGACTGGGTGAACCGATATTGATGCTTCTTTTTTTATTTGAAAGCTGGTGCTTCCCGTGTGGTGCCGTTTTAATTTGGTCCAGTTTGACAGTGGTGTATTTTGAATATTCTTTGACGATCATTGTACCTACACTTTGACATTTTACTCTGAAATAAATTAATGTAATCTATGTCTATTCGTGCGAATAAAGAATTATTATTTTTCTATGCGAAATGTATTATGAGCTTCAGCCTTTACAGTACAGGAGAGATATAGGCCACATCATGTCTCACCTTCAGATGAGATCGTGTACCAGCGCTGTTGCAATTTAAAAGAGATGCAATAATAATAAAGCTCCCTCCCATAATTGTAACCAGCCTCTGTGTGAATAGTGCAGTCTCACTAAGCCTCCATTACGGGATTCAACAAGAAACGAGAAAAACTATTGTTCAGGACATACCAGGATTTACGCGGAGCGTAATTTGTCTAAGTGCCAGATACGGCAGATGGTCTCTTATTAATATTTGTAATTAGAAAAGTGTCGAGGAAGCTTCGTGTACAGTTATAAATGGAAAATAGACGAGGAAATTAGAACGTAAGATTATTGCCAGTTTTAAGATTTCGTAGTTAATCAAGGATTATACCTGTCAGTAGGTCATTGGTTTGGCTACATTACTTTATAAAATTTATTTGACCGTTTACCATACATGTTAAATTTGTTTCAATTTTTTATGTTTCAAAAAATATAAACAATGTTCTAAAGAAGAGAAAGAACTCTTTCTCTCTCTATTTTTACTTGACACAAGTTATTGAAATGACTAAAACATTAAAAGTATAGTCTATAATAAATAATTTTATCTGTAGTAATATATATTTACCACCTAAAGGTCGCTTTACGTCAAGCACCTGTCTCCAGCAGTCGTCGCTAGGCCTCCTAGGTGCAGTGATCCGATAATGCCAGCAGGTATTACGGCGATAAATCACCGGTTCAATACCTGCTCTAAATCTCAATAGAACACAAAGGGGGCCATTTCTTACCGCGGACAACGGTTAATTTGTCCACGACAATTCCACCCCCGGCCACAGTGCAGCGAATACAGCTGCCTCTGTTGGAAAATACTTGATTTATTCACATTACCAAGCTGCATAAGTCCACAGGCTATCACGTGGCGATCATGGCAGGCGGGATGGTATTGGAAGAGTTTCCAAGAGCTGCCAATAAACAAGCTAGACGGCGTTCGAGGGTTTGAGTTTTTCTGCCTAAGAAATGCTATATAACTCTACTAATATTCATCAACAGCCTATATATGTCCCCACTGCAGGGGCTCGGGCCTACTATCCTGCGGAGAGTGTATGGGACATAGTCCACCACGCGGGACCAGTGCGGATTGGTAGACTTCACACACACCTTTGAATTTCTTCTCAGGAGTGTGCAGGTTTCCTCACGATGTTTTTCTTCACCGAAAAGCCAATTGTAATGATTTTTATCATTCGTACATAAATTCCAAATAACAAATTGTAACTCATTGGTACGAGCCAGGATCGAACCCAGGCCTCGATTGTTCAAGGACTGACGCTCTACACAACTGATCTACCATGGCATGGCTACTAATATTATCTTTAGTAAAATGTGTCAAAGTGACATTTACACTGAAAAAATACAAAACAAACACGGTCTGAAAATGTGGTTAGATATTCTCTTTGGAATAATCTATGAAAAAGTTGGGTCGCCAAAGCGGAGACTTCTTACGTTACGTAGACGTTATACTTCTTGGAGCTAAAAACTTTAAAAACAAAAGGATACTTTCTCATTGCGGTTAATTGTCATTCAGGGGTCAAGTAGATACTGCGATGGGTTTCCTGACTGATAGTAAGTGACGATACGGCCGTTGGATGTCTGTCTCGTGTGTATATGTGTTGTTTTACTAAACGTACCGGACACTTCGGAATCGTAAGTGATATACAACGTCGCAAGGACCAACTATACGACAGAACGTATTGTCATTTTTTATGTACATGTCAAATTATCATAGTATTTAAGATTTAATTTTAACAATACTTTAAACTTCTGCATGTAGTCTTACTGTGTATAATAAGTAAGCTGTGTCCTACATTTAATTATTGGCTGTCGCAGACAACGCGGCGCCGCATCCGAATGGGTCTATTTTCTTTTTAATTCCGTGCCTTTTGTTGGTCGATCTCAAAATTAAACGCTCGGGGGAACCGGTGAAGGAGACACTGCAGATTTCCAGGAGCTGCCTCGCTCGCACGCTGTCACAGTCACGGTGATAGTTTATTTATAAAGAAACACGTACATAATATATATAACAGTAAAGTTTGCTAACAGGTAAGGTTTACAGTCACAAGTATACAATTGATCAGGCCCTATGGGGTAAGCAGAATCGTTCCGAATGTATCAAACGTCAAAGCCTTGAACACAGCCGTCCTTTCTATATTCTTTAAATTACATTTTTAGAGTGCGCGCAAGAGTTATTCATGTTGATTCCGCCATCGCCATTCAACTACCGATCTAACAGGACTCCACCAGTGCATAGTTGATGTTCCTATGGCTACCACTAAGCGTTTTGCTTGTAATTTTATTATGCGTACAGCCAGGGAGTGGAACACACTGCCGGCGTCTATATTCCCACAAAACTACAATCTGTGTGTCTTCAAGTCTATGGTGAACAGGCACCTTCTATACCAACTCGCACTGTGGTGGGCCACACCGTGGACAAGCGTTGATCTATATTCAGTATATAAAAACGTATGGAAAATTCACGCATACCAGCTTGTATCAAAAAGACGTATGCGACAAATAAACTGCTTTTTCATTTATGGAAGTGTGTATTTAGAGTCACCCATAAAGAAAATTTGAGGTTTGAATAGGCCCCGTTTGAAAAATTAATCTCTTTTAAGTTTGCCAACCGCGAAATCCGTCAAACTAAGTCATCTAGAAGACATGAGGAATGACGTATACATAAATCTCAGGTTTGCTAATTGCTGAGAATAAAGAGGGTCAAGCTACACGGCACTAACACACTTAAGAGGGTATGCTGGTGTCAAAGCGCCCATACAAACGTAGTCCAGTCATATTTTGAGTATTAAGCTATGAAAATCTATGAAATTTTCAAGACACAATCTAGAAACAAATATATGTGTCGGTGGTGAGTCAGATTTTCGTTTAAATATATACTTCCAGAGTTACAGGGCGTCAAAGAATTGTATTTTACGGTAATAAAAAGCCCCAACTTTGAACCTGTTTTACAAGAGTATGAATCAATTTAGAACAATTTGGAAAAACCACCGACATCTAAAATTTTATTAATATACTGTATTGAAAAAAATGGCTACATAATATACTGTATCCTTCAAATGATCCCTGGACTACGAAACATCCAAATAACGGGTGGATAACTTCGCGTAGTGTATGCTGTCTCACCGTACGCGCTCGGGTAGGATAGGGCTCGGATAGGGACAGCTACAAAACAATGCAACCTTGAACGCGGCCACGTGCTCTAAACAGACAATCCTCTTTTAAATATAGTAGAGTTAGCAATTTGTAAAACCGATATGGTTACTGCATATCATGAAACAAAAGCATGAATTATTACGACCCACATTCCTCAATGAGTCCTTTTAGTGTAGGACACTACGGTTTCATTGCAGCTTGCCATCTAGTGCGATCAATGAATAAGGCGTGGGTTCTCAACCTGAGGGTTCCGGGTTCGAATCCAGCCGTGTACCTATGAGTTGTTTTTCAATTCAAGTACATCATCCGATTGCTTAAACGGTGAAAGAAAACATCGTGAGGAAACCTGCATGTCTTAAACAGGCATGCCTGCCAATCCGCACTGGTCCCGCGTGGTGGACTACGGCCCATACACTCTCTGTAGGAGAGTAGGCCTGAGCCCCTCCGATGAAGGCCAAGCGCTAGGCCACATCCCGAAACAAATCATAGCACAGCGCACGAAATATTCATACAGCATACGTACTAGGTAATGTTACGAGGGGAAAAACTCGTCAAAACTGAAAGCAACAATGAGGTCGGCCGGCTCGTAGTTTACCGCAATTAATTCGGAGGCACTTTCGGGAAATATTAGTTTCCTTTATTAGAGAAACTACAAAGCGAGCCTTTCAAACAGTATGATTAATGAGAATTCCTTCCAATAAAAAGCCGAATGAAAATACCTCAGGTGTTTTGGTGGTAGGCCAAGTTTGTTATTGCTGTAAAAATAATAGTATGTATGGCAACCATCGCATTTAAAGGAACGTGAAGATTTAGACCATATATTCTTAACGGGGGCGGTAGATCGAGCTTTTGGTAGGGGCGGTAACGGGCCAACAGGCGAATGGGGGGGGGGGGGGGCGCTTTTTTTTTGTATTTTAAATTCAGACCACGAGGAGCACGGTTAGAGAGATATATATAATTAGTTGTTAATTTGTGATTATTAATACATAACAGTCATACATATAAAAATACGTCGGTGGCGCAATGGATAAGGCGCGGACTCTCAATCTGAGGGTTCCGGGTTCGAATCCAGCCGTGTACCTATAAGTTGTGTTTCAATTCAAGTACATTATCCGATTGTTTAACGGTGAAGGAAAACATCGTGAGGAAACCTGCATGTCTTGAACAGGCATGTGAAGTCCGCCGATCCGCACTGGGCCCGCGTGGTGGACTATAGCCCATACACTCTCTGTAGGAGAGTAGGCCTGAGCCCCTGCAGTGGGGACGTATATAGGCTGTTGATGTGATGTGATACATATAAAATTGGTATAATTAATATTATGTAACGTTGGAATTTTTTCTTCTGAAGATTTGGAATCTTTAGACGTACCGGTGTGGCCCATTGACAGATCGATTATGATACCGGGGAAATACAGACGCTGAAAATTCAATTCCCTGGCTGCTATGTACCCAAAATACTTTATTACGCCCCGAGATCTTTACATCCACAGATGCTGTTGGTCCATCTACTTCTACTCCCCATCGAGGATCTGTTCTTCGAGCGATATATTGCCAATCCATCGTGCTACCTCGTCGAGTGTCGGTGGCTTCAGTTCGTCATTTCCTCATTCCGGATTTTGACTTGACTTTGAGCTTGTTTTCTTGGCCAACAACCACAGTTCTATTCTATATGTCATTACAGACAACACGTACTAAATAGCCGCGTTCTTGGCCTAATAGCTAAATCTTGGACTAACAATCTGGGTCCTGGGTTCGATTACCAGTGCGGGTATCTATCGGGACTCGGTTTGGTTGGTGGTAGCGCATTTTATTTGTCCATCTGGATAGCTACCACCATATTATCTAAGTCTGCCGTCAAACAGCAGTGTTAATAGCTCAGTAAGATAGCAGAGCCAGCGCCTCATTAGGTTGTTACTTACCATCAGGTGAGATGAAGGCCAAGTGCAAACCCATCGTACATAAGAACATCCAACTGGAACCTGACATGGTTGCTCTGCTTACAAGGCATACGGGACAGCTTTGGCTGGGGAACAAAGACAATGTACACCCCTCATGCAAAGTTGGCGTCACTGCCTCACTGGCCCATTGTTCCCCATACAATGATCAAGTTTTGTAGCGTCCACTACATTCTGCGCGGCATACTGTAGCTGCTGTACTTCAAGGCACTACAAAATAGAGTGTATTGTGAGTCAGATTTCTCCAGTTTACAATTGGTTTTCATGTTATCAACCGACTGCAAAAAAAGGAGGAGATCCTCAATTCGACAATATATTTTTGTATGTATGTCTCGCGATCATTCCCCCGGTAATGATTCGATTTTGATGATTCTTTTTTTGTTTGTTACATACTTAAATCATCATCAACAGCCTATATACGTCCCCACTGCAGAGGCTCAGGCCTACTCTCCTACAGAGAGTGTATGGGACATAGTACACCTCGCGGGACCAGTGCGTATCGGCGGACTTCACATGCCTGTTCAAGACATGCAGGTTATCTCACGATATTTTCCTTCACCATTAAACAATCTGATCGCTCGCAGCCAGCAACTCACAGCAACCTTTACCAGGTCGTCCATCCATCTAGTGAGGGTTCGGCCTGGTACACGTTTCCCAGTTTTTCACCTACCGGAATACAACTAGCAACTGTTGCTAGCACTTCTATTTGTGGCATCAACCTATGTAACTACAACATCTTTCTGTTATCACCAATCTTCAAATGAAATCAAGCCAAATCCTCACATTGTATGTAATGTCATGTCCGACAGTGGGCTCCGATAGTGGAGCCATTTGTGAACTTAAAATGTATTTCTTAGTCTAAACTGTTTAATGTAAATTGCTGATCTGCGCAAAAATGATTATTTTGAAAATGTACTTCTGTGTGTGAAACATGCTTTGCGACGCTCTCCTGTTTTATTCGATGAGTCCAACAATATTGCATATATTTGAAGTAAATCTGTGACTGTACTTGCGCCCTGTCTCCGAATCCAGCCCGTCATAAATCAAGGGATCGAAGACAGCGGGCTCGCGTCGCGGTATGGGACGATGCCAACGACGATAATTTATACACACTTTTTGCTCAAATAACGAGAAAAACCTCAAATTAGTTTGGTACAAGTGATAAGTGTACAACTTCGACAAAGAGGTCAACCGAAGAATCCAACTCGGCTGGGCAGCGTTCGGGAAGTTACGGCATATCTTCTCGTACAAAATACCTCAGTGTCTAAAGACAAAAGTATTTAATCAGTGCGTGTTGCCAGTGATGACATACGGAACTGAAATGTGGTCCTATACTGTGGGCCGAATGAACGAGCTCAAAGTCACTCAGCGAGCAATGGAACGAGCTATGCTCGGAATTTCTATACGTGATAAAATCTGATGAAATCCGAAGACAAACTATGGTCACTGACGTAGCTCGAATACCACATCACTCGAAGAACCGATAACCGATGGGGAGTAAAATTTATCGAGTGGCGACCACATACCGGGAAGCGTGTACCGAGCCGTCCAGTCGCTGGATGCAAGCGTCTCTGGACTAAACAATCAATATAAGACACATTCTCTCAAAATCCTTCCATTCATCCACAAACACGTCTACGTGTGGACACTTGTCGGTGAGCGTGTTGAGCGCTGCGAGAGCACGGAACATGGGAGAGTACCGGCACGCCTGCGCACGCGCACGACGCGCGGCGAACAGGCGCCGGTGTCGCGCGCGACGCTCCGGCACATAGAGAGGAGACGCCATGGAGGAGTCCATGTCAATGTGTCCATCAGTAGACGTTTCCCGGCTGATGATGATGATGGTAAGTGTACCTGATGTGTGTGGAGACGGAATCAGCAGATACACTCCATGTCTGCCAGTGGACCAGCTTATTCCAAGTCCGAGCAAGCCAAAATTGAATAAGGGCAAAATATATGTTTCACATTTTTTACATTATAAAAAGCCAAGAAAAAAATCTTAAGAAAATTAAAAAATATATCTAGAAATACATTTTTGCTACCAAAGGAAGTGTATTTCTACAAAACCATTTTTTCTGTACTAAGTGGAAACAGTCAAATGTCATTTTACTGACGCCATCTTTCTTTTGGAGATAAAATTAAAATATGGAAAGTTTTAAATTCACTCTTGTAGCCGTCCGGCCGTCTGACATAGTGGCCTATCTCCACAACTACTGATGCTATCGACATGAAGTTTGGAACAATTGTTGGAAAAAATTAAAAGCCGCAAGTAGCTGTAGTTCCCGCGTAGCTGTAAATTGTATTCAATAAATTCTTATTTGACTGACTATAGAGCGTCAGTCCATGAACAATCGAAGTCTGGGTTGGCTCGTACCAATTTTGGGTACCTAACCGTATTCGGTTGGGTTCTCTCTTCGCCTACCACCATATTACCCCAGTCTACCGCCAAACAGTAGTAGCTAGAGGTTTGTAAGGGCGCATTAGGTAAGATCAAGGTCAAATGCAAACACTTGGAAAGACTATGTACAGCAGTTGCTAAATGACGTCACCGCTACCCTAGGAAGCCAAATCTTTATCCCTCTGTCGCGCTTGTCTTATCCCCTGGTCCGTACGCCCCACATAAATCTCCCAGCGCTGGTCCTGCGTCGCTGGGCGGGTGACGCGGCATGCAAATACTCACCCACTTCCCTTAATATCGGCGCGGGATGAGTTATAGCCAGGTTATCGTGGCCCGTCGTCCGGAGCCGAGTGGCGTATAGGAGGCAGCAAGATAGTCAATGTAATCAGTTCAATAAGTCCATTGTTAGACATAAGCCTTTCTCAAAGACCTTTCACGAGAAGATTAGCTGTAATCACTACACCACATTTTAACTCGTCAATATACCGCCGTGCTTGTAATGAAAACGAGTGAACACGAGCGACCGAGAGGTCCCAGCGACCATCCCATGCAATAGAAAAGGACACATCATTGTAGCAAAATTAATTTTTATATTGTTAATTAATCATATTGTGGAGTGATTTTTTAGTCAACCTATTTGCAATATATTTATTGACATATTTAATATAAAATACTTTTCATCAATTAACCAGCTCGGTGAAGGTCGTTGTATACGGGATCTTAGACTATTTAATCACTCACTTTGCATTTTATCGACATCCCAGGATAATTGCGCGTGCGCGTCTCTATTACAAAAATGGTTTATGGCACTGAATGCCGCGTAGGTTTAGGGTCGGCATAGTAATTCTTTACGAAATAAATTTTTTATAGGTATGTCGAAACGGATAACAGAGAGACCGGGGTGTAGTGATGGGATGCTGTGAGAATATTGCAGCATCTCCACAACGACCCACACCCACGCTGCCTCTCATAGCGTCCGACCTACAGCTAGACCCCTCGTCTAGGTCGGATCTACATTTGTTCCCTCGTGTAAAGCGACACTAGACACCTACATATATATGTGATTTATGTACGAAAGCACTGCCGCCATATGACAATGGTAACCATTATCAGATATAGTTTGCTATGCTGCTGCGAGTATGACATCATATACTCGTAGGGTTGGGTTAAGATTACTCCTTACTAGATCGACTATTACAGTTTTAGTGGTTTTTTATGTATGTTGGGTTTACATTTGGCCTTCATCTCACCTGATGGTAAATAACCATAAGGCACAGAAGCCAATGCAATGGCGCTGCTACCTTTCATACTGGAACACAAAAGTTTGGCGGCAGACTTAGATAACATGGTGGTAGCAACAGGCGGACATAGAAAATGGCCTACCAACATCCCAACCGAGTACCTTCGGATTTTCAGTCCAAGAATAAATATATTTTCCTACTCATTCACCGTTCATGCAGCCAGATTGTGGAACTCGTTGCCTCACACTGTACGCGACAGTAAAACTGTATCCGCCTTTAAGAAAAACGTCAAGGAACATTTTCTATCACTATAAGATTATATATACTCGTAATTATAGTATGTAAAGTATGTATGTATTATTATTGATATATATTAGTTGTTTTTGTATCTCGTATTTACGTAATCGTTTACTATATTTATTATATCGTACACGCCTAACTGCCCTCTTCTCTTCACTATTTCTCACTTGACCTAGGACTGCTGTAAGAAATTTCTTTTAGAAATAAGCTGTTCCTTTTGTATATACGTTTCTGTTTTTGTGTTATGTAAATATTTTCCGTGTACAATAAACTGTTGAAATAAATTAAATAAAAATAAATCCAATTTTCTCACAAAATTTCACGAAAATCAGTTGTGAAATGCGACCTGTAGAGGAGGACATCCGCCGGCCGGAAATACTAATGCCTTTTCAAGCCAAGCTGAGCTCGATAAACATGACAATGCCATTTAATACAAACGGAAGCCAATAATGACTCATGCAGTAAAATATTCGCTACCACGCGTGTCCGGGACACGCAATCAATTCCTCAAAAACAAAAGAGTTGCCCCCCAAGCCGGGAATTGATACGTGTGGGGGTGTACTACGATTAGCCGGGACTTTTATTGTAACCGGAATACGAATGGCGTAATAATGTGACAGGATGTGAATGATGGGGGGATGGCTTTGTCTTATTCCCGTAGCGGTGGGGGGAGGGGGGAAATTGAACTGCTGTAATCGGTTTCTTTGGCGCGAGAGACGAAGGAGCTGGAGTGTGATACATTTTATTCGAGATTAAGTCAGCAATTTAACATTTCGGTATAAATCTCCGTGTGTACGCCTAGGGAATGGAACGCATTGCGAATACTCCTATGCCAGTCTCATCGTCATTTACCATCAAGTGACATCTTAACCCAATTTCTACTTACACTGCGTTCCTCACCCTAACTGTATATCAACACCATCATCCAGGAAACGTCCACTGCTGGACATAGGCCTCCTCCATGGTATGACAGGTCCCAACACGATTGCACGAAGCGACTACCAGCCACCCTTACCAGGTCGTCGATATGGTATATATATTGAATACTAGATTTTGCGTGCAACTTTGTGCGGACGCCAGACTATATCCTAAAGGCCACGTCGCAGGAATTCAAAGTTTCATATGTGGTAAACCAGATTGTAAGAACAAACGGTGGAGTACAAAGTGCAGGCCCGGTCAAAAAAGTAAGAAGGCTTTGTGCAGTGATTATTTAAAAATAGGACATCGTATTGTGATGACGCTAAATTAGTATCATTAACATACAACTTCACAGTGAATCAGAGTTTTCATTTTTACACACAATTTTTAATTATTGTTCCAAACGCCATCTAGGGACCATTAGCTGCGTAACTGTTATTGCAGCTAACTATAAAGCTGTAAATTAATGATATTCATTTAGAGACAATAAAAAAAACTGAATTGATACTAGCAAAACTAATCAATTTCGTAAATAGCATTTTCGTAAGAAATAAAAGGCCTTTTTAACGCGGTTTTATTAGCTTCACCTGTATGTTTGTGAGTCTGTAATTCTCCTTCGCGCGCCTGCTGCCTTCCTCGGCCCTAGTAGTCCAATTTTGTAACTGTAAAATGTTATTATTATTGACATTAATAATTTGCTTTTAATAATAAGGTGTAATTTGACTTTCGAGTATAAAATTCTTCGCGTAATTTCAAAATGGGCATACGGTTGCACTGGGGACATATATAGGCTAGTGATGATGATATGTAATTGTAACTAGTTGTATATTACACCACACACGTACAAACTCACACACACACTATGATTAACATTTACTATATTGTTTAGTAAAAAATATTACAGTTGAATTCAGCATACCAGTAAACCCCTCGAATTTTTGGTCATTTTGTTTGTTGCGACTCGTAATATTTTGTACATCACTGACAAACTCAAAGAGTAGATTGATGACTTTCAATTTGTTTAATATGTGTCACATCCAGTGTAAGTTTCTACATCACGATAACGCGGTAACAACTGAGAGCAACACGTCGCGCGTCGCGTCCCTGATCACTCATGTATTCCACAGTTGCCGAAGTTGTAGCTGTTTCATTCATTACGATTCAAACTTGCTCCTACTGGTATGTTCGCAACGTGTTGCTGATCGTTGCCGAGGACGGAGCACAGTAGATACAGTGACGTCGTACAAGTGATAACAACAAGTAGTAAATGTGTTTTGCTGTTGATTTGCGGTACACATTTCTAAACGTTCACAGGCAAACAGTGAAAATCTAAAAATGCGTTTTTCTCAGGAACGAGTGGAGATATCAAGTTGAAATTAATTTCGAATACTCAAGTCTGCCGTCCCTTATAACTGTGAAAAAATCAAACTTATAGGTCAACGCAATACAAAGATATAGCTGTATTTCAGATAATTTTCATACAAAATTTAAGGGAACCAAATTCTATAGGGTACTTCCAGTTGACCTAGAAAGCTGAAATTTGGCAAGATACAAAGTCTTATAGCGCAACCACAGGAATAAATCTAACGATTTTTAAATTAAAACACAGTAAAAATAGTTTTTCATGTTTACAAACTTAATTTTGCAGTTGAAAACCATAAATCGGGTATGTAATGCAACCGCAAAGTAAAGTTGGTTCTTCAATCGGACATATTTTCGGTAGAGCATGATTTTAAGTATGTTAATTATTCATATTCTGTACGGAGCCGTCGGTGCGAGTGACGGTGTCCGACACGCACTTGACTTGTTTTTTAACAGTCATTGTAGTGTTTTTTTCATAATCTTTGTTCTTTAATTATTAACTATTGCAAATATTTAGGTAAAAATGGGCCCGTACTTATAAAACCCAATACCATAAATTAATATAAAATTATTTTAAATAATAAGATAAAAACCTACATTCTACTGTTATTAACTAAGTCACGTTGATGCCGCTCTGGTGGTGTTGGTCGCTATCCTCCCTCTGAAGCGACGGTACACCACGTCCTTCGGCCAGAAGTCCTCCCTAATGAAGGTCTCCAGCTTGCAGGTGCGCACTATCTAATACGTTTGCAATTGCCCTACAAATATACAGATATAGAACAATCGTGAGAATGTAAGTGTTATGCACAAGTAAACTCTAATCATCTTACCGCTCGCCTCTCCCCTCCAGCCACCTATCTGATTCAACTTGTGCGGGTTAAATACTTGAATTTAATTTTCAAGTTAAATTCTTTTCACAGATAAAACTGCTTAACGGATAACAAATGTTTTAATTAACTTTTGAAGATTACTTGTTTTATTAGATTTAAAACGGGATGTTTTTTTATCTAACTTCGTGTTCCTTCTGAAATAAGTATTAAGTATTCGCTGCTAATTTTGGGATGAAAGTGTAGATTTGAAATCAAAGAGCACACTGATATACTGAGTACAAATTCCTTAAACCAATTAAAATAAATTAACTAGTAAGTGTATATAAATTGCGTTATTGGTCAATTGAAGAATTTCTCGGAGCTAATGAAGGAGATGCCAGTTTTAATGTATAATAATTATTAATCATTATAGAATGCAACATTTCTCCTGAAACTTTCCCTTTAGGAAATACTTCATCATCATCAACAGCCTATACATGTCCCCACTGCAGGGTCTCAGGCCTACTCTCCTACAGAGAGTGTATGGGACATAGTAAGTACACATGCCTGTTTGCCTGTTCAAGACATGCAGGTTTCCTCACGATGTTTTCCTACACCGTTAACCAATCGGATAATGTACTTGAATTGAAAAACAACTCATAGGTACACGGCTGGATTTGAACCCGGAACTCTCAGATTGAGAGTCTGCGCCTTATCCACTGCGCCACCGACGCTTCCTATATCTACACTAATATTATAAAGAGGAAAGATTTGTACCTATTTTTGTATGTTTGTATGTTTGTAATGAATAGGCTCAAAAAGTACTGAGCCGATTAAAAAAATTCTTTCACCAATAGAATGCTACATTCTTCCAATTTGACATAGGCTACATTTCATTTAAAAAAAATTAGGGATCCTTGGTAAAATTTGAATAATGTAACCGAAGGTGTAGAAAAATGAGTCTTAAAATGTCTTTCGTCGAATGCGCTGCCGAAACTATTAGCGATAGAACAAAATAATGTACAACAATATTGAAGAACATCATAATGTCTACAAAAAACTCCGCGGTAGCATATGTCCAACTATTGTAGTTATGTCACTACAACAACTTTTTTCATTTTAAACATTAATGAAAATGCTAACCAAATTCAAACCATGCTATTTATGTGTTTATATTAATCCTTATCCAAATAAATTATTTTATGGTCAAGACCATTTAACTACCTATAAAATAGTTTTTAAATTATTTAAATTGGACTTTCCATTCAAAAGATATTACGAATTAAAAAATTCAAACAGTAAACAAAACCGCCATAGCGCCGTGGCCGTTGTTTGCGATGCAGCCTGAAAAGCGCGCCGGGCATCGCGGCGGGTGGGGTGGAGGGGGCACTGAAATATTTTTTTTAAATATATAATTAATATATAATAATTTTTTAATAAATAAAAATATTTGTGGAAAAAAGTGTTTTATATCCAAATTTTCAAAAATAAATAATTGTCTACCCCGTGCGAAGCCGGGACGGGCTGCTAGTTCACAATAAAATATTCTGAATCTGCTAGCCTTCCCTCATAATATTTTGCGCCATTGTGGCGATAAGTGATAACAAACAATTTCCAGAAAAAGTCAAGAAAATATCAAAATAAAAGTTCAAGTATAACGTAGTTGATTTTTTAACATACAATTATTGATGAGTAAATTTTCACAATTTCATCAAAATCATACGAGTATTTATGTACCCGTGTTCAATGGAAATAAACTTTATTCTGATCTTGCTTGAATTCGTTATCCATCACTACACCCACGGGAGTTCATGGAGCGCTACAATTAAGGAATCCATAAAAAGAAGTAAAACCAACGTTCAATTAGTTAGCGAACAAACAAGGAACTTCTCAATTTAGTTAGGTAACCGGAGGGAAGGTAGAAAGTTGCAGCAACTCCCTGATTGAGTCGGATTATAGGGGATTTTTACAACCCCTACCATTTGCTAACTCGCAAGTGCAACATAACTCACTCTAGTTGCACTCCAATCAAATCTAAATACACAGTGTTGCGTAGCATAAGCTACGACAATAGAGCTGCGACGCGACGTAGAGTTTGCTACGACAATAGTTCTACGATGTAGCACTAGCTACGAGTATACTCGTAGCACGAAGTTCGAGAGTTTGGGTATTAGACAAATATATTGTAATAAATGGATGGATAATATGCAACTTTTATAGCAAAACTATTTTTAGTGTTTATTATCGCTTTAATTGAAATGAAGTCACAATTTTAATTCCTACTCATTGCAGCACACAGCTGATGAAGTGTTTTGACTGCTAGCGAGATTTTTTAACGTTATGACGTCACAAATATAACATAAATCATAGCGCGTTTGTAGTCATGTGATACTTTTATAAACTTTAAACCGTTTATAATAAATGGAATAATTTTTTGTAGCATCGATTTATTGCTATCATGCATGATACAGTTTCAAAATATTTTTAAAAATAAATATTGAAATAAATATTGTATGTGAGTATTTTGTTATAATTAATGCTAAATAAATGAACTACAAGTGAGAGTGCATTGGTAGGGACGCAACTCTTTAATTCCTGTTGTGTACAATTCTTTGGCCCAGTTCTGTGGGTGAAGGATTACACGAGCCTCGCCTCGCGGTGTATCCAGTCGTGAGTCAACACGGGAGAGAACGGGAGAGGAGGCCGAGATACTCACATGTTGATATACAGTACTTGTTTAGTAGGCGTCATGTATCTATCTACTCAGAGAAACATAGAAATGTATATAAGGAACTCTTATATTACTCCGAGGTGTATTAGACTGCTGACGATTTTTCGAGCGTTAATTGCTTTGGGTATTAGAAAAAAGCTTTCGTTCGTTTTCAGTATTCCTCGAAAGCATGTTATAACTTATGGAAATTGTAATCGATATGGCGTTATCAAAATGGTAAACTTTTTGGTAAACGCATTGTCTAAATAAACGATTGTTAAAGTTCATAAAATGATTATCAATGAATCAGCCTGTCCCTGTCCACTCACAATCCGAATTATTAATTTGTGTTTAACTATAATCGTAAAAACAAGCATAATTATGACTAAACGGTTATTATTACAACGGCAGTCAACATTAAACCAAGTGTTACTTAATTGCATTTGTGTTTCCGGCAGAAACTGATGCGCCGAGTGGAAGCATACCTTCAACAAATAAGCTTTGAGTTTCAGTTTAAAGGAGTTATGTGTGGGAACTTCTCTCAAACAAGTAGGCAAACTTAAATAGCAGTTCTGTATGGTGACGGGACTGTGGTACACTGAGATCGAGAGTGGCAGGGAGAGCATAAGCCCACGGCTGGACATGAGCCTTCTCTATCCATCCGCGTTGGATTTCAAATACTATACATAAATTTCAATTCACACACATCCAAACACATATATTCATTACACAACTCACTCACACCTTCAAATGCACTCATCAACCACGCGTGCATCTTTCAAAATTGTTTATTTACCTTCTAACTCTTTATTGTTTCCTCTAAATATATTCGGCATAACTATAACACTCAATTTATGAAACTTTAAACTACTGTTTGTCTTCTATTTCTGAGATTGTCAGTCGCCTGGATACCTAAAATACAGATCCTTGATCTACTCGTAGTTTAGGCTCCAAACTCACACATATTTCTCAATAATTTAATTTTTTGAAAAAAGGTGGGGGAATTATTATTATTATTTAAAGCCTAGACCATACGGTGAAGGCTTAATTCAAGCGGACACGTCAATTAATCAAAATATATCCGTTGTCTGCCGCGAGGAAATGTGTATTTGTATAAAAATACAAATACGTGACAAGGAATAAAAGCTTTGTCTGGACACGTACGTGACACGTACGTCCGTCACGTTCGTCACGGTGTCGTCACAGACATGTCACGGGCGTGTAGTCACAGATTTACAGCGGCCCTGATGTAGGAGCTCATAAGAGGTTGTTTCTGAGAGGGATGGACATATTGCTGTCTTTGTTTTTGTACATTTTCCAATCGCGAGTCGCATACGTTAGATTCCAAATGTAGGTATTCCAGTTTTAGATTTGCCTTATTAAAAGCTAACAAATACGTAAGCTTGTTTGTATATGGCGGATGGGCACTTGTTTTTATAGAATACGAGTAACGATGAGGTCGACACTGTTATTCATATTCAAATACTTTATTCGTCACAATATATAAATAAACAAAATACCACAGCAACACAAACAAAGCACACATAAAATAGAAAAAGGAAATAGAAAACTTGCTGTGGAACAGGTGACCAGCTCAGCACGTGCTGCAGCTAGAGCCGCGGCGATGGTGTGCAGCTGGACCTGGGTCCTACTCATTGACACGTTGTTGTTGTTGTTGTCACGTGTTGGTCTAGAAGGTGCCTATTTACTCTTCGTGTGAAGATTCCCAAGTTGTAGTATTCGGGGAACACGGAAACCGGTAGTGTATTACATATTTTTGCTGTACGCACGATGAATGTGGAAGCGAAACGCTTGGTGCGAGCTGTAGGAATATCTACAGTGTACGGGTGAAGGTCTGCCGTTCTTCTGTTTGACCGGTACTTGAACGGCGAAGGTGGAATCAACAAAAATAGCTCCTGCGCACACTCTACAATATGTATCCTATAAAATACCAAAAGGCAGACCACCTATGGCGCCCTTACCATCCAATATCCATATCGTATTTCACCTGATAATAAATGACGATAAGATGGATGGTATAAGGTACATATGGTATATGGTTAGACAACACATAAATGTCAAGAGCGAGTCGCTAGCGACATAGATAAGTTTGACTGTATCTGTGTCTACACAGCCAGCGGCAGTAATAGCCCCACCGGAGCGAGCTGGCCAAAAAGTTAAAAACAAACATGACGAGCATTGTTGATCCGGGATCGAACCTGCACCAATTAGTGCCGTGGATCAGTCCGTGAGCCTACATGTACGCTGGTTCACGTACCGACAGCAAAACTGATGGTTTATATTTATTTTGTTATCGCTGTCGTCGCAGCGCACCGACGCACCGACACTGGCTGTCACTACATGCACCAGTGTCGCAGTAGCATGTCTCACGATATAATTAACTGACTAACATAGATCTAAGACTACTAACATTGTGGATGTATACATATGTATATGTCACTTGAACTCCTTAAAAAGGTATACATATAATGCTCTCGGTCACTCTATTTTACAGTACTGTATCCCTGTTTGTAAGTTTTTGTTGAACCTATTATTTACAACATAATTTTTTCAGACGTGTCTCGAAATTGTAGAAGACCCGTTTAGTAATTCATTAGGCTCTTTTAAAAGTAATTTAAAAACAAAACTGTTATAATTCTATAGTTGAATGTTTTTATTTAAAGATAGTTGCTGTATATTCGTGAGCCCTTCTGATTATTTATTCATTAAATGTATACCATACTTGTAATGAATCTCCAAGTCTGGTAATTTGTCTGTATGACGATTGTGTATGACTGTTTAAATTCTAAATAAATAATAATAATTAGCTAGCTATAAAAGCTAGCGATAAAAAGCGTCTTCCCTTCAACTGTCGCTATACACAAACGCTAGTCATTCTGACACTCCTCTACGACGTAAAGAAAGAACAAAAAAATCACTTCCGCTTTTATATTAATAGCGATTCTAAAGGCAAAAGTACCCTCGAACTAAATAACACATAGTAAACAATACAAGAGGCAAAGCACCCCAGTAATAAATCCTATGAAACGGTATTTAGCGAGTCCACTCTTTAACTCCCTTCCGCTATGAAATTCAAATGAAAAGAGGAATCCGTTTTGTGTTTTTTCTGCCGTCGCTACGAGTCACCGGCTCTAATTGTGCAACGAATGTCCGAATGAAGAAGCTCCGGTGACGACTTTACAACTCACGACACGACCGCGCTTGGCCTTCATCCCCTGGTGAGCGACGATAAGGGAGTACTACATTTACAAAACAGCTCGTTAAAGCATATTACAGAGGGCTGGTTGTAAAACAGCTGTTTGAAAGATTTAGGTAGAAAGCTTTTGACCGTATTTTTACGTGACGGTAAAAGATTGATTTTTGACAGATTATGTTAGCAACGAGGTCGAAATCGAAACTGATAAAAATATTGCCGTCTTGTTTTTTCATGCTGCGGATTACGTGTGCGAAAGCAGGACAAGTTTACAGACGCAGGTTTCAGCAAAATAAATCTTATCTTTAGTGGTGTTAAGCGAAGTTCTTTAATATATTCGTTTAAATTAGAGACTCAAATCATTTTGATGATGTGAGTATCACAGTTTTTTTTATATAATTCCATTTATAAATAGCGAAAAGTTCTCCGTGGCCAAACCGCAGTCTACGTGGTTTCAATATAATCTCATTTTAGTTTCAACTCGAAGTTCAAGCGAATGTGTTACATCGTGTCATGTAAAGCGGGCCATCTAGCGCAGTTTTAAAATTTTCATCTCCCTATGGCTGCCGGGGCCCGGGGCGATGCAGTCGGCACCGGCTACGACTGCCGACACCGACTACGTATGCCCTAATACGACTACACGGCCGGACGGCTTGCTCTATTTGGACGTGTTCTTAATGCGTCTCTATTCGCGAAGGTAGGCGGGAGAGGGTCGCACTTTTTGTCGTTAAGTGCCAATTGGCTGTAGTTGCTTTTCGTAGTCTCTTCGTAAAATGTTAACGTTGCAATTATCTAGACACTTTTTGTTGTTTTCAATGTATGATGGGTTTTTCACTTGGCCTTCATCTCACCTGATGGTAAGTGACTGTACGGCCGTTAGATGGTCAGCTGTGAGCACACAGTAGCCGTTGTTTGGTGGCAGACTTAGGTAACATGGTGGTAAAAATTGCAACAATTTTTACTTTTTTTGATTGATCTAATTCGAAGAAAACAATCCAGGTTTAGCTGCAAGGAACTTGAACTAAATTGTTTCATTATTTTCTAGACAGAGATTTCGGAGAAAACGGTTCAATTTTTAAAAACTCGCAAATGACGTCACGCTTGTGACACTACAAATCTATCCAACGGCAACCCACTCATATACACCTATCCCGAACCCATGGGATACTCGTAGATAGCGGGAGGAAACATTGATCACAATTTACAAATATGGTTACCATAGTAATTTTTTTCTTCTTCAGGATTTTAATGTAATACTTTTTAGCCACAAGAGCTTCGTCATTGTCATCGAAAAATATCGTTTTAATTTTATATGATTATAAAAAATACGGATCATTTGTCATTTTCTACCCAAAAATCAAATAACATCAGCAACCAGTATTTTGAAAGGTGATCAATTGTAATCATTGTCTATTTCGTCTGTCCGCGTTGGTAGCTTCCTCGTGCGTGTGCCGGGGATGTCCCTGGCCGCGGGCCTGTACGAGACCACGTCTCGTGCGAGATAAGACACAGGACGAGATATAAATCTTGATACAGCGAGTTATGTCGGAGTACACCTCCCTAGGGGTGAACACAGGGTAATGTTAGATATAGACTCTTCAAATATATTTACGCATGCCATTCGATAAAAACAAGTGTAATATCCAAATAAATTTTTAGGGTTCTGTACCTAAGGAGTAACCAACGGGACCGTGTTACTAAACCTCCGCTATCCGTCCGTCCGTCTGTCATCGGGCTGTATCTCATGGTCCGTAATACGTACAGTTGAAATTTTCACAGTGTGTATTTCTGTTGACGTTATAACCACAAATATAAAACTACATCACATTAACAATTACGCCAATTAACAATTGATCGTATCCATATGTCAAGCTTTGTTCGGTGCATGAAGCTACAAAGATGTTTGGTGTTTGGTTTGGTGGATGGATGGTTTGGTGGTAGCATTCATGATTTTCAGTATGTTATTTATTCATTTTCTTGACCACACTTGGCCGATTTTTCAATTTGTTTCAAGCACAAAATACAGATAAAAATATACAGAAAGGGCTCACCTTTTTTCTATAAGAAATGTTTTTAAAGTCCTAAGTCAAGCGAGAAATAGTAAAGAGAGGAAGGCAGCCAGGCGTGTACATTTTACATACACTAGTGTTCACGAAAATAAAAATCATAATATGTAATAATAAAGATAGAATATTATAGATTTTTGTTCAAGGTTTCGTCGGTGGCGCAATGGATAAGGCGCGGGACTCTCAATCTGAGGGTTCTGGGTTCGAATCCAGCCGTGTACCTATGAGTTGTTTTTCAATTCAAGTACATTATCCGCTGGGTTCGAATCCAGCCTTGTACCTATGAGTTGTTTTTCAATTCAAGTACATTATCCGATTGCTTAACGGTGAAGGAAAACATCGTGAGGAAACCTGCATGTCTTGAACAGGCATGTGAAGTCCGCCAATCCGCACTGGTCCCGCGTGGTGGACTATGTCCCATACACCTGTAGGAGAGTAGGACTGAGCTCCTGCAGTGGGGACGTATATAGGCTGTTGATGGTGATGATGACGTTCAAGGTTTATCGAGCTGTCAAAAAATAAACACGAGGAACAGCGCTCCTTCAGAATTTCAGTCTGCACAGGACGGCGGAGACGGGGGGAAATTGTACAGCATTGGAATATGTAGTTATCTAGTTTATCAGACGCAGCCTCTGTATCCGCCTACTCTGTACGCACCGTCACAGGTCACGTCGGGTTTTTATGTAGTTCCGGCAGGACCCGTAAATATCTGACTCATATACTAATGTATTTATATGGTGTTACTTGCCGGCATCGAGGGATATTGCAGGGAATGGATTTGGTGAGGTGGGAGCTCTTCTTCGATGTAATCGGGTACATTTGAACGTCAGTGGATTAGAACTCAGTAAATCCAAAGAGCTGCTGCGTGAATTGCAGTAAAATTTCTAAGACAAATCTTATAACAAAATTTACAAATACAAAAGGCTCAAAGTTAGTTTGTTACTTGTTGACGTATTAACGAAACAACTAATCGTGATGATATTTGGCATGTGTGTAGTCTGTAGCATGGAGGTTACTCTTTATCCTGGCCAGTTAAGCAGTTCCCGTGGGATAATTACAAAATTACACGCAAAAGAAATCCACGGACAGAAGCAAGTTTAATATTTAATGTACGAATATCAAAGGTTTTCACAGTGGCTTTATATCACCTCATCTCGCAGCGTGCGCACTCAGAAGACTTAATGATGTAGCACTGGTCCTGATACCTTACATCCCGGAGCACAATAGTGCTACTAACACGGTTGTTTGGCGTCAGACTTAGGTACCATGGTTGTAGCTAGCCAGGCGGACATGGACAATGTTCTACCATAAACCTAACCGAGTACATCGAGGGTGTGTGTGTGGCAATTAAAATACGCATATAATAAAACCTTCGAGCGATCGACCGTGCGTACCTTTAGCCAAGTTGGTTTGAGTTAAGGCTAAAAGCCACTATGTCCTAACAAAATGTTGAGACAGGCCAAAATAGGCTTCGATAACAAACCTTTTTGAATATAGATGAATGTTTTCGTAGATTGAGACGTAAGCGAAATTAGTCGGGGCGAGGGCTGCGTGTAAATTGAATTAAATTGAATATTCACTGTCCAAGCCCCGAGATTAATAAATTGTATTGTTTTTACTGAATAATATCATACAGCTTTTATGTTTAAGGTTATTCGCTTGATAAAAGTTTCATAAATTTTTGTTGCTATAATCTTTTAAAATATAATAGCTGGCTTTGTGCAGTAATTATCTAAAAATAGGACATCGGATTGTAATGTCGCGAAATGAATATCATGAACATACAACTGTCTAGGGAATTACAATTTTTACATTATTATTATTTTTATACATTTTTAAGATTACTGTACACAATACAATAAAGTACCTCAATAATATTCATTTCGTGACACTATATTCCCATCTCCCATTTTCTTTTTAAAAGATAATGTCAACAGTAGTTTAGTTCTGAGCGGAATCCAGTTAAGAGATTTTGTACTTGGCCTTCATCTCTCGTGATGGTAAGTGACGATAAGGCACATTTTCGCCTTTATAATATTAGTACGGATTTGTATGTTGCATACAAGCGTAAGCAATTTCATGCATCACTTTTGACAGACTCGGTTAATACTAAACAAGGCTTTTAGACATTATCATAAGTGTTCTAAGCTTATATATGACTTTGTCACATAAATAGATCACAACAAAGTAAATAACAAAGTCCCTTTCATAACTTACAAAGTAAAATTACAAATAAAATACCACGCCACGTTATTTTCTAAACAATGTAATATTTCAGAAAGCATTTTTATAAAGCGTTTTCTTCACCGCCATATTTTCTTATACAAACACTATTTTTTCTCAATTCCTCCGTTAACAACATAAACAGATTAAGCTAGGACGTGATCCAGCACCCAAATCCTTAAAAAACTACAGCAAAATATATTCTTTATATGACAACAAAGGCCTCCGGACGTGGGGTGGAAAGGTTCTAACTGGATAAAAATCACGTTACCGTTACAACCTTACCGCATTTAAGGTGGTAGAAGAAAATGTATTGCATTAGGATATAATGTGTTTATCCCTTCTCGAGGGCCCGTTTCTTGTTATGGCCCCTTATAAGTGTTAATATACGGACAAAGGGACTTTACGTTGCTCGGGAAGTCATTATACGTAAGCTGACAATGTTCGCTATTTGGTTTGGGCTAATCGCTTATTACTCTACTACGTTGAAGCAAAGAGGTATAACATAAATTCCGAGATCCTTCAAATGTTAAATACGTGATCAGTATTTAGAAATCAGATTTTACTCGTATTTAAATGAAAATTTCCTGAAAAGCAAGTACTCGGTTATTAAATAAACAATTAACAAAATGCAAAGTTTTATAAATAATATTAAATTACACCCGATACCAATTAATTTATCCGCTTCCGTGGCTACACGCCTGGATTAACAACCAGAAGGTCACGGGTTCGATTCCCAGTGGGGGTCTGTCAGTACTAGTTTTGGTTGGTGGTAGGGCATTTCTATGTCCGACTGCCTTGCTACCACCATGCTTCCTAAGTCTGCCGCCAAAAAGCACTGTTGTGTTCCGTTGTCAAAGATAGAAGATTCACGTTGCGCAAGCTTACCATGATCGTGACCAAGTGAGATGAAGGCCAAGTACAAAAGACCATATTGTTAAAATCATTTCAATTTACATGTTTTCAACGTGGAATGTACAAAAATTAAATATTCTTTCTGTCGCTATTACATACCATGGTCGAGAAAAAAAGGTTATATGTCTTGTCAAAAATAAATGAATTTACTAGAGAAGAAAATGCGACAGAAAATCTATAGATATCGCATCTTTTACTAACTTTAACTAACTAATACTTAACTAACTCTTCAGTTGAACTAAAACTTCATGAGACTTTTAAACTATTTTTTATCAAAAGCTTCTCTTGAACTTTATCTTAAAATAACATCGAAATGTCAATCTCTCAGTTATTCGATCAACTCAATAAAAAGTTATAATGTATGTGATGGAAAAAGTTTCTCGAGGCGGGATGCTGCGTCGAGATAATAGTTAAAAGTTTGTGTCACCGAATATATGCGAAGTTTCATCGAGAAAGGGTTAGTCGCAAATTGAATTAATGTTCAAAGAAACAGTTTTTACTTTGACAATTCGTAAAGGGATCTTATTTGTGTCTTACAGTTATGGTTCTGCCTGAGTCCCTGCAGTGGGGACACTATAGGCTGTTCGTGATTAATTTTTCCTCGGCTTTCTTAAGTCCATATCGTACCAAACGAAGCCGTTTCGCTCAGCAGGAACCAACTAAGGATCCTGACCCGGACCCTAACGGCACTGCAAGCTAAACAAACATCTCAGCTACATGTGCCTGATCGACAATATGGCTTGCAGATTCTGTAAGGAAGATGAGGAAACACCCATCATTATCCTCTGCCACTGTGATGCTCTTCATCACAGCAGAAACAGAGACCGAGATCGACCTTGGGGAGGTGATTTGATCCATAGGGGACTGACATGCAGGGCACACGGACTGCACACCTCATTATCAATAAATTAATAATAATATAATGGCATACCTTTGCTGTAAATCAAATCAGAAATGAACAAAATAACAAGTTAAAATCCGTTAATTTATGATATAATTCTTTCTCAAAGATGGAGTGCGGTCCTCTCGAGGCTCACGTTACCAGATCGCGTAATACGCCCGGATAAAATGATCCCAAAAAAATGAAGTCATAGCTAAAACAATAAAGTGGGAAATGTCCCGGAATCCGGAGGACGTCATTCGGGACGCGTTGTCCAAACTGTTTGGTTAGGCGGGACAGCGCCGTGTTTATTGTCGCCCTAGGGCGGGACTAAATAAATTGTTATACGGGACAAGGGACATGCGTATTGCTGTTTCATAAGCAGAGCGGGCAGCGGAGAATAATAGTTTTTTTTAAAATTGGATGTTATCATGATCATCATCATCAGCCGGGAAACGTCCACTGCTGGACATAGGCCTCCCTCATGGTACGCCACATCGACCGGTCCCGAGCCACCTGCATCCAGCGACTTCCCGCGACTCTAACCAGGTCGTCGGTCCATCTAGTAGGGGGACGGCCTGGTAGACGTTTCCCGGTACGTGGTCGCCAAAGTGGCGGTCAAGTATGTATCACTAGTTCCTCTCGTGACTTGTACCACACCACCTCGCACCGCTGATGACTTGGACCACACACAAATCGTACCTAAACAAATACGTATTCGTACTGAATACCGAGTGCAAGGTGTATTGTAGGGCGCTTTCAACATATATTTGTGGACCCTATGGGCCGTTATTACTGCCGTTCTGTTATTGGGTCCCTTTTAGGGCACAGGCCCTGGGCCCTACACGGGAAACATCTTAAATATGAATTCAATGTTAAATGTAGTGATTGTGTGGCTATTGGTAAGAGTTTTCCTTAAAAATATATTCTTTGTGAATATAAACAGCCGTGCGATGGATGTGGAATGTAAATTATGGGATACAGTATTGGCGGCATGGCGAGGTTCATTCGTATGATACGAACAGTCAACAAACTGACATATATGTATCGCTAACATGTAATAAAATATATATAAAATAAGAAAAAGATTGAAACTTACTGTTTCGAATCCCAATTCTAAAAACATTATAAATCTATTTTTGATTGTCATTCTTTTTAATTTAAATTTTGTGTGAGCTGTGGATACCTATAATTAAGTTAACATTTTTAGTAATTAGTTACGTAAGTTTATATTTTGTATGTATTTGGAATGAAAGAGAGCCTACACCTGTCGCACAGGGCTCTCCCTATGACAGACTGTATGGCTACACCATTTTATGTGAACTGTTTTTGTCAATAAATATTTTTGAATTTTTTTGAATGTAACTTGTTGGTGTCCCTAAATAAATAATGGGGAAGGGAAGGGATAAAGCGTGTGTAAAAACATCTTACTGCGATCACCCATCTAACGAGCGTGGTTACTCCGAATCATACCAAAGTCGAAGCGTCGGTGACGCATTGGATAAGGCGCGGACTGTCAATCTGAGGGTACCGGGTTCGAATCCAGCCGTGTACCTATGAGTTGTTTTTCAATTCAAGTACATTATCCGAGTGCTTAACTGTGAAGGAAATAATCGTGAGGAAACCTGCGTGTCTTGAACAGGCATGTGAAGTCAGCCAATCCGCACTGGTCCCGCGTGGTGGACTATATCCCGTACACTCTCTGTAGCAGAGTAGGCCGGAGCCCCTGCAGTGGAGACATGTATGGGCTGCTGATGATATCAATGTCATATTGTCCAGAAGAGATTTATGTGGGTAAAGATTTTAAAGGTCTTCTCATAGAAACGTGGGTGAGTCTCTAGATAATGAGGCACTGGCTAGTTTACCATTAATTACAGGAACACAAAAGTGCTGTTAACTCGCTGTTAGACGGCAGACATTGTACTGTCGTAGACGTAGCCACCAGCCACTGACTAAACCGAGTAACGATAAGTATCTTTCTGTGAATCGGACTGTGTAGCCTAGTCTGAGGCTACCGTGATGTCTATGCTTCATAATAGGACCACCTCATCTCGTCGAAAACATCAACATCCACCTGTGAAATAACAACTTCTTACTGCGATCACCAATCGCCTCAACGAACATTTCAACGCGTCAATGTATGAGTAAGGAACATGTCCAGCAGTGAGCAGCAAGTGGACTCATGCAGCCGATGAAGAGCTTCAAATAAAACAGAAGACATCGTCGTATTCATATAATATGAAATGCGGGTCATTCCTGAACGATCGTATCCTCCAGGACCATCGTAAATAGCAATACACAGGCGATATTGCATTGTGGAGGACGCTGTCGACCCACCATGCAATATTTCTCTGCAAATATTACATATGCGACGATATTGTAGTGTGATATGTATGAATATCATTGTTTGTATTAACCAAAGAGAGCAGTATAGTATTTAGGTCGTGGAGCGGAAATTGGAAATTTTTCCATCGAACTTTGATCTTGAATGTCAATCGTGGGCGTGTCGTAATCATATGTTTTGGGCGTGTGTTTGTAATGTGACTCTAGACTAAGTGATTTGTTAAGATAAGATAAACCTTTATTTGCAATAAATGTGGTACATTTCAGATGTTCAAGTAAATTATTCTAGATCACACATTAGCCAATGTTTTGACATGCAAACAGTAATTAACAGTAATAATATCGAGCATTTAATTTATACAATTTTATGATGTCAAGACACGTACCTAATTGATATCTATACCTATGTCAAATAATATTAGTCAAATGTTATACATAATAAAATTATATTCGTAAACCAAATTAAAGTTAAATCCTATCTATTTTGTCCTAGCTCGACCCCTTGCCCCTAGCCCCTTGCTAGGCAGCTTTGTTAAGTATTCGTAGTGTTCATATTGATTTAATTGTAAACAGTCTGTAACTCAGCGAATGTCTCCACGCATTGTTTCGGATGTCTTTCATTGGCGGTCTTTCTAAATTGGTTGATTCGGCTATCGCTATACAAGTACCAACCTAACATTCCCACTTCCTCTCCGCTCCCACTGTTATTCCTGTTTTTTATTTTAGCCAGGATCTACAGCGGTACACTTGAAACGCGTCCACTGAAGGTGGATGAATTTCCTACGGACTCTAAAGCTATCTTGGGACCCCAGAGTCCTTTAGAATAAAGAAATAGGGTGGAGTGGGATCAAGATATAGAAATACAGATCTAACAGGCACACGGACGTCATTATGGCACGCAGTAACCGTATCGCTAATAGCTGCATCATGCGTACAGCCAAGGAGTGGAACGCACTGCCTGTGTGTGTATTTCCACATCACATCGGATTGTTGCCAGGCGTTGATATATTTACAGTTTAACTGAGGTTTTAGAATTATATTTTTAAAGCTTTATCCTGTCTTTCGCTAGAAACGTTGATGGTCTTTGGTATTAGTTTATTCTTCGTAGTTCTTATATTGGTTGGTGGTAGGGCATTTTCTATATCTGCCTGACTAGCTAGCTAGCATTGTTACCTAAGTCTGCCGCTAAACAGTAGTGTTAATAGCACTATTGTGTTCCGGTATGAAAGAGACAACGTCTTATTAGCTTGAAGCTTTATGAGGCGGTATATAATGTCCATAGAAAATGTCCTACAGATGAGTACCAACTGGTAATCGAACCCGTTACCTCCGGCCACTGAGGCTGTTTACTGCAAGTGTCTGTGTTTCCAGTAATAAAGGTTTGTCTGCGTCTACATTTAGATCTATGTGCCTACTGAACTACAAATCAACAAGGCTCCTATTAATCTGTAACTGTAACAATCTGTAACAAAGATGGACACGACTGTCGTACTGTAGTCCCTCGGGAGATGTAGTCTGCCTAGATTTAGATCCAGGGCGGGCTCCACTGACACTACAAGCTTTGTTTGAAGACGGCAAAGTTCAATTGAATTCAACGGTATTGTGATCTGTTTCTATGAATTGATAAACTGTTCTTGGCGTTTAGATTCGTCCGTATAAGAACCGGAATAAGGGAATCTGCAGACAAACTAAAGCCAACGTCAGCTCGACGGGTCAGTAGCTGAAGAGGCGATAAACTTTTCAGGAATTACCTCAAACTTAAATCATACAAGTTAAGTTAAAAAAGAACTAGAAACGGACTTCAATTGCTCTAAAAGTCTAAAACAAATTTAAGCCTTATATGGTTTTCTCATGGATGTCATTGTCAGAACTTAACCAAATATGAGAGCTTTCAAACAAAAATGAAATCGATTATCAAAATCGATTCACCCAGTCGAAAGTTCTAAGGTATCAAACAATTTAAAAAAACGTGTCGAATTTAGAACCTCCTCCTATTTCGAAGTCGGTTGAAAAAAAGACCACTTACGTATTCCATGGTATAGGTTACGCGAGTTTCAAATTTCATCAAGATCAGTTACGACGTTTGACCATGAACAGGTAACAAACCAACGGAGTTACAGAGATACTCTCACATTTACAATATTCGTGTGTAATACTTGGTTAGCACTTGGCCTTCATCTCACCAGACGATAAGGACGTTGGATGCTAGTATTTTATCTCAATCTGGAGGTCCAAGGTTCGATTACCAGCGGGAGTGAGTGTCAATCGTGACTCGGTTCGGTTGTTGGTAATGTTGCGCAACCAAAATCTGCCACCAATCAGCAGTGTTAGTAGCACTGATGTGTTCCAGTTTCAAAGGTAGCTCGAGGCTTCTGGGTTAGCACACCAGGTGAGATAAAGGCCAAGTGGAAACTCATTCAGGAAAAGGTAATGTCACTCTCGATATGATCGTTGGAACCCAAGGACCAGCTTTGCCTACGGACCCCTAAAATAAACACTGCTAAGCGCTCAATTTGTCGTCATCTCAGGATATGGGGAACGCCGTACGTCGTACACCCATGCGCGGCTACGTACCTCATTTGACGCTTGAAATAGAAACCAATATGGCCGACTCAAAGGATATCCGACATTATTAAATTTGGTGGAAAACTGAGTCGGCGTAATGTGTGTCGCATGTGCTTTATGTGAAAAGGACGGTACGTAAAAAGGAGATTCTTCATAATAATTACAGAATAGGGTTTGTCTTTTCAGATTTTGGGCGTGGGCATGTCGATAGTTCCATATCACAGCGACGTATATGTGATAGGAACTCGGACTCGTGCACCGAAAAATGTCCCAACTAATGCAACGAGAAATTCTTAATTTACACACTGAAATACAAATAACGACAGGCGCTAGAACAGTTTATAATCATAAATACCGTCGGCTGTGATAGGAACTCGGACTCGTGCACCGAAAAATGTCCCAACTAATGCAACGAGAAATTCTTAATTTACACACTGAAATACAAATAACGACAGGCGCTAGAACAGTTTATAATCATAAATACCGTCGGCTGTGATAGGAACTCGGACTCGTGCACCGAAAAATGTCCCAACTAATGCAACGAGAAATTCTTAATTTACACACTGAAATACAAATAACGACAGGCGCTAGAACAGTTTATAATCATAAATACCGTCGGCTGTGATAGGAACTCGGACTCGTGCACCGAAAAATGTCCCAACTAATGCAACGAGAAATTCTTAATTTACACACTGAAATACAAATAACGACAGGCGCTAGAACAGTTTATAATCATAAATACCGTCGGCTGTGATAGGAACTCGGACTCGTGCACCGAAAAATGTCCCAACTAATGCAACGAGAAATTCTTAATTTACACACTGAAATACAAATAACGACAGGCGCTAGAACAGTTTATAATCATAAATACCGTCGGCTGTGATAGGAACTCGGACTCGTGCACCGAAAAATGTCCCAACTAATGCAGCGAGAAATTCTTTATTTACACATTGAAATACAAATAACGACAGACGCTAGAACAGTTTGTAATCATAAATACCGTCGGCTGTGATAGGAACTCGGACTCGTGCACCGAAAAATGTCCCAACTAATGCAGCGAGAAATTCTTTATTTACACATTGAAATACAAATAACGACAGGCGCTAGAACAGTTTGTAATCATAAATACCGTCGGCTGTGATAGGAACTCGGACTCGTGCACCGAAAAATGTCCCAACTAATGCAGCGAGAAATTCTTTATTTACACATTGAAATACAAATAACGACAGGCGCTAGAACAGTTTGTAATCATAAATACCGTCGGCTGTGATAGGAACTCGGACTCGTGCACCGAAAAATGTCCCAACTAATGCAGCGAGAAATTCTTTATTTACACATTGAAATACAAATAACGACAGGCGCTAGAACAGTTTGTAATCATAAAAGCGATTCTTGTGAGATGTAATTTAAAAATTATACTTTTCCGAATTTTCTCGATTCTTGTCAAATTTCAGGATTCTAGATCAATGGTAAATACCGTATAGGTTTTGATACGCTCCAGGGAAATCATCAAAATATACGATCTATCTTTTTGTTACGTTGACTTAGAAATTGAATTTTTGCACAGATCCGAGAGACAGCAGACTTGAGTATTCGATATTAATTTCAACTTGGAATGGGCCACAAATCCGCCCCAAAACGTTGCAACAGAAAGGGGTGTTCCCAGAAGTGGGTGTTGCCAGATAAACAGACTGCGCACGAGACAGGGACGAAGTACGGAATGCCTGCATCGGTGTGGCTGGAGAGAGTGCAGAGTGAAACGCACATCATCAAGGAATGACCGAACAGAATATACTGTAGTAGTCCCGATGACCTGTTCTCCCTCCCAAAAGACGCGGCACAACGGGACAAACAACTTAGCTTAGACTTATAGTGAAAACGCCAAAAATGCTATACGTCTAAATAAATAAATTTCTTTTCTGACAGGGTGTTGACAGACGGACGGACCACAAAGTGATCCTATAAGGGTTCATTTTGTTGCTTTCGAGGTACGGAACGATACAAACGACCTAGCTACGTACAGAAAACACTCCAACACAAACTATAAACGGGAATGTACAATAAAATCCATTGCCGGCAACAGTACAGGGTCCCCAACATTACCGCATTGAAGCTGTTACCCTCATTTGGCGAGTACTGGTTACCGCTTGATATTATTTATGGGTTAATAAACCGGTGCGCTTTAAGCCGCGCGCCCAGTCGCAGGGGCCCGCCCGCAAACAATACACGTTACAATTCCATTTCATTTATGGAAACACAGGCACGTTGTTAAAGTAAATAAATGCTTCAGATACAACCAATACTACAGTAGTATATCATATAAAAAATCATATTTATATTTTTTACTAAATTTTACATTTTATAGAATCACTTAATTCTATGGTTTCGTAACTTTGTGAAGACTGGCTCCTGGACTAGGATCCCCTGTGCTACAGGAACCAGGTTTTTTGAGTAACAAGAAATACTATAATTTATCCAGTAATTTTTTTTTTGTAAATGATTGAGCGGTCCTATAAACTTTGCCAATGAAATTTTAGGTCTTAAAATTACTCGCAGGATCTCACATTAGTCTTTTCGAACATGCAAACTTATAATAAGGAAGTTATTAAAGATTTTTGAATATTACAATAGAAGCCCTCGAATCTCAGCTAGGTAGAGCGTCAGTCCTCGAACAATCGAGGTCTCGGTTCGATCCTGGCTCGTAAATCATTACCATACCACGAAATATGACACAGTTTCTTACATTCTCAGTTTCTACTGCATCATCATCAACAGCCTATATACGTCCCCACTGCAGGGGCTCAGCCCTACTCTCCTACAGAGAGTGTATGGCACATAGTCCACCACGCGGGACCAGTGCGGATTGGTAGACATAACACACACCTTTGAGTTTCTTCTCAGGAGTGTGCAGGTTTCCTCACGATGTTTTCCTTCACAGTGAAGCAATCGGATACTGTAATTGAATTGAAAAACAACTCATAGGTAGACGGCTGGATTCGAACCCGGAACACGCAGATTGAAAGTCCGCGCCTTATACACGGCGCCACCGACGAAATTTTTGTGTGTGAAAAGTCGAGTCAAGCTCTGCCAACAAGTAAATTATATTTCTCTAGCTAGTTGCTCTACTCTATCAAAGTAATTGATATTCCAAATCTGAAGTTACTTATCCATGCGGTTTGGACGAAGCGGGAAGTCAAAGATCAAGGAATTATAAATACAGATTTGAAATGACTAAGGAACACTTCCTACCATTTCCCGGCACGAGCTTGGCAGTTTTGAAAAAATATAAATTCACCGCGGGGCGGAGCGCCAGATATTTATGGCACTGTGTGTTTAGTTGGACAAATACCGGACTATGTTCCAGTTGTTTTAAATTGTGTAACTTTCCTTGTGTTGTGAATTTAATACAGCACTTTGGGTGGTGTTCCAGCAGCTTTTTGAAATGTACACAAATCATCGTCACAATAAGGAAAGTAGATCATTATTATCGATTGCAAAAGTAAATTATCGAAAAAATCCTAACACACAGAACGCCACGACAAATGGGCCTACAATTAGGGAACATGCTTACTTCACTTGGCTTCAAAGTGTATCCCAAATGAACGAAAAAATAGTAGGCCACGTGCTTGCCGAATTCCATTCATATGGATTCAGATGTTTAGTTGTGAAAGGGCAAAAAACAAACAGAGGGACAGACATACCAACTTTCGAATTTAATATTAAGTTAGTGTTCAGTGTAATTGACGTCAGTAGATGTGTAGATAGAGAAGCTGGAAAGGATTTAGCAAACACAGTGTGAGTTTCAAATACTGCTTATTCAATGAAATCCACATTTCTGTTTTTGGTAGCTGAAAGGTATCAATATCGAAATTCCAATCATTATGATATGAAGGAATTTACTGATGAAATTGCAGCATCCAACTGAACAGTATATTTACCTAAACAGACCGCTCACGCCAGTGGGCCCGGCTGCATAAATACGAACGTGCGTTCACAATACACACAGAGGTCGGTTTGAAATGTATCGGCGTTTGTAATCATAAAGTGCTACAAAAGCCATCGCAGTACAGACACTTGCAGACTGTCAAAATGTCATCAGATCAGATCAGATCAGAGTGGTCCCGACCACTCGTTGCAAACGAACGATTCAAAAATATCAAATTTTGTAAGTCGAACGAAAATCAGTAGAAATCGAGCGATCGTGGCGCATAGAGCGAATCAAAAATAGAGCTCCTGTGCGGCGGCGATTGGGCTAGGATATAGAGGAATATATTGAGGCCACATGTATCTTGGGGGCTATGATCTGTTTCGTGTGGTTTAAAGCGTGTATTATATGCGCCAGAGTCGGTATTATACCCGGATCTGTATGTACGCCGCCCGTCCGGCAGCTTGCAGTCCCCCAGGCATTCTGGAGGCTACAAATTGTATCGGTCCAGGCGTAATTGGGAGCGGGCCAAGTGGCTTCGACAGCGTTCAGTGTAGTCGCATGCATTGTTTACGATCACTTGTTCGGCCGCTTGTTTTAATGCACAGAGCGAGATGGCACAGGACTGTGACGTCAGTCAATTATTGTTCACCTTGGTGTGAAAGAAATAGATTGCTAATCAATGTAAGATTCGTAAACTGTATGTTAGCCAGGGGGCATCCACAGCTGATCATAGTCATATAGGGCTCGAGTACAAAAATATTTATCAACTTTTGTACCATGTCACATTCACCCTTGCTTGTTACGACGCAGTGTTTTGAGGGAAATGACATTTTCCAATGACAATATCAAATTTTGTAAGTCGAACGAAAATCAGTAGAAATTGAGCGCTCGTGGCGCGTAGAGCGAATCAAAAATAAAGCTCCTGTGCGGCGGCTATTGGGCTAGGATATAGATATGTATTGAGGCCAAAGGTATCTTTTGGGCTATTATCTATTTCGAGTGGTTTAAATACTACATTAACAAAGCCGATGTCCTCATTTCAAATTCAATTTAATGACTCACTGCCAATCGCCACAACAAATACCTAATTAAATTGACACAATTCAATCAATTCTATTTACAAACTGCAATCTAATCAAGCGCGTCGGTTCATACGAATTCGTGCTAAGCGCAGAGCAGCCGCACGGGGACCGGTATTGAACCGGCACAAAATTACCCCGATACCGGTTCCCGTTAAACCGATTGCCACTTCGTAATTGTCCGTTGCAGGCGAGTGACGCAATCTAGCTGCATGCCGGGAATCTAACACGTGCGCCTCAATGTGTTATGTAATTCAAATTGTTACTGAAAATCAGAGTTTGTGAGCCTAGTTCCACAGTTGGAGTTACAATCCCGAGGTACAAGGTTCGATTTCGAGCAGGGGTGTCGCTATTTTTAAGGTTTCTAGGTGGCTTTTTCCCAAACTATTTGATGTCAACTATTTCAGCACTTCATCCTAGATAAATACGAGTATACATAAACGGCCAAGTGCGAGTCGGACTCGCGCACCAAGGGTTCCGAGCCATATAAAGAAAGGTACAGGTGTTATTGCCTTAAAAAGTTCATTTTCCCGACCGCACAACTAAGTTTGTCTAAGGTTTTTTTCTGATTTCTCAGAAACTTGACCAAAAAGACATCGCTTTACACAAAATCATGTCTACTATTAGTTAAAATACACCTTCCCCCTATTTAACCCCTCATCAAATACCAATATTTGATAAATTATTATATTTGTGTCACCTGTGGGTCACCATTTCCCATAACTCCAAAAATATTAATTCTGTTAGTAGCTGCTGAAAAAATAAGCTTTGACCCACTGAAAACCTAGGATTGGGGTTTTGGGCATTTTTGGGTTCCTGAAATCGATATGTCTACGACTTATCTATGGAGAATTCATTTTAGGTAGATACTAGCTTCTGCCCGCGGCTTCGCCCGCATGACTTTATTTTTCGCATTAAAAATTAGCCTATGTTCTTTCTCAGAGTCTAAAGATTGTCTGTGCCAAATTTCATCAAAATCGGTTGAGAGGTCTAAGCGGGAAAGCGTAACAGACAGACAGAGTTACTTTCGCATTTATAATATTAGTAGGGATATAAAATATAATTAATATATTATATAGTAGGGATTTTAAAGTGCACTATGTGACATGTCTGATTCACTCCCACAACGAGGGTACATCTGAAGAGTATCAAATTACACCAGCTTTTATCAATCATAAAATTTTCATGCTCCGTTTCTAGTCTTTGAATAGTAAATTCAATTCAATTTCAATCTTATATCTTGTAGCTAACAAATGTTACACCCCGTTGGGGCACAGCTATATTTTTTAATATATTATGTTATGTATAAATGTCATCGTAAAAAGCTCAATAGGGCCGTAGTAGCATAGCATAGTAGAATTAAAAATAATTTTAGATTACAAGTAAAACATTTAATGTAATTGAAAATTAGAGCTCGGTAAAGGCTACTTAATTATTTATCAGATATTTATTAAGATATTAGTTACGGATGAATTAATTAATAATTTACTAAAGCAATGCTCGAAGAGGATTAACAGTAGCATTTGTCTGTAGCCCATAATTGAGAAATTATTTGTAAGGTAACCCAATCAAGGAGGCAATTACTCCTTCATACTCAAAGAGTTTCTGTTTTCATTTATAATTTAATCTCAATAAGGTTTCATCTTGTATAATATTAACTAAGTTTCAAAGCGATCGGTTGAATATCTGAGTCTTGTAGAATCTTTACCCTGCCTTCTCAGCCTCATGCCTACGAGTCCATCATGGTTTGACTGTTAATAGAATGTCACAGGATCGATTCCCAGTACAAGCCTGTGTTGTAAGCAACTGTGTTAAGTACCTGGGCGAACAAAAGTGCTTCTTTTTAATTTGGCTTTAAAAAACTTGAATAAATACAATAAACACTTGGAATCAGACTGGTATTCGAACTTGCGCCTTGGCCGCATGACCACGATGCTGATGCCCAATTGTGAGAAATTAGCGATTATATTTTGCGTGAAAACTCGAAAACACCCGTTTTCACAGACATAAGACTAATCTAAATCGATTTTTCGCCCACAACAACTCTCAAATACCAAATTTCAGCGAAATATTTAGAGCTATTTATTGAAATCGACAGTATAGATAAATAAATATACAAGAAAAGTTACATCATTCCTTACAACATTTATTGCAAAATCGATCATAACACACCGAAAAAACACGTGTTTTGTATGGAGACTCCGCCAGACCCTACCAATTAGAATGTGTTTGTTTTGTTGTTAAAGCGGTCTAATACACACTCTGTCAAAATTTGAAGTGTCCGTCTACTACGGTTCAAAGTAACAAGGTCCCGCTGGGCACGCTTCGCCAACGGAACCCTAAAAATTATGTGTCCAAACTTCTAGTCAGCGCTTATCTGACTAACAGTGTTTAAACTGGGCTGTAACCGAGCAGTTACTGTCCAATTATGCCACTACGGCAGAAGTGGGCCATTCTGACCGGAATAGTTATTGTCAGGCCCAGTAATTAGGGGTTAATTTCCAGTGAAATATTATACTATTCGGTTACCGTTATTAGACTTCACGGTTAAAGTTACGCCGTCGAGTTTATTTTTATTAGAGTTATTAGCGAGTTTTTGAGGCATATCAAATAATATTTCCATGTACTTAAACTAACTGATCGTTATCCAGCATCTTAACTGATCAATAGATTTTCTGTTGAGGAGGCTACAATAGAACTGAATACGTTGAATGATCAGATGTATTAACATGAATTTATTACTGTCGAGTTCAACTTCGAAGATATTTTTATAAGTTATTGAGCACAGGTTTACAATGGGATATTCTCTTACATTTTTCGTCGTCGTCAGTCGTCGTCGAAGTCGTCAAAAAAAGAAGATAACATCAAAGAAATGAAACTCGCGTAGAGACCATGAACCGGAAAAAAGTACTTGATCGTCTGGATGAGAGCTGGATGTAAGAGGCCGGTCATTGATTGATTTTTAATTTTGGTAAAGTAGTGATTTATTTGCAGCGGAGTATTGAGGATATTGCGTACCACAGCGGATAGGATACGATGATCTTTGGTAAACCAAAGCCGCTGACGATGCTTTGTTAACAATGCCAACACCATCTCTGCTTCAGACCAACTACGGAAGTATTTCAACTTGTTACTGTATTAAATACAGTACGTGGCTGCGGTGCTATGCAACTCCGTGACAAACTAACCTCGTTATCATCTTGTTATCGTTGAGTTTGTTAACAGTTACTTCACTAGGACCGACATCGTGGCGCACGTTACCTCTACGACCATTTACTTTGATATTCAATTACAATTCATTACTTTGAAAGACAGACCAATCTCAAAATGGCGACCGGTTTCCGTAGCTCTGTCGCCGCTGCAGTATTTACTTGTGCTTTAGTGACGCTGTTTCATATGGAAGTACATATGTGAAAACGTCTAAATGGCTATTTGTTGCACAATTTTTTTGTAAACTGATATCAACCAAAACTGTATGTTTTCCGATTACAATATAATAAAATAAAAATAAGAGATGAATAACATTATAGAGACAAGAGTAGTAAGACGTGTCTATAATCAGCTAACAAGACCAGAAGAAAGTCGATGAACTTCAAAATACACACACACACATATATATATACACTATAAACTCCACTATATTTCAGTACAATTTAATTATATCAAAGCCTAAAAGGCATAAAACACCAGCGCACGCTCCCTGAACGAAGTGGTGACGCAATCTGCGGGGAAGTACGGGGCAGCGCGGGGAGTGTCGACGTCGGCCGCGCGCCTCCACCACAGAGACCCGCAGTCTCCTTGCAAAGAAATACTGGCCGCCTATACATACAGCCAGTATACTAGCTGTTATTTAACATTTTCTAACTATACTTATTTAACACCGATCACGATACTGTATCAAATTGATTTTGTGGCGAAAAACTACGGCCGCTACAAGCTGCCATTTTTTATTTTATATGACGATTAGCCTATAATTTATCTACGTGATAAAATCCGGCATGAGGAAATCCGTAGACGAACTAAGGTCACCGAAATAGTTCGACGCGTCAGTGAGCTGAAGTGGCAGTGGGCAGGCCACATCGCTCAAGAACTGATAACCGATGGGGGGTACAAGCGCGTAAAGTACACGAGTGCATGCACGGGAAGCGTGTACCGGGCCGTCCCCCTACTAGGTGGACGTACGACATAGTAAAGTTCGCGGGTAGTCGCTGGATGCTAGCGGCTCAGGACCGGTCGATGTTGCTTACCATGAAGCCTATGCTCCTAGCCTCCAGCAGTGGAAGTTTCCCGGGTGCTGCTTATGATGATGAAGCTAGAAGCTAATCTAAAAGTATGTCAAACAATGCATATCTCAAAAGACAAATCGTTCGACTCTTTTCGGGTTTGTGATAAATACCGTTAGGAAGGCTACAGTATATTTAGATGACATACTATATTTACGGCAGAAGTATTTATTGACGTGATCAACAGTTGGTTGCCATGGCAACGGACGCGCTGTTTGTAATCTCGGTCACTTCGCAACTCACAGAACGTGATTGCTTCTCCGCCACGTACCGACATTATCAGAGAGTTCGTTAATCAAGTTAGTGCGACATCGTGTTACAGTTCCACTCGCTCCCCCGCTCCCTCCAGTTCCCCCGTACCAGAAATGTTTAGCTAGTTGTTGGTAGCACATGTAACTTAGTTTAATGTCACGACACTCGGCAGATTTGTATCTCGTTTCGCGTTTGGATAATGTCGGATTGAATAAGGTCTCCTGCTAAAAGAGTAGTTGTATTGCTGATACAGACTCTGTAGCTGATGGTTACAGAGTTCAACTTGAACTCATAAATAATCTAAAGCGTGTAAATTTCTTACGGGCGTACGTTTTGATGGCAATTAGTATTGGAATTACCATTGGCTTTTCAGTGAAGGAAAACATCGCGAGGAAACCTGCTCACTCCTGAGAAGAAATTCAAAAGGTGTGTGTGAAGTCTACCAATCCGCACTGGTCCCGCGTGGTGGACTATGTCCCATACACTCTCTGCAGGAGAGTAGGTCTGAGCCCCTGCATTGGGGACGTATATAGGCTGTTGATGATGAAAATCTACATTTATTCTTCAACGATTAAAAATATTCAAGTATACAATTACATATAAATCATGAAATCACAAGGAAATACACATTATTAAAACGTATATGTTGTACTTCTGTTTGACATGTATTAACAAAAAATAAGTCTTTATTTACACAATAACACGGAATCACAGTTTATGTGTAAATTTCAAGTCCGTATCTATTTTCGTTTAGGAGCTAGAACTCTCTGACAGACAAACTGGATCTTTCGTATTATAAACCCTACTTAAGGAATATTAGTATGCAATGATTTTATCTCTATGAATCCACAGAAGTCATTATTATATAATATTAGCCACCATAGCTACACTGTGGCGATACAATCCATCATACTGCAGACGTGTCAAGGTTAGTATAATAATACAATGATATATCGAATATGTCTGCCCTTGAGACACGAACGATGCTTTGTGAGGTGTCTATTAGGTCACAAACAAACGATATTTACCCCCGAGGCAGACCGACATCTAAATTGAATTCCTTTTCATCTGTATTTATTTTGGATCGTTATTTTGACACCATCATAAGCTAAGCTATACTTGGAATTTCTCAACGTGATAAAATCTGATGAGGAAATCCTTAGATGAACTTAGGTTACCGACAAAGGCCACATCGCTCAATGAAAGGACGACCGAGGGACCGAGAAATAAGAGTTCTATAGTGGCGACCACGTACCTGGAGACGTGTGCCGGGCCGTTCCCCTACTAGATGGACCGACGACCTGGTAAAGGTCGCGGGTAGTCCCTGGAAGCAAGTGGCTCGGTAGCCAGCATTGTGTCAAACATGGAGGAGGTCTCTGTCCAGCAGCGGATGATATTCATGGTAATACGCAAAGCTAACATACAATCCGCAGCAATATTCTGCTCTTCCAGGAATTTGGAAGCACCAAAATGCTGTTGCAGCCTAGCTCTGCATAAACCAATCTTATTTCGAATAACATTACATGTTCCTACTTCGATTTGCGCAATTCCACTGTACCACATATGTCACAGTAGTGCGATGGGCATGTGAATTCAATGTAATATGACGGAAACAAAGCCTAAAAGGCTAAGGCACGTAGTAGAAGAAAACGAATCCGCCCTAGCATGGCCGTGTACATCTCGCGGCCTGTATCTCGCGCCATTACTCTGCATCGATAAATTCCGTCCACCTTACCCCGCGCCGACCTCGCAGATCATAACCCTGTATCTACGTGCTCACGTCGCTACACGTGTCCTCCCTCACGTACACTTCCCGAGATCTACTCTGTCTTACATTGCGTATTATTTCATTTGAGATAGGTAATGCTTGACCAAAATCGTTCCTTGTTCTATCACTCGAAAACCAATCGAAACAAAATGGTGTAGTTAATGATAATAATCATGTATTGTACTAAACCAGCATTCTGTTAGGTTTCTTATACAACGTAGACCAGGATCTTTATTTTTGATTCGCTCTACGCGCCGCAAGCGCTTGATTTCTACGGATTTTCGTTCGACTCACAAAATTTTATATTTTTGAATCGCTCCTCTGCAACCAGTGGTCTTTGCTGAAGGCGAGCGATAGACTAAACGTCATCGTTGAACACTGACATTACACTAATTGATATTGACAGTTCCTACAGTTCTATGAACTTTGCGTTCCGTTTTCGTTGCGTGAATTGCCGGTTTTATTAATTGAAGCGAATGATACAAAAAGAGTTTTTTGTTTTAAATTCTAGTTTTACTATTTTCTAACCATAGGCTCAAGTAGCCACTAATTAAAAATATAATTGTTAAAATTTGAAATAACTTTTTCGTTGCGGTAATTACTGGTTTTATTTTTCTGCGTGAAACGGATAAAATTAAACTGTTATATTGGCAACACCTGAGGCGAATGATTCAGAAATACGCTCAAACCTGTTTTCATGCGACTTGTAGTCGATCGTGACGTCACACGAGCGAATCAAAAATAGAGCTGCAGAAGAATTTTAGAAATTCAAAACCAAATGAACATGGGAAAATGAAAAATAAAAAACAGATGTAAAACTTGAAGAAAAGCATGCCTGACAGGAATCTTATCCTCGTTATCAAGAACGGCAACCTAGCCGCAACAAAAGGAAAATGTGAAATGATCAATTGAAAATTGACACACTTGAAATGAAAATCGAATGTCGCGTCGCCTCGCCTTGGAACCGCTACCTATTAGTCACTGAAAATATTCAATTCCATTTGTGGAACTGAAATTAAAGGCACATAGCAGGAGGCACGTGTGGTCCCTCGTACAAGTTTAACGAGGCTGTAACTACCGCGTTACAGGAATAGACGCAAGTGCTAGGGCGGGCGAGGTGTAATGGGCATGCTTCCAGTACTTGCGTGTCATGTGGAAGTAACTCTGATTTTTAGGGTTCAGGACCGAAATGGTGCCCAACGGGACCTTATTACTCCTCTGCCTATCCGTCCAACCACCTGTCACAAGGCGCCTATCTTTTGAACCGTACAGATAGACAATTCAAAAGGGTCTGAAGATTTTTGCTATAAAATAATTTTTTTTAAATTCTGAATAATATTTTTTAGGGTTGCCACCCTATACACGTAACTAGGGGATGAAATCTTTTTTTGCGTCTAATTCATTGTGTGGTGTATCGTTGAATAAGCTGGCTTCACTGGTTAACGAGTGATAGGCGACCAAATAATAAAAGTTTCTTGGAGTGGTCAAAATTTCTTACAAATTTCACTCAAACAGATGCTTTAGGATACTACGTTACATTACTTTTTTTTCATACAATAGTGCTCTATCGATATTCATCATCAGAATTGTGTGATGACGACTTGAAGACAAAACCAAGATGGCGGCCGGTCACGAAGGCAAAAACATTTAGGCAGGCATTTTAACAGAGTGTGTATTATTACTATGCCCACTATAACAACAAATAATAAAATGTTAAAAATTTAAGTACAGATTATCGGTCCCTCACTGAGATCGAACCCGGGACCTGCGCATTGTTAGTGCGAGCCATTAGGCCACGGAGGCGATTATGATGGCATAATGACGTGTCTGTGGCTTTTATATTCAACGTCATTCGATAAATCCGTGAAAATCCTTTTCCCACCACTACGCGTCCCACTTACGGGCGCTAATTAGAGATGGGATTATTTATATTGCTATCGATTGAACATGGCTATGGCTATAGTGATGTGACTATAACTTCGATAAGTTGATTCAATTGATTTTAATTATAATGTTTTTTATTATTTTAGTTTTAGGTAATACTAATCTATTCACAAGCTAATGAACTGGTGTACAGGCATTGCTTAGTTTAATATTTACTTAATATTAACATGTTTAAAATTAAAATTACTTAAAAATGGAGTAGCATTTGGTGAAATGCTTTAATCCAGTTGATAAATATTTTAATGCTTTCATGCTACTTATAATAAATTCATCGACATAGCTCGACGAGTCAGCAAGCTGAAGAAGCAATGGGGACAACCAGATAACGGGCTCACAACTAGATAAATCGAATATGCACATTAAAAATAAATAATTAAATTAAAATCAAACAAATATTTAAGGGCCATACAACAGACACGATTTTTTTGCCGTTTTTATATATAATGGTACTGAACCCTTCTTGCGCGAGTTCGACTCCCACGGCCACTCCCAAAAACGGCCACTTTTTTTCCTTCACACGTAAGTAGTATACACAAATAATATGAGGATAGAGGAATAACATAGAACTGTACCTGTTTAAACACTTATAAAACAATAAACAGAATAACAATCAAATAATTTCAAAAAATATAAAAAACAATGAACAAAGTTCAATTGCTCTGACAACCCCAATTCCATTCAAAATTAGGTACGTACGGATGTCAATAGAAATCATACATCGATACGTGATTAAGCCTGATATTTCCATCGCAAGCATTCCTTGAGTTTTGCAACGAATCTTCAACAAATCTACGTGCGTCAACTATTTCCTCTACCGCTATACAAATAAAATCTAATTTTGACCAATATGAGTGTAAAATAAAGTTCTAATCGTATAGGGAGACATATTAATTCTTTCTCACCTTTATTTGTTTCACGTAGAGTCTAATTCAGATTAAATTTATTTCACTAAGCTACCATGTATGCTAGCCATATGCCTCAGCTCTACTCACATACAAATAGAGTCTAATTTAGTGCACATGAACTTAAAAGATGTCATTCTTTACCCATATAAGACTGACACTCAACGTCACCTTTATGGCAAAGAGATAGGATCTGATTTAGGACATATTAGGTACCAGTTATATCTTGGTTTAGAAATACAACAGCAGGATTTATGAACATCTTTGTATCTATTTGAATAAGGTTCAATTTACGGGGACGGGGGATTTTCGAACGTAAGTTATAGCATGGTTTTCCAGTGAAAGGTGTCAGTCTGGTCTAGATTGTAGACCGATATTAGGTCATACATTTTTGATGGGCGCTTGAATTATCTACGAGGACAGAGTGGGGCGCCGTGTTCACTGATTTCCTAGAATGTGGCATTTTTAAATGGCATGCAGTGTGGCACACAAAATATTTCAATGATTATGAACTGTATAATTAGGAAATAAACACATTGAAGAACGATTCGATTGTTCGTATTGCTTCTATAGGAGTTGGTTCTTATTACGTTTTCTATCACTTCACTGGCTCGGCAATGCCCGTGCTCGGTACCACTAAACGCGCCACGCCCACGGCTCTTGTGACTCTGTTAGTCACAGCTGTTTTGCCAACCCATAGACACACGAGACAGTATGAGTCTGCTGTGGCGCACACACTAAGCTTTCAATAAGATTGATTCTTATGGACGTCTTATAATCGACACAAATTCAATCCGGAGGTCCCGGGTTCGATTCCCAGAAGGTAGGGAATTTTCTATGTCTGTCTAGTTAGCTACCACCATGCTACCTAAGTCTGCCACCAAACAGCAAAACTGTCGTGTTCCGGTATGGACGGTAGCAGAGCCAGCGCCCGCTTACCATCCAACGGTCTTATCGTCACTTACCATCAGGTGAGATGAAGGACAAGTGCACCCCGTTATACAAATACAAAACACTTTGTGACCTGGATATGACACAAGTAAGTTTCAAGTAAATAGTTTGCTGGTGACGTCATCAAAGGCGACGAAGGATCCACAGATTCTCAACAACAACCAAACAACCGGTGCGTAATTCAACAGACAAAGGCGATAATTCGTTACAAAGCGTCGAGTTGTCGTGTTAACAAAGGGATCAGCTCGAGATCAAGATAACAAAGGGGATGAAAACGTTTAAATCATAACTGAACTGTATCTCTCCTACACGCCGTGAACACGGATTATCATATTATGATTATACATACATAATTTCGTTTTAATTGTAACCAGAGAACGAAAAGGTGGCAAGTATGTAGAAGTACCAGTTGGTTAAAAAAATGGTAAACAAACTCAGCCACCTATGGAACTAGCTATGCTCCGAATTTCTCTACGTGATACAATATGGAATGACGAAATCCGTAGACTAACTAATGTCACCGATATAGCTCGACGAGTCAGTGAGCTGAAGTGGCAATGGGCAGGCCACCATCGCTCGAATAATGGATAACCGACGAGGAGTAAGAGTTATAGAGTGGCGACAAAAAAAGCCGTGGTAGAGCGTCAGTCCTTGAACAATCGAGGTCTGGGTTCGATCCTGGTGTGTGAAGTCTACCAATCCGCACTGGGCTCGCTTGGTGGACTATGTCCCATACACTCTCTGTACGAGAGTAGGTCTGAGACCCTGCAGTGGGGACGTATATAGGCTGTTGATGATGATGAGTATAAAAGATGTACCCACTTATGTACCATGTCATACTCAACTTTAACTGACAGTTCCTTCAACATACCGCATTGGAAGAAGATAGGGTGACTGTGACATGGTATAGAAGTGGGTATATATGTTTAATTGTTTAAACACGCGTGTACCATAGGAAATAATGACAGAAAAGCGAAGATTTTGAAGGATAAATGTATATTCCCAATAGCTTAAAACGAATCACTCTGAAAAAACTTTCACACTTCACAACTCTTGCGACGACTCAATAAGGCTGGAAGAAAATTCAATGGCTGGTACAAGAAGAAGATATATATCTAGTAGACTCACCTGGCAGCCATGTCACCCTCGGCCCTGTTGATGGCGGAGTCACTGGAGCCTGAATACACGTATACTCTCTCTTCAGCCTTGTACCACTTGATGCTGTGCATTTCTCCACAGGACGCGCCATCGATGCGGCATCTCAGTCTGGCAGTAGCTCCGACCAGTGCAGACAGGTGGTCTGTGGACAAAGGGAGAACTGCATCACTTGCTGCTCATCACAGTTAAATGTATTAAATACATAAAACATATGTAATTAACGCTTTCAAAAAGAACGAAGGAACCGACTTCAACTGCCGTAAAAAAAGCACTTATCCCCGAAAAGGTTTATCCTTAGTGGTAGAATTACCTGGGTATATATTTTTGTTGTTGTTGTTGTTGTTTTCAAAAAGCGCTAAATCAATTTCGATAAAATGTATATGGGGCTACCTCTGAAATATGATCTACCAAAAAGATTTACCAAAGTCGATTCATAATTGACCGAATGATTGCGTAAAAAACAGACGAAATAAGAACGTACACTTTTTTTGAAGTCGGTTGAAAAAGGGAACCAATCGAGTTTTTTTTAACTTGTAAATTCCTAAATATATTACGGTACATTCATACGCCGCGGAAATGTCTATGAATAACAGCTGAAAAAAGATTAACTGGAACTGAAACACCTACATATATTTTTAGCAAATGAAAACGTTAAAAAAAGCATTTTTAATTACGGCGCCCATTGAAAGCCTCAAGTGGAGTCCCGCAAAACAATATTGAGTTTCAGCGGGAAAAAAAACCTGGAGCATTTTGGCCGGTGTCCAAATCCCGGGATCCTGGGAATATATCCCGTTCAATTAACTAGTGGCGGGTTTATTTAAAAGTCCGTGAAAGGCCGGGACAAGCGCGGGATTGTGTGCTTATGGCCGGGCCCGGTTTTTGTTTACTTGATTCAAATTAAAATCTACGGGAGCGTGCGGGGCTCAACAATTAAATTCTTTATGAGGCTTTTTGCTCATTTACTCGTGAATTTAACGGGTTCCAGATGGGCGCGCTCCTTCAATTGACGTTTAATTGAATTCTAAACGCGCGTTTTCCCGGCAATCGTGTGTGAGTGGAACGCACTGCCGGCGTCTGTAGCGCCCCAACAGGCTTGCGTGTAGGCCACATATTCACTTACCATCATTTGTTTGTAGTAGACTGTCAAATATCAGAGTGACTTTAGTGGCGCTTGAATTGAGACGGATTTTAGAAGAAAAGAGAGTATTATTTCGATGTTACATCGTATTAAGTCTAGATTCTACCACGATTCTAGTTGATCTCCGAACCATTGTGAGATTAGATGAAAGTGAACATGTAAAATTGCAACTGCTGTTATCTCTACCGAACTTGGCTGGCACACTGCCGTGTGTCTCACATTCGCATCGCGGTCTGGTCTCTCTGAAGCAGCAATCCTCTTAAAATAAAACCAGTAATCCTGTAGCTCCAGCTACCAGCTTTTAGTTTTCAGCTTGTTGTTATTAAATGTTAAGCTGTGAGAATGTAAGCTAGTCTTAGCTATTAGTCGGTACAGTCCTAGTAAAACTATGTCACTGGGTAAAGGGTCTATCGATTTTTTGTATAGGGAGAGTTAAAGAGATGAAAAGGGCATATGGATTTTTATATCCCTATTAAACAAGTAGCTCCCGGGGATGATTTATGAAATCTACGCGGAAGAAGACGCGGGCAGAAGCTAGTATAATATAAACTATTGCTAAACCAGGCAAGTTACTGCTAATCTGTTTGTCGCTATATGTTTGGCGATCCGTGAGTGAGACTATGTCCAACAGTGAACATACAGCTGATGAACTATATGGTTTTAGCTGAATCACAACTTATTCTCGTAATTTGAATTAATAAGTACCCGTGCATCACGTATCTGCCGCTGCACTGCACTTAGCACGAAAATTCTCTGTTCCTTTGTGACTTAAGAGGCCAATGAAGCAAAGTCTCCGTAGAATAGTAGGTATTTGAATATGTTATTGCTGTCGCGATTCGGTACGCACACATACAGCCTTTCACATGCTTTCACTCACACAAATAACGCTGCATAACATCCCAAAGAGGCCCCTGCGCGCCGCGCATAGTCGCTACCCCTCCGCCTGGGCTAGAGTGTATTTTTCAAAACTATAATAAACTTGACGTGAGCGTGCGTCTACCCTTGTTTTACGTTTTGAGAAATTATTGTTCGCATATTGGTTTAGTCTCGACATACTGTGGTTGTACTTGATATAATTGACTAGTAAGTACCTATCACATATAAATACAATATAAATTATGGCGTTGCTATTTTAGGGTTCTACGGTCAACAAAGAAACCTTTTAGTTTCACCATATCCGAACGTTCATCTTCCAACGATACTTTAGGTGACCTAGAGGTGTTTTAGTACCTAGAGTGCTAGAGTCTAAGGACTAACAAGTTAAAGCGTTCAAAAAGAACTAGAAACCGACTTCAACTGCCCTAAAAGTATACTTTTATTAAAGAAAATTTAAGATGTATATTGTTTTCTCATGGATTCCATTCTAAGAACCGGACCAAATTGAAATGGGACCACATGGAAAGCATCAGCTTTCAAATAATAAAGAATCATCCAAATCGGTTCACCCAGTGAAAAGCTCTGAGGTAACAAACATTTAACTAATAGAATAGAATAGAAATAATTTATTCGGCATACAGATTACAGTACTGTTAAAACATTAATTTTAAATTTGCTCTGCTGCACTGCAACGCCGAAATACACACTTAACATTCCCAGTCTCAAAAACTACTGAACCGATTTTGATGAAACTTGCAGCCTTCCCTAAGTTTTACAATACCTAGGTAAACAAAAAAGGGATTATTTAAATCGAACTTGTAGTTCCGGATATATAAAAAATAAATTAAATAAAATAGCCTTTATTGCTGAACTAATTTTTTGTTACAATTTTCTTAAAAATATGCTTACTTTATACGTTACTTATCTTTTTATATTAAGTATCAGTAACCGGTCGTTCCTACATTTCAGCTTGTCTTTCGACATAGGCCTCCTCTAAGGATTTCCACTCTATTCTATCTTTCGCTATGCGGGTCCATGTTGGACCCGCCACTTGTCTGATGTCGTCCTCCCATCTTCTAGTCTGTCTGCCTCTTTTTCTTTTGCTATCTCGTGGTTGCCATTCAGTTATTAGTCTTGTCCATTTCTACATACTCTATTTCTCCATTATTTACTGTTATGGGCTCTGTTTGTGAGGAATTTGACATTACTTTTGTTTTCGTTAAGTTCGTTGACAGGCCTGCTTTCTGGCTCTCTTCCGCTAACTGTTGGAACATTGTCTGTAGGGTTTTCGGGTTTTCCGAAAGTAAGATCAGGTTGTCTGCAAAGCGTAGGTGACTCAGCTTTTTGCCATTTATATTTAGTCCTTTATTCGTCCAATCCAGATTTGTGAATATCATTTCCAGGATAGCTGAAAATATTTTTGGTAAAATTGGGTCTCCCTGGCGTACCCCTCTCTCAATCGAAAATTCTTCGCCTGTAGATTCTAGCTTCACTTGTGCGGTGCTTTTTGTGTATATGTTTTTCAGTATTCTTATGTATTTTGCATGTACGCCTTGTTTTTCCAGTGCGTCCCAGATAAATCTATGTTCGAGTGTGTCGAATGCTTTGTTGAAATCCACGAACCCTATGTGTGTTTTTCTTTTGTGTGTGTGTTCCGGATATATGCGAGGACAAATAAACATACACTTTAGAAATTTGGCACACTTCTTTAGAAGCTGGTATAGACTAACATATATGAAAACTGGGCAGTTCTGGAAATATTACATACATACAGGTCGCATTGATAACCTCTTTTTTTGAAGTCGGTTAAAAAACTGTAATTTCACGACACCTCACACAATAGAATAGACGAGTTAAAAATCCCGTCTTAAGTGTATGAGATGTATAACTGGGAAAAAATATTTCAAGTTTTTATTTGTCGACATGAATAATAATATCGTCGAAATCTATCGTATTTCCTACTGTCATACTTCATATTATACTATTATATTTTAAGTACCTCAAAAGGAAAAAATGAATCCTTATAGGATCACTGTGATATCGAATACTCCAGTCTGCTGTCCCTTAGATCTGTCAAATAATGAAACTTATAGGTCAACGCAATAAAAAGATATAGCTGTATTTTAGACCATTTCCGTACAAAATGCAATGAACCCAAAATCTATACGGTATTTCCCGTTGACCTAATGTCTTGAAATTTGGCAAGAAGAAAGGTTTTACAGCACAACCATAGGAATAAATCTGAATTTTTTAATTGTAACACAGTAAAATTGATTTTTTAATGTTTACAAACTTAACTTCGTAATATGTAATTTAGCTTAGAATTTCATTTTCGGTAGAGCATTGTTGGGTGCATATTACCGTACCTATTATTTATGATTTTCAGTATGTCATTAATTCATATTCTGTACGGAATCCTCGGTGCACGAGTCCGACTTGCTCTTGACCGGTTTTTGAGTTGTTGGAGAGCCATTTCAAGCTCTTGCTGGCTGATCTCCGGGATATCTGTGTCGGGTCATATAGTCTCCGTAGCGATTTGTACATGCGATGTCCATATAACTTCTCGTTCTCTCTCAAGACTTTCAATAATAATAAATAACAAAAAATAATATAAAAAAGCTTTTAAAAAAGTTATAAATAAACGGATGTCCATGCAATAAATGTTATGTTTTTTCTGTGTTTTTTTTCTGTTTAGATATTTTACAGTGGTACGGAACCCTTTGTATGCGAGTCCGACTCGAACTTTAACATTAAAAAAATATTTGAAACATAAGTCACTTATTCATAAATCATATTTAATTATTTACACGTAACAAAACGTAACAACAACTAAGAATTTCAGGGAAAATGTTCTGTTCTAGAGATAAAATAAGTTTCCTTAGAATTATTTGTCTTTATATTTGTTTATTTAGATCAATCTAAACATTAAAACTAACAGGTAAAACCATTATAGCTCGAGAAAGGGTATCTATCGATATATTTTTCCCACCACTATTAGTCGAAAAAATCGATAAAGCTTATTGACATCACTAATGCATGCTTACTTTATTTTTATACATATAATACACAGTATATAGTTGTGATATAGTGTACCCTGCCTCCCGAACCGAACTGTGCGAGAAGGACAGTTGAAGCTTTTTTTGGTATTTGCCTAGTTTTGCCGTGAAATTAAGGGTTTGGGATATAGCTGTTTTCTCAACGAAACGTTAGCCAAATTCAATCATTTTGATCTTATTCTCTTTATCAAAGAATAATCTAGGCCCGTTGGTTTTGCTTTTTCTGAAAATGTTACGTTTACTCTAAATAATGAGTACCATAAGTTGAAAGAAATTTTTTCTGAAATTTTGAGTTTTGAGATGCCCATAATTCTAATTGTAGACAAAATATTGAAAAAAGCAAAACCAACGGGCCTAGAATATTCTTTGATAAAGAGAATAAGATCAAAATGATTGAATTTGGCTAACGTTTCGTTGAGAAAACAGCTATATCCCAAACCCTTAATTTCATATGAAATTTTTTATCTGCTGTTCCCTCTTAATGCTTTTAGCTTAGTTTTATGAATTAAGCACAAAGTGCTATGTGTCTGGATTTTACATGCCGCTTCCTCTGTTGTTGATCTCGTAACATGGATTGTATTGTTCGCTCCCTGCTACTGCGCACAACTTTATCATGAAGGTGTTGTATGAATACTATAAAAGAAACAGGACTCAGTAGTCTAGTCGCCTGCGTAGACTAGTAACTATACGGACTATCGCGGAGGTAGCGGGTTCGAGTCCTAATGGGATACCTACTGGTACTAGATTTGGTGGTAGGGCACTTCCACACTAGTTCTGCATGCCTAGCTTTTTTATTATGTCTTTTTTGTGTATGGGTTTGCACTTGGCCTTTATATAACGTGATGGTAAATGACGATGAGTCCGTTGGATGGTAAGCGTGCGCACCCAAAGCCTAAATGTAATATGACGCTGGCTCTGCTAGTGCTATTAACACTGATGTTTGACGGCAGACTGAGGTAACATAGTGGTAGCTAGCCAGTAAATATCTACCACTAATCAAACCAAGTATCGATACATCCACTGAGAATCGAACCCGAGTCCTCCAGGTTGTAAGTCCAAGTGTGTAGCCATTATGCCAATCGGAAGTCGATAAATGTACTAAAACACCACTAGATTTGTATTTATACAGACACAATGCACTGGCGCACGCTCCTTGCACGAAGAGCTGACGCAATCTGCGGGGAAGTGCGGGGGCAGCGCGGGGAGTGTCGACGTCGGCCGCGCGCCTCCACCACAGAGACTCGCAGTCTCCTTGCTAAGAAATACCGGCCGCCTGTATACTAGCTGTGGTTCAACTTTTCTAACAGAGATTTTTAATATACTTGCAGGTATTGTCCGGAATTTTACTATTAAAACTAATACCTCGACTCGATTACTATGGCGAACTTTTGTTGAGCGGAAACGAGCTGCACGCAACGTCCTTTTGCTTCTTGTAGTCGTAGCTATACTATGATGTCGATCACAATTGATGAGCATCTATTTTCGATAGATGTCGCTAGCACTATATTATGCGGTACATCTAGAGAAGTTACGGTGCAAGCCTCACACGACCCGATACCATAGTTAGCAAAGGCCTCGTACCGGATTGGACGAGATAATTTTTTGAATATTTTTAAAATATGGTGCTAACATAACTTTGTACAGTAAAATGATAAATATATTGTCCGATGCGGCGGTGACGGCGAGTAGCCGTGACAACAAGGGTTGCACAGCTAATAAAAAGCGTTACGTGACGGGGTGGAACCGGCACGTCAGTGACGCTCACAGGCAGGCACGGCGAGACTTCGAGTCATGGGTATTAAATGGAAGATTGAGAAGTGGTGACTTCTATATGAAAATGTGTACGAGTAGACGGGTTTTCAAAGCTAAATTAAAATGGTGTGTTAGGAATAAAGAACAAATTAAAATGGATATATTAGCAACAAGTCACTATAACAAACGTTTCGACAAATTTTGGAAAAATGTAGATAAATTAAATAGTAAGCCGAGCCTGCCCGTGAGTGTCGAGGGGGTAAATGAACCTAAAGCCGTGGCTAACATGTTTAAGGAGCATTTTCGTGTCCCGTCACAGCCTGTATCGAGCTCCAAACCTGAGAGTCGGTCCTCCGAGGTCGAGGCTAGTGATGCTCCCCCACCGCTGCTGATCACCGCAAAGGAGGTGGCGCAGGTGATAGCGCGCATGACCAGGGGGAAATCACCGGGACACGACGGGCTCAGCGTGGAGCATTTTAAACATGCGGGGGTTCACTTGCCCGGAGCACTGGCATTGCTCTACAATCTATGTGTACGACACTCGTACTTGCCTCCTGATTTCATGAAAACAGTGGTCGTACCCATTGTCAAAAGCAAGACGGGAGATATATCCGATAAGAGCAACTACAGACCCATTTCGCTAGCAACCATAACAGCAAAAGTGTTTGACGGCGTGCTGGACAGGCATTTAGATAAGCACTTAAGCCTGCACGATGCCCAGTTCGGGTTCAGGGCTGGTCTGTCGACTGAAAGTGCTATCTTGGCCCTCAAGCACACCGTTAGATACTACACGGACAGAAACACCCCAGTGTATGCGTGTTTCTTGGATTTGTCTAAGGCTTTCGATTTGGTGTCCTACCCGATTCTATGGGACAAGCTGTCTGGGACCGGTCTCCCGTCGGAGCTCGTCGGTATCTTCAGGCACTGGTACGACAACCAGGTTAACTACGTGCGCTGGGCGGAGGAGAGCTCGGACGAGTACAGGTTGGAGTGCGGAGTTAGGCAGGGGGGTTTGACGTCTCCGAAGCTCTTCAACCTGTACATGGATCAGCTGGTCCGCGAGCTCAGCAGCATGCATGCGGGATGTTCTATCGATGGCGTCAACGTCAACAACATCAGCTACGCAGATGACATGGTGCTGCTGAGCCCGTCGATCGGGGCTCTCAGAAGGCTGCTGTATGTGTGTGAAGCCTATGCAACAACTAACGGGTTGCGGTACAACACCAAAAAGAGTGAGCTCCTGGTCTTTACCGCACGCAGCAGCACTCCGCGAGACGTCCCACCGGTCAAGCTTTACGGAACTGCCTTGGCTAGAGTCAAGCAGTTTAAATACCTGGGCCACGTCGTAACAGAGGACCTGAAGGACGACCTAGACATTGAGCGGGAGCGTAGGGCATTGGCAGTCAGAAGTAACATGCTTGCCCGCAGGTTTGCTCGCTGTACAGAGCAGGTGAAGATCACCCTCTTCAAGGCGTTCTGTCAGTCATTTTATACGAGCAACCTGTGGGTTAGGTACACGCAGAAGACTCACAATGTCCTACGAGTCCAGTATAACAATGCATTCAGGATGTTGTTGGGGTTGCCGCGCTTTTGTAGCGCGTCCGGAATGTTCGCCGAGGCACGCACGGATGGATTCCACGCGATCATCCGAAAGAAAGTGTCCTCGTTGATGAGCAGGGTGCACGGCAGCGACAACACCATCCTGAGAGTGATCGGGGGCAGGCACGATTGTCCAATTGCTGCGCATTGGACCACATTATTGGTTGGTTAGTCAATAACAGTATTATTAATAGCATTATTTGTATTTTTGACATTTTGTATTTGACATTTTTGATATTTTGTATTTGACATTCATTATTATTATTATTATTTTTATGAATGCTTTGATAACTCTAATTTTTAAAATGTACTACTAACTTAGGCTAGAACTATACTAACACATTATGGAATTATTTGATTCTGATTAAATAAAATGATTGATTGATTGATTGATTGATAACTTGTATGGCATGAGCACTTAAGAGGCTATGTTGGTAAGACCACGTGGTCGGTTTCAAGGTTGCATTGTTTTGTAGCTGTCCCTATCCGAGCCCTATCCTACCCGAGCGCGTACGGTGAGACAGCATACAATACGCTAAGTTATCCACCCGTTATTTGGATGTTTCGTAGTCCAGGGATCATTTGAAGGATACAGTATATTATGTAGCCATTTTTTCAATACAGTATATTAATAAAATTTCAGATGTCGGTGGTTTTTCCAAATTGTTCTAATTTGATTCATACTCTTGTAAAACAGGTTCAAAGTTGGGGCTTTTTATTACCGAAAAATACAATACTTTGACGCCCTGTAACTCTGGAAGTATATATTTAAACGAAAATCTGACTCACCAACGACACAGATATTTGTTTCTAGATTGTGTCTTGAAAATTTCATAGATTTTCATAGCTTAATACTCAAAATATGACTGGACTACGTTTGTATGGGCGCTTTGACAACAGCATACCCTCTTAAACAAAAAAAGTAGAAGTCTGTGTAATTCCTAAATAGAGCGGTTCCACCCGGACCCGCGGACGCGTATAATAACGCAATTGGTCCCAGAGATAAGCAGAACCGGGGCCCACGCACTAAATCACACAGAATCAAGTCAGTCCGAGCGAGAAGTGAACCCTTCCAAACCGAATTACAGGCGTAATTGTAGCGGTCCGGACGATATTACCGCGGTAATCTGAAGACCAGCGCTGCCCAAAGTGAGGGGCGCGAGATCCCCGACGGTTGCAAAGATGCTTGTGAAAACTTAGCGAAGGTTAACTATAAACATTTCAGAAATGTTGTCAGATCCTTTTAATCAAAATACACGTTACGATGTGAAAGAAGGAAGGACAAACTGACCAACAGTTAAATTAAGAAACGATATTACATCTATTGCGGAATATTTAGTATGGAGCACAAGCGAAACGTAGAACCACTTCTTATATCAATCTCTCTCTTCAATCAAACTCTCTTATATCAAACCTCAATGCAATTAAAGCAAATATTAAATTATCGATTAACTAACCAGTCATCGTTACAAACTAGTAGAAGCAATAAATAATTTTATTTAATAATTTAAATTATTAGTCGAACAATTTTAACGAATTTATGAAATGTTTAGTTAGTTATTGTGTACTCTGCTCAATTACACAGAAGTTTGAATTTCACACGTGTATAACATGTTCGAAATTTAAAGGTAAATTACATAGCATGACATATTTTTGGCGGCATTAGAAAAAAATAGTTATTCCTCAGAATAAAATTCACTCTAGCCATTTATTTCACCTTGCTTATCCCCTGAGCAACGCCATTGCCTGTGGTTCTCTAACGAATTACTTCGTTTCGAATGCAATCCATCAGAGAAACTCCGAGCAAAGCCTTCCCTTCCCTTCCTCGCTGAGGGGCTTTGAGTTTGCGGATCAGTCGTTACGTTTTAGTTTTTACATTTCCGCCATTACAGGTGCGCCCCATTCCGCAACGACGACGTGTCATTTTAAATTCATTAATAATTGTAATTATGCTCTTTTGATTCTATGCGCCTAGACTTTCTTCTTTGTTATATCTTATTTTTACCTATATATTTTTTATGAAGTAGGAAAACATCGCACAAAAAACTGTAAACTCCTACAAGATATATTCAAACACCCGAGTTGCCGCCTCTGGAGACCATCAAATTGCCATGCACTTAATTTTTATTTAAGTATGCAATATTTTAAGGGTAACTAGTTGCCTTCAGTGGCAGCACTTAGGTTTTATGAGACGAGGGTTGCGAATGAAAAAAGTTTGAATGTCCCAGGTCTGTCCCATCGAGAGCGTAATCCTTCCGCGGTGTAATCGCTCGGACGACGCTCAGGTCAGACGACAATTTGCTTATGGAGATCTATAGCGGTCAGGTCAGCGCGAGATGTGTTCAATTATGATTACTTGGTTTAGCTTCGACAGTGTCCCGGAGTTTACGAGGGAAGCCTTGTGCCCTCCCTGACACTCTGCAATTTGATGCTACTATAATTGATAGTGAATTGATGAAAGGGCTAGAACATTCTATCACCATCATTAGAACGGGATGACGGACGACCTTCTCAACCGAAATTGTGGAGACTATTTTTAATCGTAACTCTGTGGCATAATATCTATACGCTTGGATTAATAATCCTAAAGTCCATGGTCGATTCCCAGTGGGGGTTCAGTTGGTGGTAGGCTCTTCTATGTCCGCGTGGATAGCTATCTCCATATTACTTGAGTCTGCCGTCAAATTGGAGAGGGTTTTAAGATTCTAGCTAGATTATGTGATTGAGGTTTAATAAAATAATAAAGGTGCGTTTTATATTCTTGAAGTGGCCTCTACGGGTTTGGACCTGTGTCCCCATGTCCCCAAAAAAGATGGAGTACCATAGTAGTAATAATAATAACGGTCAAGTGTGAGTCGGAATCGCGCTCCCTGTAGGTTTTGATTGCTTCTTCATCGAAATATGAAATATGTTGGCTGTGTCTTTTATTTAGAAGCTTGACTTTCCATACATCCAAGGAACTGCAGACGTGAGTACGAGTATTTGATATTAATTTCAAATTGTTACCTCTACACGTTCCTAAGATAAAGAGTATTGACAGACTGACAAACAGACAGACAGCCCTTATAGAACCACTAAAGTAAGGGTTCCTTTTTTAGGTACGGAACTCTAAAAAAGTTTTTTTTCACAAAAAAATATAAAATACAGTATTAGGGTGCAGTTCAGCTCTCGAATTTAGAGTTGACTCACGCACCAATCCTGGCCATGAACGAGACAATCCGCTGCCTCACGATGACATCGAAATCGTTCATTCCATCCTCGCCGTTCCATTCTTTTATGGTCCAACATCAAACAAAAATCTCTTGTAATTTCCAACTAAAACTTCAGCTACACCTCCGCGGAGGTGGAGCACGTCAAACACATTACCTGCCCTCATTAGGAAGTCGGGTAACGAATCTCATTCATTTTTACGGCGGCCCAAAATTAAAATTCATTCCCATAAAATTACGTTGTTAATGAAAAGCGGACGCAAGCAAACGGACACGGAGCAAATTTGTCATTTCGGTAAAAAGCTACACTTCACTATATAATATAATTAAAAATACTTTCGTGATTGCTTTTGAGCTTATACATGTGCACTTATTGTATCTCTCCCGCGCTCTAGAGCCGATCCTCTTCGACTCCTTTCGAGTCAGCCTATCATTTTATTTGATAAACATAAAACAATGTAGAAAGAAAGAAAAAAAATATTTGCCAAGTACATAGTTTTTTTACCTGTCCACAGGTGTGCAAATATTATAAACATATCTAATAAGGAATTTAATTGTTAACAAATTAGTTTATATCGCATGTCAATTAGTACAATGTTAATAATTTTGTCATTAAATAATTCACAAGTCATCTCATTGTAGCTCAGTTGTGTAGAGCGCCAGTCCTTGAACAATCGAGGTCTGGGTTCGATCCTGACTCGCACCAATAAGTTATTTCGTAAAAAATTGTTATTTGGAATTCATGTACGAACGATAAAAATCATTACCATTGACTTTTCGGTGAAGGAAGACATCGTGTGGAAACCTGCACACTCCTGAGAATAAATTCAAAGGTGTGTATGAAGTCTACCAATCCGCACTGGTCCCGCGTGGTGTACTATGTCCCATACACTCTCTGTAGGAGAGTAGGAGATTATAGTCTGTTGATGATGATGGGAACAAGCTAAACAATATAAATACACGATTCTGATTCCAATCACGATGAAAATATGGTTTATAATAAGATAACCGTGTCCAAACTGTTTCTAGTTTAAACATTCATTAATTTGTCAATCAAAAATGTCCCAGTAATTAATTGAAACGTACTAAGCTATATAAACTTTATAATTGTAGTGAAGTGTTAAATTCGTCACTAATTCTATCAGAGCCCCGCCCGCCTTACTGAAATAACTTTACCAACTTTCACAAAGATAAACCAAGTTGTAATGAAGAATAACTGGAATGCTCAGAATATCGAGAACAGTTAGACAGAGCGAGCGAGCAAATCATCAGCAGCAGCCAGGTAACGTCCACTGCTGGACATAGGCCTCCACCTGCATCCAGCGACTCCCCGCGACCGACCGACCGGTAGACGCTTCCCGGAACGTGATCGCCACTCGAGAACTTACTCCCCCTGGTTATCGGTTCTTCGAGCGATGTGGCCTGTTCATTGCCAAATCAGCTCACTGACTCGTCGAGCTATGTCGGTGACTATAGTTCGTCTACGGATTTCCTCATTACGAATATAATCACGTAGAGAAATTCCAAGCATAGCTCGTTCCATTTCTCGCTGAGCTTGTTTATTCGGCCCACAGTAGAACTCTTACTCCCCCTCGGTTATTCGTTCTTCAAGCGATGTCTCTTGCCCATTGCAACTTCAGCTCCGTAGGTAAATTCCGGGCATACACGTAGCTCGTTCCATAGCTCGCTGAGTGGCATTGGGATTGTTTATCCGGCTAACAGCAAAGGACCACGTGATAAATGAGCAAATTATGTCGACAAATCGCGGGTAATAATAACCGCTTCGCGAACACATTTTTAATAAATAGCGACTGACGTAACCCATCATCATCAACAGCCTATATACGTCCCCAATACAGGGGCAAAGGCCTACTCTCCCACAGAGAGTGTAGAAAATGCCCTACCGCAACCAAACCGCGTATCGATAGGTACCCACTGGGAATTGAACCTAGGAACTCCGGATTGCTATTCCAACATTTAGCCATTAGGCCACGGATTCGGTTAAATTTTTTATTATAATAATTTGAATTCCAAATACATACCGTCAAATATTAAACCAGCGCTCCGTCTACACATTAGTATCGAGTGTGCGTGGATCCACTAATCTCTTTGTTCGCGCGGACTTTTTGACAGATTCCAACAAATTGTTTCCAGTTTCAGTTAAATTGAAATTGTGATCATCGCGGACAGCTGCCGCTGATGGTAGATAATGGTCGAAGTGGAGCCCTGACAGTGGACTAACGTAGGTAAAACACAATGAGTGAACAATAACAAAACCTACTACTGTCGACGCCAGCATTACACCGAGTTGTTTGAGAAATAATAATAAAAGATTGAAATATCATGTCTGGTATAAAAAATAAGTTTGATGAGGGCGTTACGAAAATATATACAGAGGTTACATAAAGTGCATAATATATTTTCGTTGTAGTCGAATCTTAGTCAGCGCTTGATCGTGTAGTGAATCCAAAATGGCCGACGTTTAGTTTGTTGTTCGTTTGTATACGAGCCATGCGTGGTCTAAAGAGATTTGAAAGCTGTAGACCTCATTTCAAAAATTTTAACACTGACGTCATTATATACATATGAAATAGTTTTGTTTATTAGGAAAAATGAGGGGTTATTTACAAAAATCCGTAGCAGTCGTCGCCAAGATTTCCTCAAAACCAAACCACACAAAACGGCTTTATACAGGAAAAGTGTTATGTTCATGGCTCCAAAAATTTACAATAACATTCCAAAAAACATACGAGAGCTTAAAGATCTAAAAGAGTTTAAACGAAATCTGTTCAGAAAGCACTTACTACACGATTGATGAATTCCTCAATAAAGTGCAGCGATAAATAACTACTTATTTAATGTAAGAATATGTTTATTGTTATTAGTTTAAATTGAATTTGACTTTATTATTATTTTATTTGCATTTAATTTAATATTATTTTTGACATATAATTATGTGAATATTAGTGCGCCGCAAGGCTCCACATAGCGACCGTTGTTTCATATAAGATCTGTAATACCTATGTTGGACAAATAAATTGATTTGAAAACGTTGAACTGAACTAACCATGATGAACATAAGTAACCGCTAAATCACAAACTTCCCCTAACATCCTAAACCTCTTGTCACACTGACACCCAGCACCCAGCCAAAATACCCCGTTTAAGGTGGTGCGTAATTAATTTCGTCAACTTCCCATTACGGTAGATGGCGCGCGGAACTTGCATGCGGGATTTAAACTTTGGCCCGCCATTGTTTATAATGCTACTTAGCGGGTGTGGAATTTATGATATTCATTTTATATTCACGTTGTTTAGGAATTAGCGCGCGCGAGTAGTATACACGTACTAGAGAAGATTACAGCACGAGGCAACTTATGACGAGCACGAGCAACTGTTGGCACTAAGGCACATTACACGCACCTTGTACAGTAGCGACATTCGTCTACAAGTTTCGATTTTATACATAGTTTCTATCACAGACTAATGAAGGTCTGTCGCTACGCTCGTAGACAATTTGTATCAAGCTGTCAAGCGTCCACCTATATATAATTATGATGACTTTCGTGTAGGCGCGATTTGGTCAATTTTAGCCCGTTTAAGAGGCTATGTTGGTTAGACCACGTGGCCGCGTTCAAGGTTGCATTGTTTTGTAGCTGTCCCTATCCGAGCCCTATTCTACCCGAGCGCGTACGGTGAGACAGCATACACTACGCGAAGTTATCCACCCGTTATTTGGATGTTTCGTAGTCCAGGGATCATTAGAAGGATACATTATATTATGTAACCATTTTTTTAATACAGTATACTGATGAAATTTCAGATGTCGGTGTTTTTTCCAAATTGTTCTAAATTGTTTCATACTCTTGTAAATCAGGTTCAAAGTTCAAAATTTTTATTACCGTAAAATACAATTCTTTGACGCTCTGTAACTCTGGAAGTATATATTTAAACGAAAATCTGACTCACCACCGACACAGATATTTGTTTCTAGATTGTGTCTTTAAAATTTCATAGATTTCATAGCTTAATACTCAAAATATGACTGGACTACGTTTGTGTAGGCGCTTTGACATCAGCATACCCTCTTAAGCAGCCAACTGTCACCAATTTATCCTACAAAATTGAAAAAATATAAAGCTAATCAGAAATGTTACTGAATATGGTCGGTTTATATTGATAGTTTGACAAGTTGCTGCCTGCACACACATAAACATCAATGCACACAGACTTCTTGGCGCGAACTTGAATAATGGTGGTTGATTGCAATTTTTCGTAATTCGTTAATAATACTGTTATGTTTTTTTGTGTTATAATGGTGCGGTATAGTGCAAAAAGTGTTATGGGCGGTGTTATAGTATCAATTACGCAAAATTGCGAGGGTTTCGGCGCGATCGAAAGGGTTTACCATGTCGAGTACATTCGGCATATGGATTCCTTCGAATATGTTGAAACCAAGGCTGACCTTTGAAGTTCTCGTCAAGAATCGTAGATAGATCGTAAATAGAATGTACACATTATACATTTTATTGAGAAAACTGAAGAAAATATATATTCAGAGTAGGCTGTATGGCTTTGTTCCTTTGCCTTCCCATTCGGGAGAACTAAACTTGCATAGAAGCGATATTGCGGTTTACCTTGGATTTAGTCATAAGAAAACAATAGCATTTCGCTTTCGGCCACTATAATAAGCATATGCAAGCAAACCCGTAGTCAAACCATTATCTAAAAATCTCACAAGAGCCACTTCCGCGACCCTTCGTGACGTCATCGCTCAAAAAAACTTCCCCAATTATTTCCGGGAGAAGAAACTAAATTCGACCAACTCTGACTAACAGCCTCTTAAATTACGTCACATTTAGCAGAACGGTACATTTGAACCGGATCGGTGACCATAAATAACGTGAACATTTAACCTTTTAAAAACTATGGCAATAAAAAAGAAATATTTCTCGAGGAAGTTGGGCCAGAGTTGGGCCAAAGTTGGCTAAAGTTGGCCAATAAATGTGTTACTCTGTAATTGGGCGACGATTTATGCGTGGCCAGTTCGTTCGTTCGGCGCGAACGTCTTCGGTTTTCAATGTCCCGAGATATTCATAAGTTGTCGAGGGGAACATTATTCGTTGTTATTTTAACGGTTCTCCCCGTTTTGTGGTCGTTTGTTAGAATCACTTTTAGAATTCGATAAACGATTGATTTCATTCCGCAAATAATGTTACATACAAGCTTAAAAGCTTGCGCTTACACGCAATATGTTCTTGCTTCAATTTCGACAGTTTCGGTAGATATGAGACTGTCTTTCTACACGTTATTCTAAAAGTGAACCATTAAAACTTTAATATAGTCTAAATTTACACACAACTAAAAAGTGCTTTTAAAATTTTATTCAACCCCACCATCACATATTTTATTTACTAGCGACGAGTAAATTTAGAAGCTCGTTTATAAGTTTCCTCAACTCTAGTATAAACTACACCGGCAACACACGCCCGCAAGTGATGAACCCCACACGGACAAATTAATAAACTTTTCTAATAAAAAACCTCTCAACAAAAGGGGTATGTAATTCTGAAAGTTGCTCGATCTAATAATGATATGATCACGGGACGAGGTACAGAAAAACGATAAACGTGTATTGTTGTGAGTCATGGAGACCTCATTTATCATAAAGAAAAATAATACATGTAGTATTCTGTAGTAGGGATTCTGCTCCATCAAAGTTTCATAATAAATTTCTGTTGCCATAATCTGACTTTGTGCAGTAACTATCTAAAAATAGGACATCGGATTATGATGGCGCGAAATGAGTATCATTAACAAATAACTTCACAGTGAATCACAATTGTCATTTTTACGCACTTTTTATTATTATTGTTCAAAGCGCCATCTATGAACCATTAGCTGCGTAACTGCTATTGTAGCTAACAGTAAACTTGTAAATTAATAATATTTATTTCGCGACACTATAATTTCATCTCCTATTTTTAGGTAATTACGTGTCATAGACAGCTATTCTATTTTAAAATTTTGAAAAGAAAAAATGTATGGAAACATTCGGAGAGGGATCCCGTTAAATAGTGTCAGTATAACCTAACGGTATATAAGATTATAGTCTCAGTGCTTTAATATTAGCTAATTGTTTTAATATCACCTTGACATGATCGTGAGAGTTGCCGCCCGTGTAAAAAATATCTTTACTTCTTTGTAAAAATCGACTAAAAATCACGGACGAACACATCCCTCTCCAAGCCGCGTAACAACTACAATTCCCGATATACCGTGAAACGTCGGCACAGGGTATTATACGCAACATTAACATCTTTACCGCTACATAAATTGTCGGCTAATTCGCGAAGTTCCCGGGTTTTTGGCACGCCGTCCCAACCATGGTACGGTCCAACTTCTCTGATATGATTTAACGGTTTTGACGAGACTTTTTGACAGTAAGTAGGTTGTAATTCTCGGAGGCTAGGGGGAATAGTTGTGGTGGAAAAATGAGGCTTCATTTTAGTTTCAGTATAGCCTAATAATTCTTTTAGAATAGGAATAACAACGCATACGAAACAAGTCCCAACGCTCGTAGTGGAATCTTGGTGCTGTCATCTGTGTGGACTACAGAAAATATCCCAAGGAAACTGCTCATTCGATCGAGATAAAAAAATAGCCTACGTTCTTCTCTGACCTTTCAACTATCCCTATACAGAAAGTCAAATCATTCTGACACTCAATCACGACGTGAAGGAAGAACAAACAAACTCACTTTTGTATTTCTAATATTCTTAGAGACTTTAGAGAGGCTTAGAGATGACGATTACTGCAATCAATTCATGTCACAATACAACGGAAACAGTAACGAATATTGTACGAGCGTAAATACATGCTGGTTGATATGATTTATCTTTTAAAACCAGCCAAGTGCGAGTCAGACTTGCGCACTGAGGGTTCCGTATAGAATATGGATAATTCAGCAATCATCAACAACCTATATATGTCCCCACTGCAGGGGCTCAGGCCTACTCTCCTACAGAGAGTGTATGGCACATAGTCCACCACGCGGGACCAGTGCGGCTTGGTAGACTTAACACACACCTTTGCATTTTTTCTCAGGAGTGTGCAGGTTTCCTCGCGATGTTTTCTTTCATCAGAAAGCCAATGGTAATGATTGTTATCATTCGTACATAAATTCCAAATAACAAGTTGTAACTCATTGGTACGAGCCTGATCGAACCCAGACCTTGATTGTTCAAGGACTGCTCTACCCAACTGAGCTACCACGGCAAATATAGAAAATGTTCCTGGAAGTTTTTATTGAAGATGGAAACAGATGTACTGTCACGTACAGTGTGAGGCAACGAGTTCCACAAGATCCAATTAATAAATGTTATACTGTATTTATGTCGAAAAAACTATTTCTATTCTATTGTATTTTTTGTATACTGATAAGTTTCGTTTGCGTGTAGAATTTGGTACTTTTCGAAGACTATTTGTAGGTCTTATTGTGGCTGTTTAAATAAGCAAAACTGTGTTCAAAATCAAGTGATGTCCGCCACAAGCCCTCTCGCGTGCACCTCGGCGTCGCAGAGTCCCCACGTCGCCCCGGCACAACGTAATATCTCTGACATTTCTAAATCTCGGAAATGTGACATCGCGCGGTGCGAGTGCACTAGACTCCCAGGTAATTTGGTAAAATGTCACAACTGAAAATATTCCAAATTGCATACGAGATTCCATGTCAGGTTATGAGTGCTGGATTTCCACATACATACATACATACATACGACAGTATCGTATTATATATATATATATTTACATTCTTTTCAACTCTTGTTTTGAGCGTGTAATTTTCAGTGTTAGATAATTTAATAGATATATTTTTTCTGTTGTAATACAATACAAAATACAAATAATTTATTATTATACTCGCAAGAACACGTCATAGAGATATACCGCGGCCTCCATTTAAATTCTTTATTTGCCACAGACAAATTACAAATTAATAAACAATGCCAAGGTTCTGTGTGCGGAGGTGTCTCAGTCCCCGTTCTGCAGCATGCTGCACCACGCTGGTGCTCAGCAGACCCTGGTCTAACGATAGCTTATTCAACAAATTTGCACTAAATAAATATAACTAACATACAGATACATATGTATACACACAACACTAATTAATAATATGTTGAGAAACATATAAACATAATGAACAATCCTACTAATATTATAAGTGTGAAAGTTTGGATGTTTAGATGTTTGGATGTTTGTGACGCTTTCACGGAAAAACTACTGAATGGATTTGAATGAAACTTTACAATAATATAGCTTATACATCAGAATAACATATAGGCTATAATTTATAAAGCCATATTGTGTAAATTGTACAAAATCACACTTATAATATTAGTGGGATTACATGGGCAGTTTTGGCATAACAAAAACGAGTTGCCTAACAACCGACCATAGAATATGTAATTCGTATATACAAACTTTCGCGTTTATAATATTAGTGTGAAGACTTTTTGAATGTACTACGTCAGATATTGAAATTTCTTTTGTTTCTTTAAACTATTAGCCTACGTAACAGAATAAACACTATTTTGTACCTTATGCTGGAAATGGAGATAGATAAAAGTAAAAGTAAAAAAGTAAAAAATGATTTATTGTCCAAAACTACACCAGTTATTTATGAATTAACACACAAAACAACAACAGTCATACAAAATTATTGATCAGCCAGTGCTTAAAATAGGACTGAAAGTCCTGTAGCATAAGCACTGGCTAGCACGTTGATACAACCGACAGACATACAATTTTAAACATTTATTTAAAGAAAAAAGAATTGTTGGTGTGTGGGTGTGTATGTGATGCCTTCTATGCGTATCGAACAAGTAGAATAAATCCTTAAGTACACGCGGACAAAGTCGCGGGCGGAAGCTAGTATTAAATAAAGACGAAATTTAAAATAACATAAAACTATTTCTACGAGTTGACCGAAACTGCAACAACCTAATTTTTCAAGGGCTTATTTTTTTCAGCATTTAGTAAAATTCCTTTCAAGTGTTTGTTTGTTTTTCTCCACACTAGGCTCATCCTGGTTTACATATAAAAAAAATTAAAGCGCTATATTTTTATTATAATTACTAAAGCGCTATATTTTTAATAGAAATGTCGTAGCTGTAAGTTTTCCGAAGAAATAAAAACAAATAAATAAACAGTTTGAATCTCACCTCGTCTTCGCTTGCGTTGACCTCATACATTTTTACACTGGAACATACCTACACTACAGAATTAATAAGTACCACGTACAGAACGACCGCTCACTGCCTCCCTCCGATCCGAGATACCTCACCTACCCCGCAAGAAAATGACTCAGATAAGGATCGTTACTACGACGCGGGCGAATGTACTCACTCACACATGCGCGTGTATACAAACGTCATCCATTCGATGTGTGCCGATATCACAACATTTGTTTGAAGTGTCCTTTGGATGATAGGCAGGATCAACGGAAGTATCAATCTAATGAGACACTGTCTCTATCATGCTAGAAATTAACAGTGCTATTAACACTGCTTTTTGGCGTCAGACTTACGTAAAATGACAGTAGCCAGGAGGACATAGAAGACCGGTTCTGAGCCACTTGAATCCAGCGGATACCCACGACCTCAACTAGGTCAATCTAGTAGGGAGACGGCCGGGTACACGATTCCCGGTACGTGGTCGCAACTCGAGAACTTTTACTCCTTATCGTTCATCCATTTCTCGTAGGCCGTAGGAACAAGCCCGACACTCAGCGAGCTATGGAACGGACTAATACACTGCAGGGCAGTTGGAATCGATTCCTTATTTCCTTATTCTCGCTGGTCTCTTCTATTCTTCAGCGCTTTTCCTAATCGCGTTTAGATCCATCTTTTTAGGTGCATAACCTTGAAGTTTCCGCTTTCTAACCACTCCGGAACATTTCCACCCAAAGTCCGCAATATAAAACGGAGCCAACAACAGAATTCCCCCAAAACCACGCAACGCTTGAGCGCCGCAAAAATAATGAGCTGTAGCACTTTTTGAGGAGCACCGGGAAACAGGGAAAACAGGAAATTCTCAAAAATCCCGGTCGCGGCGTAACGAGCGAAGTTTATGTTGTTACTGCCCCGAAAAAGCAGGTGAAGTCTGAGGGGTTTATGTTTGCACGCAACTACCAGCAACTACCTTGCAGCGTGGTTAAAAATTAACCGAGAGTTAGCTTTACTAAACAAGAACGGTACTAAACCTAACCAGACTATTACCAGCTACCTGTCTGTCCACCAGCTACCCATCTGTAAAACCAACGACTTACAACCAAACCGAAGTTCCGCAAGTTAAATTCAATTGTAATTCCGAAACACATTTTTCATAACACCTGGAAAAAAAAGCAACGCAAAAACAAATGACTATCTCACAAGCTAAAGAAACATGTCTCCCCACACTTTTTTTAAAAAAAAATCGTAATTTCTTTTATTGTGACCAGACAGAAACTACTAGTTACCAGTAAGGAGTCATGAAAAGCAATCATGTGAGGTTTCTTTTTTAACCCCCGACTCCAATGTCTTGCTGTTTGTCTGTAGCATCGTAGCTATCAAACGAATGAGCAGATTTCGATGCGTTTTTTTTTACGTGAAAGCAAGTTTATTTGCGGTGGTTCTTAGCTATAGTTGGTAAAAATCGATTCAGTAGTATTTGAAGAGTATCAGCTGATGTTAGACATTTTCGGCGTAACATGGATTATTGTAAGGCGTACGTTGTTGTTGTTTGTGAAGTCAACACAGAATGTTACAGAATGCCAACTATCTAACTCTACGTATAATTCCGCAACTACTTGTCCGGCAAAGCAATGCCCTAACGCATCACTCCCGAACTTTATTAAGTTAGGAGTCTGAGGACCTGAAATATTGCCCCTCCGGTTCGCTGACACGAATAAAAAATCAATTTCCCGCCAAGGGCACCGCGGCACAGTTTTCACCGGAATTTATTTTCGCGCCGCTCGACGCTCTCCAAGAAAAAGGCCAACAGCGATACCCACTCTACGCAATACACGCCGCTAAATAAAACGAAATAAAATGTTAGAAGAGCTAGATCAACACGGGCCCAGCGTTCGGTAAATAGTGGAGCACTACTCGATCTGCAAGTTGAAGATAAGTCTTCAGATAAATAAATACAGAATGCTCCGACCGAAGAATGCGTTTAGCTTCAGCATCCTACTAAACAAGATCAACATATTGAGATGAGCGCGGCTCGCGAGGAACGGTGAAGAACGGAGACGGACGACGTCTGTTTCCGGAAATCTGCAATACAGATTTTGAGGTGATAGTGAATGGGCAACCTTTTGCTTTACTAAGTTTAGCAATTATTGTGTGCATGTATATATTCTTCATCTTTACAATTTATTGAATTTGCAATTTAACTTTTATCTACAAGACAAGAAAATTCGCTTTTAAATGTTACCGGTAACGTCTACAGTCAACATTTTTAAAAAGCGGCCGCGTGCATGTCTGGCCACGCGCTGTGTAGGATTCCGTAGTTGAACTGGTTTTATAAAATGTAAATTTGTACGAAATTTTCATTTTGACCACTCAGTGTACAAGACAAGGTGGCTTTACAGGTCAATGGGTAATAGTCGACCTAAGGATAGGACATCACAGAATATATAAGTCAGAAGTCCAACTACACCGTGAGGATGGCGCATCTGGAGTCACGCCACGATACATCATTCAAGTCGTTCGTGGTGCGAGTCCCGACCTGTAAGCTGGAGACCTTCATGAGGGAGGACTTCTGGCCGAAGGGCGTGGTGTACCGTCGCTTCTGTGGGAGGGTAGCTACCAACACCACCAGAGCGGCACCAACGTGCCATAGTAAATAGTATTATTGTAGTGTCTAGTGGTTTATTTTAATGTATTTTATTGTATTGTATATATACTTATGGGTCATTGTTACCTGAAATAAATGAATAATAATAATAACCTATACTTGGAGATATTCTCCAGCTGTGTCTAAATGAAAATTTCGTACACGATCCATTCAAAATTACTTTTCCTTGGACGTTTGAACTTATTGTTCCGGGCAACTACAGAACCCTACACTGCGCGTGGCCCGTCACGCACTTGGCTGCTTTTGGACTAAATATTTTGTCAATTGTTTAACGGCACATGACAGTTATCAATTCCCATAACTATTCCCACTTTAGTCCCTGAGATAATCAGCCGTGACAGCCTTACGGACATACATACATACACCAGGATTCCGTTTTTAAATTATATGTTCGGAACTCTTATAAATAAAAACCATACATTACCAGATGTTCATGCATTGTGTAAAAATAAAAACCCTATCACGAACTTATTTTTAAAGGATTGACAAGTAAGCAATGCTGCGGCCAGTCTCTCGGCCCGTGTGTAGTCCCTCTTATAGCATAATTGAATCTGAACCTCGAGCCCATCTGAAAACCAGCCGGAACCCGAGCTCCCGCCTAACTGCCGCTTTTGTTTCTGTGTACCGACACTTATATTTTTGTTTGTTTGTCTGTTTGTCAGCAGGACGCCCTAATTGGTCGGCAAACAGCGTTACACATTCATGGAGCCTTACATTAATCTCGGTAGGGATGCGACTGTCGATAGTTTGTCGATGGAATTGTTTTTGGTGGGTGGTAATGGAAGCTTAAATAAATATTCCGTGTGTGTTGCACTACTTCGATACATTATTTTAGTTTATGTTACAATTACACATACTTTCGTAGAAGATAGGCGGTTTAGCCAGGGTAGCTCAGTTGTGTAGAGCGTCAGTCCATCGAGGTCTGGGTTCGATCCTGGCTCGTATCAATGAGCTACAATTTGTTATTTGGAATTTATGTACGAATGATAAAAATCATTACCATTGGCTTTTCGGTGAAGGAAAACATCGTGAGGAAACCTGCACACTCCTGAGAAGAAATTCAAAGGTGTGTGTGAAGTCTATCAATCGGCACTGGTCCCGCGTGGTGGACTATATCCCATATACTATCTGTAGGAGAGTAGACCTGAGACCCTGCATTGGTGAAGCGATTTGAGGCAACCGTTAAATGAGTCTATCTCAAAGATCGCAGCGGTGGGCTTTCAACTAGGGGGTTTGGCATAATCCTAATAATCCTATTATCCTAATAATAGGGTAAATAGAAAAACTTCTAAGCAATTTATCAAATCCTATTGTCGCACTTAGGTTTTTAAGATGTGGAAAAATAGTTTGTTATACGTAAAATCATTGCAGCAACTACAATGTATAAAATAAAAGTAATGAAATATGAACTTAAATACTCAACCAATACAGTTCTAGATCAACTTGTTAGGAATATTTCTTTTATTTAAGTTGACATAATATTAAATGAAATACGACGTGGCATCCATAGAATGCCCTTTTTTTGATAAAATTCTAATTTCGTCCAAAAACTGTCTCAATCCAAGCACCGCTAATGTCACTTTGACGTTTGACAGTTGACGTCTAACAACCCCACGGGAAGACATCAAAAACTATATTTATCGATAGTCAGTGTCAGTGTTACATCACTGGCCTTTCCGCTATCATCGTGTCCCCGGCTTAGTCCGTGAGATCCGCACACAGCTTACAGAACGCAACTCCGCAACGGCCATATTTCAAATTTGGAACGCGTATTAATCTTGGCTAAAGCGTTCTATTTACTGAAGAGGCGGCGATATTTTTTCCTCGACTTATTTTATCGATAATGACTTCTTGTGTAGCGTTCTTATCAGTATTTGTACATTTTTATTTAATTCAAATTATTAAATAAACAGTCTTATCTAGATAGTGACGTTAATTTTTAGAATGGAAGCATTTACTGCCAAAACCTAAGGTTGTTACCTTACCACTGCGTATGTTATCCTTGATTGCTTAAACACAAAAGTGCTTTTAACAACGTAATTTATAACCAGAATCGGATAATATGGTGGCAACTCTGGCTTTTAATAAATACAAGTATCCGATCAAAGTACTCCATCAGGAATCAAACCAGGGAACCTATCAACAGTCGAATAAAAATAATTAGTTGAAAAAGTTAACAGTTTTTATATTAAACCAATTTTAGTTAGTTGAAGCTTTAGTGTCGTTAGTTTCCGAGCGAGGGAACTTTTCAAACGGAAGTTTTGTTCAAGTCAAATTAATCACGACATAAGTTCATACTGTATATTGTATTCATAGATTATATATCCTATCTGGAAGGAGACAGTCATTATCACAGTGACACTACGGGCAGCGGGCTTACTCTGGAATGGATGATTAAAGAAAGGTGACAACAAGGTGTCACCTTCTTCCATCGTCATCAGCCGGGAAAAGTCCACTGCTGGACATAGGCCTCCTCCATGATATGACACAATGACCAGTCCCGAGCCACCTGCATCCAGCGACTAATTACCACTTTTACGTCGATCGTCGGTCCATTAGAAGGGGGATAGCCACGTTTCCAGTTACAGGGTCGCCAATCGAGAACTTTAACTTTCCATCGATTATCCTCAACACATTGCAACTTCAGCTAACTGTCTCGTCGAGCTATGTCGGTGAGCTTAGTTCGTTTACGTTCTATCTATACTAGATATTCGTCACTTTAATGACGTCATTTCGTGTATTGAAAAGAGATGACAATATCCACATTTGCACGCCTTGTAACACAGCGCCCCGGTTTTTGACAACTAACATATTTGATACCTTGTCCTAATGCTAAAGAATAGCTTTTTTCCGAAAAGTACTAACCTACATGGCGCCATTTGCTTAATTTGCGACAGAGAATGTATATTTATGTCATTCTGTCTTATGTCAATTCAATGATGTTAGAAAGGGTAAAATATAGTTATTTGGATCCGCATTCATATGCTCTATCTATGGCATATTATATTTATAAAGTAAAGCTTAATTTTTGAAATAAGAAAGCATGCCTTCTTTTTTAAAAATCTAACTGAATTACTGACCAAACCGTGTGTATAAGTTTTTTAAACTATAATTATTTGAACTTTTTATAATTTTGTCACACCTATCTTGCATGAGTGGCTAAAAAAAAGACATAGCAACCTTCACTCCATCTGCTCTCAAGTCTACCTCCAAAAGATGGTAACTCGAGATTTATGTTTTCAGATTAGCAGCGAATTTACAAAGTTTGTGAACTCGTTAAAAGATTTACCCGAGATTTTTTGTCGACGCCTCAAGACTTAACACGAAAACAAACCGGGGGCACGGGGGACGGGGCACGGGGCACGGGGGCACGGGGGCACCGGCGAGGTAACTTATGGATACTTGCGAAGGTCAATGATGAGGGGCTTTTACTTTTTTAGGGTTCCGTAACTCGACAGGAAGGAAAAAAAACGAGGGAGACATTTTCGGAGCCCCGCACGCGCCTTGCACTAGTTAGCCTCCGTAATTACTTCCCTACATAAGTTTTCTTTACTTCCTTTGCCTTTCTGAACATGATGGTCGATTACGTGACGTCATCACATATTGGCAATAATATATCTTGAATGTTTGATAGTTGTACAGGTACGGAACCTTGGACGTCAGAGAGACACAATCTCTAGGGAAAGGGTAACCAGCGGGACCCTATTACTAATCCTCCGCGGTCCGTCCGTCCGTCTCCCAGCGGGCTGTATCTCATGATATTTAATATGTAGACAGTTGAAATTTTCACAGATGATGTATTTCTGTTGACGCTATAACAACAAATATGAAGGGGAAAAAACGTGATTTTTGCCGTTTTATATAGAGAATGGTACGGAACCCTTCGTGCGCGAGTCCGACTCGCACTTGGTCTTCTTTTTTCTTCAGGCGAGGATCACAAATTGGTTATTATGTTACCGGCCTTGTATTTTTTGAATAGATTTTTTTTAAAAGTTTATTCGTAATTGAACAACTGGCTTTCACCAGCGAGACCCTGAAGTTGCGTTGCCTTGTTACAGCTCCTCGACATTGTATTTTGATAATAACAAAGATTCCAGAGGTTTTCTTCAGTAACTTTTAATAGTCCCGTAGCATAATGATACATTTGTTTATTAAGTATCTGCGAGACCGAGCTGTGCGTGGAGTTTTGGCCAAAAGTACATTTTCTTTTTAATTTGGCTTAAAAGTAAAAAATAAATGAAAACTTAAATTGAAAAAAAAAATACACACAAAAGGATTCGAACCCGGACGAACACCTGTTTGTCAATCTCGTGCCTTGACCACTAGCCTCCGCCCGCGACTTTGTCCGCGTGTACTTCAGGATTTATTCTACTGGTTCGATAGGCATAGAAGGCATCTATCTCCATTTCCAGCATAAGGTACAAAATAGTGTTTATTCTGTTACGTAGGCTAATAGTTTAAAGAAACAAAAGAAATTTCAATACCTGACGTAGTACATTCAAATAGTCTTCCCACTAATATTATAAACGCGAATGTTTGTATATACGAATTACATATTCTATGGTCGGTTGCTAGGCAACGCGTTTTTGTTATGCCCAAATTGCCTGTGTAATCCCACTAATATTATAAGTGTGATTTTGTACAATTTACACAATATGTCTTTAGAAATTATAGCCTATATGTTATTCTGATGTATACGCTATATTATTGTAAAGTTTCATTCAAATCCATTCAGTAGTTTTTCCGTTTAGTAGGATATTTTGCGTAGAATAATGCGTGACAACTCAAAAACCACATGACAACTCGCGAAAACACGCGTTTTCCCAGACATAACACTAATATAGATCGATTTTCCGCCCCCGAAACACCCCCCCCCCCCCCCCCCCCCCGTTCCCATACCTCAGGAACAGGCTCAGCTATGAGTCAAGCCTGTATATGTCGATGGCTTTATTTCCTCTGCAGATTTCCTAATTGAGGATTTTATAACGTACACAAATTCAATCGCAGCTCTGAGTAACTTGGGATATTGTTTTTCAATGGCACATTTCACTGGTAGCACGCTTCAAATCTCTTAAAATACCCGCACTTCAAACTCGTATTTACTCAGGGACGCCATCTTAAAAGGCATCACGAAACAAACCCGCGCCAGTCAATAAATCACTCCGATATTCCCCGGAAACGTCCGAAAAGACCCGACAGCTGATTAATGACGTCAGAGCGATGCGATGCGATTAATAATTCTCGCATTGACGCTTTCTTTCTATTCGTATCGCAACTTGCTTGGGAGTCGCAAAAAGTGGATCATCTGTTATGATGCGGATCATTAGTGCTTCTATGTCACGATGTGTGGAGAGGGCATTATGGTAGTAAAGAAATTATTATGGCACTGGCTGTCGTCCGCGGGGACTTCAGACAGCATCCCACGGGAACTACTTATTCGATAGGGATGAAAATGAGTCTAAATTAATTACAAACTATTAGACTATTCCTATACAAAAATCAAGTCATTCTGACTCTCACTTGCGACGTGAACGAACGACAAACAAAAAAGTTAACTTTTGCATTTATATTATAAGATAAGTATGGATAAGTCCAATTGTAGTCAACCAACCATATCGGCTGCAAGTCCACAGCTGGACATGAGCCTCCCTCATAGACCGACACGTTGCATGAGGGGTTTTCTGAATTCAACATGTTGTTATGGGTAGATTACTGATGCCCATCTCCTGAATGGGTAAGCCATGGTAGCTTAGTGGTAGAGCGTCAGTCCTTGAACAATCGAGGTCTATGTTCGATCCTGGCGCGTACCAATGAAATTCAAAGGTGTGTGTGCAGTCTACCAATGGGCACTGGTCCCGCGAGGTGGACCATGTCCCATACACTCTCTGTAGGAGAGTATACAGGCCTGAAGCCTGAAGGCCGCGTGAATGTATCAAGTTGAAATGAATATCAAAGACTCAAGTTTGCAGCCCTTTAGAAAAATCAAACTTCTACGCACAAGTATAAAAATTATATCTCATTGAAATCGCTTTTACGATTACAAACTGTTCCAGCTCCTGTCGTTATTCGTATTTTTTGCCAGGAGAAACTTATTCTTAAAAATAAAAAGATTTTCAGTACGTTAGTTATTAATACCCTGTAGGGAGCCCTCGGTGCAGGATTCCGACTCGCACTTGGCCGGGGGTTTTCTGATCATAACAAACATCCCGCCATGTTTCCTGCGTCCCGCTCCTTCGCACAATCCACCAAAGGCAAGCCATTCTCAAAGATACATCGCATAGAAAATTGTCTATTACACGCTGAGATCGCACCTGAGTATCACTCATGTCATCCGAGTGGAACTGAGGATGGGGGAACTGGGGGGAGGTAGGCTTACCGTTACCATAAATAAATTGCTTTTGGATTTCATCGTTATTTGTTTCGTATGTCTCTGTATGATTGGCTCATCGTGTCCCTTCCAGGCAGTGCCGCTTTATCCAACGTTTTGTGCCTGAGAGAGACCTCCAGACCACACCATGCCGCCTCAAGGCTAGCACATGCACTCACACATTAAACACACAACTCACTCTCTCTTAAAAGAACACACACCACACTCATTCACTTTATAACACACACATCAAAATTTAATAAACATACCTAAGGCACAGACACTTCATATAACTGTCGTGATATCGTGTTTGTATATACGCGCATGTGTGTGTGTATTCGACCGCGCCATAGAACCGATCCTTGAGCGGGTCACTTCCTTTCAGGGGAGGTGAGGTATCGCGGAGCGGTGGGAGGCGGTGAACGTCCGTTCTGTACGTAGCACTATATTAATTCTGTGCCTAAATGTTGCTTACATATTATGCGTAAATACAAAATCATCACGTGCAAAGCTGTTGCCACTAGCCACTTGGACTCTAATGTCTCAGGTTCGATTCCCAATGCGGGGTACCTCAGTTACTCAGTTTGATGTGTGGTAGGAATGTTTATACCTCTGCCTGGATAAACAGCAGTATGTTATCTAAGTCTGCCGTCTTATTCAGAACGCCTGCTTCTCAATTTAACTTGATGCATGTGGGTAAGCATGCATTCTATCCACACATCTTCGATGCACCGTAGGGTGAGATGAAGGCCAAATGCAAACCTGGGTAGGTTTTCACTAACATTATAAATGTAAAAGTGAGTTTGTTCGTTTGTTCTTCCTTTAAATCGTAACGAAGAGTCAAAATGTTTTGAGTTTTTGTATGGGTATAGTTGAAGTGTCGAAAAGGGCCATAGGCTACTATTATCCCGATCGAGCAAGCAGAAGACAGCAGGATGGAGCCGCATGCAAAAGCTAGCAGTCCAAATATAACGAGCCCAACCCTGGAAGACATGATCTTGCTCGCAGCTATCGGCTCTACGAGTAGCATATCCGAACCCTGACCTAGAGCACGCATTCGTATGATAATAGCGCCCCTAAAAAACAAACACGCCTTAAATCAAATCTCAAACACCCCCTATAACTCACACTCGCCACTCGCCAGCTACAGGGTGTGACAAAAACTTACAAATTGCCCACTCCAGTCGGCAGAGTGGGCTGTTTGTCAAGGAGATTGCAGCTTGCCGAGTGCTCTATGAAAATATATGATTTGTTGAGGTTTTTCTGTTATGCACGAAAGATTAGTGGCGGCCAGTTAAAAGTTATGCAGGATTCCGGTGCAGCTGTAAATGTACCACAGTTTAAAGGATTCAAAAAATATTCAGAATAGAACACGTGAATCCAAAATGACAGTTTGATTTCAATGCATATTTATCATATTTTCAATTATTTTGCTATAAATATTTCACAACGTAATTAATCCTTGGATTATAATTGAAAGCCCAAGATTGCCTGGAAGAGATCTCTGCAGCGATAAGGCCGTCTATTTTATATTAATGTTTAATTAAACTCAAATGAATCTCAAAAATACGATCTTCTCCTTATCGTGCAGGTTGTAAGGTCTATGACCGACCTCACACACCCTAGTGTCAGAGTTGTTTCACCGCCACAGTCCTCTGCCACGTCTCATGCAGCTACTGCCTGTCGTAGATAGTGACCGGTGACGACGGATTAACGTGACTAACGAAGCACGCAGTCATAGCACTTTTCAGACAATCACGTGATATATATATTTGACAATATACAATAAATAATTGAAATAAATAAAATAAAAAAGTATTTATTCTACAAACTGTTAACCTAAGTAACATCGCTACTAATATACATCTGTATTAACTTAAGTTTTTTTTAAAATATAACAACTATTTTGGTTGCAGTAACATATATATTCTATATATGTAGTGCTTGCAGGTCTCTAAGGCACTATAGTTTGTCACAAACTAATTTCCTAACCAAACTGGTGAAAGTTTCACAAAATGATTTTTGACAATGAACGCACCGGGAATCGAACCCGGGACTAACGTCTGACCCTAACGCGAGACGGAGACCGTGATGCAGTAAAACACAAAGATTCCGCTTAGATTTTCAACTAAATCTCAAGTTACCTTTCAAATGTGATCACCCTGTGGATGAACTAAGTCAAAGTTACATATTGCAGGATATGCAAATCTTGGGCTAAGCCTCCAAGTATGTTTTAAGTTGCGTCTAAGTTAGACGAACTCGTGCTTATGTTAGTAATTAAACTAGTTAAGGGGCGAAATGCTCTTACTGTACAGGCGGGCACAAAAGTGGTACGGATTAAGTATTGCGTGAAATCAGTGTTTGTACAGAGTTAAATGTACATTTAGGTTCGTTCAACTAAGTCTAAATGCCTGCCTGTAAGTACTTTGTAACTTTATCGCTTAAGTTATGACGTTTTGTAGGTGACTGTACTTGAAATTCCCAAATTCATACATCAAACAATATCCCAGCGACTTCGGCCGGGTGGATTTCAGAAATAGCTTTATCACCGGCTCTCGTCTTCGAAATGAGGCAATATATATAACAGTCTTTTATAGTTTGAACACAGTATCGGGTGGTTTTTCACAAGAAATCCTAATATATGTGGTTTAGTGTCAGGGAGACTAAAACAAGACCTACAGCCAACAAAGCTACAGCCAAAAATACGATGGCGCTCGCGAATTCACTGATACATGCGCGGAATAGGAACCGATATCACAACATTTGCTTGAAGTGTCCGGCCAGCGAGTGTGCATGGTGACAAAAATAACAATGGACGCGTGCACGGGTAGCCTACAATACATGAATGATTGTCTGTGTGACAGTATTCTATCACCCTGGCTTTGCACACATAGTTCCGTCATGATTTTCAATTCAATTCAAAAAAACTTTATTGCACACACATACACACACAACACAGAACAGAAAAGAACATAAGAGGTACAATTAAGGCGGCCTTATCGCTAAGAGCAATCTCTTCCAGGTAACCTTGGGGCGGAAGAAGGGGTAGGTGGCAGTGGCGAAGGGTGGAATTTTGGCGAAGGGAAGCCGATCCAAAAAAAATGCTTACCGCGTGATTCAAATTCGGCTTCAGAAATTCTCAGTATTTCTTCAAATGGGAAGATGATGAGCAAGTAGTCAGTTAGGCAGCATTCCATACGAATTAAAGCCATAATGGCACACAAAACTCACCGTATTGAACGAAATATGCAAGTAAATCACCTTATAAACACAAAAAACAGCACATGAACTTCGAACTAAGTGAAATACTTTCTAATCCGTCACATAAAAAACATCCATAGTACTAACAAGCATTCACGCGTACTAAAGTTGTTTATTCCAAACGGAACAAATCACACGCAAATACGCCTAAATAAAACAATGTGACTCGCGATGAAACATACTATCAAAATACTACTTTCTAAATTTTGCATTGTTATAACACTATTAACTTGCTAGAAAAAATGTCTCATTGGCGATGTATTTTCTCCTTAAAATTATAGTTTTGAAATTACTAGCATTATAACTCTCTATCTCGCTCCGCATAAGGCGTTCGAAAGAGAAGAAATCGAGTAACCCGAAATTCGCCGGTTTATTTCGTGAAATAAAAAGCGACGTTTACTACGAGAGCGTAAGAGACAGAGCATTAGTTGACACGGGAACTGTGGTATAGTTTTGGCGGGCTTTGACAATTTATAGATAATATCTGTAACCCGGTGGGAATCGGCTTGTATGGACCCTTCGCAACTGGTAGGTGGTGCTACATAAATAATGTTGATTTTTTGTATAATTATACGTTTTTTCAAAGATGCGAGAGCAATAGTTTCTTCCCCCTTCTATTTTTGCAGAATGCTTTTCCGAAGGAGTAGTAGATTAAAAACATAAAACAGTTTGGTGTTATTCAATGCCAGAACATACTATCGGTCGGATATGCCACCAATCAAACCACCTACAATAAAACTGTAAATTTGTTTTATAGCTAAACACCTATAATATGAACCATTAATTACTTGTACAATGCAGCTTGTACCTGAATTACAGCCTGGATGTGGGCTGTACAATATCTATTAATTCTAGGATTTCCAATAAATCTGAGCTAACCGACCAAAACAAACTGAATCTGATAACATTTGCAGTGATAGTTTAAATCCATTCAGTTTTGGAATTAATTTTCATGCTCAAACGCATCCGAAAGGGATTTAGTATCTATTCCATCAGGGCAGGGCCGCATCCAGTAGGGGGTGGACCTCCCACTCCCGCGCATGGGTATAATAGCGTTATTGTCACGACATGACAATATAGAGATGAATTCTAGTAGGCATTTGTTATCCAGTATGTAATTTATAATCATCACCATTCGCCGGAAAACGTCAACTGCTAGATATATTCCTCCTGCAAGTCCTCCATGGTATGTTACAATGACCTGTCCCGAGCCACCTGCATCCAGCGACTACCAGCGACCTTAACTAGGTCGTCGGTTCTTCTACCTCTAGTAGTGGTACACATTTCCTGATAACTTTACCATGCGAACACAACCGGCGCTTGTATTTCCCCAAAGCTTTGGATTTATTTGAGTCGAGGGTGAACTGGCACCATTTAGACAAGAACTACGACACATCATGGCCTTCACTGGTGAGATCGTGATAAAGTTCTGCTTCCAGTATAAAAATATTACCTGACGGGTCCATATATGCAGAAGTGCTGTTCAATAAGAATTACAAAAATACAACCTCAACTTTGGCGGACGATATCTCTAGTCTAGACAACAAGGATCGATATCTAATGACATCATCTAGCCGTGAAGATGTAAGCATGTTTCTCATTAGTAATTGCGTCCTGTAGCATATCCACAGATAAGCATATCAATAAATGTGTTACACAACGGTGACGTTACGCTAACAATCGATGGAAGAAGTACTCGTAGATAGTAGATGGTCTATCTCGACCTCGAGTACAAAAGATAAGATGAATGAAACAAAGCACAGGGATGCGAGATGAAAGTGTGAGAGGACTACACGCGAGAACTAGTATGAAAGAGTATCAATAGCAAAAGTAAAATAGGCTCCGACTACCTTGGAGTTACTTTGAAAAAATATATCGATGGTGGATGGATTCGCACACCAAGCTAGCGCTCCGCAATTTCAAAAATATATTTTCAATAATAACCATCCCTAAAACACTAGGACATCTCTTTCCACGTTCTTTTATACGCTAAAAATTGATACTTCGCGGTCTTTTGTGGCTAACTTCTGAGGGGCAAACATAGTGTGGGAGTACCTTCGTGCTGGCAACACTTGCAATCTGACATCGATGTCGGGCGGACGTGTCCCTGGAGCTGGCGTGACTGCTTACTGGATTTTATCAAAACACCTTAAAGCAGTGGACACCATACGCCCCCAGCACTTTATTCATAGCAAATATGTCGTATAAGCAACTGTAATAGCCCTCAACTTCAAAGCCTGAGTACGTCCCTTAATCCGTTCCGATTTCGATTAATTTAATAACCTATTTGGGATTACGATCTGATTTGGTATTTAGAGCATCGTATTAGACACGCCGTGTTCACTGGATACCAGAGATTTGTGGTTCACTTCGATTCTATGTAATGAGCGGAATTACGCAATTACTGCATTGCTGTGTTTACTCGACGACAGCAGGTCAGAGAAAATGAAGATGTTTCTAGAAAATCGAAAAGTTTGTTTGTTTAAATTATAGTCTTTATTTGCATGAAAGCATGGTTACAAGGATGGTAGTATATATGATAGTAATTTGGTTTCACATGATTCGCCGCACAGCAGCGTGCAAAAATTAGCATGTACAATCGTCAGGATTTAAAATTTGATTGATTGATTGATATGAACATGAATAAGTCTTCGATCCTTGAGCGGGTCATTTTCTTGCGGGGGCGGCGAGGTAATGCAGATCGGTGGGAGGCGGTGGACGTCCGTTATGTTATGTACGTAGCACTATATTTATTATGTGCCCGCGTAATCAACATTTGACGAGAGTTGTCGCTTTTCCCAAATGTTAGTACCCTTTTACAGTTACTGCAGAGCTTTGATTTTCTGCGTGCAGCGAACACAACTCCGACGAAACATTCAAATATGTGTTAAGAGGCTATGCTGTTGTCAAAGCGCCCATACAAACGTAGTCCAGTCATATTTTGAGTATTAAGCTATGAAAATCTATGAAATTTTCAAGACACAATCTAGAAACAAATATCTGTGTCGGTGGTGAGTCAGATTTTCGTTTAAATATATACTTCCAGAGTTACAGGGCGTCAAAGTATTGTATTTTTCGGTAGTAAAAAGCCCCAACTTTGAACCTGATTTACAAGAGTATGAATCAATTTAGAACAATTTGGAAAAACCACCGACATCTGAAATTTCATTAGTATACTGTATTACAAAAATGGTTACATAATATACTGTATCCTTCAAATGATCCCTGGACTACGAAACATCCAAATAACGGGTGGATAACATCGCATAATGTATGCTGTCTCACCGTACGCGCACGGGTAGGATAGGGCTCGGAGAGGGACAGCTACAAAACAATTTAACCTTGAAACCGACCACGTGTTCTTACCAACATAGCCTCTTAAATTAAAACTAAACAACAGTTGAAATGTAACATCGACTCGGGCGGACATGTTGGAACGTGTTGGAACATGTTCGGACGTGCGGCGACATGTCCCAAATAGTACCAACGAATTAGAAAGTTTGATACGTGTCCGGTGGCGTTGAAGCTTTTAAAAATTGACTTGGAGTTGTGCGGTTTTGACGTTGCAACTTCGCCTTCTATTTCAGTTAAGCTGCAGCCCTGGATCGAGGGCGGACGTGGCGGCGGCGCCCGCTTTTAAATAGAATCCTCATTGTGTAAATAAGGCTCAGTTCAGCTAAGTAATCACTTGCTAAGTTCCCAGGCTCTTCGTGTGGTAAATTTGACATGGAAAGATCGTCCATTGTGACAATGTTAAGGCATAATTATTTACCAAACGTAAACGAAACAAAAGACATCAACAATGAATGAAAACGTTACAAAGATTAGGTACAGTCAGCTTCTTCAACTAAGTTTTTTTGTAACATGCCTTGTAAAGTTTTAAATGTCATTCTTGCAGGAAGAGCCAGGCCTACAAGGTCCTAATCCTGATGAATTTTTAAACATATTTAAACAGAAAAGTATTCTATTTGTCTCTTAATATGCTCAATTATATCAAGCCAGAGCTAATTTGAAATGGTGTGGCACACAGTTGAGTAAATAATTAAATATGTCGCTGAGTGTACTCATTGCTTGTCTACCTTTACACTTAAGACTGTAAAGACGCCAGTCTAAAAGTGCGGTGTTTTTAGTGTCCTTATAAAATTATATTCATTCAAATATACCTCATGCCCAATCTATAGAATGCACACACTGTCTCGTGTGTTACACAACAAATCATTTTGATACTTGTACAACTGGTCTATTCCCAACCACACCGCCACAAAAAACCCCACGCTATATCCAGCACCTGAAAGTGTCCACGTCCAAATCCGTACGCGGAAACTAACGAATCAATCGTCCTAACCTCCACTCCGCTACAAAAGTGCTTGAATAAACCGATCGAACGACGTCAAGCTGTCAATTAGGGCTAAAAGCCTGCGCTGTGACGGGAGTTGGCAAGTGGCAGTGATAGTTGGTGGCGGGCTCGCTCTCCGGGCATAGCTCCGGGAACAAGTTGGAGTGATATTGATATTGACAAGGTAACTTATAATAAATCTAGTATTTTTCTAACGAAGCCAGGGCATCGTCCTCTAGAAGCCAGCGCCATCCAAACTCGACATCATGTCCAGCCTGCGGCAGTCCTCTGCTGGACATAGGCCTCCCTATAAACTTGGACATTCTTATCTAACTCCGGCTAAGTCAAAATACTTCTTCTTTTAACCACTTCCATGGTCTAGTAAACACACAGACTGACTATAATTCCGGAGAAACAAGGTTCGATTTTCAGTGGGGTAACTTATAATCATTGTTGGCTTCTGGGTGCGCACGCTAATGGTGAGCGTCAATAGAATTATCGTTACTCACCATCATGCATCGTCATTTAAAAAAATCTATTTTTAACTGACTCTGCTGGGGTAACCAAAATAAAGCTAACCAACGAAACACGAACCATTGCAAGATTTAAGTAAGCTAAAATGCCAATTTTTGTCGCAGTTGTATTTTTAAATGAGATCCTCGTTTTTGATTAATCTACACTGGTTTAAGTTGTAGTATTTATATGCTACCTTTGGCTTCATCTACACGTTGAACTGGAAAATGACTGACTCACAGATATCTCAGACAAGGAGTTGTTAATAGAAATAATTTCCACTGGCATACTCGTAAATGGTGTTTGATAAGGTTTAACGTTTCAATAAGTAAACATCTGTTTCTGATTACTATTAAGTTAAATCTATCCCCTATAGAAACACTAACAAACAAATTTAAATTGAAGTGAAAACGGCTGCAAATAATTTTCATGTCTAAGCCCGGCTAGCTCTACGAATGGAGCTCGGGTAATCTGAACCTAACTCTTTGTCCCAAAGCAACTTTATCAATTTAAATATTCATTTTCACGTTTAATTTACTTCTAGCACAAATTTGTTCTAATACGGGGCGTAAGTATTAAATTATTCAAATTAGGTTCATTCCCTTCTCGCCCGAGCCGTCAAACAACTGCGAGTGCCCACTCTGTCACACGCGTGGTGCATTCACAATTATTTTTATTATTTGGTCACGTACGTGTCACGTCACCACATGCCACGCGTGGATAAGTGCGGAATATTCGGATTTAGGGCTGAATTTATTGCCATGAAAACAATAAAAATCTTTTTTGTGTGTGTTATATTTTGATTGCAGGTACCTGTAGAATTTGAGCGTCTTTTTTAACGAGTAACGCGACTTTGTCCTTTATCCTAATCTGTGTATCATATTAGCATATTCATCTTTAGTAAAAGGTTACGGGTTGCGCCTTCATTTGCTAGGAGTCCTAGAATACTTTAGCAGGATAAAAGTACCCCTTCACTTTACTTACTTACTTACTAGTTGTTTGGGCCAATTTGTATCTGACGACCTGATCCTGATTACTCCACTCCATTGCAACACAGTAGCTCGGCGCTGGATACAGACAATTTCAAATTTACCGCCTTCACAAGCTTTATTTAAATATACCGTCGGTTCTGGCAGACGCAGAAAAAGTACTCACCGTTACCGTTGAAGAAAAGTTTAGTCTGCTCTAAGAGCCTGACCGCGTCACCGCGTACAAATTGATTTCGCACAATACATGAAGACAGGTGGACAAATTGTGTTTGTGTGAAGTGCTGCTGTACCCAACTGGAAGAAATTCAATTGTTCCTGGACGTCCAGGACACTCGAGGAGCGCCAGCAACCGGTGAGCTACCTTTATCATTTGGTGTGAGGTTTCAGCGAGGGTAGTTGGTTAAGAGTTGGCCAGTTTTTTTACACTCAGGACCTTCAAACAGCTTTCTCACAGAATTCTCAGCCATGTTTGAACCGGCCGCTAGTCATCCCATCCCCTTACACAGCCATGCTCCACCATGTCACTTTATCAAAGAAAATATATTCTTGCGATGTACCGCTCACATTATTTACGGCCCAAACAGATGCATAACTCGCAGTCTCTCTAGTCCACTTCCATACATTAACTCGGGGATCAATACACGGTCGTGCGAGACTTGACCCAGTGTAATGTGACGTCATTCCGACCGATAGAGGGTTATGGTAATGCTCGGCCGATGATGGCGGGTCATGTCTGCTAGTTACGATGTGAACACTTCACCAGCCGTGGACATACTGGTGTAGGGGAGATGGGAATAATCATTACTAGCTCTCCAACTATGCCCTGACTAAGCCAAAGGTCTGATTGAAAACTTGTATTTCTTGACAACAGTGGGTCATTGAAGTCGAATCTGTTTGCAACAAAGCCAAGCTCTCGTGACAATAAACAGTGCTTTTAAATAGGCACCTTCTAGACCAACACCACAGACTAGTGACCCAGATACGGAACGTTACTATGGCGCGGGCGAATTCACTCACACATTCACGTGTATACAAACGTCATCCGTTCGATTTGTGCCGATATCACAACATTTATTCGAAGTGTCCGACTTATGACAACGCCTAACATCATCGACCTCACCGTCAAAAATAGTAATATTAATTAAAATTTAATAAAACTACCCAGCTGTTTAAAATATACAGCCCTATGACATACGGACGGACGGATAACGGAGCCATGGTGGACAATGGGTGACTTTAGATACGGAACCCATAAATGCATAAATAATTTGTTTTTGCCACAGTGACTCGTTGCAGCAAAACCACGTCGCGTGTTTTCTGCATTCAGATTGACACATTCACTGGTGACTACAGCAATGTGACAGTATAATACACTCACAAAAGAAAACCTAACAATGGCGAGGAAGTAAGAGAAAGCCAGTAAGCAAATAAACAAGCTGAATTCAACAAACGATCTCAGATAAATAAACACGTCGACGTGGCATTATGGTAATCCGTTGTACGGCGGCTGGGGGTGCGACGACGGCACTATAGCGAACGCGGAGTTGTAATGTTGTTACAGGAGATGTCTTAGTTGAGATGCTGGACGTAGCAGCAGATGATACAAAGGCTAGAGATCTAGATCTAGACTTTGGGAATACGAGTAAGAACCCTTATTAAAATTTACCGGGACTTACCTACGCCTCCTTCATTTAGCCACGTCCTACATGCCAATACCCAAAGGTTTATCTGGAAGAAATAGTTTTTAGATAAGGCAGCCTAACTGTACGCTGAATCTGTATTATTCATATCTCTAGGTGAAATTGAGTATTTGACTTCATTTTTGTTGTTTTTTCAATCGACTTCAACAAAGGAGGATGTTCACAATTCGACGGGTGTGTTTGTTACCTCAGAACTCTCGACTGGGTGAATCGATTTTGATGATTCTTTTTTATTTGAAAGCTGGTGCTTCCCGTGTGGTCCCGTTTCAATTTTGTCAAGTTCTGACAATGGTATACATGAGAAAACCATATAAGTCTTAAAATTGCTGTAGACTTTTAGGGAAGTTGAAGTTGTTTCTAGTTCTTTTGAACTTGTTTGACGTCAAAATAATCTTTAAGAATTAAGGTACTATTAATTAGAATTTGATCACCCTAGGTGTCGAAATAAAGGTTGAACTTACTGAGAAAGTGGTTTATTCAGGCGATCTTCAGAGAAAAAAGAGCGAAATAAACTTAACTGCTAGGTATCGCTTTACTTAACAATCCAGGCGGCCATTATGACCCCAATACAGTTCCAGCTGTAATAACTACGAACGCAGAACACTTCAAGACTCATTCGTCACTACTTTGTATTGCCAACTTTGTATTTGAGCTGCAGCGAGGGTTGGAGGGTGTGTGAGGGTGTGGGTGTGTGGCAGGATTAAAACTGTATAATCCTCGGGCTCGGTTTCCCGGATTACGGAGAGTACACAACCATCAACGTGGCTTGTGCGCGCTATACGCGTGCAGTGGAGGACTGGAACTGACATAGTAGACGAGCGGGCTCTATTTTTGATTCGCTCGTGTGACATAGCTTCGTCGCACACGACTTAAGTCACGATCGACTACAAGATGCATGAAAGCAGGTTTAACCGTATTTTTGAATCATTCGCCTCAGGTGTTGCCAATATAACTTAAAATGTAATACATAGAACAGTTCCTACTGTCGATGTCAATAAGTGGTAATGTCAGTGTTCGACCATGACGTTTAGTCTATCGCTCGCCTCCGCAAAGAGTGGTCCCGACCACTCGTTGCAGAAGAGCGATTCAAAAATACCAAATTTCATAAGTCGAACGAAAATCGGTAGAAAACGAGCGCTCGCGGCGCGTGGAGCGAATCAAAAGTAGAGCCCCCGGCCGAGAGCGCACTATACACAAGACTTGACATCGCTTAAATCCAATATATAAAGCCGTATAAAGTCAAATAAACAAAGCATTATTATTCGTATAACGAGACTGTTTCTACTGTCTTTGATCGACCCAACAGAGATCGTCTGTGTCAAATTAATTAATGTAATTTAATTTACCTAATTTTAGTAGTTTATCTACACACTCAGACAAGTTGTTGTTCAAACACTACGATACTTATGTTTAATGTCAAAAATCTTTTTCATCTCTCCTGTTCTGAAAGTAGGTATTTCAGTATCTAAGCAGCGGGGTGTAAGTAATTTTTATTTTTAATTTGTTGCATTCAGCCTCAGAAAGCTCGTTAGCTGCGCTTTGCAAAGAAAGAGTTTTTAATGTGAGCATTCATCAATGGAAAAAGGTAAAAAACACGCGAACAATTGTAAATACAGTTTAGATTATTAAAATCATTAGATGTTTATTATATAATTATTATATGATATAAACTATTATATATTATGTTTAAAAATAAATCTTTAAAAATAAAGACGTGGCTTTGACACATTTGCCTTCAATAATATAGGTTGCTAAAATTTCATCATTATTTTTTCTTAAATTAACTGTTAGCAAAAATATCAATATCTTTGGTTTTGGCCAATTGAGGCGCAACTGTTCGCGGTGAGTGATGTCCAAGATTCGTCTTTGTACTAGTTTTCCTGAATAAAGTGTATTTATTATGTCACATATTTCCTTTCTATTTTGTCCCTCTATTTCCTTTCCTCACATTCGATTGCGCCCTCGAACTATAGGCGCCCTTGCTTCGCTCGTGCACCGTAAATATCTCGGGATGCAATTGATAACTGTCATCCCTTGTGTAACAATTTACTAAACACGTTCATCCTTGTCTCATACCAGACCAACGTGTTTTGTCTCAAGATATGTAGAACCCCCACACTGCGGATTACGAAGCCATTTCCTGGCTGACTGTCTTCATATTTATATAAATTTACTTTGTGTCAAACACCAAAAGCAACGACGAAAAAATAATGTGCCACAAAAACGTTACTTAAGAAGCAAATTATTTACATTTTTAAACATAGAAAATTGTGTGAACAAAAATATAACAGACCGGACACTTCAAACAAATGTCGTGATATCGACTTGTTTTCCATACGTCTAATTGATGAAGATGCGAGGTGAGGTATCGTAAATTGGCGGGGGGAGGTGAACGTCGGCTCCGTACGTAGCACTAAACAAATTATGTGAGCAAATTCAGACGCACGCGTCCAGCGCCACTTCCACTGCATCTATATCTGAGTTTCAAGTATCAAACGAGTTAAGTCGTCGCTCGTTCATGGCTTTATTAAATTTCAGACACTTGCTCCCCTTGTTCCCCTAACTCGCTTCAACATGGGATGTAGCCCACACAGTAGGAGCACCTGTTTATTATATATTAGGTTAGTAGCTGATGGTTAATTAGTTGTATCACGATTTCATAGCAGTAATGAGGCCTGGATATACAGTTCCAGACTTACACGATGTGGTATTTTATTTTTGCCTATCGTATACATATGTGGTAGCTCAGTTGGGTAGAGCGTCAGTCCTCTAGGTCAACAATCGAGGTCTGCGTTCGATCCTATGAGTTCCAATTTGTTATTTGTGTACGAATGATAAAAATCATTACCATTGTCTTTTCGATGAAGGAAGACATCGCGAGGAAACCTGCACACTCCTGAGGAGAAATTCAAAGGTGTGTGTGAAGTCTACCAATCGGCACTGGTCCCGCGTGGTGGACTATGTCCCATACTCTCTCTGTAGGAGAGTAGGCCTGAGCCCCTGCAGTGGCGACATATACAGAATGTTGTTAAACGTCAGATGCAAAGAATTGAAAACGCAACCAAATTCAATCTTAGCTTGACGCAAGATCAAACATTTGAAGCACCTTATTTTTTAAGTAGTTGATTCGCAATTGGCGTATATCTTACTTGACGGTAAAACGATGAGACCGTCAGATGAAAACGTGCTTACTGATAAGCTTCAAATCAATGAGACACCGTCTGTTCTCTTCCATAGTCAGTTACTTAGATGATAAAGTAGTTCTACTACCAAACAATTCGAGTTCTCACTAGCTTAAGTCTTCTGGATGGCTGCGATTCTGGCAAGGCCTTATTGTCACTTACGATCACGTGAGATGAAGGCCAAAGTCAATCCCATTGTGTATGAACAAATTAATGACCTCTGTCAGAACAAACAAGCAAAACCATAGATACTTGACTTCGAATCTCAATGCATCCTGTAAACTGAAGGGACCTTTTTTCAAGTGTCCTGTCAGTGACAGCTGGAGAACGAGGCAGGCCGGGGGGCGTCACTTGTATACGGTACATCGTCTAGCGCCCTCTCGCACGACAACGCTTAATTAATTGTCGAGTTAATTTTAAATGGGTCATTCCCGTTACAAATGCTTTGCTTCGTGTTGCTTTTTATAATGTAAACACATTAACACGCAAATTATTTGTGTTAATTGTTGTAAATGTTATTGCTGTGGAATCCCTTTTGAACTTCCAAATCTGCGCAACACTTTCCCGAAGGTGTAGATTTAGTGACGTACATAGGGTCTTCATACGGTGAAGGAAAACATCGTGAACAAACCTGCACACTCCTGAGAAGAAATTCAAAGGTGTGTGTGAAGTCTACCAATCCGCACTGGTCCCGCGTGGTGGACTGTCCCATACACTCTCTGCAGGAGAGTAGACATGAACCCCTGGCGTGGGAGAATATACAGGAAGTTGCCTGCATGTCACCTGATGGTAAGTGATAAGGCAGGTGGATGGTAAGCGTGCCCATCCAGAAGCCTCAATTTATTCTCTTTCATACCGGAACACAACAGTGCTATTAACACTGCTGTTTAGCGACAGACTTAGGTAACATGGTGGTAGCTAGCCAGGCTGACAGAAAAAGGCCTACCACCAACTAAACCGAGTACGTACCCACACTGAGAATCGAATCCGCGATCTCTGGATTGTTAGTCAAATATTTAGCCATTACGCCATCGCGGCGGTTAAATTCTTAATGTTTTTCCTTTATTATGGTGTAATGTACAAACACCTGACTTGCAAATAAAGTGTCCCTTCACTGACTTTGATTTATTTTCATCGAAACTTTGTTGAAACTGTCGTCACTGGTTCTGTCGTGGTAACGGGAACACGCCGCTCGCTCCGGGAGTGTGCATATATATTTAATTAGTTAAACGCGCGGATGTCGGTGCGTGATTGTCGGCATTGTGTCGCGAGGTTCATTCCGACAGGATCCGGTGACCTCAAGCGAGGAGTCCGCCCGCCCGGACACTTCCGGGCCGGTCCAAATTAAGGCGGGCGTCCGGATTTCTTTGCAGCACATCTTTTGAAGTTTTAGACATTAATTTGGTAAAAATTCACAAATTTTTCAAAAGACTTCAAAACTCCGCCAATTATGCATCGATTTTGATGATTCTTTTTTTGTTTGGTAGATCATACTTCAGAGGTGGTTCTATATAAATGTTATCGAAATTTATTCAGCACTTTCTGACAAGATCAACAAAAACTAAATAGATAGTTCTACCTCTAAGGGTTCACCCTTTTAGGGGTTGGATGCTGTAGACTTTTAAGGCAGTTAAGTCGGTTTCTAGTTCTTTTTGAACGCATTAATTATTATTCTGAGTGTTCAGCCCTGTCTGGGCTTGTATTGCGGGTCGGTTGGGAAGGGACCGGGGCGGGGCGGGGCGGGGAGGGGCGGGGCGGCCAGCACAATAGTGTTGTGGGTCTATTCTGTTGTTGAGTGCTCGAGTTTTGCGGGTTTTAATGGACAGGGTATCGGTATTGTTTATTAGTTTTGTATGTTAATTTGTTACCCGACAGCTGCGGGTGAAGGGAGGTAATGTTTTCAGTATCTAAGAGTATGTATGTTTCTCTCTCTCGTGATGAAACCTAGCTAGGGCATGGACAAGGACGAAGGCTACATTTTATCAACGTGGGATAATTTAAGAAAATTACGCAGATAATGTCGTGGTAAGAAAATATAAGGTTTCTTTATGTATGCCTTTAACACGCCTTCACGAAATGACCTAGATATCTTCAAGGACAGAGTGAAGAGGCTTGTTCTATGCAATCGTGAACCATCCTAGACCACATCGTCACTTAACATCAGGTGAGATATTAATAAAATAAATCAGACAAAATAAAGTCTATTAATAACGAGTTAAAAAATTGTCAGGTGTGTGTCGGACTCGCGCATGAATCGTCCGCACCATCAATTAATAACGAGTTAAAAAATTGTCAGGTGTGTGTCGGACTCGCGCATGAATCGTCCGCACCATCATAAATCTACGATATTACTAAAATTTTCATTCGCAATCTACGTAAAAGCAAAAAGAAATGTTTCTAGTAGGAGCCTTTCATAGCACCCATTAATATGTTTTATAAAATGTCATAGCGGTAACACCAATACACATTCTGTGAAAATTTCAAACTGTCTACCATTACGGGTCATGAGATACAGCCCACTGACAGACAGGCGCACTGACGGAGGAGACTGCACTTCGGGTACAGAACACTAAAAAGATGCTAAACAAAATGTTCGCCTGCTAGCATGCTTACAAGCACCAATATTAAAGTAAAATATCACAACAAGATCCTAGGTAATCTACAGCGTGCTCCAGGAGCCGTGAAAAGCTAAGTGTAGGACGTATGCACGCCGAGTGGCCGCCCGCCCTGGCCGCCCGCCCCACTACAGCGACCAGCTGTTAACCTCACCAATGGACACATTATGTATTATACATATCGGCATTGGACGTTTCCCTGATCCTGCTGATGTTTGTACGTACATCACACAAAAACTACTGCACGAAATTGGATGCGGTTTTCACAGTTCCATTGCTAGAAGTCTAACCTAAAATGTGGTGCATGTTTTATTTTTATACGCCGCCTTTAAGTTGAGATATATTATTCAATGTATCTACTTCAAACTTCCTCGCGTACGAAGTCAAGGGACAAGCCTTTGTAACAACGAATAAATTTACAACATTTATTTTGTCATCAATAAACATACAACGTGACGATTTTCTGTTAGTTCTGAACAACAAAAGACCTGAGCGGTGCAGTCCCGCTCAACCGGGACGTGTGGTCACATCAAACATGGCTGCCGACATTTTGTAAAAGAAAGCGAATAAATAGCGTTTTGTAAGTGGAGTAATAAGTGCAAGACTTTGTTGGAGAGGTTTATGGTGGCATGTCGCGAGCTGTGGGGGCTTGTGGGCAAATAACGGTATGCTACAGGATTATATGCACAAATTAATTTCAAACTCATATTATAAATGCGAAAGTGTGTGTGTTTGTTTGGCTTTCCTTCACGTCGTAAGGGAGATTCATAATGACTTGATTTGTACACGGTTAATCCGAAGCGTCGGTGGCGCAATGGATAAGGCGCGGACTCTCAATCTGAGGGATTCCCGGGTTCGAATCCAGCCGTGTACCTGTTAGTTGTTTTTCAATTTTCCGAGTGCTTAACGGTGAAGGAAAACATCGTGAGGAAACCTGCATGTCTTGAACAGGCATGTGAAGTCCGGCGTTCCGCACTGGGCCCGCGTGCTGGACTGTGTCCCATACACTCTCTGTAGGAGAGTAGGCCTGAGCCCCTGCAGTGGGGACATATATAGGCTGTTGATGATTGATGATGACTCACAATCTGGTCTCGGGTTCCATTCCCAGTGGGGGACCTATCGATACTCGGTTTGATTAGTGTTAGGGCATTATTCTAGGCACGCGTAGCCCCCCTACCACCAATGTTGATAGCAATGCGTTCCGATATGCAAGGCAAGCACTATTGCCATCCTAGAGCCTTATGGTCAACAGCAGATGAAATGAAGGCCAAGTGCAGATTCAACGAATAAATAAGGTACCTACTGTTCTGAACTATGCTAGTCATTTCCTCTGGACTTACTCAGACGTCGAACAAAATGTAATTGTTGAATACCTGGAACAAAGTACAAAGCAAATTAATTTTATATTACTTTGAAATAAAATTGAACCTGTAGACACAAGACATGAATCTAAGTACAATGCAATTTGCTATAAAGCTGGGTTAACATTACACAATTTGTCTGAATCATATCACTGTTCACTGTTCAGGTGATTCAGACTGCAATGTCCTAAACAAACCGGAGCAAGTCTCACAAAGTTTTTTGACAATATTGAGAGATTTGAGTCAGGGACTTTCAGCGTGTGTTGCCGCTAGACGGACATATTTTATTTTTATCACGCTCGGCAAAGTGTTTATAAAGTGGGTAAATAGGAAGCCCAAGAAAACAATGTCAAGAGCAAAGGATATAGGCCTCATAATTGATTATAAATTAATGACCGCAAGATCTAATATTAGGCGGGTTATCTTAAGAGCCGCCATTACTGGGCAATGTTGTTACAGCTCGCACGAGCCACGTGTCTTGGACGCACGCCAGGTGCAGACATATGATATGATCCCGGGTTTGCCCGCGTGTGGCGAGAAAATGCAGCAGCTGCATGTCATGGTGTTTTATATTATTTAAAGCTTATTAACTTCAAAAATTATCACGCGGCGACATTTTATCGGGATGAAAAGTATTCTAAAGTAAAGTAAAAGTAAAAAAGTGGTTTATTTCTTAAATAACTTTTACAGAGTTTTGCAGGGGCCTTCCAGAAAGTAGTCTTTCGACACTTGTGTTGGAAGTGCACCGCGTCTTCCAGACGGATTTACAGAGTATTATTTAAGGAAAAGACTTATTATTATGTTTGTAAAAATTCTACGAGTATGTTCTTTTCCATACCGTATACTGTGAACGTGCCAAGTTTTAACGTGATAGGTTCAGTAGTTCAGTCGTTCAGTAGGTCAGTCGTATAGTATGACATAGTCAGCATTAATATTATATATGTACTTTTAATGGACGAGAATGGGTTTGCATTTGTCCTTCATCTCAGGCGATGGTTAGTGCCGATGAGGCTGTGGCGTCTGCTACCTTTGATACAGGAATACAACAGTGCTATTAAGACGCCAATGAAGCAAAGTCTCCGTAGAATAGTAGGTATTTGAATATGTTATTGCTGTCGCGATTCGGTACGCACACATACAGCCTTTCACATGCTTTCACTCACACAAATAACGCTGCATAACATCCCAAAGAGGCCCCTGCGAGCCGCGCATAGTCGCTACCCCTCCGCCTGGGCTAGAGTGTATTTTTCAAAATTATAATAAACTTGACGTGAGCGTGCGTCAACCCTTGTTTTACGTTTTGAGAAATTATTGTTCGCATATTGGTTTAGTCTCGACATACTGTGGTTGTATTTGATATAATTGACTAGTAAGTACCTATCACATATAAATACAATATAAATTATGGCGTTGCTATTTTAGGGTTCTACGGTCAACAAAGAAACCTTTTAGTTTCACCATATCCGAACGTTCGTCTTCCAACGATACTTTAGGTGACCTAGAGGTGTTTTAGTACCTAGAGTGCTAGAGTCTAAGGACTAACAAGTTAAAGCGTTCAAAAAGAACTAGAAACCGACTTCAACTGCCCTAAAAGTCTACTTTTATTAAGGAAAATTTAAGATGTATATTGTTTTCTCATGGATTCCATTCTAAGAACCGGACCAAATTGAAATGGGACCACATGGAAAGCATCAGCTTTCAAATAATAAAGAATCATCCAAATCGGTTCACCCAGTGAAAAGCTCTGAGGTAACAAACATTTAACTAATAGAATAGAATAGAAATAATTTATTCGGCATACAGATTACAGTGCAGTTAAAACATTAATTTTAAATTTGCTCTGCTGCACTGCAACGCCGAAATACACACTTAACATTCCCAGTCTCAAAAACTACTGAACCGATTTTGATGAAACTTGCAGTCTTCCCTAAGTTTTACAATACCTAGGTAAACAAAAAAGGGATTATTTAAATCGAACTTGTAGTTCCGGATATATAAAAAATAAATTAAATAAAATAGCCTTTATTGCTGAACTAATTTTTTGTTTTAATTTTCTTAAAAATATGCTTACTTTATACGTTACTTATCTTTTTATATTAAGTATCAGTAACCGGTCGTTCCTACATTTCAGCTTGTCTTTCGACATAGGCCTCCTCTAAGGATTTCCACTCTATTCTATCTTTCGCTATGCGGGTCCATGTTGGACCCGCCACTTGTCTGATGTCGTCCTCCCATCTTCTAGTCTGTCTGCCTCTTTTTCTTTTGCTATCTCGTGGTTGCCATTCAGTTATTAGTCTTGTCCATTTCTACATACTCTATTTCTCCATTATTTACTGTTATGGGCTCTGTTTGTGAGGAATTTGACATTACTTTTGTTTTCGTTAAGTTCGTTGACAGGCCTGCTTTCTCGCTCTCTTCCGCTAACTGTTGGAACATTGTCTGTAGGGTTTTCGGGTTTTCAGAAAGTAAGATCAGGTTGTCTGCAAAGCGTAGGTGACTCAGCTTTTGCCATTTATATTTAGTCCTTTATTCGTCCAATCCAGATTTGTGAATATCATTTCCAGGATAGCTGAAAATATTTTTGGTAAAATTGGGTCTCCCTGGCGTACCCCTCTCTCAATCGAAAATTCTTCGCCTGTAGATTCTAGCTTCACTTGTGCGGTGCTTTTTGTGTATATGTTTTTCAGTATTCTTATGTATTTTGCATGTACGCCTTGTTTTTCCAGTGCGTCCCAGATAAATCTATGTTCGAGTGTGTCGAATGCTTTGTTGAAATCCACGAACCCTATGTGTGTTTTTCTTTTGTGTGTGTGTTCCGGATATATGCGAGGACAAACAAACATACACTTTAGAAATTTGGCACACTTCTTTAGAAGCTGGTATAGACTAACATATATGAAAACTGGGCAGTTCTGGAAATATTACATACATACAGGTCGCATTGATAACCTCTTTTTTTGAAGTCGGTTAAAAAACTGTAATTTCACGACACCTCCCACAATAGAATAGACGAGTTAAAAATCCCGTCTTAAGTGTATGAGATGTATAACTGGGAAAAAATATTTCAAGTTTTTATTTGTCGACATGAATAATAATATCGTCGAAATCTATCGTATTTCCTACTGTCATACTAATATAGATAAAAAGATATAGCTGTATTTTAGACCATTTCCGTACAAAATGCAATGAACCCAAAATCTATACGGTATTTCCCGTTGACCTAATGTCTTGAAATTTGGCAAGAAGAAAGGTTTTACAGCACAACCATAGGAATAAATCTGAATTTTTTAATTGTAACACAGTAAAATTGATTTTTTAATGTTTACAAACTTAACTTCGTAATATGTAATTTAGCTTAGAATTTCATTTTCGGTAGAGCATTGTTGGGTGCATATTACCATACCTATTATTTATGATTTTCAGTATGTCATTAATTCATATTCTGTACGGAATCCTCGGTGCACGAGTCCGACTTGCTCTTGACCGGTTTTTGAGTTGTTGGAGAGCCATTTCAAGCTCTTGCTGGCTGATCTCCGGGATATCTGTGTCGGGTCATATAGTCTCCGTAGCGATTTGTACATGCGATGTCCATATAACTTCTCGTTCTCTCTCAAGACTTTCAATAATAATAAATAACAAAAAATAATATAAAAAAGCTTTTAAAAAAGTTATAAATAAACGGATGTCCATGCAATAAATGTTATGTTTTTTCTGTGTTTTTTTTCTGTTTAGATATTTTACAGTGGTACGGAACCCTTTGTATGCGAGTCCGACTCGAACTTTAACATTAAAAAAATATTTGAAACATAAGTCACTTATTCATAAATCATATTTAATTATTTACACGTAACAAAACGTAACAACAACTAAGAATTTCAGGGAAAATGTTCTGTTCTAGAGATAAAATAAATTTCCTTAGAATTATTTGTCTTTATATTTGTTTATTTAGATCAATCTAAACATTAAAACTAACAGGTAAAACCATTATAGCTCGAGAAAGGGTATCTATCGATATATTTTTCCCACCACTATTAGTCGAAAAAATCGATAAAGCTTATTGACATCACTAATGCATGCTTACTTTATTTTTATACATATAATACACAGTATATAGTTGTGATATAGTGTACCCTGCCTCCCGAACCGAACTGTGCGAGAAGGACAGTTGAAGCTTTTTTTGGTATTTGCCTAGTTTTGCCGTGAAATTAAGGGTTTGGGATATAGCTGTTTTCTCAACGAAACGTTAGCCAAATTCAATCATTTTGATCTTATTCTCTTTATCAAAGAATAATCTAGGCCCGTTGGTTTTGCTTTTTCTGAAAATGTTACGTTTACTCTAAATAATGAGTACCATAAGTTGAAAGAAATTTTTTCTGAAATTTTGAGTTTTGAGATGCCCATAATTCTAATTGTAGACAAAATATTGAAAAAAGCAAAACCAACGGGCCTAGATTATTCTTTGATAAAGAGAATAAGATCAAAATGATTGAATTTGGCTAACGTTTCGTTGAGAAAACAGCTATATCCCAAACCCTTAATTTCATATGAAATTTTTTATCTGCTGTTCCCTCTTAACACTGCTGATTGGCGATGGTATTGTATTCAGCTTGGAATAAACAATTTTCCATCTTATAATTCTTTAGTGAGAATTTGACAGCGGTTTCTTTTGCACATTCCAAGTTCATTTCGTTCGTTTATAAACCTAAAGCTTGTATGCGCTGAAGCATTGTATTGGAAAGAGATGACAATATCCACATTTGCACGTCTTGTAACACAGCGCCCCGGTTTCTGACAACTGACATGTTTGTTACACGTCCTATAGGATATCTAATGCAGTTTTAAAGAATAGCTTTCTTTCCGAAAAGTATAAATCCAAATGTCGCCATTTGTTTCATTTCGACGCGACATAGAATGTATATTTTTCTCATTCTGTCTTGTGTCAATTCAATGAGGTTAGAAAGGCTAAAATATAGTTATAAGAATTTTGATTCAAATGATCTATCTATGGCATATTATATTTATGACCATAACAATCACCTTTCTCTCTCTCTCTCTTTGTACTTTTAATAAATTATTCACTACGAATAGGACAAAGGACGGACAGGGCGCCACGCTCGCTGTGAACGTGCCTTATCTAATGATCTACACATTGCTGACTACGGTGGGAAGCTGTTCTGACGCGATAACGCAGATATCTTACTGCGATCGCTTTACTAATGTGAACGCAGTTTGTTCTGAGCCAAACTCACCGACATAGTACATGTCAGTGTATCAGAAAGGGACAACATGAAAACATGAACGCGTGTGTCTGAGATATAACAAATTAATTCACTATAAAATTTTATACATGAGAAATATTATCACATTTGTGTGTAACAAGAAGTTACAGTACATATTACACGAAATTTCATTTTTCTTTTAATTATAAACGTATTTTAGTAGTTTGACGATAAAATACCTCAAGTATGCTCAAAATCGCAAACGGTTGTCGACTGCCGGGGACCTGCTCGCACCCAACACTGGTGATTGTGTTCCGTAGTTACTCCAGAGGTTGCGTGTTCGATTCCTGGCGGGGCTATACTTTATTTTATTTATTTATTTGTATTTCCAACAAAGAAACACAATAAGTAATCACACAACAACAACAACTTAAAATAACAGTAAGTTCAATGCCAGGAAACCATGCGGTGGTTTCCTGGCAAACAATAAATGAAACAAAACAAAAACAACAAATTAACATAAACTATAGCTAAAACAAGTGACTGCTACAACTCAGTGGAGGCAATGGCAGAGCAGTGACTCACAATATATGCTTTAAAGCTTAAGGGTATATATGGAAATGTACTTTAGGGTTGGTGATTGGACAATTCTGGCTACTACAGTCGAATAGCAGTGCCCTTAAGGTACTGAAAGATATGTTAAACATTCACACAATAAATTACGGCTTAAGGTCATCACAACTCTATCCTAGAGCGATATTGTTACTGAACATCAGGTAGGATGAAAGCCAAACCCATTTTCATACCAAATCTTCATATTAGGTACTCGTAGTATGGTTTATGACCAACCTCACACACCCTAGTGAGAGTTGTTTCACCGCCACAGTCCTCTGCCACGTCTCATGCAGCTACTGCCTGTCGTAGATAGTGACCGGTGACGACGGATTAACGTGACTAACGAAGCACGGAGTCATAGCACTGTTCAGACAATCACGTGATACAGACTGCAATGTGCGAAACAAACTGGGGAAGGTCTCACAAAAATGACATTTGTCAAAATCCGGAAATCGAACCTGGAACCTTCTGCATGTGTTGCGCGACAACTGCACCACGGAGTGAAAACAAATATTACTAACTGCTCGGTGCTCCGCTCGCCATTCTAACCGTCCGTGTGTATCACTTATCTTCCACTACTGCAGCCCGGCCCGCGGCTCCCATATTCTTGCGAAATAACATTTTTGATAGTGTCATTTCTTTCTCGACTATTCCCGTCCCCCTCGCACCTCAAGCCCCCCGGGGGCCTTAACAAGATCTACATCATGCTTTTTATTTTATTTCGTTGAAGATAAAAATAGTTGTAAACTTGGTTTTTGTTAAGTTTTGTGTTGAAATAGTATATTTCAACACTGGCTTGCGCTCACAGCATCATTTACTATTTTTCTACTGGCTGCTACCGGTACAACACATGTACACATTTTTTGCTCTTCCCTTCAACTACATACAAAGAAAAGAAGAAAAGAAGCAATGTCATTCAGAAACAGAAAAATATTTATTTAACTATGACACACTCAACACAATACAAAAATACAATTGACACATAAATTACGTACAATTACAAATATATAATACATTATTAATGTACATAGGCATTGTGTTGTAATGTGTCGTCAAACAGGACTGATCTCAGCATCTGCCATGGCAGTAGAGATAGCGCTGGCTTTCAGATAAGCCCTCTAATATGTAAAGTATGTTAAATGTATGCGTAAAAGAAGTGTATGTGTAAGTAGGCAATACCTGTCTTGTGGCTGAACTTCATCTCACCTGATGGTAAGTGTCGGTAAGTCCGTTGGATGAAAACCGTGCTCATCCAGAACCCTCAAGCTAATAAGGAGCTCATCAACACTGCAGCTGTTCGGCGATGTACTTAGACAACATGGTGGTAGACAGCGAGTACCGATAGTTACCCCGACTGGGAATCGAACCCGGGACCTCCGTATCCAATTGGCCAAGGCGGGCAAAATAGCTATGACAGTTAAATATGTAGCAGCGAACCTATAAAAATAGTTTAATACTGTACTACAAAGTTTGAACCCAAAGGTCTCCGTTCGATTCCTAGCGGAAAAAGTCAGGAGATGGGCAGAAGCTATCTATGTATGAACAACATGCTACTGCGATCACCCATCCCACTGCCAAGGATAGGGACTACGCCACGCATACAAGGGAGGCTCATGTCCAACAGTGGACTTTAGCTGATGATAACTCAACTAGGGCAAACAATTTTGACATTTAACCTTCTTGAGATAGACTAAACCTTCTCGTAATGGTAGAATATTTAGCTCGTTTAGTCTCATTTCTTATTTATATTAACAAAATGCCTAGACGTTCAGACATCTCATATAATAATGTTTTATTATTGTACAGAGTCTAGCTGGGCGAATGCTGGCATCATTACAGAATGAATAAAACAAGGGTCTTGGATATTGTCTTTTACCGGCACGTAAATTTCTGATTCTGATTTGTCTCAAAAGAAATATATTCAAGAGAACATCCAGTAAGACTTCAGGGTGCACACGCTTCCACTTGCTTTGCTACAGGTGAGTTGAGCGCCAAGAGCAATTATGAAAACATCTTCACAGTGTATCTGAAGTACGTGAATTTACAAAGGTATTGTGTTCGAGAGTATGAATGTTCTTTGTCTGAAAGTCTTGTATCAAGATGATAATGCTAAATTAAACGTTTCTAAACTGCTTTCGTTACTGAGTTTGCTAGCTTTGTTGAAGTTCATTCATGGAACGAATGAGCGAGTGAACGTATGGACCGGAATGAACGAATTGAGCGAATGTTTCCAAGAACTTCTCCTTTTGGAAGCGATTTTAATTGCGCTTTCAAAATTGAAAGTTTGGGCCTGTAGCAGGGTTGTCAAGTTACAATAAACATAAAAATACAGTTGTTTATAATTGTCAGTATGTGTGTATGTACAAATACTGACAATTTATGAAATAAACAATTTATTAGATATGATAAACACTGAATGCTGTATAGAACCCAACATGGCACTGGAATGTAAAATTTAATTTTTTGTTTAGATAGATTAGAGAATAGAATTAAAAATGTAAAATATGTAAAAATTGTATTCTTTTATAAAGAAATAAGCATATTAAAAAAAATGGCTCCCACTCAGCCTCTTGCTGCGATTTAATACACGATTTTATCTAGATTATAGCAAGAGAGCGCTAAACCCGGACGTCAAGTAACGCCGAAAACCGTCAAATGAGTAATTGTAATAATTTTTTTGTGATATTTCTCTGCATATTTGCACGCCTCTACAGGAGGAATGAAAGAATCTACAATTGTCTGAAGAATTTTTTATCTTTATCTGGGACCTTAGAAACGGCTTTATCGATTTTGAACATAAGCACAAATTAGAGGGTTAATGGGTCAAAAAATCAATCAATCAGAAGAAAAAAAATGTCAAACAAAGAATCCTTATGGCTTTATTCATTACGAGCGATATTCGGGCAACCTGATATTTTATTAGTGCTTATATGTGTATATATTTCATACCAACTACATAGCGACTACGAGTGCGTTATAGCAGCTCAGATTTACTATGTTCTCTGGAAATATAAAAATATGGCAGTAAATCTCAGAATCGCCAACCCTGGCTCGCCGGAATCCGAGCCCCTTGTTAAAGGATTCTTTTGATGATACTTGAATAAGTCAAATTATATCTTTTACATTATTTTATTCGTTCCATTATTATTATTACTGCTTTCTACGGTAATTTTCTAAATTACGAAATTGTCCGCGATGAGAAGATAAATAACGACGCCCAGCTGGAGGCTTCTGGAACAAGACAAGTTTAAGTCTGAGGATTTAAGTCCCAGAATGTTCATATAGATATTTTTGCTAGACTATCTCCCTAAAAATGATCCCTGAGGCCGCGTGGTCCGACAGCTCAAAGAAATCATCATACCAAATAAAAATTAATCTTTGCGACTATTTAATTTCAATATGCGACCGTTAAAAAAGAATTTAAAAGTTTTAATTCAATCTGTTCCACTCTAACAATTACCATAATGACTATACCCATCCCGCTCTAACTCGGCTCCATACATAAATTCAAGTTAAAAACTTAGCACGAACTCTGAACGCATTATATCAGAGCAGAAAGATTCAAGAAACTTTGTTATAAATAACAAGCCACTTTGTTTCAGGATACTTTGTTCTGTGCGGACTTTGTTTCCAGTTTGGACCAGTTGAGACCGGTTATAGCTGGTACGAACTGGCACTTTCTAGTTTTGAATGGGCTTGATAGTTGAGATTCCGTTGTCTGCCTTCTTCGGTGTAATTAAAGTTTACAAAGTGTCTTGAGAGGAGCTGGCGACGTTGTTAAGGTGTGGAATGAGATGTACGGTCACTTTATATAAGAAATACGTCGTAACAAACAAATTCGGAACTCGAAACAAACGGGAAAAGCTTCGCCGGTACGTTTTTAGGATTATGTAATAAGCTGTATCTTTTGAACTGTAATATGTATGTAAATACTTGAAACTATAACCGTGTGTGTATAACTATGGCCATTATAATAAGACAAATTCAAAAGATACAAATTAAAGGGACCATACAAAGTAACGTGAATTTTTTTCTGCTTTGTTAAACTTAACATAACAGTACTGTTTGTCAGCAGTCATAGAATATGGTGGTAGCCAGACAGGCGATACCAAAAAATGCCTTACCACCAACCAAAATGTGAAATACGGAGCATAAGAGACAGTTCAGCCGACACGCGGCTATATTGATGTTTAAAACAACCCTATCCCCATTTGAATTCTATCAAACTAAACAAGAATCTTTACGTCCACACGAGAAGGGCACTCTCAGTCACAGCCCACAGCTGGCCATTTATCCCCAGCGTGATTTCCCGTGGGCATAGCTCATGGGTATAACAAATGCCCTATAAGTATGTTAATGGCGGGACCGGCGGGATATTCTGTTCCGATAGGTCGCTATGATCGAGAGCCGACGTAAAAGGGATTTTACGTCTCTTCCCAGTGTTATAGCCTGCCAGGGCGAGGGTTAGCGGCAGTTGTGTTAAGTTGGGTGAGTTATGAATGATTTGTATGTTACTATATTACATTTATAGCTAAATTAGAAATATCTAAGGTTGTCTTTTTACCTGACTGCGTCAGAAGGAGGGTTGCTATTATTATTTGGACATTAGAGGTGCAGTCCGTGTGTCCTGCATGTCACTGCGACCTTTGCAGATCTATTGTGACAATCCCCTATAGATCAAATCACCTCCACAAGGAGGTGATGTTTTTCGTATGTACTCGTATGTCCATTTCATGTCAAGTGCTTAAGAGGGTATGCTGGTGTCAAAGCGCCCATACAAACGTAGTCCAGTCATATTTTGAGTATTAAGCTATGAAAATCTATGAAATTTTGAAGACACAATCTAGAAACAAATATCTGTGTCGGTGGTGAGTCAGATTTTAGTTTAAATATATACTTCCAGAGTTACAGGGCGTCAAAGAATTGTATTTTTCGGTACTAAAAATTAATTTAGAACAATTTGGAAAAACCACCGACATCTAAAATTTCATTAGTATACTGTATTAAAAAATGTACATACATAAATGTGTCTACATAATATACTGTATCCGTCAAATGATCCCTGGACTACGAAACATCCATCATCGAAATAACGGGTGGATAACTTCGCGTAGTGTATGCTGTCTCACCGTACGCGCTCGGGTAGGATAGGGCTCGGATAGGGACAGCTATAAAATAATCCAAATTTGAACGCGGCCACGTGGTCTAACCAACTTAGCCTCTTAATACAGGCATCTCTTATACTCTAACGCGAGAAAGCGAAATAGATGTATACGTTTATTTAAGCGATGATGATGGCTTTTCAGTATTTATAGCAACTCATACAACAAAGATACATTCCATTATTTACCATCACGCACATCATTCGGGTTTCCTCGTCCGCCCGCCTCATAAAGAAGTGTGAAATAGATATTTTTTCCCGATATCATCCATTTGTTTCCTTCTCCAGCATTGTATGATTGATAGCGACAAACGACCATCGCCAGCCCCGACGGAACATAGTTATCCGCACTCATATCGATCATTACAATATTACATTTATACTAAGAATTGTTATTTTAAGATTCAAACCAAATTCTTCAGAAAGTACCTAATAGAGATGTTTCTGGTCCATCCTCTACTTGTTCACTGTTACAAATCAAAAATACTATCCTTCCATTTTTGTTCGTTCAAAATCACAGAAATAAAGAAAGAAAAAATGTATTTGCCAAGTACATAGTTTTTTACACGGTGTTTAGATAGTAATTTCAATTAGTTCGATGTACTTAACCTGTCCACAGGTGTGCAAATACTCGTATTATAAACATATCTAATAAAGAATTTAATTGTTAAAAAATTTGTTTACAAGGCATGTCAATTAGTAAAATGTTGATAATTTTGTCATTAAATAATTCACAATTCATCTTATTAATATATGTCAAACTATAATTACTGGTATATTTAAAATGATTATATAATGTACTGTACTAAGAGAAAACGTCAAATGTCATTTCATTGTCGCCATCTTTATTTTTTAAGTTCAGTGTTGCCTGTTTTGTGCATTTTTAATGTATTTGTACAAATGTGGAAACAAAAATATTCAAAAAAATGTTAATTAAATCACTTTAATTTGATAATGACCTTTTAAAATTATGTATAATCTCTCTACGTGATAAAATTCGCAATGAGGAAATCCGTAGACAACAGACAGACGACATAGCTCGACGAGTCAGTGAGCTGAATAGGCAATGTGCACGCCACATCGCTTGAGGAACGGATAGCCGACGGGGAGCAAAGTTCTCGAGGGGAGATCACGTACCGGGAAACGTGTACTGGGCCGTCCCCTGCTTGCTCGACTGATGACGACTGCACAAAGCCAGCTATGAAATCACTTAATATCGCTCAATGAACAGTCATTGAGATAATGAAGGTAGGGAGCGCACTGCCGCTAGTTGGTCTGTGATTTATGTACACAAGGGTAGGATCCTGCTCAGATGATATATTGTCCGGTGTTATTGATAATGTTGGGAGGTCGATGTTAAGTGGGTCACGGGCGAGTGGTAATAACTTATTGATAGACGGTTATCAACAACTGCACATATCATACCGGCATAGTTGAAGAGTGACGGAATGAGACGACCTTTAATATTGATAGAGCTAGTATTTCCCGTGAAAGTCCAAGCAGACGAAAACTCGGGAAAACGCTAGTAAAAGGCCCAGTAGTCCTAGTGCATGTGTCTCACTCTTACAAGTATGATATTGCAATAATCCATCCCGTTCGCGATGAACTTGTGTCCGCGCGGAAATCATCGTAGACAGTCATTATTAATTTCGTCACGTTTATTATTATTGGAGAGAAGTATTCCCGACTCTCTGTAATGTACTTCATGAGGAATAACTGGGATTGATTTTTAAATTATATATAACACGCCAAGGGAATAAAACTGAGTTTTAGTCGCCGAAACAATTCCCAAAACACAGATTTTTTAAATATCGAGCGAAGTTTTTGAAAACGTGTATCGAACTCCATAAAGTTGTAAAACCTATTGTCAAGTTTTCAAGAATATTTCATTGGGACTTTGAACAAAAATGAGATTTTATAGTTATTTATTGGTAACACCGCCTGACGCGGCGGAGAGGGGCGCGGGGAGGCGAGCCAAGCGGAGGTTATATAAACGTGCTGCGCTTGATCGGCAAGGGCATTCAGACTTCGGAGACGGTTGAAAACAGTTGGGGAAGGCGAAGCCCTGCCCGTTTTAAAACGCTAGTCCATGTGAGATGTAGTGGACTTAGACAATACATTATACCTAGAAAATGATACAGCTGTGGAGTGTCCTCCAAGTTAAAATAAGAAGACAAAATTGACGTTTCTTTTCACTATCTTCAACTAAATTTTAAGAATAATTTATATCAGTTATTAAAATTAATTCGCCTTAAATACGTATAAATCAATATAATAGGTAGGTGCCAGTGATGACATACGCAACTGAAACGAACTTCTATACTGTTGGCTGAATAAACAAGCTCAAAGTCACTCAGCGAGCTCCGAAACGAACTATGCTCGGAATTCTCTACGACGATAAAATCCTGAATGAGGATACCCGTAGATGAACGAAATCTAGTAAAAGTGGATGGCTGGATGCAAGTGGCTCGGCAGTTTCCTCTCTGATGATGAATAAATAGGTAGACATAAAAACTCTAGCAGCTCAAACATTAAAGTGGCACCAGCAAACGAAGCACCCTTAGCTTTCCGGCTAAGAACGTAAAATCTCTCCACAGAAACGCGCGATACTTTCGTGGCGAGCTGTAAACTTCTCATGTTAAAATGTATAGAGGACGTACAGCGCCCCACATAAGTCCAGTTAACGGTCGCTGTGAAGCTAATATGGGACGATTTAGTTACAAATTCAGTTTGTATTTTGTATGTAGAACCGGTGTTTGTGTTTGAATGCGCAAGTTTTGGTCGTTTCAACAGGGAACTAGGGGAGTAAACACGACGCCTGTTTGTATGACACTTGCTTGACCACTTATATACACAAAAGTGTATTTTGGTTTTGAAATGTATACAGCAAGTTTATTAATTAAATGTTCACTAAATACCTCGTCAACAGCCTATATATGTCCCCACTGCAGGGGATCAGGCCTACTCTCCTACGGAGAGAATATGGGACATAGTCCACCACGCGGGACCAGTGCGGATTGGTAGACTTCACACACACCTTTGAATTTCTCCTCAGGAGTGTGCAGGTTTCCTCGCGATGTTTTCCTTCATTGATAAGCCAATGGTAATGATTTTTATCACTCGTACATAAATTCTAAATAACTGGGTCTCATAGGATCAAAACCAGACGCCATTGTTCAATGTCTGACGTTCTACCCAACTGAGCTATGTTATGATATGTTTGGGGGTTAATGGTTCTTTTGTTTGTTCAGTTAAGTTGAAAAGAAAATTGTATTTGTGTATTTTATTATATTTGGGTGGCATACAGCTAGCATTAATGAACTATAATATAAACGAATAGATTGAAAGGCTGTGCTAGCCATTAACAAACCTCCACCTATGGAGTTTTGATTTGAAACAGAAATCACAATTAATAATTTACTTACTGATAACAAATATAAATACATAAATAATATTGAAAATAGAATCGAGTATGTGACAAAGTGGGACGGGAAGAGGTTCATTTTATAATATTAACGTAAAAATGAAATATGTTTAACTAACTTTGCTCGCAACTCCGCGTGGCATTCAGAAATAATCCCCAGGGAACTACTGGTTTAATCGGGATTAAAAATTATACCATATCCTTTTCCAGTCCTTCAACTATCCCTATTAAAAATTTCAAGTCATCCTGACTCTCCGTTAAGACGTAAGGAGATAATTATTATATGTAATGTATAAAACTCTTTCTATTTAAGCACATTTCTCCGATAAACAAATTTGCCGAAAATATATCCACCGCATTTCATCCGCGGATGTCTCAATGTCGCTTACATGAAAGTGTCTAGGATTAATTCTCGGTCACTGACAATCACAGATAATCCGCAGTCCTTTTGATCAACAACCAAGCCTCACCTCAAACGTCACCTTAATCAGAGAAAGTTCGTCACAACGGTCCCGACGATCAGCCGGCGACGATTGCTGCAGAATAGGGTCGATTACCTAAATGGGCCCACTCCCCCCACCCCCTCCAGGTTGAAAGAGATGAAATATGGGCCCGTTATACAGAGTGCTCCCACCGGCCGACAGCGATGGAATTGGACAGAAATTGGAGTGCATTCGTCTTTTCTTCACGCTGTATATCCCCTCGATAGTTCGTCCGTATAAGATATTTAAATGTATGGGTTATTTAGTAAAACCTTTATTTATTATACAGTGAGTTTTCGCCAGGCTTTTCTTTATTCTGACATTTTGTTTTACTATGGTACCACATTCACACCGGAACACAAAAGTGCTGTGTATCATATTAACGCATGGTGATACCATCCCAAATTCCCAACCATCAACCAACCCCATGTACTGCTTACCGGCTGGGAATCGAGCCCAGGACCTCGGGTTGTGAATCCAAGTAGCTACTAGACCTCGGAGGACCATCCACAAGTCATCCCGCGGATGTCGTTATAGGCGATTAAGGGACAACATATTAGGAGATGAGCATCCTGTCCAACAGTGGTCTGCTGCTGCTGCTCTCCCCATGGTATACCACAATGACCAGACCGAGACCTACCCGCGACGCATCGAGCGCCTACCCGCGACCTTTCCTAGGTCGGACTTATTCATCAGATTGTAATAAAGATAGGGGTGCATGTTGTAGTAATTCCTTCCTCAACAGCCTATACATGTCCCCACTGAAGTGTCTCAGTCTTACTCTCCTACAGAGAGTGTATGGGACATAGTACACCACGCGGGACCAGTGTACCTTAGAATTTCTTCTCACGATGGTTTCCTTCACCTTAAAGTCAATGGTAATGATGTTTATCATTCGTACATAAATTCTAATAACAAATTGTAACTCATTGGTACGAGCCAGGATCGAACCCAGACCTCGATTGTTCAAGGACTGACGCTCTACACAACTGAGCTCCCACGGCAAGATACAATATATCTATATCTAATAATATGTTGCATGCACTCTTAGAGCAAGTGTTGACGTCACAGCCCAGTGTAACGTCCCGCGAGTTATTTTCGCGAGTTGTTATCTTCATTTACGGGGGCGGGCGGGCGTCTCTGGGCGGGCGGATATATCGTAAACTGTAGGAATATCAGAGCTGAGTACACACACGTGCGCTGAGCGAGAGTAGAGAGACGTGGCTTAGAAATAAGCACACTTACATACTATAGCGCAATCCTCGCACTATCACGTGAGATGAAGGCCAAGAGCGAACACAGTGTAGATGTTTTATAATTTCTTATACCGCTATTGTAATCCAGACAAGTACAGAAAATAAAGATGGCGTCGTTTGGCGTATTTATTAATTCAACTAGAGTTTTGTCATAATAAAGAGTGGACAGTAACAAAAGACTTCAAATAAATATGACGTTTAGAAATGAAATAAAACTATACTTACCGTTATGACACAAATGCCTTCTTCATGCGTGAATGCTGCTACGTGTCATCAATGATAATTTCAAATAGGTTTTATTTTTCAACCGACTTCAAAAAGGAAGAGGTTCTCAATTCAACTATATATTTTTTTGTATGTATGTTACGCGATAGCTCCGTCAATTGTGAATCGATTTCGATTATTTTTTTGTTTTATTTGTAGAGTATGCTTCAGAGGTGGTACAGATAATTCTACCTCTAAGGGTGAACATTTTAGGGGATGAATGCTGTTTTAAGTCAGTTGAAGTCGGTTTCTAGATCTTTTTGAACTCTTTAATTATTATATTCTTGTAGTGTATCATAGTTACATTGATATAATATCCGGGGGTGAATTACTTAATATTTCTTTTCTAAATATCTATGAATGGCTCCCAAATTGATTGTTACATCTGGACGAATCATCTACACCCTACAATGTCCTAGATCTCGTCGTCTCGTATATTGTGACAAGGCGGTCGTTCCTTACGGCGCAGGTTTACGAGCCGCACTATGTTGCCACCTCCCGCCGCCGACAGTTGTGGTTTATGCCTTATTTTACTGCCCGCGTACGAAATCAGCTGCTTATTATAGTATTGGTGGCACCGCTAATATTACACACACAAATCGACGTATCAATCAAAAGCAAAAATATAAAATAAACTGCACTAGAAAATGGTAATGTGTCGTGCAAGCATTTTAGCGTACACACACTGTCACGCATGTCACTGTGTTGGTTTGCTTGGTTAGTGTCACGAAAGCCATTGTCACGTCACCTTGAGATTTCTCCGTTAGCTGCCGTTACAATACCCATATGTCACCATAAAACCGACCAGCAAGCGTCGAGAGATGACCATCCAACCAAGCACCACAATCCACCAATATTATATTGCATGTCACCGATCGTCCTCCATTTTGTACAAAATACACGAATCCATTTCAAGTAACAAATCGTTGCTCTTAGTCAAATGGCGCGAATACTTTTCCACTCACAGCTGAGGCAGATAGAGGCATTTGGTACGAGTGTAAGCGAAACAGATATATGTTTATTGTTGCGTCGTTGTCCAGATCGCGTGTCGCAGATTTATTTTTTGTCACAAGCAGAGTGCGTGCGTTTGTTCTGCTGATGGTGTCATTTCTGAACGCGCAGTTTTATTGTATCTAAAATATATTACAGAAATGTCCGCTTTTTACAGTTACCATAGCAAGTACTCTGATGTTATCTTCTTGAAATTTGGTACACTCGTGATCAAGTAGCCCTTGGTCAAATTTATTGCAAGTGAAATAGTAGTGCTAATAATAGTTTATGAAGAAAAAACATCATTTAGTTGTAGGCATTAGGCCAAGAAAGCGTTTCGAAATGTGAATCTATATATAAGCCCTAACTTCCCCTAATATCCCCTAAGCCTAACCCTAACGACACGCGAGCGCCCGCCCCACCGAGTGCGCGTTGTTTTACGACTACCCGCGATATTAAAACTCATCCCTGTAAGTAAACGTATAATAAACAACCCATTTAGGGCCCTGAATGCGTATTAAGTTTGGCGAGGGACTACACGCTGCGCCAAGGCTTGGCGCCAATGTTTGAGCCAATGTTGGCACATGTTGCATTGGTTTTATTTATTGATCAATCAACTAGCGTTTGCACTGGGACTTCAGAAAGTCCCCAAGTTCTCACGGCTAACAACTAGCTTGATTGGGATTAACAGTACATTTTCTGGATCTTCAACTATCCATACACACAAAAATCCAGCCCTTGGAGTCTCCATTACGATTTGAAGGAAGGATAATAAACAAACACATTTTCGTATTTATAATACATACTAGCATTTTTTTATTTTTTATATTATTATTATACTACAGTGTAAACTCCATACAACGACATTCAAGGGACTGTGAATATGGTGTTGTTATAGAGAGCTGTCGTAGATCTAGTAGTATCTGTATTAGAAACTACCAATGAAATTGTTGGTTGTTGGTTGAAATAAGTTTTCTTGTGAAATGCACACCTGGACGAGGTATGTGCCTGCATAGTCATAAAAATTACGTAAACATTAGAAGTCAGTAGAATTCAAATGTTTGTATGTTTGTCATAAATTGTGCCATATACGAGTATATGTCAACCATAATAAGCTCGAAAAAAACTGTTTACTAAAGGACTGAATAAAGCAAGAATAACTAAGTATGTAGGTGTTTGACATTTACGAATACCATACCGTGTTCCTATATGAACAAAAGTTGGCGCCAACATTACTGCCAAAGTGTAGACCCACCATTCTCAAATCGCCCCAAGATTTATCAGGAGCATACTGTATATATCCTCGGTACAGGGTGTAGTTGTTTCTCTCTCGTTCTCAATTTAATTTGGCTAAAAGGAACGATTTATAATGTGAGTCGCGGCGCCGGCGACGTTGAAGCGGTGCGCTGTTGCCAACACCGATGATGCAAGTGCACTTAACTGTCTTTGTCAGGACTGGTTTGTTAGAGGAGGTTGGAGCTGGCGTATGAAGTTCATTGTTTCCTCGTGGTTTCTTAGAAGTTTCTAGTATTAAGGATGGAGTTTCTCTAGTGCCTAAAAGGTTAGAGTCGCGAAATGGTGACGCCAGTAAAAAACAACTAAACAGTTCTGGCTCAGTTTGCGTAATAGCACTTCAATGCTCAAACAAACAAAAAACATGGTCAGCGTGGACTTCAGAATGTATCCAAGGGAATTGCATGCTCGATTCCGATTTAAAGTAACCTATGTCCTTTTCCACCCCTTCAACTATCCCGTAAAATAAGTCTAGTCGTTCTGAGCTTTCTAATATGAGTATGAATAATGCTATCCGCACTAAAAAGAAATTTAAGCGCAACTACGAACCTACGCGTAACATATTTTTGCTTCACTTTTGGTTCTACGTGTCATTAGTATATGGTTAGATTAGAAGAATTGCCCTGACAGGAAATCGCACCCGCAACCGTGTCGTGAGTGTAGGTCTGTACCGGATGCGATGACGATTGGAATGGATAAGAGGTGATAAAGGAACTATCAAACAATCCGAATTAATTTGGCAATGATTAGTCAGTTTTGTGCACGAGTTTCTTATCAGGAATGTCCCAAAGTTGCATTCGCGTTGCAATTCTTAAACTCTCATTACAGTTGTACGTTCCAAGTGACTTCAAAAATAACTTCTTTAGATTTCCTTTGAAACTAGCGAAGTCCTCCGGAAATATCTCCGCTCCAAGATTCCCACTTGAAAATATCTGAATAAGTTACGGCAAAAAGTTGGGGATTTTACAATCTTCCCAAAATAGTTACTTTCAATCGAACACCCGCCGTGTTCTAGTTATTCTACAAGACCAGTCTCTAAACAATTCACTTGCGTCTATTTCTAAAAGTTTCTCGTTGGAGTGTGAGAATAACAACATTTTGTTGCGCGCGAGTTTCAAGATTGAAGCTGGGAGCTTTTGAAAGTTTGCATAAGTCTAGCTGACTGTATCAAAACCATGCAGCGTGTTGAAGCTTTAACATAATAAAAGTTTATGCACCGTATTATTCGATTTATGTCGTGTGTTCTCGTCTTTACGATGGAACCCCTCTATGTCATCTCATGGAGGTCATCAAAGGCGACCAAAGGAACAATTTCAGCACAACATTTTTGTGCGACCAGTCCGTCCCATCTTTGTGAGGCGCATGACCAATTGCGAGCTTTTGCAAGCAGTTGATATGGTGATTTATTTATTTTGTTCTACCTGCATATTCTTCTCTTGTCTCTTACTTTGACCATGAATAGTCCTCCAAAGCAAAGCAAATCCACTCATGGCAATAGCGGAGAAAAGACAGGACTCATTTTGTAGGCAAATGGGCACTAACGAACCCTTAGTAGGTCGTATGCCACAATGTCTGGTCTCTAAACGCTCGCATCCAGCTCTCCGCAATCTTAATAAGTTACTGAGTGTATTGCACACCAGGTCGTCCTCGTCGCCCAGTCGTAATAACAACATTTCACCACCGACACGTCGTCGTAATTCATTTCCTAACTCATAACATCTCCATACCGTGTAATGACATCCATTATACTTGCAGAAACGTCTTAGATTACGATGTTTACTGAACATTAAGTGTAGGGGGTGAACAGACCCCCTCCCATCATGGAGGGGGTCTAAACAGCCATCAAACGAAACGCCCGTCAAATAAAGAAGAACATTAAAAGCTATAAAACAAGAGTGTTTCATATTTTACGCAAGAAAATACATGGTTTACGCGCAATCATGTTTTGATCGTCGTTCTCCGGACGTCGACTTATTAACTGTTATAGATATATAGATATGTACATACGCACACACATATAGAGACGTTTAAAACTACTCCGAGTCCAAAAATGTTAGTAATAACTTCAAAAGTAATTCTCGGCTTGGCACGCAATCAAAGAGCTTTCGCTCGTAACTACATAAGGTTCATTTTAATCCTGATCGATCACTCGGTTCCTTCCGGTAATAAGTATAACAAGGAAAAGTGAAATTATAAATTTGAACTCTCAACGCCGATGGTGAAATAGATTTCAACAGAGTCCAAGACAGCGAACTGGTATGGGGCAGACATAGGTCCACAGTTGTTTAGTTAAGACTAAAAGGATGGTCCACCGGGCACTACCGGTCACTGCGACCTTGAAAGATCTATTGTGACCCCTATGTGTGCCATCTCTCAGACCCACTCCGAGCATATTATCGGACAATGACTGCAGGAGTTGAGACCCTAATATCATCTGGAGTGACGATTTGGCCTCCGAGGTAAAGAAGATGTTGATGTCTTCTTTTTTGTGACAGAATCCAAAAGAGATAAAGTGCTTCTCTTGCAAACTTTGTGCTGTAGTTAGAAGCGACATGGAGTGGTCTTGACCTGGTGTCACCGGCGGCATGGTGATGACGCGCCAGAAATCGCCCACAACCGGTACTTGACTAATTTGGCTTTCATTAACGACGTTGTTGCCCCCAAAGAGTTGTCAAACATTATTACACGTTTTACAAAAGTTAACACGCTACTTTTAAACACACAAAGAGCAAGATACACTCTTTATATATGCAACACGGACGTCCATAATTCCTAGCTGCTTAGTAATAGCTAACAGCAGATACTTCGCGTTTATAGGCCGAACTTTTGATTGGGCGGCTGTCCGAAGGACGCGCGGACGGATTCAGGGTGGAAGTAGTCAAGCTTTGACCCCCTCTGTAAAGCAAAGAACCCCTTACAAAACCAAAAGATAAACTAACATTAAAGAGTTAAGTATATTACACTTGAATGAATGTTAGACAAAGCAGAAAGGTGAATGAATATCCTTCTAGTGTTTTGTCCTGTACTGACCCTGGCTTTGATTCTACATAAAAATTGTGTGCGACAGCAAAGGAAGGGGGACGTGCTTAAATAATTTGACCTCCCTAAACTAGTATCTAAGTCCATCCTCGACACTTGGGTTTATTACAAAAAGGTTACGATCCGTCGAGTGATGTGCCAAGTGCTGGAAGAATATAGTAATATCCCGCTCACGGACCCTACGACTGCTTATTACTTGATTTTATCGAGAGGGCCGTCTATTCTGCTTATAACGATTTTTGGAATACTAGGAATGTAGCCAGTCATTCCACAGGCCACAAATTTTAAGTCACTCCGCGGGATTGATGCGGGCAATGTTCGCGGAGTCTCTCTGACGGTACACGGTTGCCTAGAAATAGCCTATTTACTCTGGTCTTGAAGACAACACAGAAGTCGACAGAGAATTCCACTCCTTAGAGCTGTACGCATAATACTTTATTGAAGAAGCAAAACGCTTCGTGCGAAATGGTGGAATATCAACTAAGTAAGAGTCGTGTAATTCGAATAGCACACTCTCCGAAATACATCCTGTTGAAGATAGAAAGGTCAAAGTCCAAAGTGTCTAACATAGCTCATGGTATTAGCAAGCTGAAGTGGCAGTGGAATGATTCAAATTGCTGAAGAACCGACAATTGCTGGAGCAGACGAGTCTTTGAATGGAAGCCATGTCAAAGCAAACGCAGTGTGGGACGATTTAGACTAGGTGGAAAGTATGACGTGTGCAGAGGGCAGAATTTCGTGTTGCACTTTGGGAGAATCCTATGTCCAGCAGTGGACTGACGCAGGCTGTACGTGGTAATCCAGTCACAGTAGAATATAATACTTACTAGTGCAAATGAGCCGATTGTGTCACCACTCTTTTAATATGAGCAAACCCTTAAGATGGTCATCAAGAAAGATTTTAATTTCCAAGTGAAAGCAAGAGAAGTGTATCATTAAAACACTAGCACATATGTTGAAATTATATCTGAAACGATTAACTACCATTTATACGCGCGGCATGCAATAACAACAGTAAAAAACAAATCCCGAACCGACATGTTGTGAGAAATTCAACATGCTCCCCAACCCCCCGCGCGCCGGTAAATTTTTAATGTAACGGCATTGCTAACGGGGCATTGAATTAATGAAACATTTCGGTCAAAGCTGGCAACCCCGCGATTAATGAAAACGTTCGCGGTGTTGCCAGCCACAGAAATGTTGTTTGAATTTTGATGGCAACATTCAATTTTATATTCGCTATAGTCACTCGTTTCAATGCAAGCTCTTAGCTAATTACAATGTTATTGTGATTCCTTACAATGAGATGGAATTTTTTGTTCATAAATCCCTGGCGATCGACTTCCAAAGGCGAGATTTTACTGTAAGTCGTAAAATGCTCAAAGTCACATCAGGTTATGGAGAGAGCTGCCGAGAATTTCTGAACGTGATAAAATCCATAATGAAGATCCTCGTCAAAAATATAAATGTGAAAAAGTACCAAGGCTTCAACGTTTTCGCTAATAAAAGAAGCGTTACTCGTATCTAACTGGAAACCAAGTTCTTTCAAAGCTTCTTAGATCACAACTCCTGCCATGCGTAACGTTGTTCAATTGGCTAAAATTATTTGTTATAACATTTGCTACTTAATAGTGCCACTTAGAATGTTTTAAATCTTTGTGTGTGCCATGTAGTCTTTTATGTCATTGGCAAAGTGACATATTTGAATAAGTGTGTCGAAAGGTACGGCTAAGTTAAGGAAGTGACATTGCATTTAGATGAATCAAGTATAGGAATTAGAAACAGATACAACTTATAACATAGCGAATCACTTTATCATTTCACCATGATTATCATAGCCTCAAATCATCCCGTAGTCGCAACTAAAGTACAATCTATCAGACAGAAAGTAGCGACCCACCAGAACGTTTTTGTTAACTTCAGATATATCAACGCTTGTCCACCATCTCACCTGATGGTAAGTGACGATGTGGCCTACGATGGTGCGCGTTGGTCTGCAAGGTGCCTTTTCACTCTCGACATAGTTTAGTGGTAATATAGACGCCGGCAGTGCATTCCACTCCCTGGCTGGACGCATGGTAAAAGTAGAAGCAAAACGTTTAGTGCGAGCCATAGGGATGTCGACTATGAACTGGTGGAGTCCCACGGTACATCTGTTGGATCAATCATTTAATGGCGATGACGGAATCAACATGAATAGATAGCTCTTGAGAGCACTCTACTAAAAGTAACCTATAGAATATAGGAAGGCAGGACACTTTTCGGCTTCAAGGCTTTGAAGCTCTTACAGAAATCCAATCCAAGCGAAGTAATTTATATCTAAAATCATGTCAAGCTATTTCGAAGAAAGCTTGAACATAAATGCTTGCAACAAGTCGCAGATGGATCAGTATGAAAACTAACTTATCAGATATCAATGTGGTAGCAGAAGCACTTATAAGTGAGGGTAATAAGTGTTGGAAGCACGCCGTGCCGCCGTAATCCTGCCGCGGCACGCTGGCAGCGGGAGATCTCTCCCCGCGAAAGTATTTACAAAGAAGCGCAACTACTTTGTGTGCATGCTATATAGCTTAAAGCTTTCCTAACTAAGTTTTGTGTGAGAGCAGGGCTGCCTCTGTAAGCTGTTCCGAACGACACAGCTTCATTTTCAATGGCTCCGGGTGTTTCGAAGCCATGAAAATTATTGTTAGCGCAATTATAGTATAGTTTATGACGTCAAATGCCATTCAAAATTACGTCAATATACGTCATATACGTCATAAATATACGTCAATTGGCGCTATTTTGAATACTGTTAGTTGTAATAACATAAAGTTTAACGTTAATCAATAATAAATGTTGCATTTTAATTAATTTGTTGTCTATTTTCGCTTGAATCTTTCTTTTTTCGTAGTCATGGTATAAAGTATAGTATGCAACTCTTGAATAAAACGGGTTCTTGAATAAAAGCAAGGGCCATGAATCACTCGCATCGCTTAGGATTCTATCTAACTCTTAATCCACTCGCTACGCTCGAGATTCAATCACTATGAATTATGTCTTATTGAATTTTGATGAATTGAATTATTCATTATTCAATCGTTAGAATCCTTCCCTTATTGCTCTAAGTCCCTGGCTTTAAATTCGTCCTTTATTCCCTAGTGGCATAATATACTATTTTATATTTACAAACTGTGTGTATGTAGCTTTGTAGTTAAAAGCCATACGTCTGGTATGTAATGTAACCGCAAAGTAAAGTTGGTTCTTCAATCGCACTTATATTTTCGGTAAAGCATGATTTCAAGTATGTAAATTATTCATATTCTGTACGGAACCCTGGGTGCGCCAATACGACTCGCACTTGACCGTTTTTTTTCCATGACATTTTGACATCTTATATTTGACCCAGAATGTCAGTACCAGGTTCGAGTACTGATACTCGGTTTGGTTGGTGGCAAAGAACTATTCTATGCCTTCCTGGCCACTGAGCAAGTAAATCACTATTCCTGGCTAGCTGGCTTTATTCATTCATCACTAACAGCCTATATACGTCCCCATAGCAGGGGCTCAGGCCTACTCTAGGAGAGGGTATGGGCCATAGTCCACCACGCGGGCCCGGTGCGGATTGATAGACTTCACACACACCTATGAATTTCTTCTCAGGAGTGTGCAGGTATCCAACTTAAATATGAAGTTCAAGTGTGAAACCATTGTCATAAGAAATAACATGTCTCATTCTCTATAAGCTGGCAGCCCCGAGAGCGCTTCGCCCACGGCCACGTTCGAGAAAGCGACTTAGTTAAAAACTGCGTCGACCGCTCTCTGCATACAAACGACAGCTGACTTGCTTCATCGTGTTCATACACTTTGTAACGGCAGGTCAACTTGTTTTGAGTGCTTTGTAACGAGATCCGCGCCGAATAACGAGCGTAGATCCGTTACTCTATCGAGAGGGGACTGAGCGAAGGCAGCTCAGGTATGAAATCAAATCATATTTTTTTTCAATTCGTAAAACTTAGGTACAATTTCAGTTGTTACTAATCAAAGGGAGCGACGTCCTAAATTTCAAGTGTTTAACCTAAACGGCTTGGACTGGGCGTTGATAAGTATCAGTCAAACAGACAAGACTTTTATACAAATACGGAAGATAATCGGGGTATCGAAAGGTTAGTCACCTTACAGTATCCTAGAGTTTGTTTTTGCTTATCGCCAGGATGAAAAGGCTTCTTGTGTTCTAACTTCCATATGCAGATTCATGATCATCATCAGCCGGGAAACGTCCACTGCTGACATAAGCTTCCCCCATGGTACGTCGCATTGACCAGCCCTGAGCCAATTACATCTAGTGACTTTCATCATGACGTCGGTCCATCTTGGGACGGACGGACCATTTCCTGCTACGTGAATTTTCTCTTGCGCATTGAAATGACAAAGATATTAGAAAACGTGTAAAATGTTTCTCAAAAACGGAAATGCTATTAAATGTTTCAAATTTCGAATACATGTACCGGAATCCATGTGTGGGTCGTCAGCTTCCTCATAGAGCTATGAGAATTCTACGCATGCCAAATTTTAAAGCAATTTAGAAGCAATCAAACTTTAGCATTCATAATTTAGCAGCAACCATAACTCAGTTACAGCGAGCTGTTTTTAGTGTGTCAGCTGGAGACATGGGTCTCCAGCTGACACATGCCAGGAAGGCAAACCAGTCAGGTTAGGGCTTTAGACTATAGTCAGGCATTTAAAGCACAATTACAGCAATGAGAGCCAAAAAAATTGACGATCACATTGATAAACTGTTGGATCTACGAACGAAATACCGTGTGTAAGCTGGCGACCCGTGTCACCAGCTTACACATCTGGATCTTCGTAGTTATTCAAGTTACGATTATGTATTGTACCTCATATTTTAGAGCAAAATAGCAGCGCCAGGCGCCAAAATTTTCGAATCTCTAGTGCTAAAACTGTTTGAGCTACGAGCCGATATGTGTGTGTAAGCTGGTGACATGGGTCGCCAGCTGACACATGTTGTATCTCTGAAACTACATAAGTGAGAACTTCGTTTTAAAGATCAAATAAGACCATACAATAGCAGCATTCACGAGTCAAAATTTCGAATCTCCTGGCTGTCTAGATTCAAAGTTATAAGCCAAAAACTATTTTCCCGCCAAAAAATTCAAAATAATCGCACGGACGCCGCTGAGCAGGCCGTTGCCGTTCCGTGCGCTACGCTATTACAATAGAGTTTCAACTTAGCCGAGATTGTTTTAAGATTCATTTTAACCTGCACTTTCGTATCGATTCAATTGGTATATTGAGCGTGTTAGACCAGGAGCCGACTGAAATAAGCAATGGTATACTACCGATTAACTTCATAGAGAGATTACGAACGATCTTCACCAAATTTGAGGTCTAGCTAGAATCTAACCCTTCACCGTTGGTGCATAATTCAAATCTACTAATTTGACTAATTAATACGGAATCAAGATTTAGTTTAGTAATGAATCAACATATATAAGAAATAACACTTTATGGTGTGTGTGATATAACACAATATAAGAGATATATGAAAATAACTAAAAATAAATGTTTGAGAAATCTATATCATGTTTTATTCAATAATTGCTACTGAAAATATATTAAATACCGAGCTCAACAATTATTGATCATATTGATATAAGCTGTATATGTTGCACATATACCTCTTATACTATGTTATATCACACCGTAAAGTGTTATCCCTACTAGTCCCTACTTTCCCTACTAATATTATAAATGCGAAAGTAACTCTGTCTGTCTGTTACGCTTTCTCGCTTAAACCTCTCAGCCGATTTTGATGAAATTTGGCACAGACAATCTTTAGACCCTGAGAAAGAACATAGGCTACTTTTTAATGCGAAAAAGGGTTTTGTTGAAAGGGGTTGAAAGGGGGGATGAAAAGTCGTATAGAGGTATCGTTATTTTTAGAGCTAGAAGCTTGAAACTTATTTTTTAGGCTGTTGATTCGATATAAAGTCCATAAAATTAGTTGAATACTAATTCATTTAGGTTTGTTCTCTGTGGTTACGGTTGTCTAAATAGTTTCACACCTCACCGATAGATGGCGCCACCGTCTAGATAAAACGTGATATTGAAATTATTTTACAGCTCTATCTCTTTCAATTGATGAGCTAATCAGATATAGTAAAGCATGAGTCTGTTTGACATCCATGCAATTGCACAGCAATCAACAAGGAATAAAAATAATGCCCCATGAAAATTGGTAAGCGATTAGATTTCAAACAAAGGAAGGATTACGTGTTTCATGGTTATATAATGGGGATGAAATTTTGTATGGGAACTCTGTTGTTTTTGAAGTCAATATCATGAAAATTGATACTCAGTGTTATGAACTAAAAATAAAAATGACGTGTTTTAGCGTTTTTAAAAAATCCCCCAATCCAATCTAATATATTAAATTTTCGTGTCAAGGTGTTTATAGTCGCACTTCTGCGAAACGGCTTGAGCAATTTTTTTGTTTTTTACATATATTTGGTAGGTCTGAGAATGTTGCACTCTCTTGCCCCCACCCCCGTATTTTGATCGCGACTTTAGAATAATGGTACGTCATCGAAAGGAAGTCTCGCGTCAGTTTGATATTTTGTAGTACTACGCCATGTAGTTCTCACGGCATAAAGTCCACGCGGGCGAAGCCGCGGGAAGAAGCTAGTTTCTTATATGTTGATTCATTACTAAACTAAATCTTGATTCCGTATTAGTCAAATTAGTAGATTTGAATTATGCACCAACGGTGAAGGGTTAGATTCTAGCTAGACCTCAAATTTGGTGAAGATCGTTCGTAATCTCTCTATGAAGTTAATCGGTAGTATACCATTGCTTATTTCAGTCGGCTCCTGGTCTAACACGCTCAATATACCAATTGAATCGATACGAAAGTGCAGGTTAAAATGAATCTTAAAACAATCTCGGCTAAGTTGAAACTCTATTGTAATAGCGTAGCGCACGGAACGGCAACGGCCTGCTCAGCGGCGTCCGTGCGATTATTTTGAATTTTTTGGCGGGAAAATAGTTTTTGGCTTATAACTTTGAATCTAGACAGCCAGGAGATTCGAAATTTTGACTCGTGAATGCTGCTATTGTATGGTCTTATTTGATCTTTAAAACGAAGTTCTCACTTATGTAGTTTCAGAGATACAACATGTGTCAGCTGGCGACCCATGTCACCAGCTTACACACACATATCGGCTCGTAGCCCAAACAGTTTTAGCACTAGAGATTCGAAAATTTTGGCGCCTGGCGCTGCTATTTTGCTCTAAAATATGAGGTACAATACATAATCGTAACTTGAATAACTACGAAGATCCAGATGTGTAAGCTGGTGACACGGGTCGCCAGCTTACACACGGTATTTCGTTCGTAGATCCAACAGTTTATCAATGTGATCGTCAATTTTTTTGGCTCTCATTGCTGTAATTGTGCTTTAAATGCCTGACTATAGTCTAAAGCCCTAACCTGACTGGTTTGCCTTCCTGGCATGTGTCAGCTGGAGACCCATGTCTCCAGCTGACACACTAAAAACAGCTCGCTGTAACTGAGTTATGGTTGCTGCTAAATTATGAATGCTAAAGTTTGATTGCTTCTAAATTGCTTTAAAATTTGGCATGCGTAGAATTCTCATAGCTCTATGAGGAAGCTGACGACCCACACATCCGGAATCCCCCTACATTGGTAGGTCGTTACAAAATGTTGCCTGTTCAAAAAATATATTTGAATATTTAATCGAGTTTTGTCACGAAACTTTACACGTTGTTCCTGTTTGAATAATATTTGAATTCGGAATGAAAGCGTGGATGTGGATACTCGCGTTCGTACTTACGAGTAAACGTATGTCGAGTGTATTTGTTTTAATTCTATTTTAATTACCGCCGCTCTTTTTTGACCTAATTTTAAATAGCAGGGCCCAAACCGCGAGCCTTGTTTCGTTATTGTTTCGGATTGCTTCCGTATATCCAAATTTCGGATTATCCAACGGATACCGGATGAGAAAGCGGACAATGTCGTTCTTTATATAACAGTTAGGTACATGTGAAATTGTATACCGTACGTCTACAAAAGGTGAATAAACAAACACACTTTTGCATTATATTGGTGTCATGTCAGTGAGGTAATGACAAAGGGTGTGGTTTTTTTGTCTTGTGTTTCCAGAATGCTAAAACAAGAAACTATTCGAGGCCAGAGTGAAATGAATAGTCTACTTCTGGACAGGCGTGTACCATCCAATGAGATTGTGGTCGAACGCATTAAAAAGATTCAATCTACTTACAGAATAAAGGTTATGAGTTTGTTGTTTAGTCAATTCACACATTACTAAACAAACGGTTCAACTGGTTCTTAGATTTAGATCTCATACAAAGAAAACCCAGCGGTGTCACGAATAGTTTATAGATCAAAGTTTTATATTCCTAAAATATGAACCGACCCAGATTGAGCTTCACTTATGAAGCTACTCGTTGGAAATGACTAAAATTTCCACTCGAGTCCAACTGAACTATAAAGTTCTACACTCTGTATCACTGGAATATACTTTCAATTGGGATAGTATACCTTAAAAATATCTCCTTGTTTCTTGCATTCTAATAAAACAAATTCTTTATTTTCAACCGATTTCAAAAAGGAGGAAGTTCTCATTTCGACTGTATGTATGTCACGCGATAACTCCGCCAGTTATGAATCGATTTTGATGATTCTTTTTGTATGTTTGGTAGAGCATACTTCTGAGGTCGTCCCATAGTTTATCGAAATTGATTGAGCGCTTTTTAAGAAAATCAACTAATGTATCCAGACAATTCTACCTCTAAGGGTGCATATGTTAGGGGATGAATGGTGCAGACTTTCAGGGCAGTTGAAATCGTTTTCTAGTTCTTTTTGAACGCTATAATCTGTGGTTTATATCCCTAACAATCCGCCATTTTCGATTTTATGTGACGTATGACACGACTTTTCAAATCATACCTCATTTGTCTAAATACGATGAGTTAACAGTGAAACATACATGCTCATATCATAACCTTCCATTTTGCTTCACCGTAGTCGGATAAAACTTCTACTTCCAGCTGCAGACCGTTGATTTTAATTTCACCGCCTCCGTGGCCTCTTGGGTACACGCGTGGACTTACAATCCGAGGCTCCCGGGTTGGTGGTAGGACATTTTCTAAGCCCGCCTGGCTAGCTACCACCATGGTATCTAAGTACCAAAGTATAAAAGGTAGCAGAGCCAGCGCCTGATTACGTTGACGCACGCTTACCATAAAACTGCAAAAGCCTAACCATGATTTCATGCAAATAAAGACTATACTATACTAAGCAAACCCTAAATAAAAAAATACTCATAGATATATATATTAGATTTCTTTCTTTTGTATATTACTATGTATCGCAGTAGTTTAAGCGGAATGTAAACAGATTGTTTTGTTTTATGTATGATGTGTCAATGACTAGGACCCAGGTCCAGCTGAACACCATCGCTGCGGCTCTAGCTGCAGCACATGCTGAGCTGGTCACCTGTTCCGCAGCAAGTTTTATATTTCCTTATTCTATTTTATGTGTGCTTTGTGTTGTGTTGCTGTGGTATTTTGTTTATTTACACATTGTGCCGAATAAAGTCTTTGAATTTGAATATACATATGCACCTGCTATATGTTTATGTTTAATGTTATTTTAAATGCAAGTATGCACTATCGGAAGCAGAGGTACAGCCGCAAGCAACTATGTTTTCTATTATCGACATTTTAGACAACGAGAACAGTCGTGAAAAATTCAGTGGCTTCCATTGTACCGGCTCCGGCTCCAACACAGAATAACGTTTCTCGTAAAGGAGTTTTACAGCAACCAATAATGTTACAAATACTGCTTCAGGACATAAATGTTGGGACCATTGTTTATGATGCTTTAATGCCGCGCTGGAAATAGAAATTGTTACTTTGTCATTGAATTGAATTGAAAATATCAACTCAATGTTACTATCCAATCACCAAACAAGTTTATCATAGACTACGCTTTATTATTGTAATCTCAAGTCTTCCCGCTAGTCTGATATAAATCATTACACACTCACTCACTCACTCACTCACTCACTTCTTTTACTATATATATATATATTTTGGAATGTAAAACTATTTTTTAATAATAGATAATGTACATATACTATATTTCTGGTCACTTAAAAAACACATGTCCGGTGGTGGAGACCTGGTTCCTGTAGCACAGGGGATCCTAGTTCAGGAGCCAGTCTTCACGAAGTTACAAGACCATAGAATTAAGTAAGTAATCTATCATTAATATGTACAAACTTTGTGGAGAAAAATAAATATGCTTTATTATTATTATTAAAGTAATTTTGAATTAAAAAAAATTCCATTGGAATTTGGGTGAAGGAAAACATCGCGAGGAAACCTGCACACTTAGAAGTAATTCACAGGTGTGTGTGAAGTCTACCAATGCGCACTGGTCCCGCGTGGTGTACTATGTCCATACACTCTCTGTAGGAGAGTAGGACTGAGACCTGCAGTGGAAACATGTATAGGCTTCTGATGATGATGTATTCCCGCGGGTCATAAAAGGCGACTAGGAGATGGTCAGCAGCATATACCTATGCAATAACATCTTATTGCGAGCATAAAAGCGTGGTAATTGTGGCAAATGCCTCATGGAAATTTCGGCGTGGCGATCCTTATGCAAGCTTATGTCCAGCAGTGGACTTGTAGTTTGACATATATATATTTTCACTTGGTCTTCATCTCGCCTCATGGGTAAGTTCAATTCAATTCAAATTTATTCAATAACAATTACATTGTGTTTATAATTTTTAAAGCTCAGCTAATTTTCACGTTAAATACAATAAAAAAAACGAAGAAATAACAATCAAAGTGTCAATAACATATATTTCTTCCTATTGGTGCTCGATTTGGTTGGCGGCATTTTCTACGTCCGCCTGACTAGCTACCACCATGTCACTTAAATCTGCCGCCAAACAGCAGTGTTAACAGCACTATTGTGTTCCGGTTTGAAATATAGCAGAGCCAGCTCTTTATTCGCTTGAGGCTTCTGGGTAAGCACGCATCCAACGAAATTAACGTCAGTTAGTATTTTTATAGTTTGATTAATCATCAACTGCGGAGGCTACTGGTGATCATTAGTCTCCCCCATAAATCGCCACGACATCCTTATAGGCAACTTAGCGCTCACAATAACAACGACTGTAAAAAATCTCCGTCCCCACAACCAGGTTTGAAGTAATTTATTCCTAAGGTAAGACCACGTGCCGGGAAACGTGTACCGGGCCGTCCCCCTAGTAGATGGACCGACGACCTGACTAACGTCGCGGTTAGTCACTGGATACAAGTGGCTCGGGCCGGGTCATTGAGGCATACCATGAAGGAGGACATGTCCAGCAGTGGACGTCTCCCAGCTGATGACAATGATAAAGCTATTTCACTCGTCCAATTTTTTTTGAAACTCGCTTCATTTTTACAACAAATCTGCTACGAAAAAGGTTGAAAGGTCAAAGTTCATTCACACAAGTACATAATAAGGCGGTTCATAACAATGTAATTTCGGCAAAGCCTTAAAACATCTAACAAAATTCTGTGTACAACAAAGCAAATTGGGCGTCAAGACTTAAAAATGTACAAGACTCTCAGAGAAGGTAGACGAAACAACATCGTCCGTGGAGGTTGCACTACTTGTTAACAATGTATTTATATTTAACATTCATTGCAGAGATAGTTCTATCTCTTTCGTATGAAAATGAAATGAAATGAAAAATATATTTATTCCATACACTTAAAATTATCCTGTTATACTTTACGCTGATAAGTATATAAATACCTGTAGTAGGAAGCCCCGCTCCTACACATTAGACATAGATTATATATTTAAATTTATGAAAATTATATATATATTACTGTACATATTTTTAACTAAGTAGTAGGTATACAATATTAGTTATCTAGTTTTAAAAGATTATATTTGGGGACGAAGGCGTGAAGAAGTGAGGATGTGGATGTGTGTTTGTGTGTATAGTGTGATAAGGATGATGTGTGTGTAAGAGTGAGTGACATGAACGTATCATATCAATAGGTATGATAAAATATTTACCTTTTTAACCTGAAGGTGTACTTTAAAGTACGAAAGCTTCCAACATCAACAGCCTATACATGTACTCGTCCCCACCGCAGGGGCTCAGGCCTACTCTCCTGCAGAGAGTGTATGGGACATAGTGCACCACGCGGGACCAGTGAGGATTGATAGACTTCACACACACCTGTGAATTTCTCCTCAGGAGAGTGCAGATTACCTCACGATGGTTTTCTTCGCCGAAAATCCAATGGTAATGTTTTTATCAATCGGACTCAAATTGCAACTAACAAATTGGAACTCATTGGTACAGCCACGATCTAACCCAGACCTTGTTTTTTCAAGGACTGACGCTCTACTCAACTAAGCTACCATGGCTTCGAAAGCTTTATAAAATGCAATTGTTTTAAACACATAACCAATACATTTTAAGGTTCCATAATTAAAAATCATTGTAATTTTCTTCCAAAAAACGTGTTTTATAAAGAGTAGGTAAACTTGTTATATTGTATTTGTTTGATTTCGAGTAAGAAATAGTGGTACAAAACAATTTTGACATGTTTCATTTACTGCTAAAGTAAATAACTGTAGCTTACTCGTATATTATAAAATATCCCTTGGTTTCGTAAAGGAAACAGAAACAAAAGTATTTGAACAAAAGCACATCGTCTTTTGTCAACGAAGGCAGCGCTCGAAGCGTCGTAGCAGCGAAAATACAAATTTGTACTTCTCGCCACCGATTCGAAGTGAAAATCTGACTGAAAATAACAAAACTCAAAGGTACAAAATAGCAGACTCCAAAGCTACGAAATAACAGTATTCGTTGGTCGGGACGAAAGCACAGAATTCAGAGCTACCAAATTCATTTTACTCTGCGATTCATTGTCAGTTGTCAACACATTCAGCGACATCTAGGTACTTCGAAATTTAAAAATTGGTCAAGCGTGTACTTTCCTGCTACAGATCGGTTCTGTATTTGATTCTAAAAATAAAAACTGTTTTCTCGTTTAATTGATTTTACCAGGGTTTGTCCTTCAGATTCGGTTTAAAAAGTATGTGCTCATAGCTAATACTTCATAGAATACGCGTGTGGGAATGGGGCTTTGTTATCAGTTAAGTACTTAAATTACTCGATAGATGTTGCGAAAACGGTTGAAATTAATTTGTCAGAAATCATCATGGTAGTCAACACACACATAAAAAACCTTTGTAACAACTTCGAGAGATTTATTTACACAGAAGTCATATTCTCTTTGGTAGATATACGACAGTGGCTTGGCATCAAGGAATTCAGTATATGAACTCCTAGCTTTCAATTCATACGAAAAAATATACATTTGACGGTAAAATTTTGCTACGACCGATGGCGTAATCTATCCAGGAAAGAAGAATATTAAAAAAAAAACAATGTCTCGCTATCACTACGAATAGGGCTGGCACTTTGAGAACGCAAAATAAATACACAAATTTTTATAAGCATTTATAGTATTGTTCTATTCGATCGATTTCAATACAATAAGCTGTCTTTTACATCTCCGTTTGTTTGTAAAGCCAGACAGTCACTGCGATTTCAGCGACTGATCTCTAAAAAACAACACTGGCCGGCCGGCGGGGACGAGCGCCTGCCGCGGCCATTCCAAATTCAAATCTCGTCGGCCGCCCCGACACGAGCTAAACTGTTTGGAATCCGCGCGTCTCGACCGTTTTACGTATTTGACCTGGGCACCCCTGGTGTTTACAGGGCGGGCTTTCAACAAAAATGTTTGTACGGAACCCCCGGGTATTGTACTGGAGCTGGTGGTACGTCCGCCTGTTGATTTTTTTGTGATTCCCACTTTTTGTGAAGCGTGTTTGTCTCGGATAGAAGTGCGGAGTGATTACAGTGTTAAGATTACATTTAAATCAGTTTGTGATAAATAGTGTGTCTGGGTGGCTTTACATAAGTAACGCGTTCAAAAAGAAGTAGAAACCAACTTCAATCAAATTAATACAAATTTAAGACTTATATGGTTTTCTCATGGATTCCAATATCAGAACTGGACCAAATTGAAATGGGGCCGCAAGGGATGCACCAGCTCTCAAATAAAAAAAGAATCATCAAAATAGCTTCACCCAGTCGAAAGTTCTGAGGTAACAAACGTTGTAACAAAGGTTGAAAACAAATCACACTCGGACTTTCAATAGTTAATTAAAAGGTAGACACGAAAACAAACTTAACAATATCTATCGAGATTTGTGGAGCCAAAGAACAATAAAACACACCCAAAGTAAAAGTGCACCCTAACAGACATTGCTATAATAAGAAAAACCTAACAACAACTTATTATCGACGAGAACTTTGAACAATCGACTTCAAAAAAGGAGAAGTTCGTAATTCAATTTTTAAAATAATTAAATCAACATATTAACGTGCTTTGACAATGTTATGTTTATTTGAGCCCAAAAATCTTCGAACACCTATCGACCTAGGATATTTTCTCTTCGCCGCAGTAGGTTAGTAGCCCGGGGTATGTCCTCGGTCACCTCGCGCGGCAGGTTCGTGCCCGCCAGCTATAAATCGCGTGCAGAAAGCAGTCTCTAAGCCGCGCGCGCGCTCTCAGCTTAATTTGATGGTAACCATAGATAAGGTCCTCTGATGTAACAATTACGAATGCTATTGTTATTAGTATGGAAATTAAATCGTTGCGGTTTTTGTAGAGCTATATCGATGCTCGGAAATTTTTCTAATGCTGTGGTTAGAACGTTTTTATATACGTATAACAATCACGGAATTAATGCAATAGGTCAACTAGAAGCGCGACAAGGTTTTACCCTTACTGATGCACCACCGTTTAGAAAGAAGCGTTTCGCTTCCTGATTCATCATGCGGAGTGGAATTCCCTACCAGGTTCTGTATTTCCCTGAAAGACTAAGGTCAGAATGAAAAGGCAACCTCTAGGGTCATCCATATATTTAATAAATAATCTCGGGAGACGTTATCGAGATAGAATGTGAAGATGACAAAAAGGTTGCAATTAGCCATTCGGTCGCCAAACCTGTCGCTTACCATCACTTAAGATGAAAGCCAAGTGCAAGAACATTCATACAAAAATTATATTTAATCAGACACAGAAACTGCTCCTATTTTGAATTTGGTTATAATGAGCTAACTTCGAATGAGAATGGTGAATGATGACGTGGTCTACCACGTGTGTCTCAATTATAAGAAGACTATTCAAAGAGAACTAGCAGTAGAATAACTAATGCACACCAGAACTATCTCAGTCAATTGTATAATAATGTCCAAATGCAAACTAAAATATCCGTGATTTCCTATTGGCCATTATCGTGGCATAATAAATCGACTCGCCAATCGAGCGCTTGAAATTCCTGCTGGAAAAGCTGCAGCTAATTAGTGAGTAGCGGAGGCGGGTGAATCGAGTTATGTCCGAGTTGCGGTGAAACATTAGCCTCGGATAACTGCTGACTTGTCCGGAATGCTGCAACGGTAACGCTGGGGTCGCTCGTAGTTTTCTGTTTGCATTTTGCGGATGTTTTCATAGGGGTTCTGGATCTTCTTTTAAAACGAAAACATCATCAACGTAATTAAGTTAGTTTTAAGGTTAGTGATTCAATTGTGAGCGGTGTTCTGAACTCATTCAGATTTGATGATTGCTCGCTATACTATCGGTGACTTCAACTATACTCTGCGGTTCATAGCTATATGTCATGCTAAAAATCACTTCATCGATGGGCATTGAACCCGAACCTGGCCTCAGAGGCGGTTCAATGATGTCTATGAAGGCAGCATTTAAAAGTCTCTTACCCCTCAATGATTCAACATTTCACAAAGACGCTGTTTCTCTCTCCCTCTCCATGCCCACACATACCTGAAATAAAAGAAGAACAGGTTTACGTTAAATGCAAAGATGGCGAGCTCAACTCCAAAAGAATTCGCAAAGAAAAGGTACGACATAAAAATTTGTCCATAGCTCTGACAATAATAGCCCACTGCGCCCTCCAGAATTTTAATGTCCACCGAATTTGCATCAGAATTAAAATCATGCCCTCTCCCGGCACGGCACTCTGTGCAAATTCCAAACCGAAGAGAAATATTACAATGGCCTGGACCGAATGACGATAGGCGCTCTTTTATTTCTCATTCAGGGATATTTTTGTGTTTGATTTGCCTTTGTTTTATTTTTTAATTCAGATTGGTTTTGTTTTAGATTGTCGGATTGTTTCGAGAGGCAATGCCGTGTGTATTCTGCAATAGGTACCTGGGGATAGACTGGTACTGCGAGGAACACACATCAGAAATTATCTATTTGGCCTTTATCTCGCGAAGCGTGCTTTCCCAGAAGCCTCCATAATGAGAATGAGTGCTATTAACACTGCTTGGCGGCAGACTTAGGTAGCATGAGCTATGCAGGTTTGAACATACAAAACTGGGCATTTGACGTACCAACCAACAGAGCCTGTGGTATCTGGGAATGAAGCCCGTTTGTGAGTCCAACTTTGTAGTTATAAACTACAGCTTTACTTGCAAACATAAACGATGTTTTTAGATGTTTTCAGTCGCCTTACTCTTCCTATAGAACCTTAAGATCGTATACATAAGGAGTGACGAGGTTAATAAATGGTTAAACATCGCGGAAGATTTCCCCGCTGCTATAATATTACTTGACAGCGATTTCTCGGAAGCGTTGAATATTTAAAAGTAACATTTTGAAGCGAATTTCTTGAAAGTTGAAGTTATTTCAGGTTGGACTGTTAGAGTTATAGAGACGGTTTTATTTTCTTGGCGGCGGCGGCGGCGGCGCGCGCTGCCCCGGCTCATCTGTAGAACCCACTCGAGCAAATTCAATGAAGAAGCCTTTCACTGAGTGTTTCTGGGAAAATTCTCGACTGAATCGAGTAGATGCTAGAGATTTGGGTTTATTTTAAAAGCAGCTGGTTAATGTTGCTTGTTCGAATGTGCAAAAGTATTTCCATATTTTGGCACACGTAAAAATACAGGCAACGAGAAAAAATAAAACTGGCCAAGTGCGTGTCGGACTCGCACAAAGTAAATACAGGATAAAGCAAAAAACGCCGGGAGAAATACGTTTCTTGTACATGGGAAATTTTTATCTTTTTTGTATGCTAATAGTAATTTACTAGAATTTCAAGTTTCTACCAATTACGGTTCACAGATACAAATGATTCGGCCTTGTGACAAACGGACGGACGGAGAGACAGCGAAACCATAGTACATTTTTTAGAGGGTATGCTGGTGTCAAAGCGCCCATACAAACGTAGTCCAGTCATATTTTGAGTATTAAGCTAAGCTAAATTTTCAAGACACAATCTAGAAACAAATATCTGTGTCGGTGGTGAGTCAGATTTTCGTTTAAATATATACTTCCAGAGTTACAGGGCGTCAAAGTATTGTATTTTTCGGTAGTAAAAAGCCCCAACTTTGAACCTGATTTACAAGAGTATGAATCAATTTAGAACAATTTGGAAAAACCACCGACATCTGAAATTTCATTAGTATACTGTATTAAAAAATGGTTACATAATATACTGTATCCTTCAAATGATCCCTGGACTACGAAACATCCAAATAACGGGTGGATAACATCGCGTAGTGTATGCTGTCCCACCGAACGCGCTCGGGTAGGATAGGGCTCGGATAGGGCCAGCTACAAAACAATCCAAATTTGAACGCGGCCACGTGCTCTAAACAGACAATCCTCTTAATTCTACAACCTGGAAGTAAGTAATATAACGATATACTCGTAATAGATGCATGCTTAACCAGAAGCTTCAAAGTGAGGCTGTGTCTGTTCAATCCAGACTTCATTATAGAGACATACTTTAGAAGTAACACCCAAAAATAAATGTAATGGGGTTGAAAAGTTTATTCAAGGGGCGCATACCACTTGAGTCAGAATCCTGTAGTTTGAAACATCGCTCAATTAGAAGATTTTGACGACGACCAAGGCAGGAATTTAGATACGGGGAAAGCCGCCCTTTACAAAACAAATAAAAAACCCATTTACCTGTGACCGTTGCCGTCAAATCACCTCAATAGTTTCCATCATAAATCTGATCCAAGAAAACATACTTGTCGCCAAGACCGCTTGCAGCATTCGCAAGCACACGCTCGGCGGCTTGCACTGTACGCACTCTGCGAGAGTGCGCTTTGATGCACTTGAAAGCGGAGTGTGCTCGCCGCACAGCCGAGCCGACAACACGCGCCAGCCAAGCGTGAGACGTGCACATTCGCGCTCAGGGTTCCCTAATACACGGGGGTAACGATTCATACATAAAACAGTACAGGTTTTAAAAAAATTGTGCAATGGGCTTGCATTTGGCCTTCATCTCACCTGTTAAGGCCGTATCACCAACTAACTACAAGCAATTATAACTTTACAGTCCTGACCGTTGAATGTTGATATGAGATTTGTCAGGAAAGTAATTCAAATAACATAAAGGGAATGTCAAAAATATATTTGGCAAAAGCTGGCGTAGAGGACGAAATATGTTCGGTGCCTGCATGGACCAGAATGAATACTCCGCGGAACACTCTATCGAGATAAAAATTAGTCAAGTCAAGTCAAGTCAAGGCCTTTAAACTATACCTACGCTAAAGTCACTTACTGCGTGACAGAAGGACACACCAACAAACAATTATGATCTTACATTTCATTCATGCCGTCTAGAACTAACTGCACATTGTAACGTACGGAGCCTTTCGAGGCCCGATCCCGACTCGCTCTTGGCCATTTATTGTAGCACCGTAAAGCTCTCTCATTACTGTTTTCATTTTATTTAATATAAATATTTTTAAACATTTATAATATGAACGCGAGGTCATTAGTTTTAAAGGTTCTTCAAGTTGCGTGAGGAATATTTCTGCGTCGAAAGGTATTTGAGGATTCTTACATTGATTGACTAGCTCGGGTTGTTTTATAAAATGTACTGAGGTATAATTTATTAACATACACAAGCTTTGCCTGCGATTTAAATATAATTTAATAGAATTAGTAATATTCGATATTTTTCTGCCAAAGAATAGGCGTGTATTTAGTCGACTGGGGCCACTCCATCAGCAAAAAAAATGTTTAATCTGCATTCAGGTACAGTAAGAAGAAAAAGTATTGAATCTAAAAATAAATCAGTTTTAATTGAAGACAGTGCGCCCTGAAGTATTTCATTTGTTTAGATATCAAAAACAGCTAAACAATAAAACAGTAGTTTTGTTCCGGCATGAAAGGTAGCACAACCATCCAACCGCCTTATCGTCACTAAAGATCAGATGAGATGAAGGAGGACATAAAATATATCATCATCATCAACAGCCTATACATGTCCCCACTGCAGGGTCTCAGTCCTACTCTCCTACAGAGAGTGTATGGGACATAGTGCACCACGCGGGACCAGTGCGCATTGGTAGACTTCACACACACCTTTGAATTTGGTCTCAGGAGTGTGCAGGTTTCCACACGATGTTGTTCTTCACCTGTTAATGATTTTTATCATTCGTACATAAATTCCTCATAACAGATTGTAACACATTGGCACGAGCCAGGATCGAACCCAGACCTAGAAGGTTCAAGTACTGACACTCTACACAACTGAGCTACCATGGCTATTACATAAAATAGATAACACATAGATTTCTATCATAAACGACAATTCTTAAACTGACTCATAATTAATATTATTTATATACGTCGTTTCATTTGACTGTGGAAGTGATATCTGCGCCGCAGCCGCTGGACCGCCTCATCAATCACTACATCTGAATACAGAAAAATATTACCTAGGCACAGATCAGACTGCGATAACCAAGCAGACGTAGCCTTGAATAACAAACGATCGCATCGAAGACTTTCGTTCGTTATTTTATATTTATTTTTAGGGTTTAGAAAAAAACAAATGAACGGACCCGTATTTTTTGATAAAAATATAACGTTCCTTTTCAACGTAAACGACGGTCCTCGTGCGGCTAAACAAAGTATTAAACTGAAATGTCATGAGATTTGTAGTGTCACATGCATGACGTCATCTAAGAGTTTTTATGATATAACGGTTTTCTTCAAAATAACTATCCACAAAATTCAGAAATATTTTTTTCAAGTTCCTTAGATTCCTTAGTTTCCAAGAATTAGATCCGTTAAAAAATTTGCAATACATTGGCAAATATAAAAACGTTATTTCGCCGGTAGCTTTGAATCTGAAACTGCCAGCAACGCTTCATCTAATCATTTCTTGTAGTGTAATCAAGTCTAGATATCCTAGGAGATTGATTACAGTGAATGCGAACTCAGCAACAACTATATCCCAGAAGAAATATACGTGCCACCGCAATATATACCTGACGAGAATGTATATAACGGTCAATATACAAGGGCATTGTTACGCAGACGGAGAAATATTGTTGTGTACGAGTTTTTTTATTGAGTATAGATTCGATATCCGCGACATTACTGAACCGCCCCCGTGAACTAGTGGCTGTGGCTGTAACTCCACTCACAGCATAAATAAAGGTAACTGGATCGAGCCCCAGCGGCGTCGCAGGTACTCTCGTTGGTGTAAAAAAATAATTCGTCCAATGAAAAATTATAATGAATTTTTATATACAATCATATGACATACATCATCATCAGCTGGGAAACGTTCACTGCTGGACATAGTTCCTAGTAGGGGGACGGCCCGGTATACGCTTCGCGGTACGTGGTCGCCACTCGAGAACTTTTACTAACTTGCTCATGGCCACCAGCTGAATGACTCGTGACCCTCGGCGGTGGCCCTTGTTCGTCTACGGATTTTCTCATTCAAGAAACTACTCAGGGAGAACTATTTATTTATCCTTCATTTAAATAATAGGCAGTTTACATATTTATTATGTAAGTCTTGTATGTAAATTTTTTATTGTAATCTTTATTTACTTATTTCTATAAGATTTGTAATTTTTCATTTATGTACAGGTATGTACTTCAAGTTTATTTTCTCTCTATAAAGGGATAGTCAATTCAAATTGTTCAATACTTACGTAACTTCATATTTGTCTAACTGTAATTATATATATTTATGTGCAATAAACAATTATCAAACAGTAGGCATGGGCGTTATTTCACGTCACTAGATACAATAACTAGCTACGCGGCATGTAACCGAATCACTAGCTTCGAGTCAAGTTACAAGTAGTGATGGTGATTTTTGTATATGCGTTATTTCTGTTAACTGTAGTGATTGTTGGGTGTGAGTGAATAGGTTAGTCGAATGCTACTTTACTTACTTACGGTTATTTTTCTTTCATATCACGCCTACCAGCCGGCCTAGCCAGCGAGATGGCAGATCGAAAATTAGTGTGAACTGGTGAACGAATAAATCCGAAGTAATCCGAAAGAGCGAAACAGTGTATACCTTTAATTTTCGTAATTATTGACATAGATAATAAAACAGAGTGATCTATGTTTGTAAATAATTTCAACGGCTGGCGATTCCGGGAAGCGAGCTTCTCTTTGAAAATAGTTTAGTTTGATTTTGTTCGTTGTACTTGTGTATAATTTTTAGTACTTTCTTCTAAAAATTCATATTTATTCATATCAGGCATAAATACATTAATAAATTATGAAGGGAAGTTAATTTATTGATTATAACTGTATATCATATGCTACAAAAACTTAATTTGTGATTTGAGTTGAGCTTGTAACGTAGCCACTGAGCATTATCGTTTCGTAAGTAGCTGTAACAAATGCCAGAATATAATAACCACATTTTGAGAAAATAACTAGCTACTAAAATCACTAGTTTTCGAAACAGGTGATGCATTCCATGAAACTAGTTACGTTACGTTTCTCGGAAATCAAGTAACGACCCATGGCTATCAAACAGTAATCGAAGCTGAACAACCCTAATGGTTTCGGAGAAGGGTGCTTGGATGTGAATCTTCTCGTTGTTCCAAGACAGCGAATTTACTGCGGTTCTCTTATAAAAAACCCAAATTACAAACATGCAGGCTGAGATATCATGTCCCGCACTGAACACGTCATCATCGCCATTTAGGAAACGCGGAAGATGCCCACAGCGACATCTCTCGACGACATCAACCCGACACTGTAATGCCGTTATGCATCTAACGTCAGTTTCGGAAATGGCGTTCTTAACCATATCAAAGCATTGAGTTTGAAATCATTTAAGATACCCATGATGTTTAGCGAAAAACTTTGGCAAAAGATTTTACATTTAAAGTAAAATCAAGAGCCGAGTATAATCATGAATAACAACTTTAATTTAAGTGCTGCTTCACTACGCTCAAAACTAATTTATTAAAATGGCCTTAGAAATTGCGATCCTAAATTCAAGCAAGTATTTATGTGCTTTTAGTGGAAAGACACTTTTTTTCAAGACTTTTTTCGTTCGAAATTACTATTTTGCGGCCGCCAGTCTTGTGAAGTGTAAGTAATGACGGTTTTATATTTTTCTTCGAGTAACGTTGGTGTTTAAACGTTTCTGTTTAGTTTATTTAAAAAAAAAACAGTCAAGTGCGTGTCAGACCCCCGCACCGAGGGTTCCGCACAGAACATTAATACTTAATAAATATTAATAAATAATTCGGAAAATCATAATACGTAAGGTAATAAATAAGCACCAAACAATTCTCTAACGAAAATGTAAGTTCGATTGAAAAACAAACTGAACTTTGCAGTTGAAAAAATGTGTAAGTTAGTTATTGTAAAAAAGCTGTTTTAATGTAATGTACTTAAAAATTATAGTTTTCAGACTTATTCCTATACTTTTGCTGAAGACTTTTGCCAAATTTCAATATTCTAAGTCAATGGGAAGTACAATGTAGGTTTTGATCGTTTCCATTCTCTAAGGAAATCGTTAAAATTCGGGGACATATCTTTATATTGCGTCAACATAGGTTTGATTGTTTCACAGCTTCAAGGAACTACGGACTTGACTCACGCGTTCCTACGAACAATTGTCTTGACAGACAGACAGACAGACAAAGAGATCCTAGAAGGATTCCTTTTGAGGTAATGAACCCTAAAAACTTATATCCTCCTTGTGGCGCCTTTTTATGTAAAAAGTATATATTTTTGAATTTATTTGATTGGCAACAATGTACGATCTGTGTAAATAAGTGTGTGTGTATGTGTGAGTGAGTGATATCACTTTTTTAAAACACTAGCTCCTGGTTAATTGCCACGCACTTATTTCAATGTACATACGGGTCTCCGTTACGCAGCTCTTCTGAAATTCAATTCGTTTCGCCATAACCGCTCAAATGCCGCGTACATTTTCCTAAACATTTCCTTAAAGCCAATATTCCGGCTCGTTACCCCTGAAGAGGAAACTCCCGTCTCCCGAGTCCTTCTTAACATTAGATGACGTGTCAGTTCCCCGGCAGGTTCCGCACTCGACTGGCGAATCAGCAGGCTCTAATGACGTCACCTGAATGGGGTCAATCACCGTGGAAGACGCATAAACGCCTTGTCTGTGTTAATTGCCATCTAAGGAGTCCTCATTCACGTGTAGGTTGTAAGGTCTATGACCGACCTCACACACCCTAGTGTCAGAGTTGTTGCACCGCCACAGTCCTCTGCCACGTCTCATGCAGCTACTGCCTGTCGTAGATAGTGACCGGTGACGACGGATTAAAAAAAATCATTTTATTTCATTTCAATTCATTTCACCCGGTCATAAGTACGAGTAAGGCCATCCCACAAGCCTCAAAGAGGCGCTGGCTCTGTTACTTTATCGGAAACCGACAATGCTATTAACGGATGTTTGACGGCCGTCGTAGCATGGTGGTGGCTAGCCAGGAAGACATAGAGAATACTACTACCAACCAAACCTATTTCTGATCACACATAAGCCGGCTCATCCCCTGGGGTGTTAAATATTTAAATATTGCCCCCTATAGGAAGCTACCCCAGGACCTCCGTGTAGCGACTTCATGCAAACGGATTTACATCTTTTTTAATTTTGAAATCAAAGTCAAGTTTTTGAACACTTTCTATCTGTAATCGAAGTTTTCATTTCGCCCCTCTGACAGGTATCCCAGATAACCTATATTGCCACTGGCTCCGCCTTTCAGGACAGTTTTGGGGCGTAGCTCCACAGTCTCTCGGGTTTGTGGGTTGGTAAACCAAAACAGTGGCACCATTGATATTTTCTTCGATTCCCTTACAAAGTTTAGTAAAAAAATATATTAAATAAGGGAGGGAGATTCGAATCAAATCCAAAAATCAAATTATGTAATTTGGTGTACAGTAGTTTGTGTATATTTAAGTTGACTCCCTTTAAGTTATATTAAGTTAGGCTAGATATATAGACTAGAGAAAAACTAGGCATCCTATCGAAGGTCAGGTGGTTTTCTAGCCATCACAGCTCTTGAGTCTATATCGTGCTCAAGTAAGATCATGCATGGAGTACCTCTGCCATCTTTGGGATGGTTCAGCTCGCTATCAACTAGCTGCTTTGGACTCGGTGGAGCGTCGAGCTATGAGACTGATAGGCAACGATACGCTACATAAGGCAACGTTCCAAAGCCTCGAACATAGGCGTCAGGTTGCCTGCCTTTCGGTATTTTATAGGATACATTTTGTAGAGTGTGCGCAAGAGCTATTTTTGTTGATTCCACCTTCGCCGTTCAAGTACCGGTCAAACAGAAGAACGTCAGATCTCCACCCGTACACTGTAGATATTCCTACAGCTCGCACCAAGCGTTTCGCTTCTGCATTTATCATGCGTACAGCAAAAATATGTAATACACTACCGGTTTCCGTGTTCCCCGAATACTACAACTTGGGAATCTTCAAAAGAAGAGTAAATAGTCACCTTCTAGAACAACGCGTAACATCGTCGACCTCAGCGTAACGTTAACATCAGGTGAGATTGAGGTCAAGGTCAAAATGTACTCGATAATAATAATTCTTGGAAAGTCTAGCAGATAAGTGTTTTACTTTGCGCCAAACCAGCCTGTAATTCACTACTTCAAAAGGCGCGGGGTACGCAGGATGAATAGAAATACTTGCTTTGGTCCACAGAGAAATATTCCAGGAAAATATTAATGCGAAAATTATGGAATATTTTAGGGTGTATTTTTTATTTATTTTATGATAAGATACGATAAGACCTTTGGATGGTAAGGGACACAACTAGAAGACCTAACCTAATAATGCGCTGTCTCTGCTTCCTTTCAAACCAGAACACAACAGTGCTATTAACACTGCTGTTTAGCGGCAGACTTAGGTAACATGATGGACATTTGTATTCGGCTAAATAATCAATAATCCACTATTTTATTTATTTATCAAATGTCATAGCCAAATATTTAAAATATTTTAAAGTAGATATAGTATTTAAAAAATGATGATGTCTTTACTTAAAAAGTATTAAACTGAATAACTAAACAAAACGCAGATCTTTTATATCATTTATAAACCCAAATGACATAAATGGATTTCGTTAACTAATGTGGAAAATGAGACAGGACAATTTGTGCTCCGTGGAGGTGGCTTTATAAGTGACGTCATTACTTATCCAATATTGCAGTTTTGGATATCTTTTCATCCATGCGGTTCATCGACGTTGAAGATAGCAGCGGTGTCCTTTACGAGTATACACATACGAGTCGCGAGTCCGCCGCCCTCGTCAGCGATGTACCGTACATTTAATATTTACGTATCGTTACAATATTAAATTCCGAACATGAATTTCCCGATTCCCCCTAAAGCAAATTTCCGTTAAAACAAGCAATAAATAAGGCACTAATACAACATCAAACACGCGCATAATTCACGATAATCCTGTTTCACGGAACGAATACACAATCCCGGCTGTTCACTAGAGTCGCCTGCGATGCCTTACAACCTGCGGCAACTAACTGTATACTGCAAAATAAACACTTACGTTTAACTAAAGTCAACGCAAAAATTACACGGACTAATTTGACATGGCAGAATCAATATAGTATTGTAGTGAAGTTCGATCTACATGCTGGCGCCTACGCGGATGCGCACTGGCTGGCTCGGTTCTCTAGAACTTTCCAGTTATTTTTGAGTTTAGAATCTGTCGCAGGGACGACAGTTAAAATAAAACAATAGATGAAGTCTTCAATGGATTGTGGTGGAGTGTACATCTAGTAAAAGGACAGTCAAAATAAGTGTTTGGTCCGCGTGTCCGTAACATTCTTTCAATTATTAAACTGTCTAGCTAGACTGGGCTGTTTGTCTAATATAGATCCCGATACCGAAGCTACGTTTCCCCAAAACATTATGTAGAAAACCCTTCTACAGTACTACGTACAGAACGTACTCTCACCGCCTCCCGCCGATCCGAGATACCTCACCTCCCCCGCAAGAGACTGACTCAGAAAGTGTCAATACTACATGCGCGTGTACAAACGTCATTCGTTCGATGTGTGCCGATATCACAACATTTGTTCAGAGTGTCCGCCGCGTGACATGCATCGGACACTAATACTACCACAGATAGAATGTCGCAGTTGTATTGCTCAATAAGCTACTTTACATAACCGTTTGCTGTTTTAGCTAAGCAGCTCTGTTATTTAAACAACGACGATAAGCAGCTGTTCGTAATAGCTGAACTTTAACACGCGGAATTGAATGAACGTTAGCATTCGTCAATGCAGCGGGACAATGATTAACGGTTTTGTAAAACAGCGTGAAAGTAATAAAAGAGCTCAGTAACCAATCCAATTGCGACAGATAAACCATTTCATTTTCTAAATGAAATATTGTCATGGTTTCATATTTATACACACACTTATGACAAACTTGTCCGTAAAATTATGCCGTCGACTATAGCGTGCTCTAGTTTGCCCGTGACTTCTCTTGGACGCTCTTCAGAAACACATCACCAGAATTATTATGGATTTTATACGTTAATCCTGCTCGATGAATTGGGTATGTAAAGATATTTATAAGGCATGAATATAAAAAATCCATTTGGAGATATTTTGATTTTACATCATATCTTATTAACCTTTTGAATTAGTTAAAGTTTATGTTACAATTTCATGTCATTTGACCCCACATTTATACTTTCGTAATGAAATAGATTTCTAAATACTCAAAACTTGCAAAATCGGATTGACATTGATAGTTGACACTTTTGTTGACATACTGAGGACACCCGCATTCATTTCATTGTTTTATTATTTTTAATCAAACTAACACGTGGGTGGTTCGCTTCATAGTGTATGAACTTATGACGTCATAAGTTCACGCGGTGTCGTGATCAAGGTAGATCTAAAACCAATGAATAAATCATATATCTAGGGATCTTGCACGTAAAATATTCAAAATAGTTTCTTAGATTTGTGTTTTCATTCATATGACATAATATAAACGCGAATATTTTTTTCCATACCCAATTCTATTGCAAGGCACACACACACAACTCAGTACACGGTCACCCACGACTTGTTCCACGTGCAAATTTCTTACGTAGTTATTTTCGAAATCGTAAACGTATGGATGTATCAAATGTCAGGTTAGCTGGTTTTAATAAAAACAAACTTTACAGCATTTTTCATCCCCTTAGAGGTGGTCAACATCACGTAACGGGGTCGATACGCGTCACGGAGACCGGGGTCATGTACGCGGATTTAACCCCGCACCGTAGTCCTGGGTGTCTCAAGTCCAGGCAGAGGAAGTCACAGGCAAGAGCTAGTCGACCGTAAATATACGCTATGTAGGAATTATATTTCCTGGTCATTGTTTAGCCGGAGCAGAACGTACATCAGAACATTGCGCGGCCGCCATTATGGCCGCCTTCGCAATGGCTGTACCGGTATTATGCACTAGAAGCAGCTCGAGTGGCCTTTCAGACTACCTGAATGGCTAAGTTTCAGGCCTCCCTTCGGTGGGAGGCAGATATTGGATGGAGCTAGGAGGTACGGTCGCAATTATTTGTACAAAATAAATAATGTGTTTAAAAGAAAATAGTTAGTTAGTATTTTGTATGATTATTTATTAGCCTTAATTTCGTTTCGCGTCATTGGGCAGATGACGTCGCCACAATAGGACCAATATGGCCGACTTTGCTATACGACCAATTCTGTAGAATTCTTTATTTTCAAAGGCGTTGTACCAAATCTACTTCGTCACTTAATCTACTGCGCCTTCGGAAAAGAGTTCAGGGAAGAAAGGATGAAAGCAACTCTACAGCTTTAGCGACTTTTCATTTTAATAAGTACATACATACCAGATATATGTGTACAGAGCTTGAATCTCATAGACTACATACAAGCCAAGCTTTCTGAATAACAATTTTTTTTACAGAAATATCTAATATTACCTTTCAAGTTACCACAAGGTTTAGTTTAGAGCCGCTTGCGCCCAATGACAGCCTTATGTCGTGTCACTTTGTGAGGAGTTTTTTTTCTGAAGATAGAATACTGAGGTCGATTGTTGTCAGCCTCCTTTCCGAGTCCGTCCCTGCGTTCAGACTGGGGGCTAGAATGAGCTCATTTTTTGAATCACTCTCAACAAGAACACTCGTCATAATTTTTAATTGCCGCGTTTTTTGTGCGTCGCTGGCGAGCTGTGCTGGCCCTCGGATCGGACATGCTAATTCCGAGTTGGGAACAACAATTACGAGGAGTTACGTTCGGTTCGCATGTGCGCCGACGATTCACGCGGACACGAGCGCCCTCTCCAACTCGTTCAGAGGTTTTGTTGCTGGTTCCTGCAGTGATTTGTTGGTGAACAGATCCACGATTAGGGCACTTAGTGCGGCTGATATTCTCATTAAACTGTAGAACCTTATATATTCCCTTTTGGTAGTAATTAATTATACTAAGGAAATGGTTGCTATTTGAGGTTGTTGCTATGAAAATTAGCAGTCGCAACCACAGATTAAAGAACACAACTAGATGTGTCAGCGTGGGACCTCCTACATTTAGCCATAGGGCTGTACACGGGCCTCCCATGCCATTATTTGCTACAACATCCACTTCTCTAAGATGATATCCGGCTATTTTTCCCTCGCCACAATTTCTATAATTAATTAAAGAACCTCACTCACTACATGATGGATCATCATCAACAGCCTATATACGTCCCCACTGGAGGGGCTCAGGCCTACTCTCCTACAGAGAGTGTATGGGCCATAGTCCACTACGCGGGCCCAGTGCGGATCGGCGGACTTCACATGCCTGTTCAAGACATGCAGGTTTCCTCACGATGTTTTCCTTCACCGTTAAGCAATCGGATAATGTACTTGAATTGAAAAACAACTCATAGGTACACGGCTGGATTCGAACCCGGTACCCTCAGATTGTGAGTCCGCGCCTTATCCATTGCGCCACCGACGCTTCATGGTGGATATTGTCGGTTATTTAGTCCGTTTCACGAAAATTAATCAAAATTTATTTTTGGAACCATAAAAACACCAAGGAAAGTGTTTACCGAAATTATTTTGTGCGAAAACCAACACTGAAGTATAACATTGAAATATGAATCTGCATATCCATACAATGAATACAATTATCTTACAAGAGCAACACTTGAAAAATCTTACCTTACAATACATAACCATCGCCACTCATTCCCATAATTACAATATTCAAAATTAGGTAAAACTCACACACAATTCCCTTCCCCGATTCTGAAACTCCATTTAAATTAACAGCTATTCAAACCTTAAAATAGAAGCTACTTGACAAAATCCGCGTGCATTTTTTTATTTTTCCTGCGTCTTGAAATTGTTGAAAGCCCTCGTGAAATAATAGAGGGGGGGTTAAGGACCCTCCACAACCCCCCAGATGAATACCCCTCTTGTACGGTGGATAGATATTTACAGGTATCTAGATGAGCTTTTTATCCAACTAGGAAACCAAATGGAGGGTACAGGTTTACGTGTGTGAGTTTAACTTTAGTGACTGTACAAAAATAGAGTGCTGTTGAGTAGTCCCTTCCTACGAGTATTGCCGGAAGAAATGTAAGATATCATAGATCTGAACCTATTGTATTTTTATGTAAGATGGGTTTGCACTTGGCCTTCATCTCACTTGTTGGTAATTGACGATATGGCCGTTGGATATGTATAGATGGACCGACAACCTGATAAAGGTCGCGGGGAGTCAATGGTTGCAAGTGGCTCGGGACCAGGACTATGTCCAGCAGTGAACGACAGAGAAAGGTTGTTGCTCATTTAGCCTCACGCGTAGGACAAAATTCCACATAACATTCCTCTATGTATCTCAACAAAAATAAAGCCATTTAATAACATGTTAACTTTAACCGTATAATCAGAACCACATCTGTATTAGCGGCAAGTCAACCGCGATCTAACCAACCACATCTGCAGGCCCGACACTTAACCAAGAGTTAAAGTTAACCGTTCCGCGTTCACGTCACTATCTCCTGATCTAACTACACCCGCAGCCGACGCTCGCTGCAGTTAACTTAACTATTCAATTCCAAACTAGATACAATTTTAATCTAGATTTTAAATCTAGGTCGAACAGCCTAAGTGTTCGTGCCGCTTCAGCCAAACAGCTTATTTTGCAGAGACATTTTCAAAGGTGATTTTTAAAATACATTCCGCAAGAATTTATTTTTGGTAAGGATTATGTTTGGTTATATTTAATTTTAAGTTTATGTTTTGTACGGATTATCAGAAAAATGTGTAAATTTAGGAATATATGGCAAATGTCGTTTTAATAGTGAATAACATGAGGTTTTCAAATCCTAATGTTAATGTTCTAAATTCAAATTAAATTTTCATAGATTTTTCTGATAATCCTTACAAAACATAAACTTGCAAGGTGTTTCCATTATTCTGCTGAGAAGTATATGTTCTGCCCTTTTTTACATCTTTAAATTAACATAAGACAGAATGAGATAAATATAAAGTAATTAAACGACGTGTCAAAATTAAGCAAATGTCGCCATTTGGGTTAATACTTTTCGGGAAAAATCCACACTTTGGTACTGCATTATTTAACCCACACAACGACTAACATATATGTTAGTTGTCAAAAACCGGGGCGCTGTGTTACAAGACGTGCAAGTGTCGCTATTGTCATCTCTTTTCAATACACGAAATGCCGTCATTAAAGTGACGAGTATCCAATATCGATAGAATTGTTCAACTTAGTCAAAACTTATATCAAAAGTTGGCAACACAGATTAGAGTTCTTTCCTGCACGGGTAGCACAAGCGCATAAACGCTAAAGTGTCTACACTGAACTGTCATCTGTGTCTCGAAAATGACGTAATAAGTTCTTTGTCTACCGGTCCAAGCACGACGACCACTTGCCTGTGTGCGTAAAGTGCTCTGTATGGCTCGCTCTAATGTCAATATGTCTACCGCCCGCAGCACAATGGACAATATTTTGCATACTTTTGACGTAACGAAGTAGCCATTATCTATGCTATAAAGGAGACTGACTTGAAGCTATTTTGGCTCTGATAGTTTCAGTGGCATATAGTGAGCATAATTGGAACTAACATTTTTATATAGGGCAACTCTACTATGGCTACATACAGATGTCATTTTGTCTTCTTGTCTTCCTGTCAGCGCGACAAGTTGACGCGCGGCATTATGCTGGGCGTTGTGCTTCCCGTGCTGCTGCAGGTATAATGAATATGTTTTACCTGTGATACCACCAGGCGGCTCCTATTCTAAGGCAGTGACTACAAGTTTAGCTAAAAATCCTGTAAATAAAACTTATTACAAACATTGTGTCTGCACCCAGTTGTCTACGAACAGGAATTAGTATATAAGTGTTGCCATGTACTAACTGGCGTACAGTACAACAATGGCGCATACATCAGAGATAACGGAACAATTGCTGGCAACACTGCACCGACCGCCACGCTTTGTGTTTCGTTACGAGTGTCAAATTACTGACTATATACGGAGATTTTAAGTTCAGTTGTTAATTTTGGTTTGCGGATGTTATAAAGAGTTTCTATCAACTTCAATATGATTTAGAACAAATCTGGGCAATATCATCAGAAATAGCCTACTGAATCTCTTGTCAAACACAGGAACCGGGAGGGAATTCCACTCTTTAGCGGTGCAAAATAAATGAAGAAGCCAAACGCTTCCTGCGAAATTTTGGAATCTTTTGCGCAGCAAATGACACGTTCCGCGAATGTATGGCGCCAAGGCCTGGCGTGTGTGGCCTTTTTAATTTATAAATGTACAAGACATTTATAAATTAAAAAGGCCACATTATCAAATGAAAGTGATTTAGTTACCATTTTTGTATATTTTGGTTTAGTTTATTTTGTACAAAAACATATAAAACGCACGAAACAGGTAAGACTTGACGTTGAAAACAAAGATGGCGTCAATAAAATGACATTTGACGCTGTCAATTAAAATAAACGATTTTTGACATTTAAAATAAATACAAAAATGTAATTCTAGTATTTTTCTATATATATTTATATAATAACTTGATTTTTTTAAATAGTGTACAATTGCAGGCCGAATTTGAAACACCTGTTTTAGAAACTTGTTCAGTTATTTCGAGAGCAAATCTTTAAAACAACGAAATCTAAGAACGCAGTTTAAATTCTCGAAACTTGACAACGTGATTTACCAAGCTCCAGTAACTAGGCAAGTGGCACCGTAAATTAAGTTAACTTTTTAGGGCAATGTTGGCACCCATCTGATGTAGACAAATGGCTTAAGTTCTAACTATGATAACTCACAGTTTTTAAACATTACGTTCTAAGGAAATTGAATTTAAAAGTTTTTCTTGAAATCTGCAGTTTGTTACAAAGTTTAATTTGTAAAAAGAACATAGTCGTCGAAAAGACGTTATCTTTCATTTATTCGTTGAATCTTTTTTATCAGAAAAATAACCGACTCATCAACTCGAAGTTTTAAATAGTGTATTTATACTTAAATTTCCTCGGCAGGTGTGGCCATGTGATGTGGGACGATTTTAATGTAAATTGTAAGCCAGTATGGAAGAACACTCACCCAGAAGCCTGTATTTAATGAGACGTTGGTTATTTCTAGGCCGCTTCCCTGTTTATTATATTGATTACATCCGTAGCTTAGCTTCCCGAAGCTCCAATATAAATATTGGCGAAATAATTTTGTAATCCGATTACTAGTTTCGGCGATTAAGAGGCTATGCTGTTGTCAAAGCGCCCATACAAACGTAGTCCAGACATATTTTGAGTATTAAGCTATGAAAATCTATGAAATTTTCAAGACACAATCTAGAAACAAATATCTGTGTCGGTGGTCAGTCAGATTTTCGTTTAAATATATACTTCCAGAGTTACAGGGCGTCAAAGTATTGTATTTTTCGGTAGTAAAAAGCCCCAACTTTGAACCTGATTTACAAGAGTATGAATCAATTTAGAACAATTTGGAAAAACCACCGACATCTGAAATTTTATTAGTATACTGTATTAAAAAAATGGTTACATAATATACTGTATCCTTCAAATGATCCCTGGACTACGAAACATCCAAATAACGGGTGGATAACATCGCATAATGTATGCTGTCTCACCGTACGCGCTCGGGTAGGATAGGGCTCGGAGAGGGACAGCTACAAAACAATTTGACCTTGAAACCGACCACGTGGTCTTACCAACATAGCCTCTTAACTACTACACACAAAATGGTTTCCCTTTATAATCTTCTTTCACTTGTTGGATAACAACAGTTATTTTGGTGTAACGGTAGAAAGATCAGGCGAACATATAATTCCGCAATTACACTGTGATGTCATTAAGTCTATGCCTCATTGTCACTTACCACCAGGCGGCTGGGTGAGATGAAGGCTAGCCTGTCACTACTTCTTGGCTGGAGGCTCTCTGGCGCTGGCTCAGGTACCAACTGGAGATAACTGTTTCGCGGTAGCTTGCCAGCCGGAAATACGAGAAGCACTCATCAACCAGAGTACTGGGAACCGAACCCACGAGCTTCAGTGAGTGCAATAACTTAGCCAATAGGGCACGCAAGTGATGAGATAGTATCACAGAATTCTATTTATCTCGGCAAAATGTTACCGTGGGATATTATATAAAGTCCGCGCAGATCCGTCGCGGGCAAACATATTGCAAACTTGCTATGTATAACGAGAATTACAGACACACTTTTAACGATCTCACGATTTTCAGAACAATAACACAAAGGAAAGTCAGCGCATTCATGAAGAGCCTGGATGCAAGTATTGCAGGCAAAGGATTATTTGTAAAATATTTCGTTCCCACAACCGCCATCTCTCTCTACAGATCCATCCCGTCGTCTCGCAGCCTCCGGACCCCGACTCTTCATTGTACTCTTACACACGTTCTATATTAAATAAACATAACAATTTGAATACGAAAATGTTCAATATCACTCGGAGCGTCAGCAGAAAGGATCAAAAGCTCGGTCTACTCCCGTCTCCCGCGCGCGTACACTCCCACCCAACATAATTAAAATAAGTATAAATAATTTAGGGAGTAAAGGTTCTCGAGTGGCGACCACGTACCGGGAAACGTCTACCAGGCCGTCCCCCCACTAGATGGACCGACGACCTGGTTAGAGTCGCGGGGAGTCGCTGGATGCAGGTGGCTCGGGACCGGTCGATGTGGCGTACCATGAGGGAGGCCTATGTCCAGCAGTGGACGTTTCCCGGCTGAAGATGATGATAAATAATTTTACTCATCACAATTTCATAAATCATCTGTCAAACATCGAATATACGGATTATGAATGTGCTAGAAGCTCAGCAAATGTCTAGCAGGTTCCAGACCATTGTTATTCTGATATTGCTTGATAAATTAACGTGTGATGTAACAATATGGGAGGATATCATTTCAAGTGACAATACTTGAAACTTTTACTAACTATATATTATGAGTTTACTCACGCGAGAGTCGTGTGAGTTTTAATCGTATGTCAGTGAGTCTTTTTGCATTGCAATGTACTGTAGTGCTTGATGTAGATTTAATGGAGTAGAACTTCAGTGTCGTGGGATGTGGTGTGCAGGCAGCTCGTCAGTTTCTTATTGCAATCACGTCTTGTGAGTGGAGAGCGAGAGGGACAGATCTGTTTGCCTTGTTATAGAGAATGCGAAGTGATGCTTAGCGTGTGTGGTTCTGTATTTCATAAGTGGGCAGACCATATAGGATAGACGTTTGCTCTGTGTGATATTGGGATCGTATGTAGTTAACGAGACATGACATTTAAAATAAATAAACCATAACAATAAAGTATCGCGTGCCACCCCGAGGGGCGCGTGGGGTCACGCCGTCCGTGGACATGGATGCATAAATGGTGTGGGCAGTTCTGACGAGGCAGATAGGAATATTCCTAAACGAGCGCTGTCTTATAACAACAATTGAAATAAGCCATTATATCACATCCGTTGCGCACAAAACGCTCTCAAACAAATTGAATCTCCCGGGGCTGCGGCGAGGGGGGGCGGGGTGGGGCCAGGAGGATCGCGAAAAGCCGAATAGCTGTTACGATGTAAATGAAAAAATATTTGCTTCAGTTAAAAGATTAGGTTGTTCCGAAACTAAGCGAGACCTGGAACCCTTCCCCTCGCGGGGGAATCTACAATTGAATTTCAGTTGCTCACAGAGTGCTATCACTTTGCCACGCGGCCGATGTTTACTCGTCAAGGGTGCGGAAGGAAGAGGGTAACGAGTTCAGGATGTATGTATGTTGGGGTCATAGTCATGAAACGGATGAATGGATTTTGATTGGATGTGTTTAAATTCGTCTCAGTTCCACAAGTGTAAATGGTGACGTCACTAGAACCTTATTTATGTTTTTAAGTAATTAGCTTGTTTCTTTTTTTTATGTATGATGGGTGCGCACTTGGCCTTCATCTCACCTGATGGTAAGTGACGATAAGGCCGTTGGATGGTGCGCGTGCGCACACATAAGCCTGAAGCTAATGATGCGCTGGCTCTGCTACCTTTCATACCGGAACACAACAGTGCTATTAACACTGCTGTTTGGCGGCAGACTTAGGTAGCATGGTGGTAGCTAGCCAAGGGGACATAGAACCTACCACCAACCAAACCGAGTACCGATAGGTACCCCCACTGGGAATCGAACCCGGGACCTCCGCATTGTGAATCCAACATTTAACACCGCCTGGTGTTGCATATTTACTCGTATGTAACATTTATTCAAAAAGTCAAGGTTGCGGGGAGTCGCTGGATGCAGGTGGCTGGGAACCGGTCCATGTGGCGTACCAGGGAAGAGGCATATGTCCAGCAGTGGACGTTTCCCGGTTAATGGTGATGATACAAACGGTTTGCACTTGGCCTTCATATCACCAGATAAAGACAATAAGACCGTAATATGGAAGCGAATTCACCAAGAACAATTGCTTGCCAGCACACCACTACTATTCCGGCAGCTGACCAGGGATAGAAGCAGATAGTAACATACCTGGGAATCGAACCCACATCACAACTTGTCCGAAGTACGAAACGGTTATAAACGCACTGGAGCGCACAACCCCCACACCCCTACACGACGCCACGCTCGCAGGAAGCACGCTCAAACGCACATCGTGTGTCAAGTTATGCACAAGTTTTAGTTCAATAAGAAAGGAAACGGTCTGCGTTTAAAACTTTATTATCAAATTTAAGTGTTAGAATTTTTGTAATGTATGTTACGCGACAACGACACCAATTATTAATAGATTTTAATGATTCTTTTTTTGTTCAGTAGAGCATGTTTTATAGGTGGTCCCATATAAATTTTATCGAAATTAATTCAGCAGTTTTTGAGAAAATCAACAAAAACAAGATAATTGTACCTCTAAGGGTGAACATTTTAGGGGATGAATGCTGTGGACTTTTAGGGCAGTTGAAGTCGGTTCCAGTTCTTTTTGAACGCGTCAATTATCAGTAGTTTGGTCTACATATTTTGTTCAGGTAATACGCACAAATCAATATACATATATAATCTGTGGTGCCAGTAACTTTAGATATATTACTTAAAGCTGAACAATTCTATCGATATTGGATACTCGTCACTTTAATGGCGGCATTTCGTGTATTGAAAAGAGATGACAATAGCGACACTTGCTCGTCTTGTAACACATCGCTGAACATAACATACACAAAAACATAACGTCGAATTGAAAATCTCCTTCTTTGAATTCAGTTGAAAATATATTTATATCTAGAATTAGCTGAATGTGCAGAAACTTGTTCACGTGTTAACCTCTCTACTTCCGTAGTCGGTTATAGGCGATGAACGTGGCCTTGTGCGGTCGCAGGAGTCGCACGGCCGGACGTAAGGCTCGACGCACACTCCTTGACGTCGTTTACAGCTGGCGACTTATGTCGTGAGGTGGTCGTGAGGGCGTCGTGAGGTGGTGAAATTTCAGTAAGGTACCAACATGAGAATTCTTGCAAAACAAATACTGCAGTTAATAATGCGCGGTGTTTGAAGTAGCAGTTTAAAAAAAAGCAGAAATAACAAATAACAAACTACAAGAGATTCTTGGCGCGAACTTGAAAAATGGTGGTTCATTGCTATTTTGTTAATTGTTTAATAATACTGTTCTGTGTTTTTTTTGTGTTATAATGGTGTGATATAGTGCAAAAAGTGTCATGGACGGTGTTATAGTATCAATTACGCAAAATTGCGAGGGTTTCGACGTGATCGGAAGAGTTTACCATGTGGAGTACATTCGGCATATGGATTCTTTCGAATAATGTTGAAACCAAGGCCGGTCTTTGAAATTCTCGTCAAGAATCCAAAACAAGCGATAAAATGTACATATTATACATTTTATTGAGAAAGCTGAAGAAATGGCTTCGGCATAATTTATAACCTCAAAATTTGTTCACCTAATTCTACTCGTCATTGGCTAGATAACCACTAGTTAAAGCCAGTATTTTTTAAACTACAAGACCACGTATGTATCCGTCTGGATGCGACTCCATTCATCAAAACCTATACAAACTAATAATATAAATACCAAAGTGAGTTTGTTTATCCATCTGTTATGCCGTAGCGCAGAGCCAGGATGAGTAATTTTTTACAGGGACAGTTGAAGAGCCGGAAAAGGGCATAACCGTCTTCAAAAATGGAGGAGGTTATCAATTCGACGGGCATGTTTTTATCCAGATCGAGTCATTAGATCCCATGGTATACTTTCTGATGTACATGCTGACGATAAAGCTATAACAAAACACGGGTCAGTTATATTTTATATTAAAATATATATACTTAAAACGTGTATTAATATATAAAACAAACAAAAAATAAACAAGCACTTGCTTCAACAATCTATCTATGGATACAAGTTAAAAGGTTTATTCACTTTTTAGAACTTTCAAGACCAATTCCATGCCCTAGATTAAACTACAAAACACATAAATTATATTGTACCATAATATATTAAATTGAATCAAACCAGCGGCGGAAACTCTGGCTGTTAACACTGCTGTTTGTCGGCAGCTTAGATAGCATGGTGGTAGCCAGCCAGGCCATCAACCAAACCGAGTACCGCTAGGTACCCCCATTGGGAATCGAACCCGGGACCTCCGCATTGTGAGTCCAACATTTATCCATTAGGCCACGGGCCACTTTGTAGTACCTATGTTGCACAAATACATTTATTTGATTTGAGGCGGTTGAGGATAATTTCATTCATCCATATCGATGCTCGTTGTTCGATCACTGGATCGTTCCGTGTAATGTAAAGGATGTCGCGACGGTGTGCGCGGGCGGCGGTCGCTACGCAGGATTCACGCTCGAGCGGCGCGAGCTCCCTCGATAGTATAGGATCCGAAGTATGGTCGTCCTTCACTGTTGTGTCAACCAGATAAAAGTATATTTTATCGAATTAAATAAGTGTCTTAACATAATTTTATACGGCGACCCCCTAAGAAATGGTAAAGGTTATAATTTTTTTTAAATTTCTAAATTTTTTAATAATTTCGCCGGCGTGCCAACTAAACAAAAGAAATTCTAGCGAAAAGTTCATGATATACACAACATGCAACACCGCACCGCAGTTGACTACCTTTTTCTGGTCAAGACAAATAAATAAGACATTTAATTCGATAAAATATCACAATATACTATATAAGTCGACAAACACCGATATACTGTCTATTTATTTGTCAGCTTTAAAGCTGCCTGATTCAATATATCTTGAGTCACTACTCTGCCATTGCCTCCACTTAGTTATAGCAGTCACTTGTTTTAGATATATTTTCTATTAATTTGTTGTTGTTATTTTTGTTTCAACTATTGTTTGCACGCGGTGGTTTCCTGTCATTGAAGGAACACTCAGTGTTATTTTAAGTTGTTTTTATTCTGTGCACATGTATAGTGTTTCTGTGTTGGAAATCCGAATAAATAAAAATGTCTACCGTCGACAAAGGCTCCCCCCTCCCCGCGTCTTCTTGAGCAAATCAATCAGCATCCAATCTCCATCCCTATTGAATGTAATTCGCTCTGATCGCTTCAACACTTAGTGCGGACCAATCTCTTCTTATTTTCGTCAAATGTTTCTTTTTTCGTACAAATCTGAAATTCCCTGTTTAAAAGAAATGTCTTCATCAATTGGCAATCGAAGTTATAGATTTTAAAATTTGTTTTAATTTATTCTTATTGACATACTCGTAATTTTTATTTAAGTGTGGTGGTTTGTCGTAAAGAACGACTAAGGGTAAATTTCAACGGCAGATCATTTCATAGTTGCGAGGCGCAGTCGTCGTGGCGATTCAAAACAGATGCAATGATAAATAATTTGTACATACACCCATCCATATATACTGTTTTTGTTTGTTTTTTTCTGTATGTGTCTTTGTTTTCCAACGAAGACGAAACACTGATTTTAAGGGATCGTGAAAATCTATTTTCCTCACTAACGGTAGCAGATAGAGACTTGATATTATATCAATGATATCTCGAGGACATCTGCAAGGAATAGCACAACCAGAAACACGATCTTTGAAAATTTTCTCCATAGATTTATTTTTCAAAGTCTGCTCTTATAAAGCACATAATCTACTTATGATTATCAGCTTATTTTTATACAATTATGAAGAAAATGTTGGTTCCTAAGTTTAGCACAAAGGATTTTTTAATTGATCTTCTAGTTTTCAAGCAATGAACGATTTGTCGCTTACTTAATGCTATGCATATCTCTTTCTGCCGCCAAGGAAGCAAGTATCGCTGTTGCTCTCTCGAGAGCCATCGAGAAAATAATCAGTGAGTCGTCTTAAGGGGTAGAAAAAGTCGCAGACACACGTTAGTGTTTCATATATTCAACAGTTACTTTCTGTGTTTGATTGTTGCCTCTTCACGATTGAACGGCTGAACCGATCTTGATCAAATACGGCACGCGTCAAGCCTTTGCCACGGAGAGTAACATTGGCTACTATTTATCCCAACAAACTGTTCCCTCGGGATAATATCTGTATCCCACGCAGACGAAGTCGCAAGTAGCAGCTAGTACTTGTATATCCCGCAGGTTTGTTCCCACGGGGTCCGTTTATATTAATATCTGGTTCGGTCGCGCTCCGCTTGCGCCCCCTGAGTTGCACCCGCGTTATTATTTCCATAATTACAGTTGCTCCGGCAAGTTTGTAGGTCATCCCACCGGTTCCTGTTATAATTATTTATCTAGCTGGAAATGTCATCAATATTGTAGTTCTGTTTCTTATGTCTTGTGATGTCGGCTTAGAATATGATTATTCATCTTCCCATGAGCGCCTTTTATGACACCCTCATCTAAAATGACAATCTAGAAACAGTTTATATAAATTCCATTTTAGGGTTATATTTCGTTAATATCAAATACTCAAATCTGCAATCCCTTGGTGCTGTGAACAATCAAAGATCTAGGTCAACGCAATCAAATATAAGATTCTAAACTTATGTTAGTAGTCGATAATTGATCGTTTATAAGGGCTGTCTCCTCTCTCATCTTAATTTTTCGACTGCAAAGTTAAGTTTGCTCTTCAATCATTACATTTTTATTAGAACTTTGTTCGTCGGTTGTTACTGTACCTATTGTTTATGATGTTCAGAACGTTAATTATTCATATTCTGTTCGGAACCCTCGGTGCGCGAATACGATTCGCACTTGACCGTTTTTATACACAGCTTATTTTACATATTGCAAATCTTAAATATTCAAAGTCGCGCACACTGAACAAGTAAATACAGTTTTGAAAAGGAAGTTCCTTTCTGCAATACCTACAACACTCTTCACGTAATTTTTTAATTTATTCGTCTCCTTTTTGTTACTAAAATAGTTAGATACATGTTATCACTTTTAGTAATTAATTTCACACAAAAGCCGTGAATTAATTTACAAATGAAAGAAAAATAAACACATAGAAAGATAAGTAAATATAAATAACATTAAACTTAAGTTGATGAATGATCGATGAACGGTAAGAAATAATTCTCCAGTAGAGATCAAATACTGGAAAACGTTTACCGGACTCCCTCTGAGCCTAAATATACATATGACGATCAACAAGGTCCAACTTTTAAAATCCTAAGGATTCGGATTCGACTACGGATTTCCTCATTCCGGATTTTATCGCGTAGAGAAACTCTGAAGTGCCAATGGACAGGCCACATCGCTTGAAGAATGGATAAACTATGGGGAGAAGGTAACAGGTACCTTCTAGACCAACGCGTAACATCGTCGACCTCATCGTCACTTGACATCAGGTGAGATTGAGGTCAAGCTGGATCTATCTTCAATAAAATAAATAAAACAATATTAGTGTCAAAATCGTGCTTACTTTAGTTATAACTCTATAAATACACAATAAAGAACTAACTAAGTTACTCAGACGAACATGACATCTCAGAAATGGCTGAAGAGAGAAAAAGGAACAAACTGATACCTTCAATAGAATGTTAATGGTTTTCCGACAAACTCAATAACAATATTCTTGGAAATGGAAGGAGGTATTCATTTCACTCAAATTGTTTCTGAGAACTTACGACAACATTCAATGAAGATATCTTTATTTTAGTTAGCATTTTTGTTTAAGTAAATAGTCAAGGGTGAAACATCTTTGATAAGTGGAACAAAAGACACATTTCGATTCAGTTCATAATAAATCATACGTATTGAACATGCGACGGGCAGTTTGTTTGTTACCGATTGGTGCCTCAAATACACTACCAATCGTGATCTAACTTCGCATACACGTAGCCCATGGCATCTAGAAGGACATTATTTACATCATGGTCCTGTAAATGGCTTGGTTTCTGAAGTCCACGCAAACAAAGTACTGGTGTAGTAAAATAATTAAACAAAATCTGTCATAAATGCACCTACATATTAGCCTATATCTTAAATTTGCTAACGAATACGAGTATGTCTGCGAATCAACCTATCGATTAACTTACCACAATAAAATGCAGCGTATGTCACTCTTTGTCCCATAATGTATCTAAATCCTCACGTCGACCTGTTACATAAATAACCGAAACACAAAACTGCGAGCGATGTACTGTTTCACATTAAATTTTAAACCTGTAAAAAAGTTCACAGATAATTTTATATAACGAGGGTACAACTCGCAACATCCCAAGCGGTCATCATCCGCCATTTGGCTCCTCGGTAAGGCTTCACGTATCGAATTACTGAAGCACGACCGGCGTAACTTGACCTCTGCATCTGAACCGCTCGCCTCCCTTGTTCCATTAGCTCATACCGCGGGGCGGGGCGGGGGAGGTCAAGTGGCTCGGTTCTCGAGTGACAGGTTGGTTCACCAGATTGTTTTCAAATTCGTCTTTTATTTGTGGTTCGGATATGTTATTTTTGCTTCATAATGTGGTTAGGATACGTTTTACAAGAAATTGTGACGGATTGAGGCAGAATTATGCAGTGTGATCTCGGCTTTAGAATCGGATTACTGTCATCCCGTGGGATTTGCAAATACGGGGAAAATATTAAGACTCCAGGCAGCACACCTACCTAAGTACCTATTTACCATGTCTATCTTTGAGTATGTAGAGTACCAATAATAAATTATTTTTTCTCGAAATTGCATATCTAAGGGGATTAAGAAGGATGAAGAATGACCCTGAACATCTCTTGAATTAGAACCTAGGCATTTGTTTTGTTGAGAACCACTAAACTAAACAACTAATAACTTGTGCAGATAAGTCCAAACAACTGAAAAGCTTTGTTAGAGAGTGTAATTATTCATATAATCGTACTTTCAAATTATGTTATGAAGAATAACTAATTAGATTACAGAGTTTCTTGTCAGCTAAGGTCGAAGTCATGATAGACTAAGTAGAACACACTACTCTATTCTACCTTATTGAATTTTTTCCGAGCTCTTCTTTCTGCAAGTCTCGGTTAAAGGTTTCGAAATGAAACTGTTCAAGCACACAATCGCATTTCAACGCAATAGCCACGTTTAGCTGCAATTCGCTGAAGCCTGCACTCAAAGGCACAATATCCCGAAAATAATAACATTTGAAACGAAATTATACTGGAAACTACTTTCAGCCATCTTCCCTACCCCATTCGCTCAAATAAAATTAGTCTTTAAATTTAAAACAATAGGATGCACAATCCAAAAACCATTACCGAGGCGGGACTCCACTAGACTCTGCTTTCAAAATTGTATTTTATTGCAACACTGTTAGAGCTTAATTTTATAATACGGTTGACTGCTTCGGATGTCCTTTAAAATGCAAAGGATTTGGGTTCTACTAGTGAAAGCATGAAGGTGTATATTCGTGTGATTGTTTTTTAAGTGTTTTTCAGTTGGTACTGCTCGGTAGGTACGCCGTAATATTGTTATTTTGTATTTTCTCGCAGATTTTCTGTTTGTTTGAAGTTAGACTCAGAGCTGGTGGCGGTTTTTTGAAAAATCAATAATCAAATCAATAAAAAGAAACTATCATTCGTTTTGATGAAATGTAATGTTTACTAGAGCGAACACAGCGCCACAACCCAGACAGCTGTGCGGCTGTAGGCGTCCACTTGTACACCATTGTCATCTTACTGTGATAACCAACTCACCTGACAAGAATGACAAATTAAATGACATATTTAAATATTGCTATTACGACAGTAATTAAACATTCATTACATTTAAAACAAATACATATTTGATTTGATTGATTACTGATTTCTAAAATATATTTCCGTTATATTTACTTACATATTTCAAGTAAATACAATATTAAATAGTTGAGAAATAATATTATTACTAATATTCACTAAATAAATGTATATCGAAAGTCTACTAAAGAGGAAATATCTGGGGCACAGCATTTGCAAAAACTTGCGCAATATTGAAGTTGCCATCTCTTCGTATACCAAATGAAATAGTTCCACAGTTGAACTATCTCTCCATTAACTTACGACAACTCCAACCACATCTGCGCAGATACCTGCAGCGGAAAAAGTAGGTCTCTAGGCACCTACCTATTCAATTCAAACTTAAACTCTAAAAACGTAGAAGCCTTGGGCTCAGTTACCAATATATGATTACCAGGTATACTCAAAGATAGATAATCAAAATGAAATGATCCACAAAAGTGTACTTCACAACCATTTAATAACAAGGGAGTGACATTCGATAAGAAAATGAATGATACTATAATTCAAGGTGAATAAAAATACCAGTTGTGTCGCTGAACGCGCTTTCTACCACCAATAAAATTATTGAACCACCATGAGCCTGTACCACCGCATTAATATAGCCCGCCGAACCGCGGTACCTCTGAGACTGGCATAGAGTACTCACACATGCGTCACACGATCGATGTGTGACGATATCACGACATTTGTTCGAAATGTCCGACGTGTGACTGTACTCTAAAAATACTCATATCCAGGGATGGAATGTCATTTTCCACCATCATGTTTTGCCTGGAAGAGATCGCTTTTAGCGATAAGACCGAATTCCTGTACCAATTTGTGTTTCATATTTTTATTTATTTGTTTTGTGGCACGTATTTCTATTGTAGCGAGTGCTTAAAATATGATTACCGCCCCTTGTTAACTCAGTTGCCTCTGTGCAGCCACCACGTCGTTCGTTGGAATTTCAGTGGTCCGTTTTTTCCTGCCGATCACGATCAAGTGCCACGTTCGTGAATTTTAGGTCAATGCCAGAACTATCCACCGTTATAATGTTTTCAAATGTATTCCCCTTCCCCCCACCTTGCCCCTGCCGCCCCCTCCTGACCCCTAGTTCCTGCAATGATGCTAATTACCAATGCTAAACTATACTGCTGCTAGACTGTTGTAGAGGCCATCTCGTAGATTTATACTCGAGATTGTATAAATCCCCCTGTTAACTGTTCTAATTTTAGCTGTATTAATTCTAGAGGCATTATCAAGGACAGTAAGATCTCGACTGCCACAGCAAGTTCTCTTTCTTTCAAGCAGCAATGTAGTTTTACCTATGTTTGATTTTCTCACTGTTTAAAGGCAGCCTATATGAGAATGATGCCTATATGAGATGGAGAAAAGAAACTTGGAACTTGCGGTCTAGATAGGTAGGTAATCATTTTATTTGCCAGCATAATACTACAAATACACAAAAGCAGAAGGGTACACACAACACAAATCACACATAACAATAATGACATAGTTTACTGCAACGTATGATGCCAGCATAAAGACCCCAACTCAGCATAATGTTGTGACTATAAGTCCACAACGCTGGTAATTCTGCTATCTAGAAACTAATATAAGCATAGTTTGGATAATCGACTAGTTGTTAAATGGATTCGTTAAGAATAACATGAGCCTTGAATCTTGTCACGAACTCTTGTATAAACTGGCCTTCAAGTCCGGTACTGAAGTAGCGAAGATAGACCAATATGCGCGTATAAACAGGACCCTGACAAACCCTCCGCTGTCCGTCCGTCCGTCCGTCACAGAATCGTATCTTTCCAACCTTAATATGTAGACACTATAAAACAAATAGTGGAAATAGGTAAAGTTGAAAATTAAAAGGGTCCTCTTATAAGAAACGTGTTTTGGGGTCGTTTTTTGCTCGATCTTGCATCGATATTACTGCATTAAATGTAGCACGGTGGCACATAACTCTTTGTTTCAAAGCAGCGTCGCCGTATCAGAGAACATACATAACAAACACTCACCACCACCACTAAAGGTAAACTCAATAACTCATGTCACTGCCTTATATTGCGTGATGTCTTTCATGAACTCAGAACAAGGAAGAAGCAACAAGTACATGAGCACTGACTGACACTTATGATAATATATGTAAAGTATATTATACCACTTAAGACACGGCAAAATCTATGAAAAATTCAGAGCAATCAAGAAAAAGAGAGGCATTAATGATACGAAATCAGGAACCAACATGTTAAATGATTTTATTAAATCAAGGGCAAAATATTGTGATTATGAAATTATTCTTTAAAAAAAGCTAATATAATTTTATCAAATAAATACAATACATCGTCAACAGGATGCAAAGGTTTTGTGTGAACAGTTGCGCAAACCGCGCTGGCTCAGGGCTGGTACCACGAAAACGGCCGATCGAGTTAAAAATTCGAATTTCAGATTCATACAATATGCGCCCGAAATCATTCCGAAACAAAAACGAAACGAAACAAATCTTGTGGTACGGCCACAGGTGCTGAACAACAAAACTCGCACCATTCAACCATGACATGCATTATTCAATAAGGAAGTGAGGACATACGCAGCTACTTATGTCTCGTTTTTTTTTTGCATTGATTTACTGTAAAATCTCTTCCAGGTATATAAAGAAAAATATTCGTTAAGTTTAGCACAGTCATTATTGTTCAAATCACAAGCGTGCACATGCGCCTCATATCGCCACACAAATGCGTTCTACGACGGTAAGATTATATTTGATTTATATGTTAGGAAATGGGCAGCCGCATTTACCTAATTATCTTCAAGATAAAATAAATAAAAAATAAAAATAGTTTATTAACACTGTTTAAATACATAAAATGTCGCTAATTATATTTTTGTTACTGCTATGCTTGTTGAGGATCTCTGATTACTGCAGTAGGTAAAACCTGTGTCGCAATAATCTCACAGCATTCACCAATTCGCATGGCAAGCGTGTTGAATACAGGAAAAATCCAGATGGATGGTCTGCTGTAGCAATCTATGGAGGGTCAACCACTGCTGCAGTTGATAGGGGCTATCATGAATAAGATATATGTTTGTGAGAATATATAGAGATATGGGGATCGTATAAGTTTATGCAAACCAATAGAATTTGTTCTGAATCAAAGCAGAGGATACTTTTGATCTCAGTAATATTTTCTCGTAGTTTCCCGCTTCTGAAATCCACTGAGATGAAATCGCGGGCTAATAAATGGAACAGTTGCTTCGAGTATCACATCTACTTCCGGCATTCTTACAAAGTAAATTTCCATTCAGATCATGTTTTAAAGCTAAACAATCATCAGCACTTGTCAACAGGGTTGCGCATTGTGTAAGACGAATGATAAATTGACTTTCCGTTGAAAGAAAACATCGCGAAGAAGCCTGCACATTTCTGAGAAGATATTCAAAAATGTTTGTAAAGTTAAGTGTTCAAGGGATGGTGTTGCTCACCTCCACTACCTTACACATATCCCATGTGTAAACGAGCAACAACCTTTAGCTACTGTTCTGTCGCGTGCATACAAAATACATATTGAATCTGTAGTTCTTGTACTGTTTTCGGAAGCAGTACTTTTCATTTATTTCTCCTGTATTCTCTCCATTTCAGTTGATTGGACTGCTAGCTGTACTGGTGGTATGCGAGCAAGTGCACGCACTGAATAGAATCGAAATGTGCCTGTTAGCGTTTAAGATCTGTGTGATGGTACCGCGGGGGGGCGTCACAGACGTGAGGAGGCAGTGTTACAGGACGTTTAAAGGTTGCATCAGTCAGACACAGAGCGTCGATGTAAAAGACGAAGACATAACGGATCAACAGATTCAGGAGTTACTAGACCGAGCTAATCAGATACCTGAGGACAGCATCCCGAAGGAGTCTTCTGATGATGTAAAGGAGACATCGCCTCGAAGTTCTAATGACAAGCATGATACTCCGTAGTTATAAGAATTAAAGTCTATGACGATTAACGTTTCCAAGATCATTGCGCGAGTATTCTGCGCCATCGAAGGTCTCATTAATTCATCTTTTCTGTATAACTGTACATATCCCATTATTCTGTCAATTTAACCATTGTCCTAGCAACTGTACTATCTTTTCGATATCACACTGTCGTGCCAATTTAGTATGCCTTTGCTAGCGTCAACAATCAAGTGGATCCAGTGCTAGGTCAAGTGGATTGTCTATAACAGATTGTTACCCTACCTCATCCCCTTAGGGGAGTAATCTTGAAACTTTATCTTAGTGGCACTCTTAGGATCTTAGTAAAAGGATTGGATTTTAGCTAAAGCCGTTTAGTTTGGACGTTGTCACAAGTATGTCAATCAGGGAAATAATCCATGAAGATGAGCTCGCCGTGTGGTAATTTATGAACTATTATCTATTATATTATCTATTACTAACTATTATATCGCCTTCAGATCTACTGCATCAGGTTCATATTTGGCCTACGTAAATACGACCATGTCTCTGAATTTCTGAGCTGAAGTGGCTCCCAGTCCTCCTCAGTCTCCTTTGATTTTTGGTATATATATATATATATATTTATTTATTTATTTATTAATATATATTTAGCACCACATACCCCATCTTAATCACAGGATTCTTCTGCCCCAAGGTTGCCTGGAAGAGATCGCTTTTAGCGATAAGGCCGCCTTCATTGTACCTTTTATGTTCTTTTCTGTTTTGTGTGTGTGTGTGTGTGCAATAAAGACTATTTGAATTTGAACTATTAGCTTTTCAGTGTAGTTTACACCCAGATAGATGCGTGGGGTCCGTGCTACACACTGTCATAACAGAGAACCAATTCAGAATCAACACGATTACGATTTTTATCACTTGTATGTTGTTCTGTTCCCTTTTGATAAATTCGGTATGATTGGAAGCGGCGTGTTTCTCCGCGGGTTTGTGACCATATTCCGACGCAGAAAATTCAAAATGGCGGCCAGTAGAGTATGTAAGTGTTACCGAATTTTTAAATTAAATACTAAAACACCGTATTGAGTATCAAATAAAAGGTAGTGATGAGTGCATTACTAAAATAAATGTTTTTTACATAATAACGGCTAAAACGTTTTCTATATCTTTAACGTTCTCCTTGTTCCGTGTCTTTTTTTAAACTGTTAACATATTTTTAAAACTTTTCCTGTTTACGACACATAATTTTTAATAAGACTAAAAATATTTAAATTTAACCAAAAATACCATCAGTTATATTTTTAAATTACTTCCTTATTTTGTAGTTAAGTGGATATGCGCAGAGAAAAGGTAAGGTAGAGTAAGGTATGTATCGCAGATGTGCTACATCGTCCATTCCAGTGAACTCCACATCTATGTATGAGGCTCCAGAGTTTCAACCACACAACTCAAAAAGCTTATGTGAATGCTTTTGATGTTATTTCATCGACATCTAATAACTGAACCTAAATACGAGCGGGGCGGCTCTGAACTTACTAATGCATACTATTACAGCTACCACCAAGCGTTTATATTAGATATCTGTTATCATGCAGATCATTGATAGAATGCGCGAAGCAAACAAAGGTGTCTCTTTCGACTGCCACGGCAAAAATATACATTCTTTGTGTTTGTATGTTTTCCTCTACAGGTCGCATTTGTTATCCGATCTGGACGCAAGTTATCACGTAGGTTAAACGAAATTTTAGAAATTTTTTTTTCGTCGGGCATTATTGATTGTGGTAAAAAGAGGTAAAAAGGGGGACTGGATATCTCCGTCGTATGATATCCTATTTAGATGCGCTTTCTTGTTACAATATTGAAAGTGTAGTTGATGGAGTAGAGACAAAGTAAAAAAATCAAAAAAGCCAAATAAAGTTAGGTTAACTAGAAATCGTAATAATGAAATAAGCTGAGATAAATATGTACTGGGTGTTATTTATGCCTCAATTTCGTCGATATTTAAAAAAGAACTGACTAGCGAAGTACCCGAGCAGCATTCGTGTTGCCAGACATCGACATTTTGATTCTACAGCGAACGGGCGTGGCTCTTTTAGATGACGACAAGCTACAGTAGCTCTGTGTTTTGCCATAGAAGGTGCTAAAAATGTATGAGATGTAAAAAAACATCGCAAGATGTGTCTACACAAATGAACCCCTGCCCCTCCCCGCTCCTCCTCTCTCTCCACGGAGTGTGGCATCTGTTGTACAGTAGTTTATGATTTCAGCGAGATCTGTTTAAAAATGTAAATTTTACACGGAACTCGTATGATAGATGACGTTACTGTGGTTCCGTGTCTGAAGGTCGCAGAACAAGAGCCTCGCAGCAATCGCAGCCGATGTAGGGCAAATCACAAACATACTTATATCATTTTACTTATAATAACACTAGCTATGGCAACCGGCTTCGCTCAGGGAGTTGATATGAGATTGTGTGGTAGTTGGAGTAAAAGTTCTAGAAGGTTCTGGAATGTTGTGGAATGCTCTCGAATGTTCTGTACAGTTCTAGAAATTTCTAGGGGCCGAAACTTATATCTTCAAAAGCACGCCCTTCAGGTAAGGACGGGAACTTTGTTCATGTACGGGAGCTAGAGGGTTACCAGACCCTCATACAATCAGGCGGCACGATCAGGGTACATTGATTTATTATACGATTCCATAAATATTACAATAGCATAGGTTTAATTTTAATAAAGATTGATCTCGATATACATAAATAACCCGTTAATTATATAAACAATAACAGCCTTAACGTGTTTCTTTAAAAAAGGATCGGATACTACTGCAATGTACCGTGTGCTCTCGGCTTTATAACAGGACCGTCCCATGTAAACCCGCGGGTGTAGTAAAATCATGGCATCACCGTCTCGCTGCACACATGAAAACAAAATCTTGCTGCGAGTAGCACCAGGTGTGAACATTCCACTGCCGACCTTCATACACCCCGTGGTCGACAGCGGGGGGCTGGTAAACAACCTTCTCTACGGCGGCCATCACCGACAAAGATGAATTGACAACCGAGGAGGGTATAGACAGATGATGCTGTCATAAACGAGAAGTGGGAACGTCTTTACCACTCCACCCTATTTCTTTATTCTTAACGAGTCTGGGGTCCCAAGATAGCTTTAGAGTCCGTAGGAAATTCTGGATGAATTTCTCCTTCCTTTGAATCCTTCAGTGGACGCGTTTCAAGTGTACCGCTGTAGATCCTGGCTAAAATAAAAAACAGGAATAACAGTGGGAGCGGAGAGGAGGTGGGAATGTCATAAACGAGGTCTTCGGGCGCAAGATTTGGGAAAGGTCTTCTGTTCGAAGGCGGAGTTGTCCGGACACTGGGCCTAAATAAAAGGGAACAGAAGAAATATGCTGCAAAAAACGATGATACGGCGAACGAGGACTGCTGGACTTGCATGGGGCGAATGCTGGTTATTTGACTGGGACGCATCATGATAGTCAGGACACGGCTGGCGCAGAAGATTATGGACGAAGAAGTGATGGCTGCAACTGCCAGCCGACTGCACAACCACCGGACAACCAGAAGGACGTCTGGGTTCCACCCCGACTTGGTTAACAATCCACCATGTCACACCAAGCGCTTCGCTTCTTCATTTATTATGCGCACAGCTAAGGAGTCAAATTCCCTGCCGGCTTCTGAGTATCCCGAGCACTACAACCTGAATATCTTTCAGGCCAGAGTGAATAGACTATTTCTAAGCCGTGAACTATCCCAGACCACATCATCGCTTAACATCAGGTGAGATTGTTGTCGAACGGAGGCCGATAGAAAGTTAAAAAATGTCTAGCGATGGACACAGGTTGGTATTGAGAGACCACGTACAGTTTTTCTCAAACCGCCGATCCTAGCTGTGTGACATTTATCCTCCGACACAAAGAAAGCCGGGGTATGAAGTTTGCGGATATAATTTAAGGTGCATTAAATTTTTACTGCACGAGGTTCTCAGTGTCACGCGTCTGACTTGGCTAATTATTTAAATTATTTCCTCACTTGTTTTTTTACGATAACATATGAAAATATTTTCGAGAGAAGTATAAAAGGAGAGCTATTCTATAATGTCAGCCAGTTCTGTCAGCATCATGCAGTCAACAACGGTAAGACATATCCTTTACGTGTTACTGCACTAAAAAACAACAATTAAAACATCATATTTTGAAAAGATGCTGTTACATTTTGACTGTTTCATTTTAAGTTCACATGTGTTGTGTAGTTGTATCTTTACCGTGACTTTGATTTAAGAATTTCAAACACAATGTAATTTCTATTGGATATAAATGGAGTTACTATGAGCGCAAGAGCAGAGAAGTTTAGAGAATTCAATTTAAATTTGTTCAAAAACAATCATAACGACACAATGTTGAATCATTAGTCATAAAAACTATAACCGAATGAAATTATGATGGACCATCTTTCTAACGTGCTTCTAACATACAATGTCACAGATAATATACATACAAACACACAAAGGCTTCAAACTTAGAATACTCCACAACTTTAACCGACCACGTGTCCTAATGGCTGGACCAGCAACCCGGAGCTCCCGGGTTCGAACCACAGTTACACCCATTGTGATTCGTATCCTATCGATAATCGGTGTGGTTGGTGGTAGGTTCTATGTCCGGCTGGCTGGCTACCACCAGGTTACCTAAGTCTGCCGACAAACAGCAGTGTTATGCTCCGGTATGAAAGGTAGCAGAGTCAGCGCCTCCTTAGGTCTAGGCTAGAGGATCTACCGGCTTCATCATCACAGTGAGTGGAAGACCCATCAAACATATAAAGCAACTGTTATGTTTCTTCGTCGGGTAAATATTGTTGTTGTTTCAGTCGCTCCGTGTATTTCTCCTGGTGTGTGTGGTGTCGTCTGTGCTGAGCGCGCAAGCCAAGACCAAGCAGCAACTGTGTACGGCAGGATACAACCTGTGCCTCGTGGCCCCGCCTGCCGGCGTCAACCCCAAGACGTACTGCTGGGGGCAGTACCAGGCCTGTCTACACGGCGCCGCTGTAACCACCGATCTAGAGAACAACGATGGGTCGAAGGTGGTGGCTGAAGAGCCTGTCAATCCAGACGAAGGGTCATAAGCGGGCTTCAGCAAAACTGTTACGTTACTGCTAGATATATCTTTGATTTAATGAACCTTTGTTTTTTCTTACCAACAGACCTCGTGTGACCACGGAGTATGCGTGGAGAGAGCGTGAATGCCGTTTTTAAACAACTTAAAAAAGAAGGTGGACTTTTTTTGTATGTACTCGTATGTTACGCGATAACTCCGCCAATAGTGAACCGATTTTGATAATTCTTGATTTGTTTGGTGGAGCATACTTCAGAGGTGGTCCCGTATACATTTTATCGAAATTGATTCAGCGCTTTTTGAGAAAAACAACAAAAAGTAAATACGTACGGGTATAATTCTACCTCTAGTCGGTTTGTAGTTCTTTTTGAATGCGTTAAGCACGTTTTAAACAAAACAAAGAATGTAATCCAGGAACATGTCTACGTTCTATTTAAGTGGGAAGCACTCTAAATACTACAAAATAGATATAATGTCTCGAATAAAATAGTAGATAATGTCCTCGGAGCAACTGGGCAGCGTGTTCACTGTTGGTTGTGCCGTTCAGGCGGCAAATAGTAACAAACAAACTATTTATCATATTGGCATCATATCATAGGCTCGGAACTACATAATACGCTAAACCATCTTTATGCAAGTTACATAGCTCTTGTCAGTCGTAGTCGGGCAAAAATTTACAGAGATTGAGGGTGATATCCTTAACGACTTTTCTAAATATGTGGAGAACGTTTTCCTAATATATAATTTCACATATCGTGAAACAATGTCGATATCATTCATTTCATTAGAATCTGTATCACCCGGGTTTAATTATAAAAATGCAGCGGCGCAGTTTGTAGGGTTACTGAAGTGACCACACGACACGTCTTGAACGGGACAGTCCCGTTCTAATTTTACCTATCCCTTTTGCTCTGATTGAACACGAGATTGTTTGAAACATGGATGAAGGAAAAATAAATAACATATAACATTCGTTTGAAACAAATTTAAAAACTGACTAACTGTCATATCAACTAATTTGTAAAGTCTATCTTTTTGATAGTGCAGGATTTGCACTGTGACATTTGTTTCTCTAAAAAACTACATGAGCTACAACCTTGAAGGAGAAATCCCATTTGAAGATTCAGACAACCGTTAAGGAAGTAATAGACGTTGTCGGTCTATTAGTTACTGGTAAATGACAAAAACAACTATGTCCCGTTTTAAGAAGAAACATGGTCACACTAGCTATATATATTAAGTAGGTCTACGTTTTGCCTCGGGGACGTGATCGAAACTCGGTAATGCGTTGACCCAGATACTGTGTGCATCAATACATCGCAGGGTTGGCACGCGCCCGAGAGCCGCCCGCCCCGTCCACTGGCTACATCAGATGACAAGAACTGTTTACATTAGTGAAGGCGGCACTGATGCTGAAACATTGAAATATCAGTTGCTTGCTGCCCTACAATTCAGATAATAATTCATCTCGATGTTGACCTAACAAATTGTATCATTTTGTCGAGCTTCTGTCGAGTTTTGCCGATAAAAGTTTCATGCTAGCTGGCTTTGGGCAGCCATCATATAAAAATAGACATCGGATTGTAATATCGCGAAATCAGCATCATTGAAATGAAACTTAAAAGTGAATCACAATTTTCATTTTACACACTATTTTTGATTTGTCCAAAACGACAACTAGGACCATTAGCTACGTAACGGCTATTGTAGCTGACAAGCCAGATATTATATTTTAAAAGATTATGGCGAAAGAAATTTTGTATGGAAGCATTATGTGTGAATTCTTCATCACAGTGGGTTCAACAAACAAACTCTTAATCGGATTTATAATATACGTGAGGTATTCAACGGCTTCTTACGTTCCCCCAAACTGAGTCTATCTGCTTAGTTGAATTGAATGAACAAGTAACAATGTGTACAAACGCGGTACATTCAAGCAACCTGATTCGTGAACATCGTTCAGATACTTCCACCTTTTTCTCAATGCAGAATGTCATTCCTAAACTGCGACAATATGTTCAGTCAGTGACATCAAGAGACTCAAAGAGATTGCGCAAGGTCCGTAGGTCTAACAAGATGGCACTGCAAGCAAAAATGCAGTCAAATCGTCGTTTTTTTGTGACAATTGTATTTGAACAGCAATTTAGAAGTTTGATTGCAGATCGTTCTAGTATATATATATATATACACCCTTACTCGACTATGATCCCGCGGTACTAAGGTGGTACTAGACACCTTCCGCCGCCGCATAGCTTCTAGTTTATTTGTTACTTAAAATAACCTAACCGAGCCAAATAACCGAAAATTATTTTTTATTATTTCGTTTATTTCATATAACTTGGCGACGGAACCCAAACGGAACTGGCTGTTGTGTTTTAAGAAGGCCATTTGTGGGAATAAGCTCGGTTTATACGAACAATCGCCTGGAATTGTTTGCGAGTTAAAACAACCCACGGTTGTAGATTTGGCGCTGTTTAAAATTGAGCCAGAAAATAGCACATTACCCCATTTCTGCAACTCTTTGATATGCCTCTAACTGGGAGCTATCAAACACAAATCAAAAGGTAAAGTATTTTCTTTGTAGAATTATTGAACAAGCATTCACTTGATCTTGTTTTAACTAGATCGCTATACTATGTTGTTGTCGAGGTTCACCTGTATGTCGTGAGGTCACCCACCTTGCACCTACGTACTTCCTTTGACAAAACCCTGTTGATTGCCCTGCCTATGTATGTTTTGCAGCAGACATTTTAGGTCGTTCTAGTCGTTCGGCAATCAGGATTCAATGGATTCTTAATATTTTATTTATTTATTAATCAAACATAAACTTTTACAATATTTGCTTAATATAAAGTGTACTTAATCCAAGAAAAGGTTTATCTGTACACCATGAGACTCGTCTATTTTATTTTACAATACTCACATTCTATCGCATTCTAATGCATATCTAGTAAGTAAGTCTGGAACCCGGAAGTACTTCAGGCTGGAGGATTTTAGAAGATTCATTTAATTAAGTCATCTAAAGTTAATCCACTTCAACCGGTGACAGCCCTGCAGTGAAATGCTGTCAAAACCAGTTTTAACCGGTATCAACCGGTTCCACGATGGCGTCGGAAACTCGGAAATGTTCATATTTACATCGTTATTTATGAAATGTTACCCTACATACATATGATGTACTGCATCGCGCTGCAAGTCCGCGGCTGCGTTGATATACTCGTGGACATTTCAAATATTTGGGCAATGTGCAAGATTGCATTATTACCTGGGTCCCGGTGGAATTGGAGCATGTAGTTTAATTAAATTCACTATGGTTCGATGTACTAGCATCTGATGTTATTTGTGATTAAGCTTGTCGCTGGAATATTTATTTGGGCAAAGTTGTTGGATAAAGCAGTTTGTGGTGTCAAAGGGTTTCCATTATCTGGCCGGAAAACGTTCTGTGCAGCATTTTTAATCGTGTTACAGCCAATGATACTCTAGAACAGCGCCTCTGTGGACTAATATATGCTTGGATGCACGCTTACAATGCAGAGATCCCGGGTTCAATTCCCAGTGTGGGTACCTTTCGGTATTTGGTTAAGTTAGTGGTATGTGGGTAGTGGATGAGATATTCGATAGCGGAACCATACTAGTCTATTTAACTCCAAACAAAAACCATTTCACGCCGACCGACCTGTCGAAAAAATTCCGGGCCGCTGAAGTAGCGGTCCCCTGGGCTCGCGGGGAGCAGGTGCGACGTCCCGCCCGGCGCTTCCGTTCCGCTCGCAGGGTTTGATTTACGTAGCGCCCACGTAACTCAAAGCACACAAATCACTGCCCTCCATACCTATCCGTCTACAAGTGAGAAGGTACCTCTGACGGCGCGCAGGAAGGTTGTGCCTCACCTAGCAGTGGGCACTATTGACAATTCACATCACAGCGACATACATAATTAATGAATTCAAAAATTTGAAAAGAACTACGAAAGCTACTTCAATTTCCCACGAAGTCCACGGCGTTCAACCCCATAACTTTTCACTCTTAGTTTTTTAATTTTTACATGTTTTCACTTGGCCTTCATCTCGCCTGATGTAAGTAACGATAAGGCCGTTGTATGGTCGGCGTGTGCACCCAGAAGCCTCAATCTAATGATGCGCTGTGCTATGCTATCTCTCATACCGCAATACAGCAATGCTGTTAGCACAGCTGTTTGACGGAAGACTTAGGCGGTGGTTGGTGGTACTCGTAGCTATCCAGGCGGACATAGGTAATGCCCTAACATTAACCAAACCGAATACGGTAAGTTAACTCTCTAGTTGCACTGGACATCGAACCCGGGTCCCCCGGATTGTAGGCGGACGGAGGCGGCTATGAGTGAGTTCGCTGTTTTTGATAATTATTACAGTTAATAATGTCTCACGAAACTGTCGAAGAGTTCATCCTTTACCTAACATAACTTCTCCGCCAATTCAGAAAAATTCAAGCTTTACCATCACAAACACTCCCCGAATTCTTCCCTGCTCGGAATCAACGCAAATCACCGATTTTCTTCGCCACTCTAACTCACAATCTAGACTAAAACCTAAAACCTAGTCATATAATACATCACGGGATTCGAACCTTAGACTCGCGGAGTTTCACCAAACGAGTTCACATAGACTCAAAAATACTACGGTACAGTACCAAACGTCTGAGGTGTGCCTCGAAAACTAGGTGCCGGTCTCTCAGTTGTGTCCCAATACACGATTTTTTCGTTACTTATGCACCAACTTATTAAAGTAAACTTAAATAGCTATAAAATAGAACTTTATTTTTCTTCTTTTAAAAGTGGGCGGAGTGTTCGCCATTAGTATTATTTTCGTGCTTTTCTTTTCTGGGCTTTGTTAAACAAGACAATTAATGTAAAAGAAAACCGGCTGATCAAACAAGATTCAAATATTTGATGAGGCCGTACAGCACCTACCATCTTCTATTTTCGAAGACGTCTGATGATTATTGGTCAGCCAGTGAAACATGTGCTGCTGAGACGAATTAACCATTCGGAAGTCACACTTACTGCTTAAATTAACATACAAAAACAGTAACTGCATTACCTGACTATTTATTCAACTGCATAAAAAAACTTTTAAAAGACGAATAAGATAATTGCTTTATCAGTAGTCGATCTAATACACCTTCGTACGTACCAACGACGCGAATTTACTTTCAATAATTTTCAATTCCTAAACAACAAGGACCTACTTTTCAAAGCACATGTTTGCCTTTCATACCGTGTCTGCAGCTTTATCAGTCATTGTCACTCGTCGCCAGGAAGGGGCGATCAGTCAGGGGGCGCTATAAAAAGCTAGCTCTGACTAACGAGGCGAGTTTCAGCGCCCCGGGGCGCATAAATCAGCCGTCTCTCTGCGGGTACAGACAGTAAAACAAGCTCTTTACGAATGTCATTTATATTACTTAAGTGTGTTTTGTAAAAGTCGGGACGAATCTAGTAATGTTGCACGATTAAAACTGTACCTATGACGTCGAGCGGGCTCAGTACAGTCAGAACGGAAACGATACACCGGTCGAATGCGAGTCGAGCTAAAAGTTGTGCAAATTGCTAGTTCTACGGTTCAGCCCTGTGACAGAGGGACAGAATGCACGGACAGGCACCGGGGTCTTAGTACTAGGGTCCAGTTCATTTTGGTACGGAGCCGTAGAAACTTTTAAATTTCTACTACCTCCTCGCGTTGTTTAAAATGTCTTTTTGTATCCCATATTTAATCTACTACATAAACAGTAAAATTGTATTTAAAATCATTACAATACAATCCAGTAATGCTGAGCTATTCAAAAACAAAGCTAGTTGTTTATTAAATAATAATATATATATTTTTTAAACTAAACACATTCTGTTGTCCGTAATGCAGTGGAAGAGTTCCTCTATTCACATCCGGTTTCACTAAGCCACTATATTCATTGAGTGACTAAGCGAATACACTTGTCAAAACAAAAAAAATTATTTAGAAGTCGAGGTGCGAATTATAGAAACGATATACTTGTCCAGTGTTCATCTATCAAAACTAGATTTTCCTTCTCTTTTACACGCGCCGCGTGCCGTTGCGGATTATAAAAACAATCCATGTGTTGGTAGTCAACGATGGTGTGGAAATGGAACGCTTAAGAGGCTATGTTGGTAAGAGCACGTGGTCAGTTTCAAGGTTGCGTTGTTTTGTAGCTGTCCCTCTCCGAGCCCTATCCTACCCGAGCGCGTACGGTGAGACAGCATACATTACGCGATGTTATCCACCTGTTATTTGGATGTTTCGTAGTCCAGGGATCATTTGAAGGATACAGTATATTATGTAACCATTTTTTTAATACAGTATACTAATGAAATTTCATATGTCGGTGGTTTTTCCAAATTGTTCTAAATTGATTCATACTCTTGTAAATCAGGTTCAAAATTGGGGCTTTTTATTACCGAAAAATACAATACTTTGACGCCCTGTAACTCTGGAAGTATATATTTAAACGAAAATCTGACTCACCACCGACACAGATATTTGTTTCTGGATTGTGTCTTGAAAATTTCATAGATTTTCATAGCTTAATACTCAAAATATGACTGGACTACGTTTGTATGGGCGCTTTGACAACAGCATACCGTCTTAACTGAAGCAGTGATCTATGAAAGAAGCTCTCAAGATAAGTCTGAAGACAAAGATAAACAAAATAAGAAACACTTTCTAACTAAAGATCTCAAACGGTGCAGATTGTTCCATCGAATTATTTCAGATTGAATCTCCATTTAAAAGTTCTTCACAGCGTTATTCTTATCCAATTCCAGCTATTCGGTGTTCTTAGATCAACACAGTACTGAAAGAAAATGTATTTTTATAAAGAAACTCACAAAAAGAATCCATCAAAAGAAACCCTTTCAAATGCGTCTTTGAGACGGAGTCCTTCCAATAATTTTCTGATTATTTTTTGGACCTCTCAAAGACCTGAAAACCTAGAACGACGTGTGAATATCTCGCTAAGCTAACCTTTGATACTTAACTACTAAAGCCCTTGTAAAAAGCTAACTTAACGAGTACCTAAAGTGTTCTCTCGTCCCAACTTAATGTTAACTCAGAGGTAATGTGGAGCGTCATCAATTGTGCTGACCGTACTTAGTCCAGGCCCAGGGAAGGCAGACACTATTGCTCTTTTGACAATTCTATATTTGGAGATAACAATGTACCTCCACCACCTGTAGGATACCATGTCCTATAAACATTCCGAATTTTCAGCCGATACCATCAGTATTTCATGAGACAAGTAGTTTCTGTGGTGAGGGATGACAGAGGGACACGCACACACCGGATGAATCTTAAGAGTGGTCCCGTTTTTTTCATCTCTGGTTTGGAACCCTAAAAAAGTAAAAAAGTGCCATAGATATGATATCACTAAGGTGCCTGAATAATTGAATATGTACAATTACGAGTAGCAAAGCATCTGTCCAATAAGGCTATGGCTATTTCTTTAAGCCACGTGGTAGCTCAGTTGTGTAGAGCGTCAGTCCTTGAACAATCGAGGTCTGGGTTCGATCCTGGCTCGTACCAATGAGTCACAATTTGTTATTTGGAATTTATGTACGAAAGATACAAATCATTACCATTGGCTTTTCGGTGAAGGAAAACATGGTGAGGAAACCTGCACACTCCTGAGAAGAAATTCAATGTGGGTGAAGTCTACCAATCCGCACTGGTCCCGCGTGGTGGACTATGTCCCATACACTCTCTGTAGGAGAGTAGGCCTGAGCCCCTGCAGTGGGGACATGTATAGGATTTTTTGATGTACATAGATAGCCGGATAGTGAAATAGGGTAGTTTTATTTCAGTGTAGACGAAGGTCCGGACAAACACTGCCTTAAAATCTGCTCTTACACAGCAAAATTGTACTGTGATCTCAATATTTGTAGATTTGATTTATTTCAGGTTCCTCCCGCCCTAGCTGCACCACATAATATATCGTTGTTGGGCAAGTTTAACCGTAGTCGAGGCGGGCGGCCGGATGGGCGGCAGGTGGCAGGCGACGGGTGCACGTAGCATGACGTATAAGCGGTGGTAACTATTGCTTACACAACTAATTACTCAAATAATTTTATTTTCTGAATGTTCACACATATAATAAAATATAAATCGGCTGTAGAATAGGAGTCTTCTGTAAGGTTTTTATTGCTAAAACATGGACAAGACGAAAATCATGTCAAATGTCCATGTTGCACCTGTGCCGGTAGTGGTTGGGAACACTACAATCGAAGTTGTGGACGAATATGTATACCTGGGACAGATCGTTCAACTAGGTAGGTCCAACTTCGACAAAGAGGTCAACCGAAGAATCCAACTCGGCTGGGCAGCGTTGGGGAAGTTACGGCATATCTTCTCGTACAAAATACCTCAGCGTCTAAAGACAAAAGCTTATTTCAATGATCGACCTAGCTCGATGAATCAACCTGGAGTATCAATGGGCAGCCACGTCGACCGAAGAATGAACAATGGGGAGTAACAGTTGAGTGACGACCACATACCAGAAAACGTGTACCAGGCCGTCCCCCTACTAGATGCACCGACGTCCTGGTCTCTGGAAGCGTTTAGGGACCGTCATTGTGTCCTTCCATGCCCTGCCACCAACGAAACCTTGTACCAACAGACTGGGAATCAAACCCGGGACCTCCGCGTTGTTTGTTAGTCCAAGCTGCCATTTGCCAGCCAGGTATGGTTGATACATATTTATATAAAAGCAGAAGGCTAGAGTCGCGAGCTCAAATTAATTTGCTAACAGCGTGGTGAAAAAATATATCTCCATTTTACTTGTGATATTTGTAAACGGCATCCGGAAACTCTCGCTGCGAGAATTTCAAACATTTTCCTTGGGATATGGGTTTTATATAAAATACATTATGTTTATATTATGAAGTATTGCCTTGTTGTTATAATTTTTCCCGCTTCATCCACACAATTACGCGGAAAACGTTCACAGCTGCACACGAGAGAGAAAAGTAGAAAATAAATGATCACACATTAAATACTTATTCACACATACTGAAAGAAAATTGAAATTTATTTATACATATTTGAAAAATGGACAAATATACGAGTACAGTTTTCCTAAGTTTCTATTCTCTAAACGATATCTGTATAGAAGTAGGCAGCTGAAATAATTATGAAGCAATGTATAAAAATATTATGAAAACGAAAGTTATATGGTAGACAAAAGAAGTTATTTGCCGATTTTCTTGACCACATCTTACATTCGTACAAGCCAAACTCGGAACGGACGTGTCTTAACTATATATATTAATTTAATAAGTCGTAACCATCTACTGTGTGTGTGTATGTGTGCTATTTTCAACAGCCGGTAATATTCACACACAAAAAAGAAGTCGTCAGTCGCCAGACTCTCGTTGACAAAAGCCTAGATTAGATTAGATTAGATTATTTATTTCATTGTACCAATGTCAAGATTACAAAAAAATATATATAAAAATGTCAGAGTGTACAATGATCGTCAAAAATATTTAAAATGTCAAAAATTATATAAAATAAATGTCAAACAGTAAATTTAATGTCAAAAGAAATAATAAAATAAATCTATAATATTATAGATACTCAAAATTTATCCAGTATAAAATCTTTTACATTGTAGTATTCTTTATCCAACAAAAGGTTTTTTAGTCGTCGATAAAACGTTTCGTCATTTGTTTCACCTTTTAGATCGCTGGGTAGACGCTCGTAATACGTGGGTCCGATCACTCGCGGGTTTTTAGTGGCGAGATTTGTGCGCCGCGGTACCACCGCTAGCCGGCCCGCGCTACGCAGCTCTCGACCACCCCCCGCCCCGCCACCCGTGCGACGGGCAAATGACGTTTGGTTGCGTCGGACGTAAGAGATTACCTCGAACAAATATAGGGACGACAATGTCATAATATGGTGGGTCGAGAAGAGTGTGCGACATGACTCTCTAGGTTTTAATCCTATCAATGTTCTGAGCGCACGCTTTTGAAGGACGAAAACGCGACCGGAATCCGTCGAATTACCCCATAACATGACTCCATATGAGAGTAGGGATTGAAAGTAGGCAAAATATGTTTGCCTCAGCACAGCACTAGACACTAACGGGCGTAATTTTCTAAGAGCATAGGCTGCACTTCCAAGCTTTTCACACAGTGATTGAATATGTAACTTCCAGCTCACATTTGAGTCGAGAGTGAATCCCAAGAACTTGCACTCGTGACAAAATGGAACCGGAGAATCAATGCTCAGTGGTTTCTCGATGGGGCGGCCGGAGAAGAGCATTACATTTGACTTGGTTGCGTTCAGTACTAGGCCGTTTGATGAAAACCAATCGCACAGTTGTTCATAAGTTCTTCTTATTTTTATATTGAGCTGCTCATATGTTTTAGCACTTAATATGACTGTGGTATCGTCTGCAAACAATACCACCAATCCGTCTGTGATGAACCGGGGGAGATCGTTTATGAAGGTCAAGAACAGGGTGTTCCCTAAGGCAGACCCTTGAGGAATGCCAACCTGGACTTCACCTGCTTGTGACCTGTACTTTTTCCCGTCAGAAACGATCTCCACGGTCTGTTTTCGGTTCGTCATAAATGAGTTCAGTAGTTGATGAGCTTTACCCTTTATTCCGTAGAAACTCAACTTATCTAAGAGTATCTTGTTTTCGATAACATCAAACGCTTTCGTTAAGTCACAAAATATCCCGGCAGTCTTATATTTGTCATCTACACTGGTGATAATGGAATCTATTATTTGGTGCGCTGCTGCTGTGGTGGATTTATGTTTCCTATATGCGTATTGTCTGTCCGTTAGTAAGTCGTTGGATTCTAAGTGTTCCATTAGACTGGTCGACACCACAGATTCAATTATTTTTGAAATATTTGGAACGATCGTAATGGGCCGGTGACTGTCCACTTGTGACTTATCGCCTTTTCCTTTATATACTGGACACACCCGAGTGCTTTTTAAGGCATCTGGGTATAGTCCAGTAGCAAACATGTCGTTGATCAGTATTACTAGTACGTCTGCTATAGCGGGCCATACGGACAGCAGTATGTTCACTGAGATGTCGTAGACGTCTAAAGTACTGGCTGTGTGAAGCATGCGTTTTAAAACTTTACTTATAGTGTCGCGTGTGACGCTCGGCAAAATGAAGTCTGGTGGGTCTATGCCAGGCGAGTTTTTAATGAGGTACTGGATAGCTTTCTCTTTATTACTTTGCAATGGTAAATGTTTAGTTGCTGTGAGGAAATGTGTATTGAATCTATCCGGTATATTTTTCGCATTTACTAAGGAACCTTTTTCTAACAAGCACATGTTTTGGGAACGACTTTTCGCAGATATTTCGTCATTTACTATACGCCACATTTCTCTGGAAAAGTTTTTCGCGGATTTAAGCTTTTCGTCTGTGTACTTACGGCGATCGCGTAAGCTTATAGACTTTATTAATTCCGAGTAATATTTGACACAGTCGTTTATGATTACATCATTTGGATATTGATGTTTCATTTCGCAAAATCGATCGAATTTATGAATATAGTTAGCTAGTTCATCACTTAGCCAAGGAGTGTTATTTTTCTTTTTTAATAACAACTTTTTAATGGGGAAATGAATATCTAAATAATACGTCAATACTCTAATTAGAGTGCTAAATTTGTCATTTATGTCAACGTCGTCTTTATATACAAAACTCCAATTATATTTTGTTATGTCAATATAAAATGCGTGTATGGAATCCTCGTTAAAAATCCGTCGCTCGACGAACCTATTTACTGATCTGCCAGCATGTGAGGAGTTAATAAGGAACATTTGTGCGTTGTGATCACTTATCGGCGTGCGGAGCGGTGCGGCCGAGACGGCACCGGCACCTATAATCTTGCAGATTCCTCCCATTCACGTAAAACGGTTTTTTTACACAGAAACAACGAATTACACAACCTAATTGCACCGGCTCCGTTTTACAATCGGTAAACCAAAAGAACGGCTGATTTTCCCCCACGGTGCGTGTTCATTTATTATGTGTACAGCTAAGGAGTGGAATCCGCTGCCGGCTTCTGCTTTTCCCTAGTCACACAACCTGGATCTTAAAGGCCAGAGTGAATAGGTTATTTATAGGTGATTTATAGGCAACCTTGAACCATGCCAGACTAACTTAAACGAAAGAATACATAATAAAAAAGTATAATATGATTATAGTGCTGTTTAAAGAAATGGTAAGCTATTTATAAGCTAGAAGACCGTAGTAAAAAGAAATCTCGCCGCCCGCCGCTCGCCCGCCGCCGGCCGCCGCCCGCCCTAGACGGCAGACGGGACTGATGCGATGCGAAACGTAATTTGGTTATTTCATTATGTGTCCAGTTTTATTTCTCATTTCTTCATGTGGCGTTACTAGTTGTCCTCGATCGTGTAAGTAAAGGTGAAAAGAATATGAGAATACTACGAGACAGGTCGCCATGGGTGTTGGTGGCGTTTATCACCTGATCGTAGGAGCAAATTTAACACAGAATCTACTGAACTACTATGCAACATTAATAAATCCGTCGTGCTTTGATAAGAAGTGTAAAGTATAAGATAAGCCTGCATAAAAGTTTTAAGGCAATAAATTCTAGATATTTCTCACTGTACATCGCACGGCTAAATATTAAGCTAAGCTTTACATTTTCAGTGTAAGCCGATCTCTTCACTGCAAGAAATTATTTGCGGTCATCTGAAAATGTATATCTGATCTGTAAGTGGCAGTGTGTATGTACATTGAAGATGAACCACTAGCAACATGCAGTGTACCGGGTGCACGGAATCATAACTGCCTCCCTGTCGGACATGAGCTTAGAAAGTCGATGCCATTATAAAGCCTAGCCCACATGAACAGGCCTCATCCCTCACGCAGCATCGGGCAGCCGAGACCAACAAATTTATAAACTTTACAGACATTGTGCAAAGTTTCCAATTAATGAATTGAGTATTGGCAAAGTAATCGTCCTAATTGACAAAATGAGTGAAAGTTGCGTCGATCAATACTCACGCTCGGTAATGAGTGAGAGTTGGTGGAGGCAGGAATATACCTGTACCAGGTATTAGGGGTCGTACATAAACTACGAAACTAAAAAATGTAATGATATTTATTTGTTAACTTTTTGGTAAATTATTTACAATTGTCACATATTATATAAAGAAGAATTAAACGTTTGCCATCTCAGCATACTGACACCAAATTTAATTAAAATTACCATGCTAAAAATCCGAATCTTGTCATCATGACAGGTTAGGATATCATGTTAAAGATGGTCATAATAGCTACCCTCTCTCTCTCTCTTTCTCTCTCTCTCATATTAAATCAGCCACGAATTCAATGTAACTTATCTGTGATATATCGATTTATCGATATAAATACATATTATAAAAATGAGACAGATGAATCACTTATATGTATTGTTGTTTATTGTTGTAACTCGAACACTATCACTTGTATTGTTTGTTAGTTGATTATTATTATCGATTCTTCACGCAGTTTTTAGTTTTATATAGAACATATTTGCGAGAAAGGTCAAAGAACTACTTTTTATTAGGATCGGACAGTAGTTCCCGTGGGATCAATTGGTTTAGATTACCTATTTATTACACATGTAGTAGCCAAAAGAAGTTATTTAACGCAATATTTGGAAGCCCATTCGAGTAACACACGATAACTACAGCTATGTATACCTATCAACTTGCGAGCACCACATTCAAGCCAAATACATTTTTATATTACCTTATTCCATGTATAATTTGCCGATCCGAGACTGACACTACTGTGTCAATCTACGTCGCGGCAGATCGCGAAAGAGATATTGGGATAAACTGAACCCGTTCCTGAACGACTGACCGCAGGAAGGTCTTCAGAGAGAGTTGGAGAGATATAGGGAGGCCTGTTCTCACAGTGTTTGTTAATGGAGAAGAGAGGTCTATCCGAATTATATACGGTCTAAATAAACGTACGTCAGCAAAGATACATTTTAAGAGAAACCGAATTATGACAGTGATAGCTTTGTATATTTATAACTCACTCTTAGAAATACACCAAGAAAAGGACAAATTAACAATCAAAATGAACACCCATCAATACAACCTCAGAAACAAAGAAAGAATTCAACACCCTAGAACTAACTTAAATAAAGTATTGAAACAAGGTCGCTACATAAAAATAATAATGTACAATAAACTCACACTTGACATTTGCTGATTGCCTTATACCGAATTCAAGAAAAAACTAAAATCATTTTTCGAAATCAGTCCCTTCTACTCTATTAACGAATTCATAGAATTACGTCTGACTAATGAAATGTTCATTTCTATTTAAATGTTAAGGTTAATATAATTAGGATAATTAAGTATAGTTTTAATATGCAAATATGTAATGTTTTGACGTGCCGAGTGTATTACTAGGTCAATAAAGTGAATCTTGAATCTTGAGGGTCAAGTATCAAGAATCAAGAGAATAATAAAGCGTTACGTGGTTGATTGTCGACCCCTTTAAACAGTGTAAAAATTTAGTTTCATCCTACTGAAGAAAAACCTGGGATAGCAATTACGTTGTAATTCAACGGTAACTTTGTAAAACATCGATTATAACTTTACAACTACTACGAGTTGTAACTGTCAGCGCAACTTGTCTCCGTCCTGAATAATTCAAATCGTTCATATTTTGACTGGGTATGGAATACTAACTCTGGCCCGCGACTTCGTCAGCCTGGACTTAAGGATGTATCCGGTGGGAACCATTGTTCGGTCGCGATAAGAAGTAGTCTGTATCACTATATATATATGCTAAAATCTCGTCAATCCGTTGCTACTTACAAACCAACGAAAAAATTGAGGGGGAAAGATTCGGTCAAGTGCGATTCGGACTCGCGCTTATATATAACCCCTACTTGTACCTTTAAATATAGTTAATTCTTCCAATCGCATAACTTTGTTGTTTATAATTTTATTATTATTATTATTTCTCCACATATGTACTACCGCATAAGCTTTCTTGTAATATTTACATAAATGTATATCTATTTTTTACATTGCAAAATACATGTGAAGTTATGGTATTTTAATACCAATTGTTCAAGACAAGTCGAAAACTATGCTGCAAATAATAATAATAATAATAAAAATTGAATGTACTAATAAAGCCTATTGATATGATAACCCACTAGACCTGATTTACTTTGAAGTTAAGATTACTTCTGCCGCTGTAATATATATTATTCTGTCATAGTGTCTGTAGGAGTCATGTCCTAGCCGAGGGGTCTCGAGACGGTGACGTGCAGTGGAAGGTTAATCACTTGTTGGACCCCCTTAACACTACCCACCCTCGAACGCGATTCGCGGCGCCTAGATATACAGAGACAGAGAGAGAGAGAGAGAGTGAGAGGCTGATGGTCCTAACCAACCATTGGCGCGTGTGTGTGTGAACTTGTTCGGTGGGCCTCTGTTCTTCTAGCACTGATCACCAGACGGTTCACACACTTGATTCACAAAACAAAATGGAGGTAGCCCAAACTCCAAGTGACCACCAAGAGATAGCACCACCAACAAAAACAACGTGCAGACAAAATTCAAAATAATCAAGAATAAAAATCTGATAAGTTACGTGCTCAAAAGCAACTGACAGTGACAGTGCGCGTCACAACTGACAGCCGCTGTCAAGAGGTGTGGGGGTTGCCGCTCTGTTCGATATTGCAACCACACAACACCAGCCAGTGTCTTTCCATGGCTGTTTTACATGGTCATTGCACATTGCATTGTCCTCTTTTTTTTTTGATGAAGTCGTTCTAAATTCACGGTGAATTAGTATCGCTTTACACGAGTAGTGGTCCGCTACAGCAGATGACCACACGAATATCTCACGAAATTAAATTACCGCTGTCTGTTGTGTTGTGATGAGACACTGTACCAGGCACTACGTCACCGTGTTACCTTGTGACGAGGGAGTGACGTCACGGCACACGGACTAGCTTAGCTACACGATACGTGACGCAATGAACGATATATTACTGTTGATTGGTATAGAGGTATTTTATTGTGTGTCTTTTTACGCAGGTCTTTTAACCGACGCGTGTTGACAGTCTTAAAATCCGTAACGAGGAAATACGTAGACAAACTAAGGTCACCGACGTAGCTCGACGAGTCAGTGAGCTGGAGCGTCAATGAGCAGGCAAAGGGATTGCAGACTTGAGTATTTGATTTTAATTTACAAGTACTTGAGAACAGACAGACAAACAAGTTAATCTTTAAGGGTGTGTTTTTGCTTTTGAGGCACGGAACACAAAAAAGTATTGATGAGTTTTTAAAACAGTGTTTCCTATGACACAGACAGATAAATTACGATGGCATATAACATATAGCTGATCTGTGGGGAACCGGTATGGTTTGAAGAACATAGTTTTTTCTCGATCTTGGTTGTTTAAGGAATACTTTCATCATCATCAACAGCCTATACATGTCCCCACTGGAGGGGCTCAGGCCTACTCTCCTACAGAGAGTGTATGGGCCATAGTCCACCACGCGGGCCCAGTGCGGATCGGCGGACTTCACATGCCTGTTCAAGACATGCAGGTTTCCTCACGATGTTTTCCTTCACCGTTAAGCAATCGGATAATGTACTTGAATAGAAAAACAACTCATAGGTACACGGCTGGATTCGAACCCGGTACCCTCAGATTGAGAGTCCGCGCCTTATCCACTGCGCCACCGACGCTTTACTTATACTAACTACTAAGGAATACTTATCACCCATTTAAATATAATTTCTGATTGATCTCAGAAGAGATGCGGATGTACAATGTGAACGCCGCGACCAATCAATCAATGTAAATGTATTTACTATGAAACAACTGCGGCTCCTCCAACACCCGGTACACTCGCGGACACTGCAAGCGAACCACAGCCAACGAGTACCTTCGTCTGTGAATTAAGAGGGTATGCTGTTGTCAAAGCGCCCATACAAACGTAGTCCAGTCATATTTTCAGTATTAAGCTATGAAAATCTATGAAATTTTCAAGACACAATCTAGAAACAAATATCTGTGTCGGTGGTGAGTCAGATTTTCGTTTAAATATATACTTCCAGAGTTACAGGGCGTCAAAGTATTGTATTTTTCGGTAATAAAAAGCCCCAACTTTGAACCTGATTTACAAGAGTATGAATCAATTTAGAACAATTTGGAAAAACCACCGACATCTGAAATTTCATTAGTATACTGTATTAAAAAAATGGTAACATAATATCCTGTATCCTTCAAATGATCCCTGGACTACGAAACATCCAAATAACGGGTGGATAACATCGCATAATGTATGCTGTCTCACCGTACGCCCTCGGGTAGGATAGGGCTCGGAGAGGGACAGCTACAAAACAATTCAACCTTGAAACTGACCACGTGTTCTTACCAACATAGCCTCTTAAATCGCAGCCAATCAGTGGCGCGCGCTGTCAATGGCGCGTTCTCCAAACAGGGCGGGGATAGAGACGAGACTAAAAAATTTAAAAATTTCAATTTTTTTAAATATGTATGTAGATGAGTTTGCACTATAACTTCATCTCACCTGATGGTGATGGCTGATACCTTTCATGCCTAAACACAAAAATGCTATTAACATAAACAACAACAACATAATACAACAAAATAAAATAGTGGAAGCAAGCCAGGCGGACATAGAAAATGCCAACCACACCAAACCGAGTACTACCGGAGCATCTGAATTGCAAGTCCAAGCGTGAAGCCATTAGGTCACGAAGCTGGTTACAATGGTAAAAGAGGATTTCAATGAAAAGGCAAGGCGTATCGCGTTACCAACATCATAATACGTTCTAAAAGACTGCACCGTGCTGCCTGACAATGACAATCAAAACATTGACGTGAAACGAATCTAAAGAAATATACACAATATATCGACATCCGTTCGAACGTTATTGCGTATATACAAATACAAGATACATAAATAAACATATATTTCTCTGCAGTACAGAGTAAATATTATTCATATTATTTATTAACGAAAAAAGAATAGATAATAATATATTTATACTGTCTCATTATTTTGCGCGAGATCTAAACATGCGAAATGAAATGCGACACCGCAGTATTGTGTTCATACTCGTATGTTAAAGAAAAATAATATTTAAGCTTTTGTTATTGTTGTTGTCTGGGCGGTTTCCGCACTTAGCCATGTTGTGTCCATTGTGCCTGAAGGGAAGTGGATCCAGCTAGTCCAGCCGGCCGGTCTCTGTACGCCTCCTGCAGTGATCCCGGATTGTCTAGAGTCGTCGCCCGCTGCGTGGCCACGCGGCTGCAGGTCGTGACCACATGCGCGGGAGTTGCATTTCATCAAGGAAGCTGACATTTATTAAGCTTTTTGTTTAGTTACATAAAATTGATTCAATTCATTGTTACATTATCATTATAATAACTAAGGTTTTGCTCACGACATCATCCACGTGGACTTATCCCACGGAAGCACTTCTACTAGACAACGAGTAACTTCGTTTCGTCACTCTTCGTCACAAACTTTCTTTACGCTAAAAGTCACGTCGATCCGTTACTCTGTTATTTATCATACCTACTAGCGCCACCCGCGAGTTCAAAAATTATCCCACGGGAACTACAAGCTAAATCGGGACAAAAAGCAGCCTATACCCTTCTTTCCGTCTTTCTAAAATCGCTATACAAAAACTAGTCATTTTTACTCATAGTCACGAAGTACAATTTCGCATTTATAATATCAGTATACTACACGTCAAGTTTTTCCTCCACGAGTCCCACTAGCGGCCTAACACAAACAGACAGCTGAAAAGCAAAAGCTGCTATTCTTAGAATAACAAGCAAAAGGTATCATAAAACTACTCGTATAGTTCTGTCCTCACAACGAACAAGGTGCGCGGTATGTTGGACTACTCCTGAGGCTGCGCTCAATCAATACACGGTGATGTACTCACCTCGCTCATTCCACAGCGGGGAGTTCCCTCGTCACAGAGCCTCACATCCTACAATGACAAGTTACGTTCCACCTCTGCTCAATCAATGCAACATTGAATACGACACAAAAGGCGTCAATTATTCATTGCCCCAGCGTGGCGCGGCGCCATCTCTCGTTTTTAATTAACAATCGCATTATGTGCACTCCAATTTGTCCGCCACTGTACACATGTACAGCTTTGTAAAGCGTTGCTTTCAGTAATTATTCGATCGTGAATTGTTGCTTCATTTTTGATTAATTAAAAGAATATCCACGCATCTCATCAAGGGTTCGCTCTGCTATTGTATTTTCTTTAGCAGTGTATTTTCAGAAAATCAGGTCAATGAAAACGGTTTTCATGTTTTTAGTGAATTTAAAATAACGTAAGTAGCAGTTATCATTGCAGCCTAAAAAGACACACAGTTGCACTGGTATAGAGGACGCGGGTTCGATTTCCAGCGGGGTAGGTATGTACATAATATTTATAGGTACTCTGTTAGGTAGAAAGTTTAAAAGGGTTCCTTAATAATCCTTTCATACGTCCGTCTGTATGTCATAGGGCAGTTTATGTAACAATCTCTACTAGGAAGAGTAATAATATATAGTTGGCCTTATAACGTTGTCAATCACTTCACTGGCTCGGCAATGCCCAAGGCAACGGGTTTCCATTGACTTTAATAGGAACATTTGTACGGGTGTCTAGGCTGGCGGACATAAAGAAGCCTACCGGGGTTCGAACCTGGAACATCCAGAACATTATACTTTGCAACACTAGACCACAGAGCCTCAGTGAAAACCTACTAACCCCTTATTTAAAAAACTTGCGCAAACATCTTCGGCGCCGCAGTGAAGGGGTCTCGCCGCATCGGGCCCCGACAGCCCAGCTGTCAATTCCGCCACGATGTACAGCGACGGCTCCCAGCGGATGTCAAAGTTCACACCCTCCTCAGGGCTGTCAAACTGTCATAACGCTCGCATCTGCATGCGCCGCCGCCGCCGCCGCCGTGTGTATTGATGAGGCGAGTGTTACAGTTCGACGGCTGTCAGCCAGTGTCTGCTCGGCACGAGGGCCGCATGATACCTCCGCTATCTCATGATACTCACAAATACATAACCGTAAGCCACATTTGCAAGACAGTGACAGCACGTCAGCCGTTCTCACTGCGGAACTGGGAATTATATAGATAATTCAGTGCTGACCGGAGAAAAATAGTCAGTTCATTAAAAAAACGGTTTCGAGTAGACGAGAAAATAACTTTTATGTTTACTAGGTACTGTTTACCTACAAATTAATGAAATTTAAACGTAAATATCTAACAGTGAGATGATGCGTCTAAAAGTGTTTTGGAAATGAATTCATTAAAGTTATCGTGACAAATTTCAACAATCATGTTTATTGCCCAAATTTCCAACTAGTACCATTCACAGATTGACACACACAGCATTTACTCGACCCGCTGACATGCAAACGTTGAAAATGTAATTAATAAATACTCATCTTTGACCATAACCTCTTGTGAGGCTGATGTCGAAGGCGGCACACGCTTGCATTGAAGCTACACACACAGACATCCAATACACTGTGTAACATTTTCCAATTACAAAGCACATAAAAAGGCTAACATCGAATTCAGTTAGAAGAAGTGCGATTCATCAAACACGGTTCAGTCGGAAACTTATGACAGCGCGATGAAAGGATTGTATTGTTGATTTATTGGCGAATTCCTCCAATGATTTATACGTCCCCGATGGACGGGCCCCTGCCCGGGCCCCGGCCTGTTCACAACTTCTCCTTTCTGCTGCGTGTTTCTATTGTAATTTTTTGGTAAAGTTTTCAAGTTGTATAAAGGCGAAGTGATTTGTGTGTGTTCTTGAAATTATGTTGATAAATCATATCGACGTTGTTCACATGAGCAACGAGGCGATGTCGGTCCGGCTTGTGATGTGGAAAGTTTGTTTTATGAAAACTAAAAGTTGTCGCGTCTTTGAATAAAATGTTTTACGGTAATAAATTTAGTAAATTATGAACTTGACCGTAGTTGTATAAAGATCTGGCTGGTCTCAAACCACTGTACCTGAAACAAACAAATTATCTTTATTAGACTAACTTCGAACACCAGCTGAGCAGGTAGCGTGTTTTAGCAAAGGTTAAAATACAAAGTAATCATTTTGCGAATAGAAAGGAATTAAAACCAGGAAATCATTCGTAGGAAGTTTTAAAAATACAGACGGGAAAGATAAAGTGTAAGAAATAAACAGGAGAGGGGTGGAGGTGCTGGAGGAGGACTGGTGCTCAGCAGAGGACGTTTAGAAATCATAATCATGATATTTAGTCCACCATTGATCAACTTATGATGAAAATGATTGCCAGCCTTGATTATTCAGTCGAACAACAGGAAAAATACTCGCATTCCCACCACGCGGTCTGAGAAAATGATTTCATCTCTTAAAATGTTCACCCTCAGAGGTAGAATTATCTCAGTTTATATTGGTTTTTGTTGCTTTTCTCAAAAAGCGCTAAATCAGTTTCGATAAAACTTATACGGGACCACCGCTGAAGTATGCTCTACCAAACAAAAAAAGAATCACCAAAATCGGTTCACAAATGGCGGAGTTATCGCATAACATACATAATTTTTTCAAGAACAGACAAGTGTGTGCATTTGTCACCGCCGTAACAAATATCAAATGATAGCATTTACAATGATCATAAACGACCGTCAGCAAGTGTACCGTTTCATATACAATCTGTATCATTACTGCGACCAATTAACCAGCGCTAATGACTCGCGGCACGCGAACAAACAATTACACAGACAGACAGACCGTTTACGTGTACCTATGTAGACAGGGACAGAGTTATACACGCGACTATCACTCTCCTTTATTTTTGCATATATAATTGTTTGCACTTGTCCTTCATCCCACCCGGTGTCCGTTGGATGGAATGAGAGCTCACTCAGAAGTCTCCAGTGCATGAGGCACTGAATCTGTTAGCAATCTTTTTTAGGGTTCCGTACCTCAAAAGGGAAAAAATCCCTTATTGGATCACTTTGTTGTCTGTCCGTAAAGACCCCTTTTCTGAGTAACGCGCGGAGGTATTCGGTTGAAATGAATATATTATGTAATTAATAATTTAACTACAACTTTTCGTCAATAACGCGAGGCACAACTTATTTACTTTTTTTCAGTTTGCTAATTATTGATATTCTATACGGATCCCTCTGACTCGCACTTTCTTTAAATAGGTCACCATTCTCATTCGATAGTCAATACACAGTTCAAGCCTATTTACCCATTAATTATCATCATGCAAATTTAAACATAAATCATGAACCTTTAAAGATTTTACTGAAATTTTTATTACCGTCATGCTATAAATTATACACGTAGTAAAGTCAACATAGTTGAATAATTAATTTACACTAATCAAAGTATAATGATTTTTATCATTCGTACATAAATTCTAAATAACAAATTTTAACTGATTGGTGCGAGCCAGGATCCAACCCAGACCTCGATTGTTCAAGGATTGACCTGTACCCAACTGAGCTACACTGGCTATTGTTACATATGTTATAACATAACAGTGCTATTAACACTGCTTTTTGGCAGCAGACTAAAATACCATGGTAGTGGTTAGCCAGGCGGTCCCCTAGCACCAAACAAGTGAAATTCTGGAATTGGGGTGTCATCCTTCGGCTCGTGGTGTTACTGCATCACACCTCTCAGCACAGTACTTGATTGTCTCCGCGCCTGGTGGTACCACCAGCTATCAGCCTCCATCGCGGCATATATACGGGAGACGCGCTCGATCCCACAAGATAAATGACCGACCGGAGCTGACTCGAATAGAGACGCCCCGAGGCGAATGAACGTTCGGCGAATATATATTTTTATCTGGTTAGAATGGGCTCGCATTTGGTCGTTTTTTCCACCTGATGGTAGATGTCTGGAAGCATGTTCTTTGCTTTGAGCACTGCTTAGACATAAGACAAACAACATGTAGGTAGGTAGGCATAGAAAAGAGCTGACTCAAAGAAACAGTCTGCAATTAATAAACGCTGCTTAAGTCAGAGTTCTAGCTTGAGGAGCTCGTAGGGACAACTCACTAATTAATAAACACTCCTTAAGAATTCTCAAAACGCAGCTGTCAAACAGCTACTTAAGGCGGAGATTTTCATTAAGTTTTCACGATATTTTCTAAGGTTTTCGGTCTCAGCATCTTTCAAAAGTTTTATTCGTGTTTTTTCGGATTTCGACAAACCGTAAGTGCCGAACCCTGCACAAGCGCACCCCTAGCATTACACACCGCAGCAATAACGTCACAGCAAATCCCACCTTAACACTTTGAAATAAGATCCATAAATCTAATGCCGTGAGCTTTACTTTGAGATATTGAAAATTGAAGCTTGTTTCATATGTGTGTGATGTAGGGTAGTTTATAATAATGTATATTTATATGATGTAGGTGGTTGGACAATTGTTGGCCATACGTCAGTTCGGATTATACGCTCAGTGAACGCACACGGTGTTTTATTACTATCATCCCGAATACACTACAGTGGCTGACGAGGCTGAATTTGTGTAAATACGCGTGCTATTTATTACATAAACCAGTATGTCGATCGGTAAAGTGGACAGTTTTGACACGGAGTGCGGAGCATGGAACTCATACATCGAGAGGTTGGAGATGTATTTTACCGCTAACAAAGTGACGGAGGACTTGAAATTACCAACGTTGATAGCGGTAATGGGTGACGGAGCTTACGAGCTGTTAGCTAATTTAGCAAGTCCGACGAAACCTAAGGAGCTAACATACGACGCAGCGGTGACGCTGCTGCAGGATCATTTACAGCCGGCGCCGTCGGCACTCGCCGAGAGGTACCGCTTTAGACAGCGCAGACAAGCTAGCAGTGAAAATATTGCATCGTATGTGGCGGAACTAAAGAAACTCGCACGTTATTGCCAGTTCGGAGCTACGTTGGACGATAATCTTCGAGATCAGTTTGTGTGCGGGTTACGTAGTGACGTCATCCGTCAACGGTTGTTCGCGGAGGATGACACATTAACATATGTGAATGCGGTTAAACTAGCGAGTTCTCTCGAAGCGGCGGAGCGGAATGCGGCAGCCGTGGAGGCCGGGGCGTTGTCGGTGGGCAGCGGGGTCGAGGCGTTATCCGTCGGGGCGCAGGCGGTGCATGCGCTGGGACACGGAGGTGCGGGTGTCGCACGGGCACGAGCGCGGGCGCGGGGGAGCGTGGGAAGACGCGGGAGGGAGCCGGTGCGGGGCGGCGCGGGAGGTGAGCGACGCGGGAGCCGGAGCGGCGGGCACGGGAGCGGCGGGAAGCCCTACAGCTGTGCGGGGTGCGGTGACACCGAGCACAGTTACACGGTGTGCCGGTATCGAGATTTCGTGTGCAGCCGGTGCAGGCGCACGGGGCACCTGCGTCGCGCGTGCCCGGAGCGCGGCGCGGACGCGCATGGCAGTCGCGGCGGCGGCGGCGGGACCACATACCACCACGATGTGCTGGAGGACGAGACACCGTACGAACCAACGCCGGAGGAAGACTTCCACCACCTGTGTTTGAACGACTATCGAGCGGTGAGGCTACCTATTGCTATAGACAAACATATTATAGATATGGAGGTTGATACGGGTTCGGCGGTCTCGTGTATAAGCAGTCAGACTTATGATAAATACTTTAACACATATACACTCGAGAACAGCAACATCGTGTTAAACTTTTATGATGGTTCCAAGATAAAACCATTAGGGTTTATCAAACCGGTAGTTAGCTATGGCGGGCAAAGGAAACGATTAGAGCTATTAGTCATTCGAGGTGGCACTACATCGTTGCTAGGTAGACAGTGGTTAGCTGAGCTAGGTATCAAAATACCTATAATTAGCAATTGTAACAACGTAGGCAGTGATCGTAAGCAGTTTATTAAAGATATTGATGTTTTAATCGACAGCTATAAGGAGCTATTTAGCGGCGGGCTGGGCCGGTACACGGGCGGGCAGGCGACGCTGCGCGTGCGCCCGGGCGCGGCGCCCGTGTTCCACCGAGCGCGGCCGCTGCCGTACGCGCTGCGCGAGCGCGTCGACAGCGAGCTGGACGCGATGCTGCGCGACGGCATCATCGAGCCCGTCGACGGCTCCGACTGGGCGTCACCGCTGGTGCCGGTAAACAAAGCGGACGGTTCCTTGAGAATTTGTGCTGACTATAAGGCTACTCTGAACCCAGTTCTACTGATCGATAGGTACCCCTTGCCTAGAATCGATGACCTCATGGTGAGCCTGAGTGGGGCTCGTTATTATTCAAAAATAGATTTGTCACAAGCTTACAATCAAATCGAGTTAGATGAATCTAAGAAATACACCGTAATAAACACCCATAGGGGCCTTTATAGGTACAACAGGTTAGTGTACGGTCTAGCTTCGAGCCCGGGCATCTTTCAGAGGATTATGTGTAATTTGCTAAAGAATATTTCGAACGTCGAGGTCTTCCTCGATGACGTCATCATTGGGGGGAGAAATAAAGTCGAACATCTCAAAGCTTTAGAAGCCGTGTTTAGTAGATTACATCGTTACGGGCTAAAATTGAAGACGAGTAAATGCGTATTTTTAGTAAAGGAGGTACAGTACTTGGGCTACGTGATATGTGAAGATGGTATAAAGACGGACCCCGCTAAAATAGAGGCGATCGTAAATATGTCCAGGCCATCGAATGTCACGGAATTACGTTCCTTTTTGGGCTTAATTAATTTCTATGGGAAATTTGTTAGAAACATGAGTAGCAAACTAGTGCCGCTGTACGATTTACTTAAAAAAAGTAAGGAGTGGTCATGGTCTGACGAATGTGAAGGATCATTCATGGAGATCAAGAAATTATTATCTGGCGCGGAAGTATTAGCGCATTACGATCCCAAGAAACCGGTGTGGGTGACGTGTGACGCTAGCAGTCGCGGGGTCGGGGGGGTGCTCTCGCAGCGGAGCGCGGACGGACGGGAGCGGCCCGTAGCATATGTGTCGCGCACACTCAATGACGCGGAGAAAAATTACTCGCAAATACATCGAGAGGCGTTGGGTATTATATTCAGTGTGAATAAATTCCACCAATATCTATATGGTCGTCATTTCACCTTGCGCACGGACCACAAGCCGCTAGTGTCGATATTTGGTCCGAATACCGGTATACCGGTGATGGTAGCGAGCCGTATGCAGAGGTGGGCGATCATATTGTCCGCGTACTCGTTCGATATCGAGTACGTGCGCACCGAACACAACGGGGCGGACGGGTTGTCGCGCCTGCCGCTCGCGACGGCAGGCGCGGGGAGCAGGTCGGCGCCGGAGCAGACATATTTACACTGGGTGCAACAATCGTTACTTTTAGATTATAACGAGGTGAAACGGGAAACGTCCCGGGATATAGTGTTGTCTAAAGTACTAAGTTATGTGCGAGACGGTTGGCCTATGGAATGCGAGGTGCATAATTTACAACCATTTTTCAATAGAAAAAACGAATTGTACGAGGAATTAGATTGCTTAATGTGGGGTCACAGGTTGGTCGTGCCGGATAAATGCCGGGATAAAATTTTAACTTTGTTACACGAGTCGCATATGGGGATTGTGAAGACTAAGTCGTTAGCGAGGAGTTACGTGTGGTGGCCGGGGGTGGACGAGGCGGTGGAGCGTCTGTGTCGCGAGTGCGCGGTGTGCGCGGCGCAGGCAGACGCGCCCCCGCGCGCCCCGCCGCGCCTGTGGACGTGGCCGCAACGACCGTGGACCAGGATACACCTCGACTACATGGGGCCCATAGCGGGGGTCACATATTTGGTGGTAGTCGACGCCATGTCTAAGTGGATCGAAGTGTTTCGGGTATCAAGTACATCGGCCAACGTACTTATAGATAAATTAAGTGAGCTGTTTAGTAGATTCGGTTTACCGAAACAAATAGTGAGCGACAATGGATCACAGTTCGCTTCCGAGGAATTCGGTAGTTTCACCAAGTCGAACGGTATTGATCATGTGTTCACGGCTCCCTATCATCCGGCTTCCAACGGTTTAGCGGAAAATGCTGTACGGACTCTAAAGCGAGTTATAAAGAAAGCAATTCATGAAAAACGTAATATTGATCGAGCTTTATGGGGGTTCTTAATTTATTATAGGAACGTAGAGCATTCGACAACCGGTCAAAGTCCAGCCATGTTGCTGTTGGGGAGACGGATTCGTACTCGTTTAGATTTAATAAAACCGGACCGGGAGCATCCAGTGCGTAGGGCGCAGGAACGTCAGCAGCAGGGGGCGGCGGGAGTACCACGGAAAATCGAGAACCATGAGGACGTCTGGTACAGGCGCTACTTGAAAGGGGAAAAATGGGTACAAGGTCGAGTAGTAGAGCAGCTGGGTCCGAGTAGCTTTAAAGTGATAGGTAGTAATGGGGAGACAGTGCACAGACACATCGACCAGTTGCGGAAGAGGTCGAGGGGGAGCAGACTGTCGTTGTCGTCTACTGGTCCCAGTCTGAATTCAAACATTCCGGAGTCACGCACAGATTCTCAAGGCAATACCGAGCCCGGGCCGCGGCCGGTCGGCAGTCCAGTCGGCGCAGGGTCGAGGGGAGAGGTGATGTCGCCGCGAGGTGACGCACCAGAGCCGGTGGAACAACCTCGGGGGACAATAGTGTCGTCTCCGGCCTCACCGGAGCGACAGGTTGCCTGGCCACCCGCAACACCGCCCCCAGGTCGACCGATTAGACAGTGCAGGCTTAATGAACCTAAATATAAGTTAGTGTAATTATAATTTATATTGTTAGCTTAGTTATAATAGTTTAGTTAAATTGTATTATATTAGGTTAGTTAGTGTAGTCTTAGTTATGTATAGAGGAGTGTGATGTAGGGTAGTTTATAATAATGTATATTTATATGATGTAGGTGGTTGGACAATTGTTGGCCATACGTCAGTTCGGATTATACGCTCAGTGAACGCACACGGTGTTTTATTACTATCATCCCGAATACACTACAATGTGTTACATTCGTTTTTACAGTGGAAACTTTTTTGAGAGTGTGTTCTGATGAACGAATTTGGGTTTTCAGTGTTCATTAATAGGGAGACATTTTGCTTGGTTGTTTAAAAGTAGGGTAAAGGAGGCAGTTGTCACCGATAATTTATATGGCAGGGGCAAGGTTCAGCGCGCTTTGTGAAGAATGTAAGACTAAAGGTGCCCTTTATGAAGATTTTGCCTGTTTATATAGGACTTGCTCCTATCAAAAACCTCTTCAAACAAAAAAGGTCACACGAGTTTAGTATATCTATTCCACAGATAAGAAGTAAATCGTTGTGTCAGCTTTAGAGCAGGCAAACAGCACTGCCGCTAGCACTGTTGTGCTCCCGTATCAAAAGTTCAGTTGGCAACAATTAACGCGGTACAGGAGAAATTTTCCCAAAAATTTCAACCGGTCGGAAAGCCAGTCAGACTCTGTTTATTTTATAACAAATGTATGCACTTAGACCTAATTACTTATGATACAATAATAATTAAGCTTAAGCCCGCTTACGCTGTGTTAGTAAGATTAAAGCATACATTCTTTAATAGAGCTGTACAGTGGAGATTACATGAAGGTAACATATACACGAACCGAGAACGGAACCATGCACTTTTGCGCATATTTTCTCATTTAATATTAAAAGAACAAGGTACAAACTGTGTAACTCGACGTTGTCTGCATGCAGTCCGCTCGCAGCGCAACTGAGCACGTCCATCTCTCGTCAGTCGTCGTAGCAACGAACGAACGAGCGAGCCGAGAGGAAAGAACGAATGAACGGAGCGGAGCATGCAACGAAGTCACCAGGGTTTACTAATTCGAATAGTCTGCATAAGTCAACTGTTGGATGTATGCCTTCCTCATAGATCGATACATTGGACTCAGAATGAGGGGATTTGCCATAATCACCACGCATGTCAGGCGGACAGGTGATCGCAGTAAGATTTTGTTGTTAAAACTGCCCATCTCCGGAATGGTAAGACATGGGGCGGACCTATTCTAAAGCCGAGATCACATGGCCTACTTACTAATAAATTCATGACTTTATCTTGGCGAGGGCACAGTCAAATGTCCCCTGATTATTGTTATCTAAGTCTTCTGCAAAGAATAGTGGTAATGGCACTATTGTGCCCCGATATTGATTCTACCTTGCGGTCAAATCGTCACTGATCAGGTGAGATGAAGGCCAAGTGAACACCCGTCATTTATGTATAAATTTCGCTATGATTTTTTTTAAATTTATATGATAGTCCAAATAATATTTAAGGGGAATAAATTTGAAAAGTTGCTTCTTGTAAACTATAGAAAAGCTAAACGAGCTATTTTCTATGGGATTATTGAATGAACTCAAGAAATTTGTACAACTACGAGTAGATATTTAGTTACAATAAGACCTCGATAAATGAAACATCAGCAATTGTTAGCTTCTGTAAGACGTCCCAGATTCATTTTCCGTCGTTGACTCGGATGCTGGGAGGCGGCAGATTCAAATCCCGCAGCAATAAAGAGTTTTTCGGTGGTTTATTTCCACTGTTTCAAGTGTAATGTCTTTGGTTCCAGTGAGGGGTTCATTCAGACGGCAGGAGCTTTGTTCTTGCATACAAATTGATGCTGTGGTACGTTTGTATAAGCAACCAAGCAAAACGATTTTATACAACTTTGCAATAATTGTTGAAAATAAAATATCTGAAGAGCAACAATTGCCTTATAAGGTATTTATCTAAAATGACGGAAAATTAATTAATTTAACTAACTCACAACTGGAATAAAAACAGCCGTTACCCAGCTAAAGGCCACAGTCGGGTTTCAGAACGATAATAATAATAAGCTAATAAAAAGTAAATTTTAAAATCCTGGCTGCATAAATTACCTTTACTTACAAATTCTTTATTTTGATACCCCGCTCAAAGGTTTTGAAAAGAAAGGATTTTTCATGCCGCCCAATTTGATTTCCAATAATTTTAATATATCCTATACACTCCAGTGGTTAAGACGAATCTCACTACGTTTAATTTATTAAAATCGGTTTAGTGGTTACACAGGAACATAGAGTCGGAAATACATACGGGTCAAACACATAACCCTCCTTTTGAGATTTGCCGCTGTCGGGTAAAAATAATAAAAATCTGAAATATGTGATTCACTATAAAGAAGAATATTAATAAAAATTCAATTTCATATTAGATATTTCACTTTTAGATTCAGATTCAAAAACTCAACTATAAACAAGGATATGATACCATTCGGTTAACATACAAATCAAATGTTAAAATTAATAATCCAATAACAAGGAACAGTTTTTAAAATGTTCAATTTAAGAACAAGACACATTCAGTAACGAAACTCAATCAACGTGTACTGTCAAACGAAGCTCAATAAAACGGAACGCTCAATAAATCACGAAGTAAAAAATTCAATTTCATACAAAAAGTTATAGGTCCCATATGATGACGGATCGCGTCTCTAATTCAATCATTCACTCGACCGCCCGCCGTGCGTTCACTCACTCACTCGCTCAGTCATTCGTTCACTCATTTATTCGGTCTGACAGGTGACCGGCGGGATGTCTAATTTAATTTAGCGAGCTTGGATTCGGGCCATAGCTGTGGCCGTTTTTATTGTTCAACTACCTGCACATGAAGTTTTTATGCTTATAGAGTTAGATTACAGTTTCCATGGCTCCATCTTATCGTGGGTTTCATGAACTAAGGTAATTGTCCACTGAGTCTGTCTCAAAAACATCTTACTGCGATCATCTAACTGCCAATATGGTGATCCGTCCGTTACTAAGATCATATCCAGCAGTGGACTAAGGCAGCAGACGACCGTGACGATATCCCAGCAAGATATCCTAGCCAAAGAGTTACATTCAATTGAGTTGTCATTTATTGACAACTATATGTGTAAAGTATTGTCTTGGTTTTTAGTATTTGTTATTATGGCGGCAATAGAAATACATACATCATCTGTGAAAATGTCAACTTTCTAACTATAACGGTTCGTGAGATACAGCCTGGTGACAGACGGACGGACGGACGGACAGCGAAGTCTCAGTAATAGGGTACCGTTTTTACCCTTTGGGTACGAACCCTAAAAACGGTTGCTAGTGACAGAAATTAGTTCAAGGGAAATTCCACAACATGGCCGCACGTCATATATTCCTTTTATCCAGAAGGTCGTAAGAACATTTGGTCATAATATTAATCAATATCGCTAAAACAATATCAGGCTGCCGTGCTCCTGCGTGCCGTCGCGGGCCGTCTCCCCGCGGTGTCCTGGCCGAGGGAAACGATGGGGGCAGTGGGGGATTTACATTTAATAACTGACAGAGCGCGTTTGATTTGACAGCTGTCAGAACAATCTAATCGTACGACCGAGTGAGGTCAGGGTCCGAAACCATTGTTTAACAAATATGTCAATTTTAATATTAATCAGAATATTAGCTAAGCTTAAATCGGAACTCAATTAATTTGAATCGTGGCAGGACTGGCACACGTCGGACACTTGGAACAAACGTCGTGATATCGTCACACATCTAACGAATGACGTATGTATACACGCACATGTGTAAGTAGTCCGCGCGCGCTATACGTGCTGGCCACTATCTAAGTCAGTCTCTTGCGGGGGAGGTGAGGTATCTAGGATCGGCGGGAGGCGGTGAACGTCCGTTATGTACGTAGTCGTATATTAATTCTGTGGTACAGGAGCAAAGGGTTGTTGCTCGCTTAACGGCTACCATGTCAGGTGTAGGGAGCTGAAACCAGCTCATTATAACGAGCCGGTATTGAGCCCAGACCTCGTATTGTTCTAGGACTGACGCCCTGCACAGCACGCCGAGCTAGGACACACTGTAGAATATCACACAGGTATTCCACAGTAACATAATTTTGTATACAACTATAATGAATGTGCTTGCCTGTGCCTCTAGCGGCTCTCCAACATTTCTATTCAGAGTACATTGTTCAGTTGTTTTTGAACCGATTGCTGCATAAGGTGAGATACCTTAGTATTGCCTAGACTAGAAGGCTAAAGAATTTTGATGATTGAGGTGTATCTGAATTCGTCGCAGAGCATGTTACAATCAAGTAACGTCACCATAAATCCAATACGGCCGACGCTATATAGTAAGACTTCTGAGGTCTTTGAGGAACCAATTTGTTTAAATTTATCTAATTTGAGGACGCAGACGTGGACGAAAATTCCAGGAGAAGAATTGCAATGCTGTGTATAACTAAAATTAAGCGACAACCGACCTGCCTGCCGAGCTAGGTGCTCGCGGCAAATCTGTGCCGGTGCTCTTTGAAATTGGGACAACCCATGTCATCCTGTTGTAGTCGTGAAAGGGAGAAAATATTCAGGAGATGGACAACAGCATCTAAGTAACTACAACCTCTGACTGCGTCCACCGACCTATGAAAGAGTGGACTTTAGCAGCTGATTATAAAAGCAACTCCCGTGATGTAAAGCATCATCATTATCAACTACAGAGAGTGTATGGGACACAGTCCACAACGCGGGACCAGTGCGGATTGGTAGACTTCACATACACCTTTGAATTTCTTCTCAGGTGTGTGCAGGTTTGTTCACGATGTTTTCCTTCACAGAAAAGGCAATTCGTACATAAATAACAAATAACAAATTGTAGCTCATTGATACGAGCCAGGATCGAACGCAGACCTCGATTGTTCAAGGACTGACGCTCCACCCAACTGAGCAACCACGGCTTGAAAGCATCAAGACAGCCAAGCACAGCTACAACTTAAATGTCATATTGCCGAGCCTAAACGCTTTACCCTTGCTTATCCAGTTACGCCTCTTTCAAATACAAGGCAAACACGTAAACTCGTGTTGAAATGTCTCATTTCACTTCAAACCCCGTCCAACGAACACAAGCCCCAGTAAATAAACAAAACAGCAACATTAACTGCCGAATTGTTTCCACTATGGCGCCCCAAACTCAAATTGTATCCCTACACCAACATACAGATGCCGTTCACAAATGTTTCATAGGGAACAACCGGGGAACGATTAAGCCTTTCTTAACCGCATATTTAACTTGGCGAGGAGTCTTGTAACCTATTTTCTGTGGAAAGAGAACGTTAAGAGGTTAATTGTATAAAAACCGTTGCCAAATGCGAAAACTTGGCGGTATTAAGTCGTGTGAGCGTTTAGGCGATGTTTCCAGCTAGCGAGCGAACGACTCCTTAAGTAATGATGTAATTTCACTTTGATCGTTTAGCTTTTGTACAAACTTTTGTACATACAATTAGATTTAACATATATAAATACGTTTAATACCAAAGTACTGAACCCTCGGCACCGCAGTGTGCGGGTACAGCTTTGGTGTTCTTAATGACAGATTGACGTAACTTAGGTAAAGACATTCTTAAGTTATGCGTTGTAAATATTTTTGCTAGACAAACATGCCCGCTATAAAATAAAACCGGTCAAGTGCGAGCTGGACTCGCGTAAGGATTATCAGAAACACCAATGAAAATTTAATTTGAATTTAGAACATTAACATTAGGATTTGAAAACCTCATATTATTCACTACACTATTAAACGACATTTGACATATATTCCTAAATATACACATTTTTCTGATAATCCTTACAAAACATAAACTTGCAAGGTGTTTCCATTTTTATGATGAGAAGTATATATACCCAGATACGAGTAGATACCTTTTAGAGTGAAAATTTTAGGGGATGAATTCTGTAGGCTTGACAGTTGAATTCAGGTCCTCAGTTCTATTTGAACGCGAAAATTATGTGTGGAGATTTTATAATGTGGAAGTAAAGCACTTCCATATTATACCCCACCCGATACCCGTGGATATACCGAGGGCCACGCGGAAAACTAATCATTCCATATTTCAAATCAAGAGCGTTGGTGGTTGATAATCAGCTGTGACATGACAGATGGACTAACAGCAGAGCGATCTCACAAGGGTTTCGTTTTATCGTGGATTGTATGCCCTACAAACACATGCGGCATTCAGCACATTGATGACGACACAAGTTGAATGTATTTAGTCGCCCTCATTACATAACAGAGATTGCTAGCGAGGCTGCACTCACACCACACGTCATCAGGTGAACCGCGTGTTACACTCGCCGCGCCGACTCCATAGATAATTTACTAATTCATTGGTTCAACACCAACGAACTACTGCGCGTCAGACACGCACGTCCAACGAAGATGTGTGACGTAGCGAGCAGGCGAACGACCACCGCGGCCAGCCGCCGCTTGTGACAACGTTTTATTAACACAGCGACACACGAGACAACGTATGCGCGGAAGTGTAGGGTGAGATATGCTTTTACCTATTGTAATATATTTCTGTATGGGATCTTTTGACAAGAAACAAATCGTTCTTTATTTTCTATACCTACCTATATTTAGCACATTCAGTGTCCCAGTCACTCAAGTACGCCAGTATGTTTGTCCTACGGACTGTGAAAAGCTGTTCTCTCCGTCCCCATCGCATAAATTCTTTTTTGTATGGTACATGTATGAAACCATATTTTCGGAATGTGCTCATTAAGACCTTTCATTTGATACCAAACACGACATTTTAATCTTTAAAAAATAATTTGGTACCACTTTATGTTCTCTGTAGGCCGCCATTTTGAATTTGACACGACATAACCCGCAGAGAACCCGCAGAGAAACACGACCTTTGCAATAATACCACATTTGTTGTAATAAAACTAATGTTTTAGATTATGAGGGATTATATCCTTTGGCTTCGCTGTAGTCAATCATTGAATGTGTGTGTGTGTGTGTGTGTGTGTGTCAGCTGTGCTACTGTTACAATGACGGTGTCAGTGGGTGCGCAGTGTGACGTCCTCGCTGCGCTGTGCCTCGTCGTTCTGTCGGCCATGTTTGTTTGCCGACCGGCTGCGGTCGCGGCGGCGACTGATTGCCGCTGCGGCGGTGGATGATCGCAATTTATGGCTTGTTTGTAATGGCGCGTTTAATGGGGATTCAATACCATAGTTATTGATATTAATGTTCTGCGTTCCATATCTGTCCTCATGTTTTATTTGTTCACGACACAAATGATGAAAATGATTTCATTTGTTCGAATGTTGGTGGCAGCTTTACGCCAATAATACGTGTGGCTCCGGCTGTAGGACATATGTAACTAGCCATGCCTTCCCGTGGGTATTGTGGGGACCAAGCGACAACAAGCTGTACACTTCTGAAATCTAACCCGTCTGTAACATTATAGCAGGTTCTCCATGGAAGCTCGTGCGACGAGCTGGTATAAGAGAAAGTTCAATTAAGTATATGTGACAATAATACAGGTTTATGCATATTTATGTATAATGCACTTGGCCTTTATCTCGCGGCAATGGTCAGCGTGCACACACTGAAGCCTTAAGCTAACGAGGCGCTGGCTCTGCTACCTTTCGTATCGCAACAAACCAGTGCTATTAACATTGCTGTTTGGCGGCAGACTTACGAGTAGATAACATGATGATAGCTAGCCAGGCGGATATATAAAATACCACCATACAAACCGAGTACCGACTGGTGCCACTGGGAATCGAGCCTGGGATTTTCAGTGTAAGCGTGTTTAGGCAAATGAGGTGGTTAATAATATAAACAGTAATAGAATATTAACGTACGCAGTGTGCAGTGTTCCGGATGATAATTAATAATAATCAATATTATTTGACAAGAACCGACTTCATCATCATCACCAGCCTATATATGTATGTCCCCACCGCAGGGTCTCAGGCCAAATCTCCTACAGAGAGTGTATGGGCCGTAGTCCACCACGCGAGACTAGCGCGGATCGGCGGACTTCACATGCCTGTTCAAGACATGCAGGTTTCCTCACGATGTTTTTCTTCACCGTTAAGCAATCGAATCATCATCATCATCATCAGCCGGGAAACGTCCACTGCTGGACATAGGCCTCCCTCATGGTACGCCACATTGACCGGTCCCGAGCCACCTGCATCCAGCGACTCCCCGCGACTCTAACCAGGTCGTCGGTCCATCTAGTAGGGGGACGGCCTGGTAGACGTTTCCCGGTACGTGGTCGCCACTCGAGAACCTTTACTCCCCACCGGTTATCGGTTCTTCGAGCGATGTGGCCTGCCCATTGCCACTTCAGTTCACTAACTCGTCGAGCTATGTCGGTGACCTTCGTTCGTCTACGGATTTCCTCATTCCGGACCTTATCACGTAGAGAAATTCCGAGCATAGCTCGTTCCATTGCTCGCTGAGTGACTTTGAGCTTGTTTATTCGGCCCACAGTAAAAGACCACGTTATCGAATCGAAGCAATCGAATACTCGTAATGTACTTGAATTAAAAAATAACTAACAGGTACACGGCTGAATTCGAACCCGGAACCCGCAGATCTAGAGTCCTCGCCTTATCCAACCTTCACTATCTTGAAAGGAATCAACTATGTATACATATGTTTGTATACTATACTTCAGCAGGGCCCTGGTAACGAAGGGCTACATCGTTACAGTACACAAAAGTCGTAGACGGTCCCTTGGAAGATAATTCCTTCCTTAATCTCTCGATCTCGTTCCCGGTCCAGCGAGGCCCAGCATCTCCAGAGATTCGATGAGCATTAATCAGGGGATTATTCTCTGTGGAGGCTAATTCTTTCATCCTGTTCTATTTCAGGACTCCAGCTTGGATTATATAAATCTGTGGACTCAGCAAAGTTCACTAAACAACACGAGTATATCTATTAACATTAAAAAAATTTTTTAATATTAGTTAAGTTAACAATTATAATAGTTCTGTATTCTTAAGTTCATACTTTTAGTTGTCTCACTGTTCCTCAATGCACAACTATAAAGTCGGCGCGGGTATTTGTAAAAAAAATATCTTGTGAATGTAACATTGTTCATTCTTTATATACCCTCAAAGGATAAATTGTTTAAGTTGTTTAGTTTTAAACTGATGTCAATGAAAGAGACTAGCATCTAAGTTACAGGCTCGGCCTAGTTTAGATGCTAGTGTTCACATTAATTTCCTACTTGTGCTATTAGATTAAGGCCATTGTAAACATTTTATGGCAATAAAAATACGTTTTACTTAATATCCGCCTCCGTAACAATCGAAATGGTCTATCACTATATGGAAATCACTATAATATATTACCTTACATAAAGAATCAATATACAAATGGATTAGAAACTTTGCAACCGCAATTTTTTCCCTAATTTGTATGAAAAGAAAGACCACCGCTTGTTTCACCATCTTTAAAAGTTATTAGAAGAGAAAATAAAACATTTTGAAGCAATTTTAGCTCAATTCCTAGCACAAACCTACAAACTTTGAAACCGACTCGACATAGGCACCACCTCGTGAGTCACGAGCGTAATAAATTTGATTCAGCTTTGATTGTGAGACAAATAAAAACATCAATACCCCTAGTTAAGGTAGTAGGTGAAAGGACCTACTATAAAGAAATCAGTATATTAGGAATAAGGGTATCTCACGCTGTATCTTAGTCCACGGTGGTATAGAGATAAATGTGCTTCTATTCTGTGACTAGTGTTGTGCTGAATAAGTTACTTGTGGGCCAAGGACGAGGCTTTATACGGATACAACTAGGGATGGGTGTAGTGAGGTGGTGCGATACGGAACGAAGTACCTCTTTTTGACAAGTTTTGAAGTCGAAAATTATAAAATGGTATCTTTGTTATAATATAGTTGAGTATTGTTATTTTCCATTATATTTACTTTCCAATTATTCGTGCACATATTCTTCTATAACAAATACATAAGCTATAACCAACGATTACCTGGTCTTAACTTTCAAGTCTAAGTATATCTGTCGTCTGGTCCAAGGCAAGGGGGTGCTGACATTTTTACATTGGCAGAATGAAAAGTCATCAAATATTTTAAAAAAGTTTGCTAATATGCATTATATTGTGCGGCAGAAGTGCGAAAACATTTATTCTTCATCAACCAATCGCAGCCATAGCCGTGCACTACCTTCGTGTCATATGGAACCACACAACACTCCGATCAATAAACCGACAATCTTAACAACTACCTTAAAAACGCCTCATATAAAGTAAGGCGTGAAGATCTAGGAGGGAGGCACAATCAGGCACATATCTAATTGATTTATGCTACCAATGTATTATAAAATAATCCGACATGAAGTCCCTCATGTCAACTGGTACACAACTGCTGCTCGGTCCATCACTACTTCACCCTCCCCCTTCACCCCGCCCTGGATCGACCTCATGTCTTGTCACTAGACTACACTTGTCCTGGGGTAGTCATCCAGCTACCCAGGACTTAACTATACAGTATGTTCCGGATAGCTTTTGTCCAGCGAGCTTGTTTTTATTGAAATTACATTTGACCACAATCCCACCTGAGGTAAAATGAAGATGCGGTCGACGATGTTTCGTGCGAGTCACACTGGGGGCTGAGTTGAACTTTGTCTGGAGATCACACATCCATTATACATCACCCAATAATCACGTTTTAAAAGTCCACTGCTAAACATGTCTCTTTAACGATAGGGCCGTATGAAAGAAGGTGCTCATCCAGAAGCCTCGTTAATGATTCCCTAGCTGTCCACCTTATACCGGAACACATTACAGCTACGAACACTGCTGTTCAGCGGCAGACTTGAGGCAACATTGCAACATGAGAAAGTACCACCAATAAAACCGAGTACCGATAGATGACCGTTGGGAATTGAACCCGGGACCTCTGGATTGTCTGTGTAACCTCAACTAGTTATTGTATTATGGCAGTAATGAGATGGTACTCGTACCTGCGGGGTACGTTGTAAGCACGTGACTGATACACGCCGGAGCTAGGCTTAACTTGTCAACTAACAACTTTAATAGTGTCATGATTTCAAAAATATTTCAACGTGACTTTGAACAAAATTGGGACTTTATAGTTTTTTTACTGGTATCACCGTGGGGAGGTGAACGAGTTGACAACAAGCAGAGGGTATAAAACAGGCTACGCCTGGTCGGCCCGGGGCATTCAGGCTTCGGATAAGGTTGAAAACAGTTGGTCAGGGCGAAGCCCTGCCCGTTTTAAAACTCAAGTAATTTAAAATGTACTAGACTTAGAAAATCATGTATACTTATAGAATGTATATCTGTGAAGTTTCATCGAAGTTGAATAAACAATATGAAGACTAAATGGACGTTTTACTTCAAGTCAGAAGCGGAATCTGGACCCTCAAGACACAAGGTGCGTGTTTGCTTTTGAAAATAATTATTTTTTTGGAAATATTCGTATCATATTCTGTAAAAGGGTGTACAGAAGTTAAACACATTCTCAGCGCACGTATTCAGTTACAGACAGTCCCAATATTTATTATTACATACGTAATTATACTTCACGCAGCACTCGGTCAGGGCAACTCTCTGACAGTGCTGTACTATACAAACACGAGCATTTCTTCCAATATATTTTTACAATATTAAACAATTCGGTGCTGCTTTCTGACCATCCTATACGACACATTTATAGGTATTTATCCTATTACCTATCTACTTCTGAAGAATTTAGTGATCAATTACACAGCGGTAACTATTTTCTACGTGTTGTGCACAAGGTAAAGGCTATCAATAGTGGTATTCATTGTTGGATTTTTCGAATGCTTTGATAATTATTATTTCTGAAAATGAATCCACCCATGTTACAAGAATGAGATGTATACAAAACATATTAAGCACAACTTATTTATATATACCCTCAATTATTATTTTTATTATAAATCGTACACACTGTGTCACTATTGGTCTACCCTACGTTTAATATATGTTTAAGTTTATGTTTTTCATATAAGTCATCTTTATGAAAAAGAAATGTTTTAAACCGTATATGATAAATTGATTTTCTAAACAAGATAAAACTGATTGGGTTCCTAAAGGGGGTTAAAGTTTTATTGTTTGCTGTAAAGTGTACAGTTTCCGATTTATATGAGTCTTTGTTACTTTATCTTAATTTTTTTCGCTATTTCTTTGTCCTGGCAAATTTTTATGAATACCGACCTACTTACGAATAATTTAAAGGTGACATCCACAGTCGTATGGTGATAAACTTTTTACTGTACAAAAACTTTCGAAGGCCCACGATAGGGCAAAACTTAATTGATATATGTCCTCGTCATTAACAGCTATACCTGTTCATAACATTCACAAGTTGAACAAATTGATTTGATATGGTACTTTTATTTTGATTTGATTTTTGGAATTCCTGAAATAAGTGAACGAACGCTTTAACTAAGCATTTTAATTTCTGTGCTGGATTTAAACATATATTAACATACACGGAGTGGAACGAAGCCCCGTGGGTCCCAAAGGCGGAATTCTCTAATAGTGAATAAAGGTTATAATAAAAATGCAAGGTTTCATACGTTGGTTTTATCTAGATAACAACAGACAAATAATATTTTACAATATACATATGACATTCCTGATACAGAAACATTATGTATGCATCATCATTAATAGAATCGCTAAGGACAATTATAAGTTAGCTCCTTGCTAAAGATAAATGTAGCTAAGTTTGTAGAAAAATTCAAATGTGTCTGTTCCTAAATATGTCGCATGAGTGTGGCTAAGTATGTCACATCTTGAAGGTGGCTAAGTATGTCACATCTTGAAGGTGGCTAAGTATGTCACATCTTGAAGGTGGCTAAGTGTGTCACTGAAGGTGGCTAAGTGTGTCACTGAAGGTGGCTAAGTGTGTCACTGAAGGTGGCTAAGTGTGTCACATGCTGAAGGTGGCTAAGTGTGTCACATGCTGAAGGTGGCCAAGTGTGTCACATGCTGAAGGTGGCCAAGTGTGTCAACTTGAACGTGGCTAAGTGAGTCACATCCATAATGCAGCCAAGCAAGTGTGTCGCATTAAGTAGAACTCCTAACGGGTGGCTAAGCAAGTTGCTTATGTAATTATACTCGTGTATTCAATAAATAACAACTTGAGTTTTCAAGCACGAAGTCCATCCAATTCAAAGTCCAATAGTCCCTAGACATTTCTTAGCTAATTGATGAAACATGATAATAATGACAGTAATTCTACTTCAAATATAGTTAATATCTATTTGTCATAAATTCAGTAACGATTAGATATATATTACCATGTTGATGATGCCAAAGCAAAGCCTGTCTCGTGGCTGATAAATCAATAGACATGACCAATTATACATTTAGATATATATAACATAAATAATGTGTGTAAGAAGTGAAGTTATACAGGAGATAGATCAGAATCTAAGAATCAGGATCATAATATTTAGATTTTAGCTTTTCTAACGTCTTTAATTAACATGAGTTAGAATGAGATGAATATACATTCTTCATTGTGTCAAAATGAAGCCACTAGTGCCATTGGTTACTTTTCATGAAAATAAAAAGCGGTTCTTTAATAACTAATGTAATATAAAAAGCGACGGAGCTATTGTAGTTTTAGTTGCTGTTAAAATGGGGAGAATTTATCAATTCGTCGGAATCTTTTATATACTTTTGGTTTATGTTCCTTACAACATGATTTCGATAAATCGAGTCTTGACGCACTTGCAGTCAGAGCTTGTAAACTCCAAAATTACAAGAGGTACGACTGGTATAAACGAGAAACTTGGTATTGTGTTTTTCTTTTCTTTTCAATTTTCCATGGAAGTTACATGTATGAAATTTGGGACGAAAACGCAAGATTTTATCAAGTAAACTGTAGAATGAAAACCGCAGTGGTGTCAATTTTTTTTCAATAGCATAAATGTTTCAAATCACATTTTCTAAACACTTGTTATCACAACAACATACTGTAAAGATATTTACGCATACATTTTATATTATTTTTGTAGGAAAACTCGGTATCTAGTAAAGATCTGAATGATTTTCTCCTACACAAAACCGATTTTTAATAAATTCGCTATTTCTGTTCTGTCGCTTGCGTTATTTTACTCCAGGCAGCTATTTATTACAACTTTCCTACTTCTGCAGTCAGAACGGATGAAGTGCTATCATTGTCTTGCATATGTAGCTTATGGTTAGATATTGAGGAGTCGTACCTCGTCTTAAGAAATTGACATTTCAATTTCATCGGACTCAATCGAATTTGTCTAATAGTAGTGGAAATTTGTGATGCCGTCTAGTAAGGAAAGGGAGCTCAAAAAAACCTTCACAGATTAAATGTATCCACAGATTACGTTCTAGTTACTGTATCCCTTGGGTGTAAATAGCAAGCGATGATAAATCAGTTCCTTCGTTTAGCTGTATTTTATGTTAAAACAAATTATTTCATAAATTAATACAGTTAATACAAGGTAGTTAACAAATTGATATGGAAAGTATTCTACTTGCACACGAAATATTCAATGTTAAAAACAAATTATGCCGAATTAATTTCAAATAGATTCGGCTAAATATTAATTAAGATAACAGAAACAGAGTCCCTTTAGTAAATCCTATCATTTGGATATAAAAAGCTTATCCTTTAGTAATTTAAGGTTAGTCGTCAGTCTATCAAATATAACAATATTCAAATGGAACACATTATTTTCATATAAGTATGACTTCGAGGCTTGTGAAGAAAGTTTACTTATACCTCTCTCTACTTATGCTTACCACGTGATTCCCTATTTATTATGATTACCTATTATGCTGTTACGAATGGAATGTTGTCGTTTGAATTTTATTGTCCGCAGCGAACATTGTGTCTATAGACAATTCAGGAAGTAGACACAAGCATCTTCCTCCAGCTATTAAAATACAACAGAATTCAGCAAGGTGGCTACACTCTGACCATCAAAACAACTATCCACTGATGACGAGCTGATTGATGATGAGAAGTAGAGATGACATCATCTGTGAGTGGGTAAATATGTTATGGTGTACCCTCATTCAGTGCCCCAGTATTGGAAAGTCAATTAAAGTGATAATGTGAAGTGAAGTAAAAATATGATGGTGTATCCTCATTCAATGTCCCAGTATTGGGCAGTCAATTAAAGTGATATTGTGAAGTGAAAAATATAATGGTATATCCTCATTTAATGCCCCAATATTGGGCAATCAATTAAAATTATAATGTAAAGTAAGGTTAAAAATAGGTGAACGTATTTAAGCTCATAGTACCCGCCAGTATTTTTAGTTACTTTTATTATGTTACCAATTTGAATTGGGTTTCAATTTAAATTAAGTTTTCACGTGAGCAGACATTTTTTTTATGTAAAATTGCTGACAGAAGAGCGTCACTATATATGTTGATATTCAAATTGTTACTTAAATCATTTTTGTTTGATTGTTATATGAACTATTACAATAATCATGTTGTGTACATTTTTATATACGTATACAATGATCTTGTATGTGCTCTTTAGGTATAATTTAGCTCACCTGTATCCAGTTTTACGAAGTAAATACATTTAGAGTGCAAAAATGTTTTATGTTAAGAGATACGTCAGCGATCAAGGTGAAACTGGCTATTGATACAATCTTGGATTTATTACCTGTTAAATAGTTTTCGCATTTTTAAGAATTATCAGAAGATCACTTTAAAGTTTTTGTTACAGAGTCCTCTTAAACTATATTTCGCAGCATTGAAAATTATCAAAAGATGCTTTTAACCTTTATGACATCAATTAAAGTGAATTTTGGATTTCATTAACTTTTGTTGAACAGATCGGTATATATGAGGTTAATAAACTTGTTGCATTTAAGATTCTGTAATGAAAAGTTTTTGTGTGCTAAATAAGGGAGTTAAATCTGCAACTGAATTTAATTCAGTGTATTTTGTTTATGTCCGGTTACAAAAATATTCATAAATCTAGTAATTTGTAACATAATTTACTTTTGTTTGTACTAACTTACGTTTACAGATGACTTTGAATTTCGAATACCTAATTGACATAAGGTTCAGAATCTCTAAAGAAGAGTTTGGAGAGGTACTTTCACTGACTTTGTGTACAAAGAGAATTCGTTTCTCATCATTCACATTGCTCGCGCGTAGCGTCAATTTTGGTGATTTAAAATGAAATTGAAAAAAAATAATTAAATTGATTCCTATCATTTATGGAAACTAAAATTTATAAGCAATTTATTAATAAGTGATTATAATGTATTTTCAGTAATATCAAATACCATATAGATCTCGTCAAAGTTAATGAATTTACTATGTTTGTTTGCGCTAATGTAGAGTCAATTATGCATTCTTTGTTGGGTCAAGGTTAATATCTGATGAGATATTAATGAACATGACAAACTCTGTTTTTGGATACGATTACTTTCTAGCCAACTGATCAAATTCGAACAATCACTTTGGATTTAATCTAAATAATCGACATTTTTGTGTGGTTTCAGTTTCTCTGGATAAATATCCATACTTGAGATGGTTTGTCAATATACAGGTTGTAGTTGAATATATTTACTTTTATCCAATTAATTATCCAATTAATAATAATAAAATTGCCGTGTTTACAACGAAGAAATGAGGAAGCGCTGTTCCTTTTATTTTGTCAAAAATTTTAAGAGCATCTAGGAACCACACAAATAAAAGTTAGTTTGTCACATTGTCTGTGAGGCGAGAACCTGGTGCCCTGAAACATTGACTAACCACATCAGGCGTCAGTTTCTTGTATATCCACTAGAGAGAAAACTATTACGTATGAAGATTCTGAATTACGTTTGTCCAATTACATCATATTAATAATATACTTTTACTTGTCAATTCAAACATTACAAATGTCACAAAATAATTAGTTAAAATCTTATTAGGTACTCTTATAGGATACGCCAATAGCAATGATTAAAATGAAGTCAGTACTAGTAGATCTGGTGTACTTGCATATTAGTTACAAATGTGTCAGGTAAAATGTTGTAATTATTCTAAGATGAAATTGGATTTTCAAATAAATAAACGAAATAACGAATTTTGCTAATATAAAAACTTTTTATAATAATGTATACAGCAATTTTCTTTTAAAACATATGGTTATATAATGTACTATGCTATTTAATAGTGATTAAAGATGGTTTTTATTGTTAGTATTTAGTTAGCTATAATATATTGTATAATTGTAACAAGATGTCAACTGATGAGACCTGATCCGAATGTCATGATTTTAAGAGACGTGCGCCAGGAGGCTGCACTTTGTCGGATGGCCGAATGTCATGATTTCAAAAATATTTCAACGTGACTTTGAACAAAATTGGGACTTTATAGTTTTTTTACTGGTATCACCGTGGGGAGGTGAACGAGTTGACAACAAGCAGAGGGTATAAAACAGGCTACGCCTGGTCGGCCCGGGGCATTCAGGCTTCGGATAAGGTTGAAAACAGTTGGTCAGGGCGAAGCCCTGCCCGTTTTAAAACTCAAGTAATTTAAAATGTACTAGACTTAGAAAATCATGTATACTTATAGAATGTATATCTGTGAAGTTTCATCGAAGTTGAATAAACAATATGAAGACTAAATGGACGTTTTACTTCAATAGTATTACTGTAATTTCAGCTACTTAAGCCGCCGCGAGCCCGACCCGAGCTAATCTCATTACAGTTCAATCACTCAGCTGACTCCATCATTCAATTGACTCATTCACTCATTGAACACGACATACTATCAGATATAGTGTTAGCTCACTCAGTTTGGGATTTAGAACTTAAGCCTTGTTCATCTTTTTCCAGTTCGTGTTCCAGTATTGCTACTGGAGTGCCTGTGAGTTTCAAACGACTTGTTGTATTTCATTCAATTTCCAGAACATGAATTTAATTTATTTTAAAAAAAGTAATCTTCATTCATCGAATTATCGAACTTTATGTTCTTGTTAACAACTTTAACATATTTATTTACAACAGCAATTATATTCTCTTTGGTTGGTGTACTGAAGTAGTGAGTTCCGTATATAAACTCCTTGCTTTCAATTCATAAGAAAATGCATTTGACAGTTAAACTTTGCTACGACGGTGCCATCTACCCATGAATAAAGAACTATTTTTTTAAATCCCTCATTGGATTACGTTCCAGTAATTGTTGCAGACAGCGCACTGGAACTAACCGGCTCGACTACTGGCACAGTGCGTGTCTCGACTACTGGCACAGTGCGTGTCTCGACTTTCGACGTAAGCGGCTTACGGCGTGATATAATTTTCATAGCCCCTCTCCGCAAGGAGATACATCTCGGCGTATTGTTTGTTTCGCAGATTACTCTATACTCGTAGGTTTAGAGGAATCTGCTGATGGGATAGAGGAGGCTGTGTGCGGGCGCGGCGCGTGGACCGAATGATCCGATTGTTTGTTAGTAGTTTTTCATCTTATTTCTTTCCTACGCGTCGAAAGGCTTTTGGTTTAGTTTGACAGACGTAAAAGCCTTGGCGATGGCTTGGCATTATTATAGCGATTCCGTTTTGCAAAATACAACAACAATACAACGTGAATGGCTTGCTCCAACAAAAGTCTGAAGCAAAGAGTTATTTGAGTGAAATATGTTATGTTATACTCGAAAAACATGGTGGTAGAACATTTTCTATGGCTATCTACCACCAAGCTACCTAAACCTGCCGTCAAATAGCAGTCTTACTAGCACTTTTGTGTTCTGGTATGAAAAGTAGCACAGACAGCGTCTCATTAGCTTGAAGCTTCTGGGCCCTAGGAAATAAATAAAAAACAGTATGACGTGAGATGACGATAACCGTTAAGTCAGTCACCGCTCCAGCCCCAGCTAAGCGAATATGCACGGACTATGACACGATAATCTCACCCAAAGACTTGGATTCAACACCCCCCCCCCCCCCCCACATACGTGGGGCTGTAAATCCCTCCCCCTACTTCCCAAATGTACCTACAGTACAAACCTATGCGAGGTTTCCAAGAGAATTATTCAGACGAACAAGCCACGGCTCTTGCTGCCTTGCCTGCCCGTGCAGTTAGCTTTGTAACAACCAATTCAGATAATAATTCTTTCTCAAACTATTGAAAAGGTGCCTAAAGAAGTCTGGCCCAATTGCTTGTTCTAATGGTTCCAACGCTTACAAAAATTTATCAATTTTGAGGAATTTGATAACCAAAAAAATCATACATAAGCAATTTAGCTAGTCTTATTTATCAGAATCCAAAAACGTTGAGGAGGGCACGAGCGGCGCTCTGCACGTGTTTTGAAATTTAATTGTGTTCAGTTTGGCTGCAGCAGACTACTACCAGCTACCAGGCTACCAGCATACGACAGCGGCAACACCTACTAACAAAACAATAAAAACTATAACAAAATTTACAGCTAGAAATTACTTTTGAAAGTTGAAACTTTTCAAAAACAGCGACAAACGCTGTTCCTCAGAAATAATAAGTTCCTCAAGTTCCACCCAGACGTAAGGAAACTTCTCAAAGAAGGATTTTATTTCTCGTTTAAAAACATTCGCAAAAAGAGGACTTAACTACAAGTTGTGAGTTCTCGGAAAGTTCTTCCACTTCAACGTGAGGAATTGGTGGAAATTAAACAAATGTCGAGAAATGGCTGCGACGGAAATGTACTTACTGTGCGCACAGATTATACTAAACAATACTAGCAACGTTGTCACGTGGACATGAGCTCCCCCACAGGTCCCCATGATGAACGAGCTCTCCGTGAGGGAATTAGTCATACTAAACACCACAAAGATGACATAATACTGCCACCGTATAGACTTAGAGGTATCAGGTCTAATGGACAACCCGACGACTTTTCTAAAAGTGTCAAAAATTAATAATGTTGCATTTTTATTGACATGAAAAATGTTACTTGTCGCAAATAAACCATTATAAATATATTTAATTTCACAGAACCGCGCTGACTTTGCCGCGGAGCCAAATACGAAACAGAGGTTCAGCAGTGGACGTGTCCTGGCTGCTGCTGCTGATTAATAAAATAAACTTCCGCTACTGTATATTGAAATAATACAATGTCTACTGACTCTAGAATTATTACTGTGGTGTATGTGGTGTGCTGCAACAGACCGCCCTCCGAGGAGTGCCAAAGTCCCTCCGGAACCAATCAATGCTAAATAAAGTAGTTAGACAAAGACAATCAATACCAATCACTGGAGCACCGCTGACCCCACGCTGACCCAAATCCCAAACTGCTCCAAAATGAAAAACTTGCAGAAAGCTAATACACCGTGAAAGGATCACTTCCGGAGACAAGGGGGTGCGGGGGGTGCGGCGGGGGTTCGTTAGAACTGCTCCACGATAATTAGCGAACTTTAGACGAGTCATTAATCTTGTGCGAGTAGAAAAAACCGCCATGTTAAGCTGGTTCCGGTTACATCGGGCGGAATTGAGCAGATGTTTGCGTGGAGTCGCAGGGTCGAGGAATTTTTGGGCGTCGTCTTTTATTCTGGCTGCGCGAGTAGAGCTCTGCAGTGGACCCCTTGCTGATATAGATCGTAACTGCTTTGGGAAACTCTAAACATCATCATCACCAGCCAGTATACAACGTCTCCACTGCAGGGTCTCAGGCCTACTCTCCTACAGAGAGTGTATGGGACATAGTACACCACGCGGGACCAGTGCGGATTGGTAGTCTTCACACACACCTTTGAATTTCTTCTCAGGAGTGTGCAGGTTTCCTCACGATGTTTTCCTTCACCGAAAAGCCAAGCCAATGTTAATGATTTCTATCATCCGTACATACATTCAAAATTGTAACTCATTGGTATGAGCCAGGATCGAACTCAGACCTCGATTGTTCAAGGGCTGACGCTCTAACCAACTGAGCTACCATGGCTTGTCCAGTCCTAATATTCATCGATCTATTTTCATCATAAACAGCTGCACGAGTCCACTGTTGGACATCAGCAAAGCATCCCCCACAGATCGCCACGAGAACTTTCCATGGGGGAATTTGGCATAACCACTACGCTTGTCAAGCCGCTGTTACATAGGTAGACGATGCTGTGAATGTTGACATAGGATGGCCCTGTTATAAAGCTGAGACTACACGGCAAGATCCATTCTAAATTCAAGAACACAAACCTCACACAAAGCAACCGCTATAAAAGTCTCTCGCAGCTACATATTTATCATGAGATAACCGCCATAACAATGTTTTTATTACAATCCGAAATATACCTTACCATAGTGTAGTGCAGACACATGGGGGTGAGGTGAGGTGAGGTAGTTATAACGAACAGTTTACGAGCATCTTTTATGTGCCGTTTCTCATAAACTGTATGTAGGTATATACTCGCAGTATAAACCCGTAGTTTTATCGTGTGCTCGCGACCTTGCTCCGATAATTCACCATGTTTACCCTAATGTTATGGGGATATTAGATGGGCATCATATTTATATCTACTCTCTTACCCGACCGGTGAAGTACGCGAATAACAACGAAGAGTAACGTGTTTGGTAGGGTGCTGAACAAAAATTGCAAACAGAACTTCGACCGGCCGGTTTAGGTTTAAGAGAAATAAATACATTTTATTTCACTTAAAGAATGTGACAGCTCAGTTACAGAAGTGTTACATCTGATGTCAAGAATATTTCGTATTATATAAGAGGTTGATCTGCAATGATTTGTTTTAATTTGAATTTATTTTAGTTTGTCAGTCAATGTTGCTCTCAGCAACCACTAATGTTATCAAAATGTGTTTTTATAAGTTATAAATAGCGTTTATCCACCTTTATTTACCTGCCCACCCAATATTTGTAAATGTACATTAGTTTGGTTGGACAAGGGGTGGAACGGTGCGGACGAAATTTGAAAGTGGAATTACCAGCTAGATCAAGAGGGTTGAGGGATTAGGGCTACATTTGAACATTCTAAAACAGATTTTCATTTATTTCGTGCTGCAAAGTTTTTAACTAATAGATGAGGAGTAAAAGTTCTCGAGTGGCGACCACGTACCTGGAGACGTGTGCCGGGCCGCCCCCCTACTAGGTGGACCGACGACCTGGTAAAGGTCGCGGGTAGTCGCTTGATGCAAGTGGCTCGGGTTCGGTTTAAATTTTATGTATGATGGGTTTGCACTTGTCCGTCATCTCACCTGATGGTAAGTGACGATAAGGCCGTTGGACGGTAAGCGTGCGCACCCAGGAGCCTCAGGCCAATGAGGGTCTAGGCATGCTACCTTTCGTACCGGAACACAACAGTGCTATTAACACTGCTGTTCGGCGGCGGACAGATAGCACGGTGGTTGCATCCGGGACCTCCGGATTGTGAATCCAACAATCCACGGAGGCGATTATTATATCCAGCTGTGGATGTTTGCCGCAAGACGATGATGAGCAGAACTACAACGACCTCAACTCATGCTCACTCCAGTAGCACAGTGCTTGGGGAATATAGCCGTTACAAACACAATTGGTTCTGCCGTAAAAAAAATTCTTTGGTTTTAAATTCACGATATAACTGTCAGTATTTGACTATTAGATCATAGATAACCACACGAAAGATAAAACAGAGTTGGGAATCAGTCCCGCGATCACCGAAATCAATCAGCACGAGGTCAGGTGCAATGCTGGCAAGTTGAGGCCTTTTGCTGCGCTATTCATCATCATCAGACGGGAAACGTCCACTGCTGGAAATAGGCCTCCTTCATGGTACGCCACATCGACCGGTCCCGAGCCACCTGCATCCAGCGACTCCCTGCGACTCTAACTGCGCTATTAGTCGGTATAAAATAAACACATCCGTAATCGCCGTCGCTCCTGTCGCTCGTCCAAAGCGATCCGTAACAAATGGAACGGTTATTCGTTGGAGTTAAACCGGAGCGCGTTCGAGCACTTGGGGGTCCTGCGAGCGCTCCTCGAACACGGAAATGCTGTTACCAAGATCTCTGCACTGAGGAGATCCGATGGTATCGAAGCGTGGGTGCATTAGAGCGGTGGTCGCAGAGCAGATACCTCCACCTTGTACAGTACCAGCGACGACGCGAGCTCGCTTGCATTATTTATCTCCGTGAGATGTGCAGTGAATTGTAAAGTGAGATCTTACTCAACGGTTAGCACAGAAATTTGTATTCCAAATTAATGTTTGTAGATCCCTTATGACGTCACTAAATCTACCATCACTTACTAATGTTATTTAATTAATGTTATGAAGGGTGTATTGCGATACGTTTGCCGGCAGATTTTGAATCTTACAATGATCGTCATTATTTAGGAATAAAACATAGATGCAGTCAAAGATAATAAAAATGTTTTGACTGTTGTTGTTATTTAGAAACGATTTAAAACCGCCTTCGTGATAAACGCTTGGACTACAATCCGCAGGTTCGACTCCCAGTGGGGGTGCACTACATTGAGAATTCACCATCCAACGGCCTTGTCGTCACTTACCATTAGATCAGATGAAGGCCAAATGCAAAATCCATCACAAGTATAATAAAGTCGCTTTGAAGAACTACCTCAGGAGGTACCATCATCAGAAGCAACAATATCAAACTGGGCACCTGTCCCGCCCCGACCGCCCCGCCCGCCCGGCCAAGCCGACAGTAAATACCCACTGCTCACATGTAGAATAAATCCTGAAACGCGAACCATTTCCAACAGATTTAATACAAAACGCGAAACAAAGAACAAACCGCATTCCCTCAAATGTTTCAGACGTAAACCTCCTCCGGGAACAATTTTCTCATGCCTAAAACAACGAGGGAACTATCCAGTGAACGCTGACCTCCCTCGCCTCCCTCCGTCCCTTCACAGCCGACGGGAACGGGCAACCTCGGCTCCGTTTCACGTGTCAGCGTTACAGTGGACGTGACCTGTAAAACCAGAATGAACTGGTCTTCGAAAACGTCAAGCTTTTACAAATAAGGGGGTGAAGTTAGAGTGGGAACTATCAAAGGCCGAGACCTATACGGCAACAAAAGATTCGGCCCCAACTTGATATTGCAGTTATATTTCTTAGGAAATGTGCCGTTTTGTGCGGAGGCATGTTCTGTTGGCTCCGCTGCGGTAAATCTCTTTTAAAAACGTTCCTCCAGTGAGAATGCGGGGGATACCCGCTGTAATGCGCCGCTACGCTCAAAATTTGAGGGTCAAACGACGTTGTGCTTCGACAAGAATTTCGTCGCCGCGTTTTTGTCGGAGTGCATATCTTGCGACCGTTTGAATTAACTTTAATGTCGTTCACAAATGTTTTACATTAAAATTGTTTCGCGGTTAAAATTAGAATACCAGAATTTACCACCCGACCAGATAGATGTGAAGGCGACGGACGGTGTGATGAGGCGAGCGATGGTTCTTCAACGATGAACTGACGGAGGCTGCGTTGAGTAATTACGTGTTCATATCATGAGTGTGAGTGACAAACACTAGCTACAACAGTACAACAAATTCACAAAGGCCCATTACACCTTCTGCGCGCCATCTGTCAACGCTGTGTCTGACTGCGTTGCTTCAACTATTCTATGGTCGCGGTCAACTACGTGTAGCTAAACTCAATGCTATATTATCAAACATAATTTATGCGTTCCTAAAACACACCCTCCCGTACCACTCGCATACCTCAGGCACAGACTCAGTTACGCGTAAGACGTGTAGCAGACGCGCGGTCAGCTCGCAGGCCGTACAGCTACAAACAGACAGATTTAGCTGCTGAAGCCATGACGTCACCCGCAGATGTAGAGCTCGTAAACTTGTTACGACAGAGCAGGCCTCGGAATAATTACGATTGTTTGCGAGATGGATTAAATTTGAATATTTTCTTTAATTACAGGTAGATCCGCCTGGCTTTCTTGTATAAACATTTCAACACTTCGATATAGCGATAGTCAATGTGGCACCTTTGGAGAGACTGAAGCACCGCCTAAGTTTCGAATGAATCAAAGGCTTTCTCATAGTCCACAGTAAACGTCCACAACTGGACATAGGCCTCCTTCATGGTACGCCACATTGTCCGGTCCCGAGACACCTGCATCCAGCGACTCCTCGCGACTTTAACCAGGTCTTCGGTCCATCCAGTAGGGGGACGCCCCGCTACGGGGTGGCCACTCAAGAACTTTTACCACCGTTTATCGGTTTTTCGAGCGATGTGGCCATTGTCACTTCAGCTCACTGACTCGTCGAGCTATGTCGGTGACGGTGTTCGTCTACGAATTTCCTCATTACAGATTTTATCACGTAGAGAAATTCCGAGCATAGCTCGTTCCATTGCTCGCTGAGTGACTTTGAGCTTGTTTATCTCCATTTATTGAAGAGCATTGAGAACTCGTGCAATACTCTATCATTGCAGCTCGTAAATCAGCATCAAATAAACACAATAACTGTCTCTGGTTCCAGTAGCAGTAACTTCAAGAATGTCGTGTTAAAAACTAACTACAGTTGGCAAGTGTCGGACGAGTCCCGCGCAGTGTTGAGTATAGTTGCCCAACTGTACCACAGTTTTAACTTGAACCAGTTCTACGAGAGATTTATCTCCGATGTCTCCCTCCGTGCAGTGACAGATTCACAGCCTGTATATTTCATACGGGCGTACATTTTGATGGCAATTAGTTTTGGTCCTAAACAACAACTTTAATTGTTGTTGTTTTTCCTACAAAATAATCGAGCACGCATGAGCATTGTATTAATTACATCTACAGTTATCGACTGATTGACGGGTCTTTTCACACGTCATATCATGACAGTTTAGTAAACCGTACATCCTTTGTCAAGTCGTAATCCTTTTAAAAATGATTAGCTCTTTATTAATTAAGCTATGTAACAAAATTGCTTTCACATATGATGTGTACGGTCGTCAACTATATCTGGATAAATTATACGCTTTTATGATATATACACGGTGTATAACAATAAGAGAATCGATAAACTAAACCCCGAACGGAGACCTTACTACGTCCGCACGCTGCAGGCTCGTACAGCGTTTTGTATACGGCCACAGGTTACTTTATCGATAAGATATTTCCTTGCACTAGTATCTGAAGTTGAAAGCTGCCTTTGAACGGATGTTTGTGTAAAGGTCACAAGGCGGGTCAGTATGAGAATGTGTTGTTTTTTGTTTTGTGAGTCAATGTCTTGTCCTGGGAAAACCGGCCATTGTCCGACGCAGTGTCTGAGTTCACACGGTTTTGTATGTTGCATTGTGCGCGGCAGAGCATGCTAGTGTTATATTGTATGACGTGATACACAGACTGATATTGCGTAAACAATAGACTCGAGTGTTCTGTTCGAAGTTCCTAGAAAATAGAAGGCCAGCAGTCAACAATAGACGTTCGAAAGTGATTTTGTAGGGTGGTGTGTGTGACAGCTGTCGCGCAGCGGCTGATCGCTGTATGCCCGTCGGGCTGACACTGCCGACGGTGCACCGACAGTCAAAAGTGTGAGTCGGACTCGCGCACAGAGAATTGAACAATTAAAATAGTCACTAATTGGTAAGGTAGTAAGTAACAAACATCATCATCATCAGCCTATACATGTCCCCACTTCAGGGGCTCAGCCCTACTCTCCTACAGGGAGTGTATGGGACAGTGACCAGTGCCGATTGGTAGGTTGAATTTCTTCTCAGGAGTGAGCAGGTTTCCTCACGATGTTATCCTTCACTGAGGCCAATGGTAATGATTTTTATCATTCGTAGATAAATTCCAAATAACAAGTTGTAACTCATTGGTACGAGCCAGGATCGAACCCAGACCTCGATTGTTCAAGGACTGACGCTCTACACAACGGAGCTACCACGGCTTTTTACAATGTACAATTAAGTCTGACGAACTTAGCTTTGAACATTGAGATATATTCTACCGTACGTAGTGCATATCTACGAGAACATATATATGTAGTTGACTTTGATAATATAAATTCCTTGCTGTTTTACATTGTTCAATAATAAAGTAGACTTTTGCTTTAAACCAAAAATACGTAAATGTAATGTTTCCTTTAGCGCACGCCGGCATTCTCGGAGGCTCCAGCTTCCAGCGAACGTAAAGGGTGTGTAAAGTTTTACGAGCGCTCAAATTAAACGCGTCATATGCTACACCCTGTATAAACGGTTACTACTCGCTCCGAGGAATTCCGCCTTTTATATTACACAGTAGCATGCTTAGTGCGACTTGGTACTGGTGGTAGGTACTGGGGTACTGGGGACCTCGAGTTCAGCAATTATAGATGTCTGCAAAGTTGAGCAGTTTCATAACTGCGCAATCAAATTACTCGTATCATTGACATTGTAGTTAGCGATCTCGCGAACGGTGCCGCTGAACGCTGCCGCGGGACACGCCGAGTGGCGCGCGACAGAACGAGATAGCTGCGTGTTTGCGGTTCACAGCTGCGAGACAGTGTTGCGTTCTTTCTGTATTACAACAGTCAGGCATCTGTCTTAATAAAGTGCATGGATTGTATTTAATTATATTAAATCCTTCAGGAATAAACTAAAGCTATACCTTTTAGATCTGGTGAAAAAAATTAGAAAAAAATGGTGCCTTCGAACACCTCTAAAAGATATTTTTTACTTATTTTCTTATTGTTATTTTTTTTATATTTTTTATCTTTTTTATTTTTGTTTAGTCTAGTTATTATTTTTATGTATTTGTTTTTTGTGTATAATCCTTTTATATATTTTAAGTTCAGTGTTGGTAGTATATTCGTTGTGTTGTTGTATTTAGTAGCTGATGCGTGCGTTTAATTATATAGTCAGATTAGTTTAGTGCTAGTCAAGGACTACCTGGAAACCAGCGCTGCAATCACTCTGTGGTTGCAGCATCAGCTGAGATAGGCCTTTTGCTTTAATATATATTTAGTTTATAAAATTCTGTTCCAAGCAATATTTTATTTTTCTTTCTTTCTTTCTTAATGAGTCTACCAATCCTTGTTTTATATATTAATTAACATTGCAATATTCATTTTATTATGTTTGTGTGTGTGGCTTACAGCTAACAAATGACATGAAATTATTAATTTATCAATGACCGGCCATGAACAAGCGTGCACAGACAGATCTTTGAAACTAAATAGAAATCGTAGTTAAATATCTACTTATATATACAGACTTAATAATATTGAAAACATAATCGAGACACATGTATAGAAATATTTATGTTGTAATCATAGCAGTATATCACTGTTGAGTACATAACAGAGTGACGCGACCTACTGGCTTACTTTGCCTAATGATCGCAGTAATATGTTGTGCAGGCTAAATTAATTACGCTGCCACCTCATGAAATTTTCTCTTTGTCACCTTTCACGACACCCACTACGTTATGACGTGGCCATCCTATCCCAAAGGCGAGGTCTCGCGTGTAGAACATTACCCTCTCCTCGGGTTCCTCGTAGTCGGTTAAATTACAGACAACACATCGCGTATAAACACTTTAATCTCGCTCCGTAACTGAACCAATTGTTGAAAATAAAATATTCCCAGGAAAAGGTAAAAAAGTGGTAGCAGGCTGTTGTAAATTATGCATTCTCAATTTAAATGTTGAAGCGGCGCCCGCGGCGGCACGAGCGGTACAGGACGAGCCGATTTCGTTTAAATCGAGGGACATTTTTCCAGCGCCAAGTGTGCATTTGTCTCCTGTGCAGTGTTACTACGGGTGTCACAAGTCACTTCGCAACTCACCTCATTTTCGCGTTCGTTTGATTCCAAGTTCCAGGCGGTTAGCAGTCAATAAAAAGTACATTCAAATTTATCAACGTCGATTTTTTTTTAATATTACCTTCTGCTACACCACACATTTTAATATTTCAACATATTAACAAGCAAAATATAAAGCGCGGTGATTATGACTAATCCCCTCACAGAGGGCCTAACGTGACCAACAGTGGGCCCTTGCAGCTGGTGATGATGATCAACAGCAAAAATACATATATATATATATATATATATATATAAGGGTTTTACCATTAAATCCGTCTCGAAGGACCATGTTACAGAATGTTAAGGAGATCACAGTGAGTTGTTCTCCCGTGGTACCCCTGCCCCATTAATATCATCTCATCAGCGTTTTTCAGTGCGGACTAGAAATGGTCTTTATTTAAACCGTGGTCTTTGTAGGACCTCATCGCACCTGACGGTAAGTGATGATACGAGGGCAGATTAGTGGGGAAGCCGACGGTAACGGTTCTGTATTTTATTACAAGACTTAGCGTAGATTTACACCCAGGGTTGCTGACTCTTTAAATGCCATATAGGTCCGAGAAATATATAAATAATTATTACAGTATTCAAGACAGAGGAAGACAGTATTTATAAATTTGTTAATGAGCGTTTCGCTGAATGTGTCAGTTGGTGGTAGGGTGAATGTTCTAATGGGCGGACGCCCGCTAGCTACCGCCAAACAGCTGTGAATAGCACTGTTGTGTTCCGGGATGAAAGGTAGTAGAGCCAGCGCGACATTAGCGCGAGGATTCTGGGTGCGCACGCTTTTGGCCTTAACGTCACTTACCATCGGGTGAGATGTCGGAAAAATTAAACCCGTTATTCAAAATATAAAAAGTAGCACGGACGAACAATCATTTCTCTTTCCCCCAAAAAAGTTTCCAAAATAAATTTTTAACGAATTCCTCGTTGGTATTTTTTTATAATTTCAATTACAACCGGCCGCCGATTGCGTGCAGCCGTATTTCAAAAGCAATGTAGATTAAATTTTAATTGAGAAACATGGGGCTGCCATGTTTTGTATGAGGTATTATTTATTTTCATGCCTCGCGAGGGTAACTCACTATTTTCCGATCTGACGTTCTGTGACGTCATCGTCGATTTATTACCTGCAACAAACGGAAATCGGTTAAAAACGAACACTGCGCAATATTACAAATGAAATTAATATTATCAGTAAGTCAGAATCATCAGCGGGGAAACGTCCACTGCTGGACATAGGCCTCCCTCATGGTACGCCACATCGACCGGTCCCGAGCCACCTGCATCCAGCGACTCCCTGCGACCCTAACCAGGTCGTCGATCCATCTAGTAGGGTACGGATTGTCTTTACGACGGTCGCCACTCGAGCAAGCTTTTCACCCTTTGTCATTTAATCCCCTTGCGAGTAAGGGTGGATTTTCAAAAAATCATTTGTAGATGTCACCATTTACCAATTCAAATGTATTATTATTTACAAAAATACAATGTTCTTTCGTGCAAAAAATTGTGTATTGTAAAGTTGAATTAAGGCCATTTAATAATTATAAATCATTCAAAGAATCTACTGGTATGTGTCTAGATAACTAGTTTCAAAATCAATCTAAACATTGAGGACGCTAGAAGAATGTGACCCGCGCGAGGACCGTCAGTATCGGGCGCGAGCTCACCCACACATGCGCTTGTATACAAATGTCATTCGTTCTATGAACGGGTATATGTGTATGTAATATGAAGTGCAGTGGAGGCGAGCTTTCTGTAAACAACACACGTTGTTACAGTGCAGTGCTGTACCTGGAAACACGCAGTAATTGCATTTTAAATCGAGTTTGTTGATGCATTTAATAGACAAACATGTCGGGGGGAATTTGATAAAAATAGGAACGAAAGAAAAATAGAGAATTTACACGCGTTTTGAGGCTTTAGAATAGAACCCATGTCTTCGCGTCTACGACCCGCCTCATAATGGCATGCTCATCATCATCAACCGGGAAACGTCCACTGCTGGACATATCCCTCCTTCATGGCATGACACATCGACCGGTCCCGAGACACCTGCATGCAGCGACTACCAGCGACCTTAACCAGGTCGTCGGTACATCTACCAGGGGGACGGCCGGGACCCTGGTAGTGGTTGCTTTACTCCCGTGGAATGCTCACACATCGTGAACTGCATGGAAAGGTTTAAACCATTTATTTGCCACAGACAAATTACAAATTAATAAACAATGAGAAGGTTCTGTGTGCGGAGGTGTCTCAGTCCCCGTCCTGCAGCATGCTGCACAGCGCTGGTGTCCAGCAGACCCTGGTCTAACGATAGCTTATTCAACAAACTTGCACTACATACTTAACTATAACTAACATACAGATACGTATACACGCAACACTAATTAATAATATATTTATAAACATATAAACATAATGAACAATACGTATTAAATAAATACGAAATTTAAAATAACATAAAACTATTTCTACGAGTTTTCTGAGCATTTACTAAAATTCTTTTCAAAGAGTTTTTGGTAATACTTGTTCAAATAACAAAATAGTAGAGAAAGTCCATAATAATATTAACAAGTGACAGTGGAGTAGTTGCTTGTTTGTTGGTCCCTCACGTCGTAACCGATAATCGTAATGGTTTGATTTTTGCGCAGTCGAGGCTCGTACAAGGATTCATTCCGATGTAGCGTGAAGTTTCCTTCTCAAGAACCAAGTGTTAAATCTAAATAAAAAGTCAATCGGATATCATGTTCTTAAATGCAGAATAAAATTAATTTAACCAATTTCGTTGATGGAGCGATATATAAGACCACGCAGCTGAAACCTCCGACAGTTTGCGACAACTGAAAGAGTCAATTTCTAGAATTTCCGTGAGTTATTTTTCAAACAATTACACGAAATGATATATCACAGCTGTCACAAGCCTAGCCTGAAGAACTGTATAAAGGAAGGCGGCACTAAGCTGGCAGGGGATGAAACTATATAAATAGAACTTGGTTATCCGGTATGAATGGGCGGCGGCACTAAGCTGGCGCGTTCTCAATTACTCCAGAATAATTAATACCGCGTGAAAAGGTCTGAACACCTCGATAGAGGGGCCCGGGGGGACGCGCCGCAAACTGACAGTTAGTTCCTCGTTCATCATTATCTGCCGGCTATGTCCACTGTTGGACATGACCCTCCCCGAGTTCAGGGTAATGTCCATGTATGTATTATTTCTCTTATAGGTAGAGGCCGCCGACGACAGTGCGTGCTGGCGGTCCGGCAAGTCTCTAATAAATTTGGTAAAGTAGGTATACAATTATTTAAAAAACTGGCGCACCAAAGGTTCCGTACAGAATATGGATTATTAAAATACGGAAAACCATAAATAATATGCACCGAACAATCTCCTAACGGATACGCCTAAATACCATTTTCGATTTAGTTTTGCTACTCGTCACTAGATGACGTTGCCAAGGTTAAAACGCCCGACTCAAAAAAATCCCGTTTCTTATATAGGTCTTAATTATTTATTTTATTCTGTTTTTTAGTATTTGTCGCTATAGCGGCAACAGAAATACATCAACATTCAAATTTGTATGTTTAATGATTGTACTGGTGTCATTATATCTTGAAATTTTTTACTATTTAGCATCATCCAAACCAAAGTTATGAGAGTTCAAAAACGACGAAACGTTTCGAGAAAAGGTAGGTAGTGCCCTTGCGCTCCGCTTGGCTCGTCTTGGCGGGGACACTACCGTGCCCCCAGGTCTGTGAATTTTTGTTGTTGTTTATCCTTTACTTTTAGCTGGTTACCTTTTGTGGACGGAATCCAACAAAAAATTATTAATCTTATTTTTCGGTGCCAATGAACGGCGTATGTACTATTTAATCAATAAGACATTCTTTAAAGAAGACGGGGCGAAGGAAGGACATTGGCTTTTGACTTTAACAATATTTATGTTGCCTTAATTTTGCATAAATGCATAGCACTTGTGAGCAGCGTGGGTGCACTGCCGCCAGCTGCTGCGCCGCGGCACCGACACAATGTTACAACAATTATCCGTCAGTAAACCAGACTGCACCGGTTGATACGAGGTCTCTTTGAAATTGATGGTCATGATGATCCATGATGATCATGGACATGATCGAATTTTACAATCAAATATACTTAAAAACATTGTTTTTAAATAAAACGGTCTATCACAAAGCTTTTGCATCATCTGTCTAATAGGCTATGGGTGTTTCTATAAGCCACGTAGGTCAGTTGGGTAGAGGTCAGTCCTTGAACAATCGCTTTCTGGGTTCGATCCTGGCTCGTACCAATGAGCTCCAATTTGTTATTTGGAATTTATGTACGAATGATAAAAACCATTCGGTGAAGGAAAACAGCGTGAGGCACCCTGCACACTTCTGAGAAGAAATTCAAAGGTGCGTGTGAAGTCTACCAATCCGCACTGGGCCCGCGTGGTGGACTATGTCCCATACACTCTGCAGGAGAGTAGGCCTGAGCCCTGCAGTGGGGACGTATATAGGCTGTTGATGATGATGATATTCTCGGAATGCAACAGTGCTATAACCGCTGTGGTCAACAACTTTGTTTTAATCGTTGTAAACCAGTAACCGGCAGTTAACGGGGGTGTGCGGTGTTGCCGGGCCCAAGTTGTAATTAACTCTGACAATAGAGGAGGTTCCCGCGCCTCCGACACACTCGCTCGCTGAGTACCACTCCCTGCAGTCGTCTGTACCCTCTCCACGTTTGTATGTCCATGTGTGCCGGGTACAACAACTTAACTAGCTTGTCTTAGGAAATCAATCAACATCAATATCTGAAGTCTCTCAATTGATTTATTAAAATATTACTACAAGAATAAATTTATAAAACTAGAAGTCAACTACTACATGAAACATTTTACTGGGGTTTCTGTCGACATACAGCAGTGTTAAAAGCACAGTTGTGCTCCGGTATAATAGGTAGCGCGCGCTCTCTCCACCTGACGTAGTATCGTGATTTACCCTCAGATCACACGACGGTCAAGTGCAGCTCAAGGTCAAGGTCATCCAGACTGTGATAGTATAAACGAGAAATTGGTTTTGTTTGTTTGTCCTTCCTTCGTCGTAACGCAGTATCAGAAGGACTTGATTGTCAACGCTGGAAAAGGACATAGGACACTTTTAATCATGATCGAGTAAGCAGCTTCCGTTGGACACTTTACGAGTCCACACGAATGAAGTCGCGGGAAAAATCTAGTACATACATACATAGAGGACAACGTTTAAATGCCTGAAAGCGATACCTTTCATTCCGTAACAAAAATTTGAAATATGTGGTCAAAAGAAAACAATGTATTTTGACGTTAATCTAGTTATTTTACGATATGCCTCACTCTCTTCGCTTTCATCACCAGCCTATATACGTCCCCACTGCATGGGCTCAGCCCTACTCTCCTACAGAGAGTGTATGGGACATAGTCCACCACGCGGGACCAGTGCGGATCGGTGGACTTCACATGCCTGTTCAAGACATGCAGGTTTCCTCACGATGTTTTCCTTCACCGTTAAGCAATCGGATAATGTAATTGAATTGAAAAACAACTCATAGGTACACGGCTGGATTCGAACATGGAACTCTCAAATTGAAAGTCCGCACCTTATCCACTGCGCCATCTCTTCGCTTTAACCTAACTACTTATCGTGCGCATTTATTGAATAACACTGATGTATGCGCCCGCACAACTCGCTCTGACTGAACCGACGACGCCGGCAATAAAGCGGGAAATCAAATAAAATGCGTATTTATCCGGAGAACAGATCGCGGGGGGCGCGGGGGCAGGGGGCGAACCGGCGACTAGCGGGGGGCAGACGGAGCGGCTACAGCGAGGCGCACTCATCGATAACAAGAGGTAATAGGCTAGTTGACTAAATTTGAAAACTTGGTTAATTATATACTTTAATCTATACTATATCCCCAAAAAGCTATATTTTAAAGAAAAAGCAAAATTTACATTACGTATTTTGTATTTAAAAAAAGCAATTTATATTTCCCTCGAAAACGCTGAATAGTGTCATGGCGTCTTGAATGACGTCACAGCTCGCGAAATAACCTGCTCTGTGATATGAAAACGTCAACAACAACAATGATGTTTTGCGAGGCGTGACGTCACACTTTCTTGCGCCGCGTTCTTCGTGTTCGTTGTCACGTGACCTAATGCCTATTTTTTTCGAATCCATTTTCTAAAAATATTGATAATCTTTAACTTTTTTGAGAAATATACTAGTTTTTTCTTATCTTCGTCTCCTCATTTATAATTAGAAACTATAAACCAAGCAATTTGTTATTAGTGGACACAAGCCTATTGCAGGCAACCTGTGAGTAGAGTACTATTGCGTCGACTTACAAGTATTATTGTTTTTACAGATCTAAAGGATTACACACTCGAGTATTGGATATTATTTTCAACTGACACCTCCACGCGTTCCTGAGATAAGAGTTTTGACAGATATACAGACGGACGGACAACCATGCGATCCTGTAATAATTCCTTTCTCCCTTTTGATGTACCGAACTCTAATTATTAACGCATTCAAAAAGAACTAGAAACCGACTTCAATTGCCCTAAAAGTGTAAAGCATTCACCCCCCAAAATGTTCACCCTTAGAGGTAGAATTATCATATTTGGTTTTTGTTAATTTTCTCAGAAAGCTCTGATTCAATTTCGATAAAATGTATACGGGACCACCTCTGTAGTATGCTCTACCAAACAAAAAAGAATCATCAAAATCGGTTCACAACTGGCGGAGTTATCGCGTAACATACATACAAAAAATGCAGGCGCATTGAGAACATCCCCCTTTTTTTAAAAGTCGGTTGAAAATAAAAACTATATAATTAATTTTAATTCTTGTTTCATAAAAAGACACAGACGTATCGTATCGTCTTCGTTGAACAGATAACGTTGACCGCGTAACACTCACAGTTGTTTTCACATCAAGCAGCACACAGCTGCTCGTGACAATTCACCTGGATGTTACATTATATGCATTTCCGAAACACCGTTCTTTCTGTCGACAGCAGAAGATTAAAACAACTTTGTATGTTTGTATGTAACTTTGTAAACAACAAAATGTATAACTACAGCCCCGTCGGCATCGTTCCCTAAGTCTAGGGACGCGTATCTATTTAGCCGACTGAAAAAAGAGATATAATGCGTTACTGAACGAATGGAAGCCACAATGGCGCGTAACGAGGGGAGGGCAGGCGCGCATGTGTGGAGGCGGCTTTAGTATAGCGTATGTCGAGGACGCGGGGACGTCCATGATATCATAGGGCATCCTAGGACGTTGTCTATCACATCACTGGCTCGGCAAAAAACACGTGCACTAAGCGCCACGACTCTCGTGACACGGTCAGTCACGTTAAGCAAACAACCCATAGACACACGAGACAGGGTCAGTATGCTAGGGCGCATACATTACAATAACCTTAACAATAAAAATATATATATTTAGTGTGTGTGTTATTTTAGATACTGAAGTAGAGCTACAATACAAACACGAGACGCCGGCAGTGTGTTCCACTCCCTGGCTGTACGCGCGATAGAATAATGTAATGTATAATATGGTCTACTGTGTACTAGTGGAGCTATGATATTTGATAGCCTTGATTTAAATGGAAACTCTGTATGGATAAGTAATTTAGAAGGATAAATACTAGACTGACACTCCTGTCATACCTTAAAAAATCATTAAACGTGCATTAAAATATATCATCTCGTCTAAAATTTAATCTTATTGTCGTGGGTCGTAAGGTCTATGACCCGCCTTAGTCCTCTCATGCAGCTACTGCCTGTCGTAGATAGTGACCGGTGACGACGGATTAACGTGACTAACGAAGCACGGAGTCATAGCACTGTTCAGACAATCACGTGATGCAGACTGCAATGTGCGAAACTAACTGAGGAGAGTCTCTCAAAGTGATTTTTCCCACCGGGAATCGAACCCGAGACCTGTGCGATAAAATCAAAAGAAAATGAGGTCAAGATGAAATATTAAACGCAGAAATCGCTTTTCATTGTTGCAATATCTCTCCTCTCAGCCAGTTAGTAAACAAAAGTTTTTCTCATATGAGTTCCGCATGTACTTCCCCGAGAAATATTTCCGCCTCCACCATCGGCACCGGCACCGGCACCGGCACCAGGAAACTCGTAACAGAATCTTCGGTAAGCTCATTTACTGGTAAATACGTAATGTGGAGTATTGAAGGCATCGCAGGTAATAAATAATTCTAAAGAAGCCGTCTCCATATCCGCGACACATTGTGCTCCCAAATGACTTCCAATACAAAATCAATGACTTTTTACGGAATCACATCCCCGCCCCGCGCGTCCCGCCCGCCCAACGCGCGTGGCGCGAGTGTAGAGCGAGCTGCTGTGTGGTCACAGCTTTATAATAGAATTGTCTACATGTGTGTGTGCACACGTGGTGACGTGGGTGTTAGCTGTCATCGTTGACAGACCATCAGGTGCGACCGTCGCATGAAGGACAAGTGCACGCGTCCGAACAAATATTTTAAATTATGCGTAAATAAATTTGTTTCTTTGCTCTTCCTTCACGTCGCAATGGAACATCATAATAACATGTTTTTTGTATAATTCTGTAGTTGCTTTGCTGTCTGTAGCTCTGCCCTATATATTTTATAGTTTTCACGATATGAAACTGGAAAGTAGCATTTTTATTTTCAATTAGTGTTGCTGTGACCAAACGAAACTAACTGTATGGAATGTTTAATTAGGTAAGAATTCCAGTGATCCAGCGCACTTACTTTGTGGAAGGGCACATAATTATTAAGCTAGTTTAAATCAAGATCGAACAAACTCGCGGGCAGAAGCTAGTTTCAACAGTTAGTTACATATAAAAGAGAGACAATCGACAGCTACGCAACGAGCATTCAACAGTAGCTTTGATAAGTCGCTGATTCTATAATTATCCTGCTCAACCTGATCCTCCTTCCTGCTGCATCCTCCTCCTGCGATTGCGCATATTGAGACTTCAGGGTGAGTGCGCTTCTCGAAGGCCAAGCGTCAACCCCTCTGTCACATACCGCTGCCCTCCTACCTCCAGCCCACCCCTCCCCGCCACATACAACGACCGTTATTGGAAGCCTCTGGCTGTCAGCAACAGCTTTATCTTATTTGCGACATCAATACTCCCCCCGCACCCCTCACATTCAATTGATTACGTTCACTCCGTCTTCACGTTCACCTCGTGAGTCCGGAGGTGCGGGGTATTCGGTTGTAACTCATGTGAAGATGTTTTGTCTCAACTTTGAATCAGGAGCACTGCTAATCGTCCCGCGGTCGGTCTGAACAACATTCAAGAGACAGGCTGCAGAGTTGTTTGTTTGCCTCTCTTATATTTATGAAGAACTATTCCAATAGACTCCGCCATCGCCGTTCAAGCATCGATCTAACAGACGAACTGCAGGACTCCACCAGTACGCAGTTGACATACCTATGGCTATCACTGAGCGTTTCGCTTCTAATTTTATCATGCGTACACACAGGGAGTGGAACGCACTGCCGGCTTCGCACAAAACTACAATCTGTGTGTCATCAAGTCTATGGTGATCATGCACCTTCTAGATCAAAGCACACCATCGTAGGCCACATCATCGCTTACCATCAGGTGAGGTCTTCAATAACGAAATCTTACTGTGATATCGAATTCGCCTGTAGCTTCATGGATAGTCTGACGAGACAAATTGTCACCCCGCTGTCGAACGATTCAACCTCGTCACCCACGGAACGACATGGCACAATAACCATACGAGTGAAGCCTGCCATGTGCGGTGCAGCATCCCGCACCTCCCTGTCATCTCGACCCAGCCTCCGCGTGGTGCGCGGTGCATGAACAGGATCGTAACACGTGTCTCCCGCTCGAGCACGTGTTATTGCTTTTTATACGAAAACTCTCGCGTTTCCGTGTGAGGCTCCGCCTCCCTGCGTGCATGGGGAGATGGTGCGGGTCGTGACATACCGACATACTTACATATTAGGTGCAACTACCCGAAACAACTTGTTATTGACACTTTTTATGGATTTTTATCCGACAGCGACAAAGCTAACGGCACAGCTTTTTAGTAGAAGCTAACAATTTAAAAAAAATTAAATTTAAAATTTAGAAAACATTTGAATATATACGATACATACGTTGTCTACATTTTTGTAAACCATATTTAAAAAACCTTTATTTTGATAGCCCAATTTGGCGCCAAAAATCCGCTATTTTAATTTCCAATACTTAATTTTAATATAGCGTATAACCACGTATAGTTTATTAAAATCGGTTTAACTGTTTAGTAGTTACGAGGGAACATCGAGTAGGACATACACACGGGTCAAACACACAACCCTCCTTTTGGGCTTCAAAACCTAACTTTTTTCCTTTACTTGTGCTTATAAGGGACAAATAATATAACCTAGATATCTTATTCGATATCGTAATGTTTTATTAAATAATTCTAAACATTTCAACCATCACATTTAGTAGTAAAGTAGAAAGAAACATTTAAATTCTCAAACAGCTAAAAACCTTTTTGCTGCTACCCCCGCCCGCCAGCCCACAGCGCGGGTCCACTGAGTTTATTCCATTCCCAACCAATTATCACACAAACCGTCATGTTCACGCTCCGCTGATCACGAGGTGCAAAAAACGGTACCCACCTTACCGTGGAGTCGGTTAATCGAGTTCACTGAACCGAAATGAACCTAAGGTCACAGGGAGCTTGAAAAACAATGGCTCGGTTAGTTCCCACGGGGGTATCTAGCAAAGATGTGCGCAAAGACATAAGTGCTTCAAACATGCATACAACTTTCAACTTCAAGTGTATACGGTTAAAGTCAAAAACAAAAAACAAACAATCTGTTGGAGTGATAAAACTTTGACATGCAATTTTCTGTCTTCGCATATGACTGAGAAAGTCGATTTTCGAAGGAAACAAATTAAAAATAGATTGAAGTTCCCATAAGAAAGGCGTTAATAAAGTACGGTAGACTAGTTAAAACTACATAAATCTAGTTCTCGGAATGGGACGGTGTGAGATAAGGGAAAACAATGCACACAGAATAATAGCTTCGTCAGTCAACTCCTGCGCACGCGAGCGGTACCATCCGTAGATGTGTGTTTAAATGAGATGTCGTAAAAGTAGTTAACACGTACAAAAAGAACTGGAAACCGACTTCAACTGACCAAAAGTCTAAAGCAAATTTAAGACTTATACATACGGTTTTCTCATGGGTGCATCAAATTGCAATGGGACCACACGGGGAACAAACTGCCTTCAAATAAATTCAAATTCAAAAATATTTATTGACCAAAACAATCCTATACCTTTAAACGAGCAATTCTTGTTGACAATAATATGATGCAGCCATACAGTCTGTCACAGGGGGAGCCCGGTGCGACAGGTGTAGGCTCTCTCTCTCTACGGATGACTTTTTTTTGCTTTGTACAATATTGTATTAGGTAACGTAACTAATAGATATTTAAAAAAAATCAAAATCGGTTCACCCAGTCGAAAGTTCTGAGGTAAAAAAAATAAATTAAAAAAGCACCCGTTGAATTGAGAACGTCCTCCTCCTTTTTTTAAAGTCGGTTGAAAAGATACTTTCCACGAGACTTACCTCAACCTTAAGACTACCATTTTTATTATTTTCGTCTAGATTTTTTACACATAAATACACAAAAAATAAGACACTATGATATTAACTAGTGGTCGGCCAGTGGTCCAAATTCGACCATCATTAATTTTAAAATTTAAGAATAAATTAGCATTCTGCTTCTCAATATATGTCTCTGTAAGTGTTCGAAATTTGAAACTCCTCGCAATTCCCGTAAAAAGGGGTACAACGTTTTTGCTTCACGATAAAGATGTTTAATAATAAAGATTGCGTTCATTAAATGATATTTGACGTTTTCATCTACATCATCCGGGAAACGTCCACTACTGGACATAGTCCTCCTCTGCGCCACAATGCCCGGTCCCAAGACACTCACATCCAGCGCTGTGTTCTACACGTAGTACTACAATTACAATAATAAATTGAAGAACAAGTTAAACGCGTTTAGAACTGTAGAATTTATTCAGAAAATACTTGTGCGAAGCCGATAGAAACGAAGAGGTCCTCGCAGCCGCAAGTGGAATAACATTCAGGTATTTAGCACCAGGGCACGAGGCGGCTCTCAGACTACAGTTTCCTTCCATCTATTTTCCTGTAATTTATTTTAAATTAATTTATTTGAGAACTACCTGCGCACTTGTGGGGAGGAGTTCGTAGCCGCTCGTTACGCAAGGCTCGGTGGGTCGGTGGTGGAATTGTTGGAGCGAACATCTCTTGTGCCCTATTTATCTGAAGCCTAGGACTTGTTATTACAGGGGTCCGCCCGCCCAGACGGCCCGCCCGCCCTTGTGGTTTACAGACATACCTGTATACCTACCACAATATTTGTTTTGTTTCGTTTTTGCTTCGGGTTGCTTTTGGATTTGGTGCAAATTGTATGAATCCGAAATTAGAATTTTACATGGATTCCTATCTGTCGTTTTTCGTGGTACCAGCCCTGCCGAGCCTTCCTCGCGTCTTTGATCTCGGCTCATTAACCTAAATGGTCGTTTTGTCCGCGACATTCACAATTTAAACGTAAATGACACGTTCCGCGCATGTGTGCCGCCATGGCCTGGTCTCGTACACTTTTATACTAATTTTAAAAGTTACTATCAAATACAAGTGATTTAGTTAACATTTTTATATATTTTGGTTTAGTTTATTTGTATAAAAACATATAAAACGCACGAAACAGGTAAGACTTGACGTTGAAAACAAAGATGGCGTCAACAAAATGATATTTGACGCTGAAACTTAGTACAAAAAGAATGATTTTGTACAATTAAAATAAACGCAAAAATGTATTTTTCTATACATATTTATATTATTACTTGATTTTTGAAACACTGTACAAGTGCAGGACGAATTTGAAACACGTCTTTTTTAGCAAATGTTAAAATACCCTCGTCAGATGTTCGTGGTAATAAATATCACAAGCACCTATTCATGCGAGTCTGATCTATTTGCAAAACTCTATTCTCGATGACTCGGTGGAGGTTCCTCTCATCAGTGAATGTGCCGTGCCGTCTTGAGTCGGACTCAAACTTGAGCACGATTCGTTGTTACGGACCGCAATGTCCGAACAAATAATTGACACTTCGAACCCTGAATATAAATGGACGACGAAATCTAAAGCATTACTCGAAACAAAGGACGCGCGGCTCAGTGCTGGACACGTGGACAGGTGTGTGTGTGTGCGTGTGTGTGTGTGCGTGTGTGTGTGTGCGTGTGTGTTGTGTTGGTGGGCGTGTGTGTTGTGTTGGAGCCCGAGGACGGAATGTTCTGATTTAATTTATAGGGATGTATTAGCTATTTACCTCGCTCGCAGCGTGGGCGGCGGGCACGCGCGGAGAGGGCTTGTTTCAATGGAAGCTTAATATACTCGTAGTCGGCCTGGCTGACACCATTTCGCTCGTGTATGACGGTAATGAAAGTTAACAGAGTCACCTGTCTCAATGACATACATAGTGCCTAGACTAAATAATAAAGCGTCTAGCATAAAAGCATCTAAAGCGGCCTCGTCGTCACGTTTGGCATACATGGCGAGGGAGAAAGGACACTTTTATCTTAGAAATTAATTCCCGTCGGTTACCGTATGAAGTCACATCAGAAGGCCAAAGTTCTTCACACGCTTGTTAGCGAGTGCCAGGAAAGGCGCCGCGTCCACACTAGTCCAGCTTCCCAACACAATTGCCTCTGATTGTTTTTCCGAAGGTCCGAGCCTTTGTTGGCGTACCGTCACACGCAATTACCTCCATTCTACACATTACACACGAAAAACAACTCTAAAACTATGCTAATAAGGCCCCCGGGGACGAGGGCCACGGCAGAGTTACATTGGTAAAGAGGTGTATTTTGAAGTAATTTTTATTAAATTTTTGTAAAAGCCGATCGGCTTTTATTCTTTAATGGCCTTTGATTTTTGTAAGCAACGCGACGTGGGCCGGCCGCCCTTTGATTCATGAGTCTTTGTTTACTTAGAGGAACTGTTGTAGGTGCCTAGCTAACTAGCTACTCTATGTAAGCTGTCAATGTCACTAATGTCACAGAGCAATAAATCAGTCGTTGTCTTACCTTCAACCTGGAACTTTCAATAATACCTTAACCTAAAATACCACATGGTGTCAGGTGTGGTTAGCGGAGTGATTGTTACCTAATAGTGATAATGCCCGACACTAGAGAAAAAAACAAAGAGCCTGCGAAGGAGATGGTCAGACCGCAGACTATGTACTCAGCAATACAGCAGCCGGCCCCGCTGTGCGAGGCGGGGAACTTGGCGCTAAATTGGCGTGAATGGAAGTCAGCTTTTGACTACTTCTTGATTGCCTCGGGAAGAGATTCGTCCAACTCCAAGGAGAAGGTTGCGTTATTTCTTCACGTTATAGGACGATACGGACGGGAAATCTATGAAGAGTTGGAAGTAACAGATGCTAATTATGATCAGTTAGTAAAAAAATTCAGTGAACATTGCGATCCAACGAGAAATGTCAACTTTGAGAGACACATCTTCTTTGAAATGCAACAAGGTGAAGATAACTTTGAAAAATTTATGAGTACTCTCAAGAGACAGAGTAGAAGCTGTGAGTTCGGTGAACTGCGAAGTAGTCTGATCTTAATGCAAGTTATCAGAGGGGTAAGAGATCCCGGTATACGTGAGAGAATGCTAGCAAAACAGAATCTACAGTTGGAGGAGGCGGTGCAGTGGTGTAGAGCCGCTGAGACAGCCGGACAGCAGGCTGAGTTGTGTGCGCGCGGCGCTGCAGCTCGGGACGTGGCTACCGCCGCCAGCACTGCCACAATGGAGCCCGCTATTGATGAGCTGCGTGGTGCGCGTGGCCGTCGGCCTGTGCCATCCCGACGCGCCCGCATGTACCAGCAGAGGTCCACATACAGTAGTGTCTGTGACAAGTGTGGAAGGGGCCACAGGTCTCAAGAAGAGTGCTCGGCACGTTCGATGAAGTGTTATAGGTGTGATCGTGTAGGTCATGTTGCTAAAATGTGTAAAACAAAGTTTGTTCGTGAGGTCGTTCACAGCGGAAATGAAAGTGAAAATGAATTCTTGTTGTCTAGTTTATCTATAGACACAGTCAACGGGGAGTGCTCCTCCTGGTATGAAACTGTAAGTGTTAATAATGTTAATATGTCAATTTTAAGTTAGATAGCGGTGCTGATGTTTCGGTGTTGTCTCTAGAAACATACAAGGAAGCTGGTTTTCAAGAAGGTGATTTAAAAAAAGATACTGTGGTTTTAAGGGAAATTAGTCGGTCCAAATTACCAGTAGTAGGATATTTTGAACCAATATTGTCATACAAAGGAATAAATTCTAAACAAAAAGTTTATGTATTAGATGTGACTTGCAATAATTTGTTAGGTTTAAATGCTTGTGAAAGTCTGAAACTAATTGCCCGAATTAATGAGCTATCACAATACAATTTTGATGACACAATATTTAATGGGATCGGCCGCTTGCCAAATGTGTGTAAGATTCAAATAGATGAAAGTGTACAGCCAGTAGTAAATGCTTCTAGGAAAATACCTATTAAAATGAGACCACTTCTTGAGAATGAGTTAAAAAACATGGAAAAAATGAATATTATTGTAAAAGAGGAAGGTCCAACCGACTGGGTGTCTAACATTGTGATAGTGGAGCGACCAGATAAGAAAATTAGATTGTGTTTAGATCCCTGCCATTTGAATAAGGCAGTCCGCCGTTGCCATTTTCAACTGCCAACACTAGATGAAATATCTAGCAACCTGACTGGGGCTAAATATTTCACTAAATTAGATGCCAACAGAGGGTTTTGGATGTTATGTTTAGATGAGGCTAGCTCTAAACTCTGTACTTTTGCCACACCATTTGGAAGATATAGATTTTTAAGAATGCCGTTTGGTATTAGTTCAGCACCCGAGATATTTCATAATGAAATGTATAAAATCTTTTCCATGCCAGGAGTAGAAGTCTTCTGTGATGACATTTTGGTGTGGGGAGAGTCAAAGTTGGAACATGATAATAGGCTTAAAATAGTTATGGAACGTGCTAAAATAAATGGGGTAAAATTTAATAAAAGCAAGTGTTCTTTCGGTAAAAATGAAGTCAAGTTTCTAGGACATACATTCAGTAAAAATGGTATGAGTCTTGACGACAGTCGAATTCAGGCAGTAGTTGCTATACCTAAACCGAGTGATAAAAAAGCACTTGCAAGATTTATGGGGATAACTAATTATCTTTCTCGGTTCATACCCAAGTATTCTGAAGTTTCGGCTCCGTTGCGTGAACTACTAAAACAGGATACTGAGTTTGAATGGTGCCATACACACGACAGAGCGTTTTTAAAATTAAAGGAGTTGATAACGACAGCTCCGGTCCTGCAGTTCTACTCGCCGCGCGAACCGGTCACAGTATCAGTTGACGCGAGCTCACACGGGCTGGGTGCGTGTCTGCTGCAGGCAGGCCAGCCCGTTGCCTACGCAGCGCGCACTCTCGCACCCACGGAGACGCGTTGGGCACAAATTGAAAAAGAACTGTTGGCTATAGTTTTTGGTTGCGAAAGATTCCACCAATACATTTACGGTCACAGTGAGGTCATAGTTGAGAAAGCGGACGGTGATAGGTCGTATTGGTTGAAAATGGACAACGGGGGAGTTTACCGTCGTAACCGACATCATATTATGGCTAACAGATCAGGTCCGCTCAATTATCCTCAAGGTTCAGTAAGTGTCGTGCCTGACACTAGTGACTCGCAGTCACAGGTTCCGTCAGCATCCAGCCCAGAGCAAGTACAGCCGCCGCCAGCGGCCTCTGGTATCAGAACTTCAAAGAGTGGTCGTATTATACGGCCACCTAACAGATATTGATTCGAGTAGACGGTCTATCTAGTTATAAGTGTTTCATTAATCTTAAGGATTAATTTGCTTTGTTTAGTGTGTCTGTTCTGTAGCTGTATCTCGTACCTAGTTTTATATCATATTCGTCGGGTTTCTCCTCTCACGTGTTTATTAAAGTCACTTGTATACATTATTAGAGGAAGAGAGAGAAAGTAGGCGATAATGATGAAAATTGTATAAGAAGGGAGATGTTGTAGGTGCCTAGCTAACTAGCTACTCTATGTAAGCTGTCAATGTCACTAATGTCACAGAGCAATAAATCAGTCGTTGTCTTACCTTCAACCTGGAACTTTCAATAATACCTTAACCTAAAATACCACAGGAACCAAACTAAGCTAGGTGTAATGAAGTTAGCAGACATTCCCGACTGAAAGTCATGATAATTTATATAAATATATCAACATTCAACTTAAAAACCAGCAATATAACAGCTATGTTACTTAGAGGCAATGCTAACTTATGTATGACTTGACTTAGAACTTAGAACATAAGAAAAAGATTACAATCAATTCTGTAAGTGAGACCTGACGATCTATGAGGGAAGATCATGTCCAACAGTGGACTTATGTAGCCCTTAACAAAATAATAACGGCTAGTGGAACAATGTGAAAGTAATGCTGGGTCTGCCTGAGTTTCGTTTGTTTTGTAATATTGACAGATTCCATCGGTCAGCATGTGTGTTGTCGAACTGTCGTATTAATTGATGAACAAGCATCTCTCTCTTTCTCTCTGATACTGTTTCACTATGCTATACAATCACCTATCTTACTCGCCTGTAAAGAGTAACCAAAAGCAAAATTTTAATACGAAAATACAACACCATTTATCTTAGCGCAGAAAAAAATACTAAGCAATTTAAGAAAGAGATATCTTCCAGACCATTTATCACGAGTCCCTACCGCCGGTACTCGATCGTAACTCAGACGTAACTCGCCTATAACTCGCTATAACTCACCCGCAACTCGCCCGTAGTTCGGTATCGCGTTATCGCGGCGACAATGATTCATTTCGACACGTCGGTGATCCCCTCCCCCGCGCCGCCCTCCCCGCGCCGCATCTACTAAGGGTTCTCGAATTTATTAGGATGATTTGTTTTTTATGGGTTCCAGGGGTGTTTTTCTCTGAGCTTTTCTTGTCACCGTTTATGATGTAACGGAGAGCGAGATAACTGCTACGAGGGGATCATAGTTTCTGATTTTTATACTAAACCGTGGGAGGTTATTTACAGTTATGTACTGGGTGTGGATAACAGTAAGTCCTGTTTATTTGAATGTGAATCAAAGACAAACAGACTCAGTTTACATGTTCAACCGACAACAAAACAGGAATAGGTTCTGAATTAGACTGTTTTTTTTATATGTTACGTGATAACTCCGCCAGTTGCGAATCGATTTTGAGGAATATTTTTAGGTAATGCATACTTCAGAGGTGGTCCATATAAATTTTATCGAGTTTGATTGAGCGCTTTTCGAGAAAATCAATAAAAACCAAACATGTACCCAGATAATTCTACTGGTGAACATTTTAAGGCATTTGAAGTCGGTTTTAGTTCAATTTAGAACGCTGTTCTCTTTGTTGTTGTTCTGCTGTTTTTGTCTCACTTACACACTTGAATACCAAAACGTATACTAACAAACTAAAGTAATACAACCTCATTTATAAATCAAACATGGCTGACAATGGAACATCTAGCAATGAAATTAATTTCAAAAGTAAAACACGATACACATTCAAGTGATTGTACACAACTTGATAACAACAGATCAGTATTTAATTACAGACAAAATAGTTAATTATATATATATATATATATTATTTAAGTCTTGTAGTACCAAGTATATAACGTGATAGCAATCGTTTGAACGGTCGAGGCGTGCAAGAGGAACAACCAAATTCTATCTCGCAGTATTAATAAAGAGAGGCTGTAATAAAGCCAGCATCTCACTGCCCTAAAGGCTAGATTGATATCTTAAAAGTATAAAATCTGTTCAGCTGTATACCGCCCCCGCCCGCGCCCCCGCCCCCGCCCGCGGTATCCTGCACCGAGACGGCACATAAAAATGTTTATGTTTTTAAATAAAAATCCACATCGGGCGCACGCACAATGGCCCGTTTCCATTTGGACACAATAGCCAATGAAAGATGGCGAATAAAAAATAAAGATAACCGGAAAATTCCGGATCACGTTTGGAAAAACGATAAAAAGGGACACAACGTTCAAATAATGTTGAGTATAGCGCTCCACGTTGAGCATAGAGGCGCAGGAAGGGCTCACCCGACTCCTGGGAAGAAGAAGAATCTACTTCTACTGTACTTATACTAAATATCTTCGACATCTGCAAAACAATTGTCAAGCTTCTATTTTGATTGAATAGGCTATGTTCAATATATAAAATCATGTTATACAATTTATGAATTCTTCAACGATAAAATCATTTGAAAACCCCTGAGATATATCCCAAGTTTGATATGGTTATCCACTACTTCCCTTAACCGTTTAAACTTAACTTAATCATACGAGTAGTCAATTTATAAGATGTATTGAACGATGGAAGTTCGTCACAGGCCGGACACTTCAAACAAATGTGATATCGGCACATATTGAACGAATATAGACAAGTTGACTACATTTAAAAACTGGTTTAATTATGTACTTTAGTATCTATTTTATCCCAAAAAACCTATATTTTAAAGCAATATTTTACGTATTTTGTATTTTAAAAAAGCATTTCCCTCGAAAACGCTGAATAGTGCCATGGCGTCTTGAATGACGTCACAGCTCGCGAAATAACCTGCTCTGTGACATGACTTAATGCCTATTTTTTTCGAATTCATTTTCTAAAAATATTAAAAATCAACTTTTAAGATAAATAGACTGGTTTTTCTTATCTTCGTCTCTTCATTTATAATTAGAAACTATAAACCAAGCAATTTGTTATTATTGGACACAAGCCTGTTCTGTGTTGAGGCCGTCGCGCGCCGGTCCTGCGGCTCTCACTGCGGCACCGCGTGGATAAGGAGGGTGTCACATCGGCCAAATAACGTCGTATCATGAAATATCACCATGTCTCCCCCCTCGCGCCGCTCGCCCCGGGGTCGCATCTGCCCCTAGTGCGCAGTCACGAGGCAGAGCTAGTCGAGGGTGGATGCTGAATTATCATAAAGACATTACTTAGATATATTAAATGCTTTCAGTTTTCAACCGACTTTAAAAAAGAGGTGGTTTTCAATTCGACTGTATGTTTTGTTGTTATGTTATGCCACAACTCCGTCAATTGAGAACCGATTTTGATGATTCTTTTTTCGTATGGTAGAGCATACTTCCGATGTGGTCCTGTATAAATTTTATCGAAATTGATTGAGCGCTTTTTGAGAAAGTAAACAAAAACAAAACATGCACCCAGATAATTCTACCTCTAAGGGTGAACATTTTTAAGGCAGTTGAAGTCCGTTTTTATTTCTTTTTCAGCGCGTTAATTATTACTGCCGGTTCGCGGTCGGTACCTTGGAATGACTAGCTAGCTAGTGACTCACGCGCAGATTTGCCAGCTTGTGAACCCCTTCCTTATAACCGCCTCCGTGCCCAATGGCTAAATGTTGAACTCACAACCCGGAGGGGTTCGACTCCCAGTGGGGGCACCTATCGGTTTGATTAGTGGTGGCCTGGTAGTGTATTTTCTATGTCCGCTCGGCTGGCTACCACCATGTTATCTAAGTCTGCTGCCAAACAGCAGTGTTAATAGCACTATTGTGTCCCGGTATGAAAGGTAGCAGAGCCAGCGCATTATTAGGTTGAGGCTTCTGGGTGCGCACGCTTACCGTCCGACGCCCTTATCGTCACTTACCGTCAGGTGAGATGAAGGCCAAGTGCAAACTCATCATACATAAAAAAAGTTTTTCTACAATTTAAATTTTTCTTGACGTTATATTATTTTTGCATTATTATTGCATCTACACAAGGGTACTCATCTAGACAAGTCAAACTGCCAAACACGACAGGTTTATGACAGGTAGTTCACGAGTTCCTATGAATACCTTCCGTCTCCATCATCAGGTCAACTCGATGGTACCATGGCATTGTCACCGAGCTTACATAAGCATGCTCAAACTCAGCCCAGTTGGACACATGCAAGTGGTTCTAATTAATCTAACAAGATTAAAAAACATACATAGAAAGAAACGCAATAGGTTAAATAAATAAAAATCTTGTGATAAGGTTCTACATTATTTGGAATTTAGCCTTGAGTTAAATAAGCCTTTAATAAACATATATATGAATGTAGTTTATAACACTTGTACAAAAGCTCTGTCGCGTCGCGTGCCTTATCTACATGTCCCACTTCACACCAAAAAAATTCTATTATTCGCCCGTCCCGCACTATCGTTTCCACTCGGATCACTCCTCCGCCCAACTGAGCAACGTGAATAAGTTCAAATTGTAATAGTGATAACTGGTCGGACGGTCGGACAGACGGACTGCGTCGGATAGGCGACACAAAGGGGGACAGAGAAAGGAACAGACAGAGACAGAATGCTACAACGCACATCAGGAAGAGGAAGATGTAACATTGCAGATGAAGTATTATCTGTTTAATATATCAAATACCTTGAAACGAGCAATTCTTGTTTTCACTGATACTTGGTGTGTGGTGTATTAGACTTATTTCTTCGAGTTTTCATGCAATTTCCCCCTATTATTTGACGCAAAATATGGTCACTAATATCACACGCTCGGGCATAAGCATCGTGGCCAAGGGGGCAAAGTGCAAGTTTGACAACCACAGGTGTCCGGGTTCGAATTCCGGTCTGGGGGATACGAATATATTCTTTTTTCAAAAGGAGAACCTTGATTCGACACGTATGGTTTTTTTTGTATGTGTGTTACGCGATAATTGCGCCAATAGTGAGCCACTTTTGTCAATTATTTGTTTGTTTGGTAGAGCATACTTCAGAGAAGGACCTCCATATAAATTTTATCGAAATTGATTGATCGCTCTTTGAGAAAATCAACAAAAAACAACCAATTTTAAGACAATTGAAGTCGGTTTTTAGTTATTTTTGAATACGTTAATTATTTTGAATTTATTCAAGTATTTTTAAAGCCAAATTAAAAAGAAAATTGGACTTTTGTCCAAAAACTCCTAGCAAAGCTCGGTCGCCCTGGTATATATTATACGCCGTAGCTAAATAAACATGTATTCTGTATGATGGTTTTGCACTTGGCCTACATTTCACCTGGTAGTCAGTGACGATAAGGCCGTTGGATGGTAACCGTGCGCACACAGCAGCCTCAAGCCACTGAGGCGCTGGCTCAAACGTGATATCGTCACACATAGAACGGATGACGTTTGTATACACGCGCATGTGTCAGTAGTCCGCGCGCAATATACGTGCTGGTCATTATCTGCGCCAGTCTCTTGCGGGGGAGGTGAGGTATCGCGGATCGGCGGGAGGCGGTGAGCGTCCGTTCCGTACGCAGTACTATATGAAGGGGATGTCGAACAGAAGACCGCGGAGGCCCGCAGCGCTGCTGCCCACCCTCAGTCGCCTTCAACAACAACCGAGGATAGGCATACGAGTAAACAATTTAAATCAAATTAATGTGCCGTAAATTATCTTAATGAATATCCGACCCGCAAACATTCAGAGTGTAACATCTCGGTCCGGTGTAGCGGGCGTCGCGTCACGTCGTCGTAATAATTTAATCTCCTCGTCTGACTGTGTGCCGCGTGGAGCCGCGCGGTGCCGTGGACACGGGGAACTGCTCAGACAACGTCATCATGTTCATAACGTGTTCAATCCCACGTAATGAGAACTGCCCCGGGTGAGCGTGTCCATTGATACAACACGACAAGTAAAATGACGTGCCGGTAATGGTGCGGCATTTGTAAACGAGCTGCCTTGCGGTTACAGACGCGATTATAAAGAGGGAAAGTTTGTATGACATTATCCCCGAGTTACATAGGCTTTATTTCGCGCTTTAAATGCGCTCCTTCCGGTCCGCTAGTTTATAATAGTATGAAACTGCCGGTGCGGTTTTTGACAACACATTACAACGCAAAACCATACATCCTTCTATTTGTCCCTTTGTAGTGTCTGGATACGCAACCAAGTTATGCTTAGTTCCACAGAATAATCACTCAGTAACGACACAATAAGGCGCAATTTAGCTCATACAACGCCGCGGGCTGTATCATTAAATTCTTTATTTCGCGTAGCTCTCATCTCTTCTGACGCGGCTCCCGACAACACCCGGGCGACCAGGGGCCTTATCGTCTAACTCCAACACCTATCGCGATACCTTTGAAAGGTATCGGGATCGGGATCGCGACTTTAAAATGGTACCGAGTAACATTCTTAATCACTATCGCTTTCGGAACGAATGAAATCGGCGCTTGTTTTCGTTGTGATTTTTCATTATCCTTAGCAGGAAAGGCAATGGTCTTTAAATCTTACAACCAGTTGTTTAGTTACCTTAACAGGCAACGGTCATTAAATCTTACAGCCAATTCTTTAGTTACCTTAACAGGCAACGGTCATTAAATCTTACAGCCAATTCTTTAGTTACCTTAACAGGCAACGGTCATTAAATCTTACAGCCAATTCTTTAGTTACCTTAACAGGCAATGGTCCTTAAATCTTACAGCCACTTCTTTAGTTATCTTAAAATATTTTTATCGCTGGTTTTGGTATCTTTTTTTACAAAAATTGCTAAGGTTTCATTTCATCTAATAACTAAGATAGCCTTGGTACCACCAGTGGTGTAGAAAGTTCATTTCCGAAGTATATATAATATAAATTATATACAAATATTATTTTGTGGGTTCTCATCCATTCACACATAGCACCGTAAACACGCAGCACAAATTATGAAACATCCTTCTTGTCGGACGTCTGCCTTGCGAATGAAAACGTGACGATTGTGTGGATACATACATGCTCGTGCTCAATCATTCATACGCATCCCTTTGTCGGAAAAACCTACAAAACTGTCGATGACTACAGGTGGTCATTGCCTCTACTCTCTACTCTAGATAATAGTTGATTATCTACACAACAGTAGTTACCTACAGTCACCCATCATAGCTAATTTTGAAGAGATACCATAATACTCGAAATTAATAAAAATTATTTATTTACGTACGTAACTTATATTATTTTATTTTGTTGATTTTATTACTTATTTAGGCAAATAATAAAAACAATCTGAAATTATTGAGAGTTATAAATAAAACATCAATTTATTATATTGTGAGGCTGAATTTCTTCTTCTACGCGAGCTATCAAAATAGTTCTTGCTGCTAATTCAATTGATATAACAACATTGAAAATAAATAAATCATTAAAGTTTTAAAATAATGATAAACTTGCGAGAAATCTTTGAAAGATTCGAGGTGAGTGTTGAATCTTTCATTTGACACTTGCGAGTCGCTTTGAAAGCGATTTCTAGTTGTCAAAAAGTTACACAGTACCAATTTTATGTCAAAATTACGATTTCGTTCATTCATAATCTTTCAAACTCTTGATTAATCGCTATACCTTTCAATGACATTTAGCAGTCGCGTTTGAGCGGTGTGAAGTTCGTGAATCATCTTCAAACGTCAAATTCAAAGGGATCGTGATCGGTGTTGGAGTTACACGATAAGGCCGCTGGCCTCGCGTCTGTGGGTATATTTGCGAGTTGCATGTGACGGTAAAGGTGCAATTGACAGTCGCCAAATGTTAGATTGCTTAAAAATAATTATAATTATGTAAAATAAATCAACGTTTGACCACAAATTGACCTGATGTTGTACACATAAATACAATTTTTGTCCGTGTGATTCCAGATGCACATTAGAAGTAGAATATGTCGTCGAGTTGATGTCGGAAAAAGCGACAAAAACAATCAGTGAATAAGGAGCCGATACGTAATTACGAATTATATCGTATTGTTATCACTACAAGTTGGGGTCTTGGACACACATCACAGAGAACAATACACGAATGAGATATGTTTTGACGGACAGGGTAAGTCGTGTCGTGCCGTATATAACAATGGATCGTCACACGTGTCGCAGGGTGCGGGGTCGCGGGGGTGCACTCACAACTCCGGATGAAGCAGACTGAAACAATTTGATTTGATGGGCAAATGTGTCTTTAAGGGTGCGGACGTGTGGGGGGAGCCTTAACGCGAGTGACGAGTGTGAAATTGTGCGGGAGCTAAGAAGCTTGTGTTGGAGGGGCTTTGTGGGGTCGGTGATAGCTTCGTCAGCGAGTATATACACATATATAAACGATGTTTCGCTAATAGCTGTAATATTCTTTAGACGATGTACGAATTAAAATTATCACTTGACATTTTAATGTTTAGAATCCATTTGTTACCGATGTTTTACATTACTTATGTTAGCATTCATTTCTAACAACATTGTCACACGCTGTTACTGTTTATATGTTTATCAATATATTTTGGCGATTGTGTTATTATGCTATAACGAAAATTATATTAAATTATATGCCGTGATAGATTATTTAATGATACATATGACATTTTAAAACTCTTTTTCTTTTAGTTATATCCCAAATAAAATGCATGTGTTTGTATCGTCGGTAAATAACAATCATTCAATCATTATTTTAATCGCCTCGTGGCCTATTAGCTTCATGGTTGGACTAGTAACTTTCTGTAGTATGGGTATTTCTCTCATAGAAAAGTATCCGTTCTGTCTGCGCACAGGTCCCGGGTTCGATTCCCAGTGAGGACAAACTTTGTGAGACTTTGAGACACCTGATTGTCTGAACAGTGCTATGACTCCGTGCTTCGTTAGTCACGTTAATCCGTCGTCACCGGTCACTATCTACGACAGGCAGTAGCTGCATGAGACGTGGCAGAGGACTGTGGCGGTGAAACAACTCTCACACTAGGGTGTGTGAGGTCGGTCATAGACCTTACAACCGACACGATAAGATGAAGATAGAAAGGTCGTTTTTGGTGGCAATCAATAAGGTAGGCTCGTGTCCAACAGTGGACTTGCATCTGATGATTATGGACTGGTATAAAGATCACGACAATTTCATTTGTAAATTGTAATTGGAGCAGAAATTGTTGTGCCGCCGGGCGTTTCGTATTCTTACAGAATCGTGGAATCAAAGATCACCATACGAATACATGAATTGACACAAATGAAAAGCAATTTGTAGCATTCGTTGACCCCTTGTGTGCTGGACCCCTCGTGTGCTGGACCCCTCGTGTGCTGGACCCCTCGGTGTCGGTAATGAAGGGATATAATTCTGTTACAGCGTTAGTTCCGAGCCACAGCACCCGGCTGTAGGGAGGCTGCCTGCAGAATACAAGTCAGCTCTCGTCTCGTTTGACGCGATTGATTTGACACTCGTATATTTATTTGCCTCAGAGTCCCTTGGTGCCGAGCGGAGAGAGGGGGCGGAGAGTTTACATCAGTCTGTATAATCGTATGGGTAATTAATGGCGGACAGTAAAGTGTGGTATACAGACCCATCACATACAGATGTTTGAGTGTCATTTGATGGATTTATACAGCTATTAAATAACTGACATCAGAAATTCTACGGAACTACTTGTTCGTTTAGGATACAAAGTTCGTATAATTCGACTATATCTTTAAACAAAAAATCTAGTCGTTATCTCTCTCGGTAACGCTATGAAGGATGAACAAACAAAGAAACACCTCACTTTCGCATTTATTTCACACTAAGCGGCCCGCCGCGGCTTCGCACGCGCAGTAAAGCAGTTTTGGCATCAGAAGGTTACCACACAGCTACACAATGATTATACTCGTAGCACTACTTGATCGCTGACTTTTTTCCAGACGTATATTAAATAACGGCTCCCGACGAATCCAGGCGACTTGAATTTGTCCAACATCTTCAACTTTTATCGTTGTATTTCTACCGAATTACATAAATTCTTTATTTATCCACAAGAGACACTCTGTTGATATATGAAAACCGCATCAAAATCCGTTCAGTAGTTTTTGAGTTTACCGCGAACAGACTGACAGACGCGGCGAGGGACTTTGTTTTATAATATGTTATGCTGATTAGTATCGGCTTAGTATGTATTGGAAGTGGATTTTAAAATTAATAACTCATTGTTATTTGTTGTGGATCTCAGTTAGATGGATATCTGTTGGTATTGGATGATTTACCTTTGGAATGTATCTACAACCTTGTTTTCGTTCTACGTGAGTGTGGTCGGTGTAACTGAGTGACACCGCGGGAGGGGAGCTAGCGAGCTGCCACCACGCGCATTGTAAACATATAAAAATAAGACATTTGTAGTGAACCCTTCACCCCGGCGTGCCTTTATCTGTCTCCCCGCGCCGCGCTATTGTCGAGTCGTCGCAGATTATGCGCGGGCTGCGGTCCCGAATAGCTGTTTTATCGCATATCGCGGGAACCGTGCTAGATTGTACAACTATTATCTAAAGATACGGACGTGCTACTACGATTAGAAGATGTTTCCCAAAAAGTAGGTCCAAATTATTATATATTTATTAAATACAAGCTTCGCCTCGCTTAGGTATTTAGAAATTAGTCAAGTACAAAAATCGCGCCGTCTGTACAGCTGTCTCAGTAAAACATAGTCACTTAATGTCAAATGGTTCCATCTTTCAAACTGCCAGGACAGGTAGCTTCTCACCACGGTTTCGTAGTTACTGTAAGTAGACGAATTTCGGTACCCAGTTAAGTTTTTCTTTCTTTCGCATAATTTCACGTAAAATATGGTCACTAATTTCGCACTACATAGTAGAAGCGCTGTGGTGAAGTGGATATTTGTTACACTCTTCATTTCTTGTGTTCTGGGTTGTAACCCGCGGCAGAATGATAGACAGTGCCCGGATATTTAACGTGATGTAAGTTAAGTATTACCAATACTTAAAAGTTAAGCCTCCAGGATATAAATAAAAAGCAAGAACATGAATCGGGGCTTGCGTGATAGCTTTGAAAAGTAGGTCACAGACGCCTACTTAACTGCCACTTATTTACTCACGCTTCGCAAGCTCTGCTGTAGAAAGCGAAATGATTTATGTTTCCAACATACGAGTACATTCAACAATGAACATATTTGGCAACAAACTTGCTGATGGCAAGTTATAATTGGGTGGACGATGGATGTTTTCTCTCACATTATAAGGCTATTTTGCATTTGGGGATGCTTGCAATATACACGAATGCTTAAATCTTATCGGTAGATACATACGAGGGTATTATACAAATGGGGACCTACGACGGCAGAGTACAGTCATCAAGTTCGGAGTGCCATGTCCAGAGCATGATTAGTCGAAGAATATTTGCATTTATTTTGTTATGGCGTACTTGGCGGGAAAACAAGCCTCGGATAGCTGAGTGCGGGATAAAAACAAAACGATAGTTGGACCTTTGCACCGCGGGCGGGCGGCGGGCGGCGGGCGAGGGACCCTTCTGATATGGGATCGACAATATCTGTATGTTTCTGTAATAGCGCACATATTTATATATGAAGTTGAAATATGCATTATCCTATCTGGGAGCTACGTCCTACTTACAGATTACACAATATCTTCATATTATGTACTTTCAATTTCAGTTATTTTTAGGGTTCCGTACTTGAAAAGGAAAATGCAACCCTTATAGGATCTCTTGGTTGTCCGTCTGTCTGTCTGTCTGTCAAGGCCCTTGGCTCTTTTTCACTTCTTCAGGAGCGCGTGGAGGTTTCAAATTAAAATTAATATCAAACCCTTCTGCGAAAAAATCAAACTTCTGATATACGGCCGTTTTTGTTATTTGACTATTTCGCGCTTCCAATTGACCTAAAATCCTGTGCTTTGGTAAGAAGCAACGTCTGACAGCATACGTCTGAAATGTATAAACTATCACGCGAATTGTGTTAATTTAGACTGACATCAGTCATCCACGACACAAGGACCGCATCCCCTGTGTGGCAAGGTTTACTTTACCTCTACAAGTTTCAAGCCAAACCGATACGCTTACAAATGTTTAAATTTGACCTTTTTACAGTAAAATCGAAGGTTTCAAGTATAAAACAGAGTCCTTCGTTCCGTCAACCTGCACCGAGCAATAACCTCGGGGATAAAAGTGACATTAACCGGCTGGAACCGGTAACGGCCGGTGAACGTCGGATCGCAGCGGAATGATGGCGGTTTTATTTCGTTTCAAATTATGCGGAGCGGAGCTTGTTTATGGGTTTGTTTATAAGTTATTGTTGATGCAATACTTGACTTAATGATTGACAACCAGTGAGTCTCCGCGACGAGTGAAGCCAGTGAAACTAAGCCATTCTGGGTCTGTGTGACTGTTACCTCGTCAATGGTCCTAGGGGTAGCTCCTAGTAGTAAAAACATTCTGCAAAACTTAGCGCGTCACGTGCGGTGCGCGTGCGCCACTCTCGACTACATGGGTTTATATTATTCTGCTTCAGTTTCGACATCATTTCAAAAATATGGCTAAAACTAGATTTTACAAAAATCAGCAAAAATACTTTAACAAAAAACTATTGCAATATACAAGAATTTTCGACGATTTAAAGATAGCATAACATGTTAGAAAACACAGTTAATTTGACATATTAATGTAATAATTAGTAACGATTTATACAAATTATTTCATGTATAATTTTATGTTTTAATCATGCATATATGAAGCGTCGGTGGCGCAGTGGATAAGGCGCGGACTCTCAATCTGAGGGTTCCGGGTTCGAATCCAGCCGTGTTCCTATGAGTTGTTTTTAAATTCAAGTACATTATCCGATTGCTTAACGGTGAAGAAAAACATCGTGAGGAAACCTGCATGTCTTGAACAGGCATGTGAAGTCCGCCAATCCGTACTGGGCCCGCGTGGTGTACTATGTCCCATACACTCTCTGTAGGAGAGTAGACCTGAGCCCCTGCAGTGGGGACGTATATAGGCTGTTGATGATACGTTGGAGTGCCGCTGCGGGGCGTCACATTTACATCCTTATGTACATAAAACCTGTAAAATCAATAAATCAAGCTGTTTTCAATTAATCATTTAGCATCAACAATCTATAGGTGTACAGAACGCAGGTGTATCTGACGTCACTCATGCCACCGTTGCTGCCAGATAACGCTGCTCACAGCTGCTCTGTCGCCCATTAATTTAATCTGCACACTTTCAACCCAGCACAACACAATCACTGCCCTAATTAAATATGTCTGAGCGACACAATTCCCACGTCATCACATAATTACCTCGCGTGTATCTGTATCCCGCAGGCGACCCTGCCCTGCCCGGCCCTGCCCGGCCCTGGTCGGAGGCAGACGAACACAAAGCACTAATTCTGTACCTAAACAACTATTATCTCCTCTGTTTTAGGATGAATGAGGCCGACCGGCTCCACATAGAAGGCAGACGCTTTGAGAAAATATTGAACAGCGCCTTTAATTTTTTATGGTTCCGTCTACAGCGTGCCCAACGCACCGCTGTCAGTCTATCTGCCGCGGGGAGACATGTTCACGTCAGAAGGAGCTGACGATAACGATTTGCTCGATAAATTAATGACGTTCAAATCAGCCATTGTTGAACAAGACCCTCTCAAGGGAGATATAAGATATAGGGCATTAAGTCATGACAAGTTTCCTCTTAATCTATCCAACATCATCCATCCACTAATTATACCACCGTCTCCCTCTAGCGCACGTGTAATCCCATCCGATCTCTCTCCCACCTTTTCAGTGAGAATGCATCGTCCGAATTGTTTGGCACTCGACTCGAGTTACATCAATCTTGTTGGGGATTAAAGCGGGTCCGTCTGGATCCCTCCGAGATCCCCGGGAGGGAGGGATTGAGACGCACCGCTCGCTCGGGTATCAAGTGCTTGAGATTACTATTTTCTTGTTTCAAGTGGGGTCGGAGGGTACTTGTAAGTAAACAATACGGTGCAGTACCACATACATACAGCGTATATAAGTTCATCAGCACTGTACAGTCCGTGCCATAATATAATGTCGGTACAACTGAGCGGTGTATTAATCTAATCTAAACATTAAATTACTGTAAAAAATTTAATCGACTAACATGTGTACACATGACGGAGCACAAAATAAACAAAAAGCAGTTTCTTTGCACCAAAAAAGGCATCAAAATCGGTCCATCCGTTCGAGAGCTACGATGACGCAGACAAACAGACAGACAGACAAAGTAGCGTCAAACTTATAACACCCGTCTTTTGCGTCGGGGGCTACAAATGCCAAATTTACAAGCGGGTACAGGCGACACTCGGCGAGCTACGGGCTCGTGTCGGCATCGTCTGACAGAGGCGGCATGTAACACGAGATGTAACGGAGACTAGTTGTAATTACCACGCATGACTATTCTATTCTATTGCACTATTGTGATCCGGTGTGCAAGGCAGCAGAGCCGGCGCCTCATTCGCTTGAGGATTCTGGCGCATGCTTACCATCTAACGCCGTCACTTACCATCAGGTGAGACGAGGACCACGTGCAAACCCAGTACACATAAACCTATGTCTGTTCTTTTAAATATATATGACGTTAGAGTTGCCCTAAAACTAATTAGTTAGACAATATAAAGAATCCGCGTGCGATGCCCTAATGGAATCCTCGTGTCGGCTCCGTCTCGTTCCTGGGAAACTGTTGCTTGAGATGTGTGCTTGGCGCAGGGCTCATTTAACACGCAATTGAAAGCGCTTCCTTACACAACCTCCTCCGTCCCTCTCACTCCCAACAAAGCGGTAATTCCCTCACTTTACAGCTTACTGTGCTGAACCAAACATCAGAACAAGATGGCCGCCCACTCAGCACGTAATGGCGTCGCATTAACTCTTTATACATTCGATTGTTTACAAACGCGCCCTTTTCGACAAAAATAAGCTCGGGATCCCTTCTCCCATCTCCGGGACATCGGCGGTGGTCCGGGACAATGGGATCGATCCACGATTCGGGACACAAAGCCGGCACAACATTAACCCCTATTGTTTAGGTGTTACGTGCATTGTTACAATAGAGATGGTATTTTTGGTGCGATATCGCGGGACCCGCGCCGACGCTAGTGTTTTTGTCGATTTTGCGGGAAAGTGGAAATTCATTCGCTGTTATTGTGAACGTCGACGTAAAGTTGCTAGGGTCGCTTCAGTGACGATGTGTGGTCGACGCGACGCGCTGGTCCAGCATTATGTGCATTCTTATTTTCCGATCTCGCCACAATCCAAACGGTGCAATCTGACTGGACCGTGACTCTACAATATCAAATCGAATGACCCGTGTATGACGCTTTTCATTTACACAGAAGGTAGATAGAGTGTTTCCAAACTTAGTCGAGCGTGTGCATGGTTGTGCGAGATGCTGCAATATCAACTACATACGTGCCGTGGAAGCACTGTGTCTCACGCAGAATAAGTACCGTTCTGCTGTTTACCAAATACTAGAGATCTAATAGTCTATACTATAATACAGTTGCTAGGTGCGTCAGGGACAGGAAACTGTTCTGTTTCAATACTGGCCAGGTGACGACATGTACCCCCACGGACAATTGATACCGATATCAGTTAGAATCTGTCAATGTTTATAAGAACAAAGGACTACATCAAACGGCTCATGTAGACAATATTTCGCGTATATACCCAGCCTTCGTAGGCCATGGTCCCCGCGGAATGATCAGCGCTATGTCCAAGAGTGCGGCCATTTAAAATATTCAAATTTCAAGTTCAATGGTTTGGCCCCCGCGCTGGTCCACTAATGAGAGGGTTGAGCGAGGAAAGCCATTTATATAATTGGTAAGTTGTATTGCTATTATTAGATACAGTTTTCGTCTCCAACCTCGACGCCCCGCGCCCCCTTGATGCTCCCCCCTCCCTCGCCTCGAGGTAGGTATACAAAGCCAAAATATACCAAGATAACTGTTCAACGGTCAAACTACGAGTAAATACTGAATCTGTCCGCTCAGTTATCTAGCAATCTACAAAGTTTGGTCGGCGGGTGTTACTCTATGTCCGCTTGAATAGCCGCTATCTAAGTCTATGGCCTTATAGCAATGTTGTAGGATAGATGACGTCATCATCAGCCAGGTACGACACAATCGCTTGCATCACAGCGACGACCTACGGATTGCATCACCGCATCATGCCTTAGTGTCCGCTGACCGGCCGCCATACATGATCGAGACCGGACTTGTTAGTTGTGTATTGCAGGAGCTCGTGAAGTTAGAGATGACCTGCGTGATATTCTGTACGTACAAATTCACCCCGCATCATTCAATCGGTAAGTTCATTCACATTCTATAAGCGTGAGGAATGGAACGCATCAGTGACTTTCGATATGAGTCGTGAGGTGAAGTTTTGAATTATAGAATAGCATTGCTTCGAACGTGTCTCAGCACTTCCGTGCGTCTATCATTCAGAAGAGTACACGGCTGAGTATATCAACGAACGAGGTTTCTATGTGACAAATTAATTTGTGACGCAAGGAGTCGATGCTATGGGTGACCAGCCTGCGTAGCTTGAGCCTCGTGAGAGCGGTAAGAGTGAGATATTGTCAGATGTTAACGTCAAACCGTTTATTTTGCGTAAATCAACTTTGCTCTTGACAGGGATTGTTTTAAATCAGTTGCCCGTTATGCGTAGGTACTAGCACTGTTGAGGGGTGGCCGTCAAGTGGGGTCGAACATAGTTGTTGTGGAGATATACATAAATGAAACGATCTCCAAACAAAACTAATTGAGACCGCAAGGGTTCCCATTGTTATAACAACTATCTGTACAGCGCTCAGATGACGCGCGAGATATCTCTGATCTCATATGATGTCGGCGACCACTGTGCTACAGGTTTGTTGTTTACGTATTTGAACGGTACGCATAGGGTGTTGCTCAGTTAGCAACATATCCCCTACTACTGCACCACACGGATGCGGTGCATTGCGGTAGCTCTAACAGGGTGCACGTCACCTCACGATGGTTTTATGCATCAAAAATACAGTAGAGATTTTCGTTTCTGCTGCTATATAGTTACTATACAGTGTTGTTGAATAATAGCCATCGAGGTCTGGGTTCGATCCCGGTTCGTGCCAATGAGTTACAATTCGTTATTTATGTGCGAATGATAAAAATAATTACCATTGGCGTTTCGGTGAAGGAAAACATCGTGAGGAAACCTGCACACTCCTGAGAAGAAATTCAAAGGTGTGTGTGAAGTCTACCAATCCACACTGGTCCCGCGTGGTGCACTATGTCCCATACACTCTCTGTAGGAGAGTAGGCCTGAGACCCTGCAGTGGGGACGTATATGCGTTGATGATGAATCAAGTTCAAGATCCGTATGATCCGTAACTCAGTCGTTAAAGGCGACTAAAGGAAATATTACAGAATATAAGCAGCAGCGTCTACATTGTGCATTTCTAACAACTGACTGTGATCACTAATCCACACGTCAAGCTTGTACGGAAACATCAAATCCCGAAATTGTGTTCGGTCGATGTGAAATTCATGTCCATCGGTGGACAATCCTCACAAGCACGCCGGCAACGAGGACCGGTGAGAGTTGAGCGGGAATAACTAACAAGTTAGATACTGGAGCAAGTTGAGAGCATTATAGTAGGGGAGCCCAAGCGGGGATTTCGGGATTTACTAAAGCGCGGCAGATTAATATACAGGGGGATACCTTGTACCCGGTTAAGTACCTCCACAAAACATGAGGTCCATATATAAGGCCGCCCGTGAAGGATACAGGATCAGATTAGTAAAAAAAAATTGACCATCAGAAATTCTCGAGCGCGTCAGATTAAGGTAGGGTGAGTTAATTACATCCTAAAAAGTGTATATTCCACTAATCTGACAATTTGAGAGTGACGTAAAAAAAGGGGAGGGCAACAAAGTTGTAAAAAAAAACGTCATCTCGACATTCTCGAGCGTAGCTAAATTTTATTTTATTTTGAAGGAAATAATTCAAGAATAATGAAAAATATATAATCTGACGATTTCCGCAAGCCGAAATAACAAAAATTCGTCGATAAAGTTAAATGCGTGCAGCTGCGTGATGCCTACATTTCCTTCTCCGCGTTTCTATTCCTCTCTCACTCTTTCTCTATCTATTACTCTCTCACTCCGTCCCCACTCTGGTTTCTGTTGCCATGACGCCATATGATCATAAATACTCGTTCGTGGCATACTGTTTACAAACGTTTTGGCTTTTTTTGCTATTTTAATATTATTTGTGTGAATTAAAGTTTATAAATATTTAATATGAGTGATATTAATTTGAAATGTGTATTTTGTGGTGAAAGTACCTTACTCAAATGCATAGAAATATTATTTCTTTGAACTCAGCGAGCTCAAAATATCACATAAATTATATTTTGAGCTCAAAAATGTCATAAGTACAATTTTAAGCACCCAGGAATGGAATTAGCGGGAAGTTGCAGGGATGGCCTTTAAGGTGAACCGTTTTTCTAATTTTTTTTTGGCAGATCAGGCAAATCCCTCTAGATAATCGTCAGATTATGAGACAGTACGTTTAGAACATAAAGATGAACCATATATATCTTAATCTGACGCGCTTGAGTATTTCAAAATGGCGAATTTTTTTTGCACTTTATGAAAATGGCCGCGAGTTTGCGTCCCATCGAAATCGTCAGATTAGTGAGTGAGAGCTTTTTTTTGGTGCACTTAACACTCCCTTAGAAAATCTGACGCGCTCGATTATTTTTTTATTTTTTTCATTTTCAACCCTTAAATACAACCACCCCCATCATGCAAACGATCAGATTAACATACGTACATTATTAAAAATACGTAGGACATTGATGCTATCAATATCTGACGCGCTCGAGGATGTCCAGGCAACAGTTTTTTTTTACATATTTAAAAATCTATAGCCGCTTCCCCCACCGATGTAAAGGTATATATCATATAACATTTTTTTCTTCTTATCATCTAAGCTTTGCATCCCAATAGGTCTCTACGACGCTCGAGTAAATCCCCATTTAGCCTCGTGGGCTCCCCTACTATTAGATCAAAGTCAAGCAATGGTTACCAGCGCGAGAACTCGCTCACTCGGGTCGTGATATGTTCGTTGTTAGATAAGAGCTAAACTCCCTCGTTGATGTCTCGTTACATAGTCGTAGGTAGACAATGCCTATCTACAGAATTTCCAGCTTAGTCGTTTTTCACGACAAACACGAGCGATTTACACATGCCATGGTGGACAATTTGAATGTTAAGATTAATCCACACTAATATTATACATGCGAATATTTGCTTTATTTCTTTATCCTTACTTTACGTCGTAACGGAAAACCAGAATGACATGATTTTTTGTATAGGGATAGATGAAGGGCCGGAAAAGGACAAAGGCTACTTTTTATCCCGATCGATCGCTCCCATGGTGTACTAACTTCTAAAGTCTAGGCAGACGAAGTCGCCAGCAAACGCTTATGGATATACATTATGGATTATGTTAAGTTATACGAATCTTTAGGATACACCCCATGTCGCACCGTGGGTGTCGTGAGAGGCGACAACAGTCGTCAGGCAGCAGATACCTCTCGTACCTATGTATCAACAACATCTTACTGCGATCAGAATCACCAATGATGATTATTTGTATCAAATATCATGGCAACCTGATCACGTCCAGCAGTGAACTCCTATAGCTGATATATGTCATTCAACAGTTGCCCACGCCCACTGCTAAACACAGCCCTCTCTATCTATAGTACGATCGAATTATTTTTACATAAGCAACACGACTGAAAGCTTTACTTCTATAAAACATATTATGTTAAAGCTGCAAAAACACGCCGCAAACTCAGCTTGTGCTTGCTTCACGTGCGCGAAGATTTTTTGAGTTTGTAAGCCTACCCGCGAGAGGAGATGGTAATGACTGAATGAACGACGTCGACGGTAGTCTTCGACCACTGCCCCTCTCTATCGGACACGGATTCCCCCGCTACAATACAATTAGCCGGAAATCTTCAAAAATTTAATTCGCCAATAAAGCCGAATTAAGGTCAGGAGCGATCATTCAGAACAACGCTCAAGAAGGGGGAGCGAGTGAAGGACGGTCCCCCCGCCCCCCGCGGCCCTCTCAGGTGGCATTGTTACACTTTTTGTCATTTCAAGGTTCCGCAGGCAACTGTGAAGGCTGCCGGGTCACGTCAGAGGGACCTGTTTTTACTCGTCGCTGGTAAACTTACAAATTAACTCTGCGGACGACCGTGGCAGTGGATGACGCAGCAAGGCTTCAAATGTGCGGCGTCGTGCGACCGCGCGGTGCGGCCGTGAGGGTCGGCAGCTCGTCGTCCCACACCACCTCTACAGCACCGCAGATTAGAGACAGTTCATTATTGTAAACCTACAGATGAAACAACAATTCCAACGTACACTCATACGTAGATTAGTTGTTTCAGTAGACACGGGCTCCAGCGTCACCGTGCCCGACGCACGCTTTACCGGTTTTGTTTATCTTTTTTAAAGTCGGTCGCCGTGCAACGGACGGAAGCCTCGCGTCACATCGGTCGGGCGGTAAGCGTGCTCACCCAGAAGCCTCGCGCTAAAGAGGCGCGGGCTCTGCTACCTTGCATACCCAACACAACATTGCTATTAGCACTGGTGTTTGCCAGACGTAGGCAGGGTGGTAGCCAGCCAGGCGAACATACAAAATGCTCTACCACCAACCTAGCAGAGTACTGTTGGTTCCTCCCCGTGGAGATCGATGTTGGTCTCACAAGCCTAGGGTTCGATTCCCGACACACCAATGTGATATATTTACTGAAGCACAAAAAGTATTTCTGTAACCTCTCGTAAAACACTCGGCAACATGTTATCCGCAGCAGCACTGAGTCCTCCCCCGTCGCTCCCCCTGGCATGCCATGCACCAGGTCTTCGGTGTTGGTCAAATATTGGAACTGATAACTCCCCACCAAGGAAAGTATCATGTAATATCTCGCAGTGACACAGCTATTTGAATAATTTTATTTGCGCGCCCGAAACGAGCTAAATATTTAGAATGCCCTCCTCACATAGGCGCGGACCCTTCCGCTCGGACGAGTTTATTTCACATGCAATCTGACGCCAGACACGGACTTGGCTGAACTTACAGACAGAACCGATCCAACCTCGTCAAAGAAATACAAACCAACAAACACATATTCCCAACTATACCGCGCTAGCTTTTGTCCAAGACTTCGTCTGCAATGTCCTTCTTAACCCGTCAACTAACGATAAAATTCGACTCGACATTACGACGGGAAGAAGGATAATCTAATAGATTATTGATTTGTTTTGAAGACTACGATTTACCGGTTTATAAACATGTGTCAACCTGACCATGTCCAGCTCCGTCTGTTTGTTTGCATGAGTCTGAGGTCGTCGAGCAAAGGTCAGCGTGGGCGGGCGGGAACACACCGACCGACGGACGGGCGGGCGGACGTTCAGATTGTTCTCTTGAAGGAGCTCGCGTCTCATTACACACTGGCTATGTCGCACGCTAACATTCTATGTAATATCAATACATTTAATATTGCGTGACGAGCGCAGCAAGAGCAGAGCAAGTGTTCATGGATTGCGCGCAGAGCTCAGGACATCATTCATCCAATAATGTCATAGTGAAACAAGAACATTGAACCAAAATGCGATGTACGTGTTTGGTTAGCGGAGGTTCAACACATAGTATGTTGTTGTATTTTCTTTTTCGAAGTTAGTGAAGCGCGTTAGGCGTTCTAGCAACTAGCATAGGCTGGGCTCGACCCCGCCTTAGGAAATTATTTTAATTTTGTAAAATTGTGTAAATAATAATATATTAATATTTTATATTAATTATTATCATATAAATTAATCTCAGGAAGCTAAATTGCTTAATATGATAGAAAATTCTGTTATAGCATTTTGTATGTCATTGAAAACTGTTAGTTCCCTTAAATAAATTAAAATAAATTATCCCACGGGAGCCTCTTGCTCGATCGGGATAAAAGGCAGCCTATGTCTTAATTCGGTCTTTAGTTATCCCTACACGAAAATTCAAATCATTCTGCCTGAGCGTTACGAAGTGAAGGAAGGACAAACAGGCTCGACGTCACGCCCGCGACCGGCCGGCATGATAAAAAACATTGAAAAATGACTTGCACCACTGGCGGCGCCCGAGCCTTGACGAGTTCCCCCGAATTTTCTCGAATTTACGCGAATTTACGTCGAACGGGATATTTGCTAGATTTAATATATAAAACATATGAATCGCTCGAGGCTCGGGTTTTGCGTAATAACATGTTACGATGTAGGGACAGCAGAAAAACCTGCGCAATAAACATGAAATGTAAATACGTGTCGGAGATCAGTCTCCAGGTAGTCCTCGACTTACAGAACACGCTACAATTGTAGGTATTCCGTAGCGTTGCTCCGCGGCTACGGCTATGTAGACTTCATAAATCATCCCTCGGCAACACTTTATTACGATAACAAGTAGCTTATCTCCTTCTCAGTGACACCGGTAACTCACTGGACAAGTATCATCCATATAGGCACAAAATTAAACAGGGAAACAGAACAACACCCGCATTTGTATCAGTGTAAAATTCGAAGCCATTTTAGTTTTGTTTTCTTACAAGCCCGTCACTGGTAAAGATTGAATCTTAGCGCTTTTAGATTTTTGTTTACATTCGAAATTCAAATGATATAAAAACTATATGGTAAGGTGTGGAGCGGTACAGCCAGCTAGCAAGGAGACCTAACCTGTGCCAACCTTTTTGTAGGTGTTACGGAAACTCATTTGTTTTCCTGCGAATATGTTTCTGCTGTCGCTCCCGGCGCCCGCCCGCGGAAATTGTAAAGCAAAATTGGGTAGTCATTTCATAAATTGCATTCGACCTCGGCGTTATTTGATATTCAATTTGTGAAAATTCGCTACTAGACATTAGCGTCGCAGATAAATATTGTATTTAGAATGTAACGACAGGGCGGGGGGCGGTGGCGGGGGCGGCGGGCGGCGGTAGCGCCTTGACGACATGCAACTCACACTTCTATATAATTTACAACGAGCATTTTAATCGTGCTTTATCATAAGTCCATAAGTAATGAAGGGCTGGCCATGTTATGTTTAATTATTAGAACACAACGGTGCTATTAAATTTTATACACCGCAGGGAATCGAATCCCCGACCAACGGTTTTTAAATCCAACTATATAGACACTGGGCTAGATGACGTCAGATGCCTAGCGTATGTAATGTTCTGTGTGTGATACGTGACGTCACAGCGGGTAATCTCAGATCTTCCGGACAATTTACGTAATTTATTTGATCCGCATCCGAATAATAAAGGTTGTAATTTGAAGTCGGATATAACTCGCTGTGCCCTCGAGACTGCGTCGTCAGCAGGTGCGCGCGCGCCGGGGCCCGCGTGCTGGTAGACGTACACTGCTGCTACCGCGTGCTTCTACATTATAACATCAAAACTACAATCTTCTTAGATATAATCTCCTTGGAGTGCTGGTCACACGCTCGCTGGCGGCGGCAGGCGAAGGGATCCATGGCCTTCATCTCACCTGATGATATGTGACCACGAGGTCGTTGGATGGTAACCGTCCATCTAATGCCTGCTGCTGCTCCTTGGCAGCAGACTTAGGTAGCATGGTGGTACCAGTGCGGACATATAAAATATCCTACCACCACCAAACCGAGTATGGATAGGTACCCCCATTGGGAATCGATCCTGCGACCTTCGGACGAAGTCCAAGCGTGTAGCTATTACGCCACTCAAAGCGATATTAAAAAATTGAACGAACTTTTTTCCTCCCAAATATGACACCCAAGGAGTTTTTCAAGGAGTCAAGGAGAGTTTCATACCAAATATTTTCGCTTGATAAGTTGTTATTTTTCGTCAGTGATTAGGAATCGAAGAAAATATATTACCAATATTAAAATGTTGTTCAATTGAATATTCGTTTTATTTTACGGTAAGAAGTTATACTCGTAGGTGCTATTTAGTTTACTTACTCGTCCGGAGTGGCGACCACGTACCGGGAAACGTCTACCAGGCCGTCCCCCTACTAGATGGACCGACGACCTGGTTAGAGTCGCGGGGAGTCGCTGGATACCATGAGGGAGGCCTATGTCCAGCAGTGGACGTTTCCCGGCTGATGATGATGACTCTTCCGGAACCCGACCGGACGTGCAGTTTCAGCTTTAGAATGGTTTCACCCCGTGTACAATATACAGCTATCACCAATCCGCCTTCAAGTGTGGTTATTATGGGAAATTAACTGACTGATGCCCAACCGTGGACAAGGATAAGGCAGGTTCCGTCCCTCCCTCCCCACAAGCACGTCTTGCTGGGACCTTTACAAGACGGATTGTTATCGCTACGTAACTAGAACCCGTCGTTATCGTATCGTAAATTTTGATTGCGTCCATTCTCTCTTTCTTTTCTACCCCGCTAACAAAGAACGAACGATATCGTGAATTGTCGAGGCCATGAACGCGGTCCGCGAGTCAGCACACTTAAAGAAGACATACTGCCGCACCGCCCGCCCGAGACGCGCCCATCTCACGAAGCTCACAGATCTTCTACCAGCAATGGGCGACCTTGGCATTGTTGTCTGATCGCCTAAAACGCTAGAACAAAACAGCATCATCATCGTCACTCCTATAGCCGACTCAGTTTCTCAATCGGGGTCGGCTATGAACCTAAACAAGGCATTGGCGTGTGTGTATATAGTTATCTTATCGTATGACCCCCCGAATAGAGATTACCTTTATAAAAGCCACGTGACATATCGTCGATATATTTTGTCTAGGCACAAACATCCCTATGCATCCAGACTACAGGGGTTCAGACGTCAATACCTACCTGATGACCTAGAAGAAGGACCTTATGTTTACTATATTTCTAGGGATACTTATGTTCTAGAGTTAGCTATAACTACTATTAAGACATATATTATACAGATTAAGACAAATAGATCAGTTTAAGTTCCAATAATAAAGCTTTTATATGCATCCTCACCTCTTTCCGCGTCCGCCAGCTGCCACCACACGACTGCCACAATGACAGCTGTCAACTTGCCCGCCATGTTGAATGTCACCGTCACACCATCACTCACACACACTGGTCACTGCGATCACTTGCCGCTGTGATCATTGGTCACTTGTCACTGTGATTGGTGGTCGCTGCTGCCACTTGTCACTGCGATCACTTGTCACTTGGAACACTCCACTTTAGGACATCGTCGTTAGTCGTTTTCGTTCGGGATCACCTGTGGAAGAAATAATTGTATTGAAATAATGTAAAATAAAAATTTAACATTGTTATATCCGCCTGGATAGCTACCACTATATTATCTAAGTCTGCCGCTAAACAGCACTGTTTTTATCAGGTATGAAAGGAAGCAAAGCCAGCGCCTTATTAGATTAGAGGCTTCTGTGTGCGCACGCTTACCAACCAACGGCCTTATCGTCACTTACCATCAGGTGAGGTGAAGGTCAAGTAAATAAAATACATAAAAAAGACACTAACAAAATTGAAAAATCCTGTAAAACGACATATACTTTTTATATTTTTTATGGTAAACATTTTTAGACACTTAGATAAAGCAGTGTGACGATGTAACGACCAGCGAGGGAACGTGTGTCTAGGACCGTGCATGCTGATATTATTGTATATTGAATAATTGACAATAACATGGAGATAATTCCATCCTATACTCGAGTCATTCCTTATTGACACACACACGTTATGTACGTTGAGGTAACACCATTTATTCAATGTTAATTCAGGGAGATGAGACAGTGGATCACGCACCGCGTCACCGTTGGCAGGCCCGACTCAAGACATCATCATAATCAGGCTGCATCAGTACAGAACTGGTGTCAGTAGGTTAGACGATGATGCTGACCATCTCTTGCAGGGCTATCATGAAGGACACGAGGTATCAACTTATCGACAAGATATCGACACTCTGCACAAAATGGCGTGGCAAAATTGTCTGTCCTTCGTGTGTTGTGAAGGCTCGACCACGTGACCCCGGCTCCATGTTCACCGCTCTGTATTAATAACTGCATGCATCGGCGGTGACGTCATATCGCTGTATGGCCGGCCGCGGCTATTCTAGTGCGCAGGAGTGCGACGCGGCGACGCCTCGTGGTACACATGCTCATCTCGGACGAGATGGCTGTGGAGTACAACCTCCGTGACCTAGTGATGACTCTGGAGGAGCGTAGAGACTTGCTCGATCTAACTTTCGCATATAAAATCATAAGAGGCATAACCGATTGCCCGCAATTATTGTCGAGGTTCACATTTCATTTTTTTCATTTTCATACAACTACGGTCCAGTAGTCAATCGCACTGGGATGTCAAACTTCTTACAGTAACATAACTGAAGAAAGACCAATTTCCTTTTGCGCTCGCGACTTTTGAAGTTGTCTTCATCGAAGTCCGCGCGAATCATGAATTCCTCATCAATTAATGAACCCCGCATGCGGCAGGCACGCAGCGCGCGCACAATGGCGGCGCACGCGCAGCTATGTTTAGCTCGTTGCTGGCCCACTGAACGAACACGGTTATTTTTGGGTTTGCGGAACTACACCGCTTATTTATTTTGTTCATAGGAATATTTCCACTTTCCGCTGTAAATATTTAGTCTAGTTTCAGCGATGTATTTGTTTCCATATTACACGTATATAGGTCGATCATAAATCATCGTTATGTTCGGGATATTGGGCCAAATATACAATATATCTGTCGTCGGTGCGTTTCCCGCGAAGGCCAGTAATAAAGATGATGCGGAGATGCGAGATGGTTCCGTCACCGCTATCTGCCGGAGACCAAAATACACGTCGATGGTCGTGAACGCTGTACGCTCAGAATATGCATGCACGGACATCGTGGTAACAACCCATTCTATAGGATAAGAGCAGTGTAAATATTCATTATTACTCATATATTACTCACAATTTTTCATTAAAATTGCGTAACAGTTAATGAAATCCCTGTAAACGAAACGAAACGCGACGCGCTGCCGACACCAATTTGTCTTTAAAGCAGAATTCTAAGAGACATCATTAACAAAGAATATTCAATTAAAACAAATGGAATTGCCCTTCTTTCCTGTATCTACGGATCAAATAGAGATTGAATAAATCTCTCAAATAGGAGGAGGATATTTAAATAAATGTAATAATTGGATCCGTCGGTATCGAGACGCGAAGCAGAGATTGCAGCTGACGTCCGCTGTGTGAGGCTGCGGAGGTGGCAGACTGCACAGATTTAGAGGAAATGTTCCGAACCGATGAAAAAGTTTGGCTTAATTTATTCTTTGAAGAGGTGTCAGCACGGAGCGGCTGGAGCCACTCCTCTGCCAGTACAGCACAGCGCACTGTAGTACTGACGTGTGTATCGCTAAGTTGGCTGTCATTTATTTGTAAAGGTAAGCATAGTCCACTGTTGGACATGACCCACCAGATGTTCTGTCGTCTCCTGAATATTGTTTTTGTTAGTCTTCTTGGAGTGGTCCTATTGTAAACCCTGGAGCACACAACAAACTATAGCTACGTGATGTTACAATATTTAAAGCGACCCTCTCCCCCTCCCTCCGTCCCAAACTCTCCATTGTTCCCGAGCTATATTATAAACAACTGGACGATAGTTAATATAAACAATAATAATGTAATTTATGTAAAATGGCTGCCACCCAACACTGAGGCTGATACAATAAACTGGTACATTTAATACCGCCCGTGGTAGAGGTGGGTCCGCAGTGCGTAGCGGGTAACAACCATGGTATTTGTACACCTCGTCTTTACAACAATGGCTTCCAGGGTTTAATTGTGTTTTATTACATACAGGACATTACAATAAATCCCTCTAAACTAAAAATACAAAATCTTTTTTCTCCTAAAATTTTCTCCAAATTCAGATCATTCGCAAGACGAACTGAAGTTATATTTTCATAAACGAGGTAGCTCCGTGGGTAACTCAAAGTGTGTTGGACTACCTTCGTCGCACAATGAAACCTCGCGCGTCACCAACCGTCACACACTCAACATATAAACTCATACGAAATCAGGTATTGCAATTACACAAGTATTCTATTAATAATAAAAAATTATGAAGTGGAAAACTTCACACTACTTAAGAGTCTGCAGCAAGCTCGATGTATCGCCACTGGACAAACCGATCTGAAGAGAAGAAGTGCGACACTGAAGCTAGCGGGTACGATACAGGTGTGGCACTGATCTCTAATGAGAGTGAGCTATATGTGGCGGTGCTCTACCTAAATGTATGAACATATCTACATAATGTAAACATTTAGTTTGTTTGTCGGTAACCTAAACTAACAGGTGTTACACGGAGCGTGATTGTAATGGGCCGCCCGCCCAAGACCGCCCGCCCACCGCACCTGGAGAGAGTGGATGAGATGCGATACCTGATGCAGGGGTATTTACATAACACGATCATCATCACTGCCACCGTCAGCCAGGAACCGTCCCCATGGCAGGACACATGGATCGGTGCGAGACTTGCGTCCAGCGACTGCCCGACACCTTAAATATGTCGTCGGTACATCTGGCAGGGGACAGCCCGGTATGCTGACGACACTACAGAACTATAACTCCCCACTGGTTATCAGTTCATCGAGCGTTGTGGCCTGCCCACTGCCACTTCAGCTCCACTCCACCCTATTTCTTTATTCTAAACGAGTCTGGGGTCCCAAGATAGCTTTAGAGTCCGTAGGAAATTCATCCACCTTCAGTGGACGCGTTTCAAGTGTACCGCTGTAGATCCTGGCTAAAATAAAAAACAGGAATAACAGTGGGAGCGGAGAGGAGGTGGGAATGCCACTTCAGCTCACTGACTCATTGACATAAGTTGGTGGCCCCAGAGTTCGTCTGCGGATTTTATCACGTGGGCAAATGAAGAGCACAGCTCGTTCTATAAACACAGTAAAGGACCAGTATGTCATCACTGGCAACACGCAACGATTAAAGACTTTTTTCTTTAGACGCTGAGGTATTTTGGACGAGAAGATATGCCGTAACTTCCCGAACGCTGCCCAGCCGAGTTGGATTCTTCGGTTGACCTCTTTGTCGAAGTTGGACCTACCTAGTTGAACGATCTGTCCCAGGTGTATTCGTCTACAACTTTTATGAAATAATTTTATTTTCAGTCAACGCGGCACCTGAAATAGTTTTTATGGACGCGGGTTCGACACCAGCATATCTTTATTTCACCCTTTTCCCTGAATCTCCTTCTAAGAGCCCTATGACACCAACGGGAAGATGAGCGCTTCTAAAGTTGCAACTCTACGATATACGCTTTTTGTCGAAACAAAGAAAATAAGTCCAAATTCGAGGGGTTTACCCATTGAAGAGTTCCTCTAACCACCTCCTGGCTCCAGGACGGATCAGCTCGATGGTACCACATTATTGTACTGTCATCCCACTTACATACAATCGCAAAGTTTTATTAGAAGTAGGTTAAATTCAACTTGACTTGCTAGAATGGTTTCCATACACAATTTTTCAATTACATACAAGTAAGCCAATAAATAATGTAAAAAAGGCGATTCTCAGAGGTGACTCCCTACTGGAAATCAAACCTGCGACCTGCGGGTTGTGAGCACATACCACTGTGTAGCCGCTGCTGTACAAAGCAATCGTCCTTCCGTCTATGTTTCAGTCGGTCCTCCGGTGACGACAGATCGCAGCCCTTTGTTCGCGGCACAATGAAAGTGTAATGAAAACTGCTCGATACCCGAGCACCGAGCACCGTGTACTATGTACCATGTAAGTACACGCTCCCTCCAATAACACGCGTGTACCGGTCTATGACGAGACGACAAAAGGACGATATCTGTGATATTAACTCCCTTTGTACGGTCGTCGCTCGCGGGGCGCGGCGCGGGCCACGAGCGCAAGCGGGGCGAGGTCTGAATAGGAACGAACCAAGGAGATACATATGAATAATCTACAGTGTACATGTCGCAGTTGGATTGCTTAATAAGCCGTTATCCATAACCGTAGCTGTTTCATTAAACAGCTCAACGAGTTAACCGAGTTTTCATTATGGTTTTGCATTCATCAATGCAGCGGGTCAATGATTAACGGTTCTGTAAAACAGCGTGAAATGAAACGTCAGATTGTAAAATTTGAGTTCTAAATTTTGACATGCCAGCCATTGTAGCTCGGTTGGGTAGAGCGTCAGTCCTTGAACAATCGAGTTCTGATTTTGATAATGGCTCGTACCGATGAGTTACAATATGTTATTTGGTATTTATGTAAGAATGATAAAAATCAATACCATTGGCTTTTCATCGTAGGAAAACATCACGAGGAATCCTGCACACTCCCAAGAAGAAATTCAAAGGTGTGTGTGAAGTCTACCATCCGCACTGTTCCCGCGTGGTGTACTATGTCCCACACACTCTCTGTAGGAGAGTAGGCCTGAGACCCTGCAGTGGAGACATATATAGTCTGTTGATAAAGTGAAAAAATCATGGTTGCAGATAATCCATTCTGTTTTATTAAATTGAACGCAATATCATTGCAGCTAGACATTGTGCAGCTGTGTTTAGTGTTCAGTCGACCGCATCTCCTGCGCAGCGGGCGTTGAGTTCATCCTCATAACCTAGTTAGCACCTTGTACATTTTTACATCGATGTGTTTGACGATTTAGAAAACGACTAAAGAATAAGAAACTAAAATAATTCCAACAGCGAGTCAGGCGCGAATTCAGATTTGGAGTTTGAACCAGTACACTATAATCCCGTAAAAATATAAACTTGATTCACAGATTGATATAACCAGGAAGGACAAACCAAAGACGTTCCGTTTATCATTTTTTATGTATGTATTGTGATTTTTAATTTTTGACTGTCGTAAGGTTTGAATCATACAAACAGACTAAGTCGTTAGACGGTCCGTCCGCTTCTGGCTCGCACCACCGCCATCACAGAAAAGGAAACCACCAAACACCAGGTGCTGCGGGTAGAAATTGTTTTTTTCACGTGTGCTAACACCCCCCCCCCCCTTCCCTCCACTACCCCGCACCCCCTCTCCCCTTTCCTTGTCGTGAGTGCGGTCAAGCGTGAGGCGTGCCGCGCGCCGGTGACGTCGCTCGTACAGAGGTCGACTCCTTCCGACCTAGCACCACTAGCGCTACAGAACAAGGTGAATGTTTTCATTATTTATTCATCAACTGTGGCATGCACTCGTCCCAATATGTACAACAAGTCATTGCATTTGTCTGTTTATATGAATACATCGCGGCGTGTACCAATAAAAAGAAAAAAATTATTTACAAACAAGAACTTCAGTACTGATAAATTCAATCTCGCCAGGACATTCCGATACTCAATGTTTATTGCGTCCCATAGGCTTACAGTTGTAAGTACATATACAAGAAATATAATGTGACATGAAAAATTATATATTTATTCAGATGTCATAAACGTTATGTGTTGTTTATTAATTATTTATGTATTTGTATCAAATGAATTACACGTGAATTTAAACGATCCCTGGACATATGACATGGGGATCCACGACTCCCGCGCACGCCGCAACTCACCAAATGATAATGTGATCATAGGGCGGGGTGGCGCGGCGCCCCGAGCCCCGCCCGCCCGCCGGGGCCGAGTAATTATGAGCGGGATTGACTAAACAGTTGATTGAAGTAATCCCTCGGGACTCCACTCTAATCCCTGTTTTATTATATTAATCGTTTTCGGGGAATTCGTCGGCGAGCTGCAAGCACGACATTGTTTAATTAACGACGGTATTTATTTTGTTGGTGATTTTTGGAGCGTGCACAACGCCCCGCCCGCCCCCGGGACAGACACTACCTAGCTGATGGAATGACTTCATCTGTTAGCGTTTGGTGTCTGTCATTGCTAGATTGTTTATGGGGCTATGGGCTGCGGCCAGCTTCTGTGAGCTCTACCAGGCTGTGAGACAACGAACGCCGAATGAATACAGCCAGCGATGTTATATTGTGACTACATCGTCGTCTTCCGCCGCTCTGCTGGACTATCCCTCGCACTCGAGAGCTTCCAGTAGGTGTACGAGCGTCGAGGATCTGATCACTGTCCAAGAGGGATGAAATTACGAGTGTAACTGGTATGTAAAGTGGAGCGAGGTACACGCGCGACCTGGTCCTGGCTTCATGAGTGTATACTTCATTTTCCCGTTGATCAATGCCCGGTCAAGTGAGGGCCCCGTACTACGAAGCACCGAGCACTGCTCCAGGAGTGTAACTCTAATTGAAGAACAATCTTAAAATTGCAGTATTGCTATAAATTAGGCAAATCGTTAAAATATGCGGCAGAAACAGCCGCACCTTTTTATTGCTTGGACTTAAATGTTCTATTTTCTCACATCTCCAAGGGATTGCAGTCGTAAGTATCTTATAATAATTTCCACTGGATACCTTCACGCGTCCCTCACACGCGGGGTATTGGCAGACAGATAGAAAAGTGAGCCTAACAAACTACAACCGTTACAGTTACACATAATTTACTAACCCATAATAAACATCAACAACTGTAGCTCCCCGCGTTCCCGCTCCGTGCCAGTCCGGGAATAAACAACTCCGTGACGTCATCGGTACAAAAATGCTTAATTGTTAACCAGAGCTCGTTTTCGGCGGAATTATTCATTTCCATCACAATTTGATAAGAGTTTGAGCAGTGAGCAAACTAATCAGGCGGCACAAACAGCGGGGGGTGGAGGGGGGGAGCGGCAGGGGGGGGGGGGACAGGTAAACAAATTGATTAATGGTTTAATTCCTAACTTTAATGCCGCAGGGATTCGTAACGATGTAGAGCCAAGCTAGAAGTGATTGTATAAGTCGAAATAAATAAGTTCACACGCAAAACGGACTTGCGGTTTGCTTTTGTCTCACCTGACAATAAATGCTGCTTACTTACCATCACCCTGGAGCCTCAGGTTAACCAGCCTCTAGCTGTACCTACATATGTTACCTGTCATGAAACACAACTGTTCAGCGGCGTACTTAACACCATGTCGCGTATGGTATACGGTCTAACTGAGGAAGACCCCTGACCACCAATAAAAATTGAGTGCTAAAAGCTAGGCTAGGGGTATAGTATACCCACCAGCGCGCGCGCATTGTAGCACACGCCAACGGGCGGAGGCGGTGAATACTGTCCGTGTCAACCTTGACCCGTGCCCCATGCGCTTTCACGATGACAGACAATCTGTCTTAGAATTGCATGTTTAACGTCAAACGTAAACAATGAATTGTAAAGTAATTAAAATAACAGAGACTTTGACTAGCTCGTAGTGCCAACACGGAATTATCTGACACTAAAACAGAATTGTGTGGACACGCGGCACGCGGTAAACATCTCGTGACGGTCTTATGTTCAATTGCTTCAGTTCAGTTCAGACGGGGTTTGTTCACCTTTTTATAAAGTAGCGTAGCGTACACTCGATGTTCTATTTTTATTATTACGATAGGAATGCTGTATTTTCGTTTTTCGTGTTTTTAAACGGCGCAGTACACGCGCTTTTTGATTGCAGTCGTGTCATTATTGCTACGAGAGATATCGTCCGATATATGACCGGGGAAGTGCTCTAACCACATACGGGTCACAATAGATCTACCAAGGTCGCTGTTGGTTGGGCCCGGTGGACCACCACCCTTGTCAATTTCAACCGGGGCATATCCAGTGAGCTGAGTGATGGTCACCTCGCGGCGGCAGTGATACTGACGTCACAACGTTGCAGCTTCCGTCTTGTCGCGGCTCGGTTCACATTTAACTGAGAAATTAACGACTGAATCGGAAAGGATCAAACTTTGAGAGTGTCCTTTATCGTAGTAGGACACGATTGTTTTAGTTGCGATATAGAAACCAAGCCCGGTAGAAGCTACAGCCACCCGACGGGGAATAGAACCCACGATCTTCGGACGGTCATACGGTGTATTCATTAAACTACGGAGGCGGGTAAATGTTAACATTTATATTTAACCAAAACTCTTGGCCAGTGACATCTGCGTTAACGTAACAATAACATCATCCCTAGGGATCACTTTATCGGAAAATTACGTAGACTACGTCCCTCTCCGTTTAGTAGACAATGTGAATACCAAATTTCATCTAGATTGGTTCAGCCTTTTAGTAGTGAAACCAACACACAAACAAGAGTTTCTTTTTTTTTTACAAAAAATTCGTTTTGAATTTCAATTATTGTTTCAGTTGAAACGTTAGCCACTGTGTAATTAGAAAGTGTCGCGTGGTGCGCGCCGCCCGCAGCTGCGCCGGCGCAGATGGACGTCCGTTCATGATGATACGTGAGTCATGTATTGCATAATAGTTTCGAAAGACCTTCAACTGCCCTCGTGGAAAGAGACAATACGTACGGCTGGATGGAAAGCGTGCTTACCTCAAAAGCCTCAATTTAATGAAGGAAAAAATTACATATATGTCACTACACAACACTTTTTAGATGTGGAAGCGTATAATTAGCCAATGTTTGTCTATATTACTGCAAATATTGTAAATCAAGCTGTTAACTTTCCGAAGGCGCTTACGTAATATGATTATATAACCAAAGTGAGTATCAGAGATAGAGTACGGCACCGGGCACCGAACCCGCTACCTCTAGGTAGTGAGTCCACTGTGTACTACTACACCACGGAGTCGGTTAATACTAGATACAACATTACATATATTCAAGTCTAAAATTCATAAAATCGTGCTTCAACTGACACGAATTTCATTTCATTTATTCAGTAGTATTCTGGTGTTTCTCACGGTTAGATTATTTAGTCGAACAAACAGTAATAAACTGGTCAAGTGCGTGTCGGGCCACGCGCAGTGTAGGGTTCTGTACCGTTGTTGAACTGGTTTTATAAAAAGTAATTTAGAGTGAAATTTGTACGAAATTTTCATTTTGACCACTCCAAGTATATTTTATAATTTGATCGCCTATCACTCGTTAACCTGTGAAGCCAGCTTAGTCGTGGTAGTTTTCCTTTTAACCTGGTTAACGGAATTGGGATATAGCGCCACGGAAGATCTATTAGCAGTTGTTACATAATATTTATTCACTACACTCAATTATAAACCGAAAACCGAAATAGTTAATATACAAAGTTAACACATGTGAATATATCATTACCCCAAAAAGCACTATCTAACACACACACACACACACACACACACACACACACACACGCGCGCGCGCACATTCTTACTCACTACTTCATTCATCACATAGACTAGATATAGTATACAAACATATATAGATAAGTTATTTTATATTCTTAGCTGTAATAATATGTTTATACGTAGCTCTAAATCGCCGTGGGTGAGAGCCTGGTGTCCTGTAACACAGGGTGACACCTATCTCAGGCACCAGACTCTCACAGGTACACCTACCTTGTAGGACTTATGTTGTCTATTATTTATTTTATGTATAAGGTGTCACTGTGAGATAAAATAAATAAACATTTTATTATATTTAATATTATTTTAAGTTAACATTGTACTACTACTGTGAATGATTCGCAAAAGTAGCCCTGATTCGAAAAACGATATTTCATCTCCAAGTTAGGTGTATGGAAGCATTCCTTGAAAAACTTACTTTTTAAATTTTTATTAAATCACTTTATTGGCGTGATTAATATGTATACCCGTACTACATTACAGCTTTCTAGTAGAAAGGGTCTCTGCACTAAGCCGCGGACAGACAGACAGAGAAAAACTATAAGGGTTTCTTTGTTTGACTACGAAACCCTAAAAACTTCTCGTATTCCGATCGTTAGTAGCACGCGTAAGAAAATAATAGTCCTACTAAGCAGTCGGACTCTGCGAAAAGAATTCGACACTGGGGGCCTTCATAGACATAGAAGGCGCCTTTGACAGAACTACATTTAACAGCATAAACCGAGCCCTTAAGAGGTTCAGAGTGAACAAAACCCTGAGTGGTTGGATCAAAAATTTATTGAGACACAGGGCAATCCAATTTACGGTAAACACCACCACGAGAGGCGTGGTGGCCAGGGGTTGCCCCCAAGGAGGCGTATTATCACCACTTCTATGGAATGTGGTGGTTGACGACCTCATCTGCAGTCTCAATAATAATGGATACACCACGATTGGATATGCTGACGACCTAACGATACTAATAACAGGCAGATCCGAGAACACTCTCTGCAGCCTCATGCGATCCGCCTTCAAGATCGTTGAAAACTGGTGCGACGGGCAAGAACTAACCGTCAACCCACAGAAAACCGAACTAGTTCTCTTCACAAATAAGAGGAAACTAGAAAACTTAAACCCACCAAAACTATTTGGCACCAAACTCACCATCTCAGCTGAAGTCAAATACCTGGGAATGACGTTAGACAGCAAGATGAATTGGAACAAACACATTGAACTAAAACTAAACAAGGCATGCATCACCTATTGGCAATGTAAGAGACTCTTGGGCAAAAGATGGGGGCTAAACCCCTCTATCACCCTGTGGCTCTACAAAGCAGTGATCCGCCCCACAATAACCTACGGATCGGTAGTATGGTGGCCCAGGACGCTACTGACCACAGTAAAAAGCAAACTACAAAGCATACAACGCCTGGCTTGTGTAGCGACTACTGGATGTATGAGAACCACCCCACCACTACAGCCGCGCTAGAAGCCTTGCTGAACCTCCAACCGCTGCACCTAGTTGTGCAACAAGAAGCCGCCATTGCAGCCCTACGGCTCAAAGCCACCGGCATCTGGAGACCACAACAAGAGATACCACACATGCGCATCATGGAGGACGCAGTTAAGGAGATACCCATGCTGGAAGCTGTGTGCGACAGAATACCCAACACCCTTACATTCGAGAGGCACTATAACACACAACTCACGGAAGAATCAAAAGACTCTTCTGGCACCAAAGAAGTTCGTATATACACAGATGGATCCAAAACCATCACAGGAACAGGAGCGGGAGTATTCTCGCAAGAACTAAACATAAACATATCAATGACTCTAGGACAATACAACACCGTATTTCAAGCCGAATGCGTAGGAATAACTAGAGCCGCAAATGCCATACTGTCCAGAAACGTGCGAGACCAGAACATTCGCATAATCTCGGACAGTGCCTCAGTCCTACAGGCACTAAGGAACAACAACACAAACTCCAACGTCATCCTCGAGTGTCATTCAGCCCTTGAAGCAGCTGCAGAACACAATCGGGTCACACTGCAGTGGATAAAGGGACACAGTGGCTCACTAGGAAATGACGCTGCAGACGAACTAGCAAGGAGGGGCTCCGGGACAGAGGTGTTTGGGCCCGAACCAATGATCCCTATACCCTTTAACCAACTAACATCCTGGATCAAGGAAAGGACTACTAAACAACACGCGACTTACTGGACCGAACTAAAAGACTGTCGCCAAACGAAATAGATCACCCCGTCTCTCTCAAAACGCCTGTCACGCACCCTTCTCAGTCTAAATAGGAAAACCCTAAGTAGAATGATAGGGGTGCTGACAGGCCACTGTCCACTCAACAAACACATGTTCAACATGAATATTACAGACAGCCCCCTGTGTCGAGGGTGCATGGTCGCCGAGGAAACTCCGGCCCATGTGCTCACGACCTGCAGCAGCGTGGCCACACAACGGGCGACGATCCTGAACAACCCAGGATCACTCCAGGAGGCGTGCGGAGACATCAAGCGTCTTGCGCGCTTCTGGGAGGAAATCGGCTGGCTGGAATAGCCATCACCACTTCCATCCCCCCACGCACAATGGCCAATACATGGCTAAGTGCGGAAACCGCCCTGTTTAAAAAATAAAAAAAAAGCAGTCGGACCACGGGATCTCAGACACCGCAGTGTGGTTCGATGACTTTAATAATCTCGTTAACGAAGACTACGCAGGTGTAGCGAGTTAATAAAATAACACAAGGAATCACAGCATCACCTGGTCTTATTACGATATACCCTCAACATAAACAATAAACCTTCATGTGACGTTAATTAGTGAATTGATTACATTAATAAAACCCGTCGAAAAACAACATAACATCTCCTGTATTTATACAAGGAATCACTGATCAAGTCCCCGTGAGCCGCCCGCCCGCCGGCCCGCACCTGCCGACTACGCGGCACATACAGACCGTCGTAGCTCGTAGTTCGTAGCTACAGTGCGCTACGCAGGACAATCGATGGGTAGGGTGATACCGCTTACATCCCAAGGCTTATTTATCACGTCTTTTATTGTGAATAAAACACAGAAACAGTAAAAATTGTTCCGTGTGGTCCCGACTTTAATCCCCATGTCTTAGACAAAAGCTCCATGGCGCAGCAGGCACCGGCTGTGACCGCAAACACACTGTCAAGCTTGAGATAATTCCCCATTTATTGAGGTAACCCAGCCTGGGCGGTTTTCCCACTGCACCAGATTGTGTCCATTGCACGTGAGAGGAAGTGGATCCAGCTAGTCCATCCAGCCGATCTCCTCACAGAAGTGCGCGAGGCGCTTCATGTCTTTGCACGCCTCCTGGAGTGTGATCCAGGGCTAACATGAAGGCCGTGAGATTCTGCATAAAAATGACGTGACAAAATTATCTCGTGGCCTTCGAGTTAGCCCCAACGGGTAGAAGCTAGATCCGCGGACCATACACACCGACTAGTCCTAGAGCGCGTCGGCGTTCCTGAGAAACATCCTTCAAGCATCCGACGATACCGAGAAATGTTGCAGCAGCAAACGAACATAAGAGGTTTAACTTGCCTTTGACTGCAACTTCGTCTACGTGGAAATTATTACAAAAATGGAAACTCGTATTTATGTATTTCCATAGAAGAGTCTAGTAAGCCTTTAATTTGGAAAATTCCGTTCCTGGCGTCTCACCCCCTAAGGGTTGGAATTTCCAGCAATTCCTCTAAGCAACCTAAGGCGCCTGATCTGCCGGATTCCATCGAAATCGGTCGAGGTTGAAATTTTAATATGTAAAGTAATATTTTCATAACTTTGGTTAACTTAAGAACTAACTCAAGTTTTATTCTTGTCACGTTTTAGAAAAAGACACAACTTTTTATATATATCCATGATCACTAATTAATTCATTAAAAACTAACCAAAAATAAATAACCACAGAAAGAAAGATTTCACCAAGATATAAGAGGTAGTGGCATCTTTAATCTAACATAAATATGAAAATAAAATTACAAGCCAAACTAAAGATATTCCTCTTCAAATTAGAAAACCCTCTGAGCACCTAATGTTTGAAGTGTGAAGGAAGATCTCGCTGAGAGAAACGAGATGTAAATCAACTCCATAGCTCTAACTCAAGCACGGATCAGATTTTGAAACAGAAACTGAGGCGGAGACTCTACACCCAGATGTCACATAGTTACATGTACTTCACGGGCACACACATACAATTTACATTATAAACTATTAATGATGTGTTGTATTATTGATGTATTTACGTTATCCATCTCCTAATGCTTCCATACTAAATTTCTGTTGCCATAATCTCTTAAAATAGACTAGCTGGCTTTGATAAGTAATTACCTAAAAATAGGAGATGAAATTATAGCGAAATAAATATCATTAATTTACAACTTCATAGTTAGCTACAATAGCAGTTACGCAGCTAATGGTTCATAGATGGCGCTTTGAACAGTGATCAAAAGCGTTTAAAATGTAAATTGTGATTCACTGTGAAGTTGTATGTTAATGATACTCATTTCGCGACATCACAATCCGATGTCCTATTTTTAGATAGTTACTGCACAACTCCAGCTATTATATTTTAAAGATTATGGCAACAGAAATTTAGTATGAAACTTTGATGGAGGTGGATCGGATCACCTTACGTGAAATTTTTATTACTGTTACTTACTGGAAAAAAATTAACATTTTCTTCTTCCTTTTTATTACTTGAAATTGTAATTTATAGTTATTTTGTATATTTTCAATAGTGGTAAGTTTAATATAATAATTATTTCGTACACACCGTTTCTGAAGTAAATAAATGAAACTATTGTATATGTTTTGGGGACATAGTGTCAGTCAGTCAGTCATTTATTCAGAGAGGTGTGGGTGTGACGTCAGCGCTGGAACTATTCGATACGATTTGTTGGTTTTAGATGTGACACGATTAGACACAGCAGCGAGCGCCGGGACGACGCACTGTGACCCTTCCTGCTCTCGCATAGAGTGCAGCTGTAGTAACACACGGCCACTGTTCAGTTGACGCCGCGCCAACTATATCCCAACTGCAACTTGCCGTCAAATTATATGAATATCTGTGTTGTACGAGTATATAATTATATACAAGTGGACATATGTGATGGAGTTGACTTCTGTAGGTAGAGCGCCGGGGCTCCGGACAGTGTCGAGGTCGCGTATGGTTTCATATTCATTATAGAAACCTAAATAAACTGCATTCATATTTCAACGTATGATGGGTTTGCACTTGGCCTTCATCTCACCTAATGGTATGTTGGACGGTGCGCGTGCGCCAGAAGCCTTACTAAAGAGGCGCTGGCTATGCTACTTCTCATACCGGAACACTACAGTGCTATTAACACTGCTGTTTGCTGGCAGACTTAGGTGGCATGGTGGTAGCCAGCCAACCAAACCGAGTACCTATAGAACAGACCGATAGACACCTCCACTGGGAATCAAACCCGGGACGGAGGCCACGGGGGCGGTTGAAAACCTGATAAAAAAACCGCTTGAACTAGAACCTTGAAATTTGGAACATCGATCAATTTGACGATTTATCGAACTTTTAGGGATGCTAGGGGCACTCTAGTGGTCTCCTAGTCCAGTAGTGATTATAAAATAATTGTTGTAACTAATATAACAGGCAATACCCGTCGGTCGTGGGAGCGTCCGCCGTACTGCAGCTAGCGAGGGCGGGCGGCGGGGCGGGGCGGGACCAGCGGCAGCGGAGACTATTAATTTGTATGATGGATCGGTGGAACAAGGGTGGAACCAGAGCGGTGCGGCGGAGGTGCGCGGGGCGAGACGAGGGGAAAGTGCTTTTTAAATTCATCGCTTATTTATTCATTAGTGGGTTGGGACGATACTATAACACATTAGGCTTTGTTTTACTGCGACGGTGGCTCCGTTGTGTAGACCGTCAGTCAGTCGTGGAGCACTCGAGGTCTGGCCTCGATCCTGGTCATTAGTAACAACGTGTAACAATGGCGACCATGCAGGCTCATGTGCTGACGGAACTTGACGGGGGCACGCACCGACCACATGGATGTCAACAGTTGTATATCCAGGTCAGTGATCGCAGTAAGATGTTAGAGTTAACCGCCTCCGTGGCTAACTGCCAACATGTTACCTGACGTCAAACAGCATTGTTAATAGCACTGTTGTGTTCCGGTATTAAAGGCAGCATACCCTGAGCCTCAGGTTGATGCTTCTGGGTGCGCACGCGCACTTACCATCAGGTGAGCCAAGTGCAAACCCATCATACATAAAATATAAAAAGTTATATGCCGTCTTTCACCTTTCCCGACCACCGCAGGCTGTGATGGAACGACACCAATAGTCCAGGCGCTAACTCATACAAGCTCTACACAACAACACTCATCCCTCGAACTATTACCGCGTCACGTGATCCGGTTATTAGTGACGTCACTGCCACCCCCTACACTTAAATGCATTATTAAAACGAAACGGTCTTGATATTATTGACACTGTGAAGCTAATTATACTGCACGTTGGCGGGTACATGAGAATGTGTCGCATGAAGTAGGTCCGATTCACTCACCTCTCACAAGGCGTCGTCGAGTAAGTTATTATAGTCGTACAATGGAGAGTACATTGCGTTTATAAAGTACAATACATACAAATAACGGACAATATAAACATTGAAGTCACTGTTTTGAATTAGCATAAATTTTGGTGTGACATTTTAGTTCTTCCATCATCATCAAAAGCCTGTATGTATATCCCATTGCAGGGGCTCATGCCTTGTTTGGGCCATAGTCCACCACGCAGGCCCATTGCAGATTGGTAGACTACACACACACCTTTGAATTTCTTCTCAGGAAAGTATAGGTTTCGTCAAGATGTTTTCCTTCACCGAAAAGCCAATGGTAATGATTTTTATCATTCGTACATAAATTCCAAATAACAAATTTGAACTCATTGCTACTAGCCAGGATCGCGCCCAGACTACGATTGTTTAAAGACTAACGCTGTACCCAACTCAGGTACCAGGCTTTAATTCTTTACAATTAATCATGGCAAGCATATAAGCGTTCAGTTTTCCTTTAATAGTGTAGTCGGTGTTAGGGCAGCTGACCACACACTAGTGCTCCGTAATATAAGAGAATTAAAAACGCCATCAATTGCAAGCCCATTGTGTCTAAATACAGAATATAAAGTAGTAGGACCTACTTTCTGAGGCACAGACCGCACCGCAGTGGGAGTCCACAGTTTGAACGTGAATGACAAGTCCTTCGCACGAGTTAGGGTTGCCATCGTCAAATATTAAATAATACACGTGACACTAATTTATTTGGGCTGTGTTTCTTCAGTTCACTAATGGTTTGTTTTGTAGGAGGTAATGGTTGATGGATGACGGGACCGGGGACGCCGAACTACACCCGCGCGAGTAGACCACATCGTTATTTGTAGTAACAAAATAAATGCAAAAGTATGTTTGTTTATTTGTCACCACTTGGCGTCTTATCAACACAACCGACGATCACAGAGATTAGAACATATAGAGGACGTGTTCCACTTAATGAAGCAACTAGGTCAGACATTTTAGTTTGTTACACAACAAAAGTACGACCAAAGGTCAGACACTCGGCCGTCGCTATGCGGCGCACGTAGTATTCGTTTGTAATAACTTAAAATCGGTTGTAGTATATTGAATTTCGTTTGTAGCAACGCTAATTCACTTGTAGTAACTTTTTTTTAAATCTCGGGTGCCAACTTTTTTTGTCTCGTCATAACTTTTTTTGGGTTTACTACAAACAAAAATAGTTTCACTTCAATCCACTAAAAACCTAAAAATATCGAATAGCACAAAAAAAAAATTTCAATGTCAAGTGCCAATTTCACATAGGTTCATCAAACCTCTCCAGGAAAACATCCAACTGAGACGATCAATCAATTAAATAAATAAGTAGACACCTCTGCAACACTCCCCCAGCGCCTGCCGCTACCGCCAGAGGTAGCAAATTAATAAATGACATTTCAACTAAAACCAATCAAAAATAAAAGTTCAAATTATTCACTGAAGTGTTAGTAAGCTGCCAATGGAAGTGCCATTCTCTCACATTCCATTACAGGCTATTCTCCAGCGCATATATACCTTTGTTGTGAAGCAAAAAACAAATATAAACCCTGGCTGTAAAAGCTCTCTGTAGAAAGTCATCTCAAAAATGTAGATTTAGTTAAAAATATCTCTAAAAGATTAACGGATTAATCTAAAATAAAATATTATGGCTTACGATTTCACGAGCTTTTACTCTACCAGACTAGCTTTTATTAGGAATTATCACACACCTATGATATACACATTCGTCGACCTCATCGTCACTTACCATCAGGTGAGATTGAGGTCAAGTGTCGGTCTATCTTCAATAAAAAAAAAACACTACGGCAAGTTTACCATTTGTTAAATCGGATTCTATTTTTATGCCAAATTTTATACGCATCGTTCACTCCTTAATTACTAAATCAATCGCAAATATTCAAAATGGCTATTTCTCAATTTGTTTTCTGCCCTTTTACGACGCATCTTAAGGAAATTTGGCACGTAATCTATGGCAGAAGGACGTAGACTACCGTTTGTGTTAATTTCTGTAGTTGGTGAAAATGATGAAATAAATACAAAATATTGGCATATTCTTTAAAAATAACAGAGTTATAGCAATCCCTACCTGCTGGCGTAAATTAGATTTCACTAACTTATTGTTTGAAGACCAAGAAAATTGCCCTTCAACTATGAAACACCACTTCAATTTGAACTTAATGCATTGGTCAATAACGTCCACAGTGTCGTGCAGGTGGCGCAGTGGAAATTTTTCATTAGTTCGTGGATTTCATTTTGGTCTCACGTTTGTAGGAGTACAGGTCGCGCGCGGCACAAGCTGCGAGACAGAGCGTTACTCGTACCGGACCCCGGACAATGGACGGCAGATTCACTATGGACACTGCACTTCTGCAACATCCACTTTTAGACACGAGACAGAACACAAGGCAGATTAAAATGTATACATTAAATTCGATTAGTTTATATTTCTCTAGTTTTGATCTCTGGTAGCAAAGCAACAAGTGCGTCTGAAAATAATTATCGCCTGATGAAATTCCTAAAATCATAGCATCAACGTTCCTGACCGATGATGTCAATGTTATAAAACAGGAAACGTGACGTGTAACATCAAACAACTTGAGAAGCAGAAGCCGCTGATTTAAGCAACATATCGTGAAGGGCACAATATGGATACGATTCTACGTAAAACTAATTCTACGGTCATCGAACAATGTCACCTACATAGTGCACCGGAGGGTCGGCTGTACCTCATGTTGAACTCAATATGCACAGTCAACTAGAACATCGTCCCCGCCGCCCGCCGCCCGCCGCCAGCACCGCCGGGTCCCACGCGCGCCCGTGCGCGGCGCCACGCCACCGACAGTTGGCCACACTCCAACATCCACAAACATACGGGCTCACCACAGAAACCACAACTGCAGCTAGTACGAAGTGCTATAAATGATATGTATGTACCACAACAAACCCTTTTCACTGCATCAAAGTTGACAACCTAAATAAATAATTTCATATTACATTATTGTCATTGTAACCTTCAAATCACACACGTTGTAAAATGTATGATGAGTTTGCACTCGTCCACAATCTCACATGATGGTAAGTGACGATAAGGCCCTTGGATCGTAAGCGTCACGGAAGCACGGGAGTCACTAGGTCTAATAGCCAGGCGGACATAGTAAATGTCCTACCACCAACCATACGGCGTACCAATAGGTACCCCCACTGGGAATCGAACTCAGGTTCCGCATTGTTAAATTGAGCGTATAGCCAATAGGTCACGGAGGCAAGTAAAATAACAGCATTTTATCGATTTTTATTTCAAAAATATTCGAAATTTCTTAGGCGATACGGCTTTAAAATAAAAACAATTTTACGTCTGTATGTAAAAAAATACAATTCTTGGTTTAATAGCATGCAACATCCACACTAATATTATAAATGCGAAAGTTAGGTTATTTGTTGGTCCTACCTTCACGTCTTAATAGACAGTCAGTGTGACTTCATTTTGTTACAGCGACAGTTGAGAATTTGGAAAAGGACATATCGGCTACTTTTTCCCCCAAAATCATTAAAATAAATAAGGAATAATCACTGAAGTCCACGCCGATAATGTGGCGGGAGAAAGCTAGTTAGATATATAGAAAGAGAAAGCAGTATTCGTCGATGTATGTTTGATATAATTTCTACATTAATTTTAAGGGTGTTTGACTTTGACTTGCAATGCTAGCAAGGTAACGGAAGCTGGTTTCAGAGTGAAAGTTCAATTACTGTAATTCAAGTTGAGTTGCACGCGAATTCGAAGCGACCCTTCCTCTAACCAGCCGCGCTTGGCACTTCTATTGTCCGTTTGTTTATACTTGCGTGTCGCCCCGCTCGCTCGCGGTATTTACAGTATTTATCTGTAGCGAGGTCGGTCCATTGATTACTCATCTCCTCATCTGCCGATGTGAGATGATGTCACTGGCGGACGACGACGGTGCTCGGTCAGGCGGACCGGCACACGACAGCACGGCACGCTCGCCAGCATGTACCCATCAGTACCTTGAGGCTTCTGGGCGCGCACGCTTACCAACCAACGGCCTTACCGTCACTTACCATCACGTGAGATGAAGGACAAGTGAAAAATCACATATATATATATAAATATTATATCAGAATACGTTATTAGTAGGTTCGAGTATGTTTAAAAAAAATAACAAGTTTTCTTCGATTTGTTGCTTTTCAAAAGTATTTTTTATGTACTGCTTATTTAGGTCATAACCTTTTGTATCGTAACACTAGCAACAAATACAATACACGAACACACAAGATCAACAGTACCAACTAATTAGAATATAAACAAATATGGTCTCTTTATTAATTATGAATCAGTTATAGTGTAAGAGTGAGGTCGATATGTAACTGAACTTTACTTAAATATACGAGTATATGTGTCACAGCATCACCACAGCACCAGCACACGCAGTCAGTTAACTATTTTTGATATTAATGATAAAAGTTTATTGTGAATAAAGCATGTGTATCGTTCACCAAAGTTAACGAAACAATGTATTTGTTTCAGCTCGCGTCGTACATCAATTATTTAGTTGAGTTAGTTTTAGTTGTACATAAAATCCTAATTGAAAACGGATTATTTTGTTCAATAAATTAAAAGTAAATAGTTACGGCATATCTTCTCGTCCAAAACACATCAGCGTCTAAAGAAAGTTCTCTACGTGATTAAATCCGGAATGGGGAAATCCGTAGACGAACTCAGGTCAACGATATAGCTCGACGAGTCAGTGAGCTGAAGTGGCAGTAGACAGACCACATCACTCGAAGTACCGATAACCAGTGGGCAGTTATAGTTCTGTAGTGTCGTCAGCATACCGGGCTGTCCCCTGCTAGATGTACCGACGACATATTTAAGGTGTCGGGCAGTCGCTGGACGCAAGCGTCTCGCACCGATCCCATGTGTCCTGCCATGGGGACGGTTCCTGGCTGACGGTGGCAGTCATGATGATCGTGTCTATGTAAATACCCCTGCATCAGGCATCCATCTCACCCACTCTCTCCAGGTGCGGTGTGCGGGGATCTCTACCTCGCGTGGGGAGCACGTCCCGGGGAACGTAACGTTTCACGTTACGTGGCGATTAGATGTGAACCGCCTCTTATTTGCTCATTGTTGCTTGTAATTGGGATTTCATGTAGTTGTATTATCCAATGTAAGTCCTCATTTTGTTCAGTTAGCGATTTACTTTTACTTTTCGCCATTAAAGCCTTTCATTAAATAATACGTAGAGCTTACAGTTTTACAACAAACGATTTCATGAGAAACTCTTCAAAGCGCGTCGATGATTAATAATTATTAATTAATTTCCTCGTGATTCCGGCACATCCGCTGGCAGGCCAGGCGAGTACGCAAACGTTACGCAGATCAAAGGAGAGGGTTGCAGGGAGAGGGCAGGGCAGGGGAGTAGGGGGGGGGGGGGGGGGGGGCTGGCTAAGTCACTTTTGTAATTTATAATTAGCTTAATAAGTCCACCAGCAACCTGGCCCGGGTTGCTCTAAAGAAATCTATTGAAGGCGGCCATAGCACAGTTCCCTACCACCAATCTTCTGATTGTGAGTCCGTGGTGTGTGTAGCCACTTGGCTACACCGCGGAGGAGCCTGCCTGCGCCTGTGTGCGTGTGTCGTATGCAGTGTACTCGTCTCGCCGTGACACTATGTCTCGCTCATTGTTAATGCCTGCGTCTGCTGGGAAATTATGTAGAGATACATTTTTAGGTTTATTTTGTGTGAGACGAACTGTACCGCTCCCAGGGGGCTGGAGGAAGCTAGGCACTCGCTTGTGTCGGGGTCATTACGCGTGTCAGAGAATTACCTAATTTTTTTAACTAATGGAATTGATTGAAAAGATATGGTTTTAGTCTTAAATCATCAACAGAGAGTGTATGGGACATAGTCCACCACGCGGGACCAGTGCGGATTGGTAGACTTCACACACACCTTTGAATTTCTTCTCAAGAGTGTGCAGGTTTCCTCACGATGTTTTCCTTCACCGAAAAGCCAATGGTAATGTTTTTTATCATTCGTACATTAATTTCAAACAACAAATTGTAACTCAGGATCGAACCCAGACCTCGCTTGTTCAAGTACTGACGCGCTACCCAACTTAGACACCATGGCGCTAGACCCTAATACATATATCGAAAGTGCCTTGAGTTGAATTTGTGATCTCGTTATTAATTAGTCGGGTGCAGTAGAACCCTCTCATTGCTGTGCTGCACTGTGCTGGGACGGTGCCCGGTGCCCAGGACTAATGGTATAGTTTCGTGGTAATTCAGTTCTAGTTGGCGCGTATTTATACAGTACGAGGAAACTTGCGCGCGCGCACCTCGACCTACATGCGGCGCGGGGCGGGGCGGGGCGGGGCGGCGGGCGAGAGGTGAACTTGAACATTTTAATTGGTGCTGAAAGCGTTATAGTTCACGACTTTATATATTGACAGTTGATTGACAAAAAACCGGTGACGTTTAAACTTGTGTGTTTGCCCGCAGCGTCGTTTGCGTGAACCAGGGTCGCAAATTATCAAGATAATTATTTTAACGGTAAATAATTTATGCATTTAAATGAAAGTACTTTGTATTTTAAGTTGTAATATGTACTTTCTAAACGTATATTATTATTTTTTTTTATTTAAGGAAGATCAACAGCTAGTGATACAGAGTATAAATAAATCATAAGAAACAGAAAGCCAATAAGAGATCTCCACAGATAGATACAAATTAAATAGTAAGAATAACAGGTTCAGCACAAAAAATAAAGTAGTACAGAAGTTTTAGAATAAGAATGGTAGAATTACAGTACAGATACAGAGAGTAAACTAATAAAAGAAATAGAGCTACGCAAAGAAGTTATTGCTTAATAATCGCTTGGCAGATGCAACGCTGAAGTGGAATAGGTCAATGTTTATGTCACTATTAGAAAGTCTGTTCAGGTTTCTGCTCGCTCGACATAGGTAAGAGTTACGCCTATAATTAGTGGAAGTTACAGGAAGGCTCAAGACAGCATTTTCCCGCATAGGTTTATGTGGGGCACATAGTGTTAACCGAGCTAGGAGCTCTGGGCAGTCAATCTGTCCCTGGGCAATTTTAAGTAGGAAAGTGAGGTCCGCAATTTCTCGCCGTTTCTCAAGTGTTAGCAGGTGGTGCTTTTTACAGAACTCAATGTATTTACTCGAGGTGTAAGTGTCTTTGGTTCGGAACGATATGTATTTAAGAAAGCGTTTTTGAATCTGCTCTAATCTAGATGTGTAAGTTAGGTATTGAGGATTCCAGATTTGCGATGCGTATTCAAGATGACTTCTTACGAATGTGCAATATAAAATTTTGATTGTTTTAACTTTTTTGAAATCCTTCGAACTACGCATTACAAATCCTAATGCCTTCGACGCTCGAGCGATCATCTTCTCCACGTGCGTATCGAACAGTAGCTTAGAATCGTGATACACCCCCAGATCACGAATAGCAGAGTTCCGGGTTAGTCTAACGCCTTTAAGAAGGTAATCAAACTGAATAATGTCACGTTTCCTTGTGTAGCTTACGACACTGCATTTGGAGGGATTGAGATCGAGGTAATTCTTCTTGCAGTAAGCTTCTAGATTAGTTAAGTCGCTTTGTAAGGCGATCGCATCAGACACACTATCGATATTAGCAAAAATCTTCATATCGTCCGCGAAACTAAGTAAGTGAGAATGTTGGAAGCAATTGTCAATATCATTAACAAATATAATAAACAACAGAGGCCCTAGCAAGGACCCCTGAGGCACTCCACTGGGGATGGGTACCCAGCTAGAAATAAAGTTGTTAACCACCACGGCCTGCGTTCGATTGTCAACATAAGATGCGAACCAACGGAGTAAATCACCACATATTCCTACACTTTCTAGCTTGACAAGAAGCAGACTGTGCTGAATTCTGTCAAAGGCCGTATATTACCGTATATCATACGTCAATTACCGTCAGTGTGCAGCGTGTGGGGGGCGCGGGGCGCGGGGCGCGGGGCGTGCGCGGGAGTGGTTTCTGATGCGGCGGCGGGTGTATACCGTGCGTGATGTCATCCGCGGATGGATTTATTAATAATCGTTACAAACTAGCTAGCACTGCATTAGTTGTAGTGACAGGTGCGGCCCTGCGACGAGTCGCGGACTTCCTTAATTTTATGTAATTGTAGTTTCCGATGCGTCGGTGGCGCAATGGATAAGGCGCGGACTCTCAATCTGAGGGTACCGGGTTCGAATCCAGCCTGCAGCCAGCATTCAAGTACATTATCCGATTGCTTAACGGTGAAGGAAACCTGCATGTCTTGAACAAGGCATGTGAAGTCCGCCAATCCGCACTGGGCCCGCGTGGTGTACTATGTGCCATACACTCTCTGTAGGAGAGTAGGCCTGAGCCCCTGCAGTGGGGACGTATATAGGCTGTTGATGATGATGAGTTCCAGGAGTCCATATTGTCCGCGTGTTCACATCGCGTGATCTGACACTACCCAAGTTCTGCGATCAAGCGTATTCCCTCACGTCCGGGCCGCGGCAGCGACATTATACTCTCCGCTAGAATTCCTGAATTTGCAATGTAATAAAGAGAACAAGGGTGTATTTAGGATCAGAGAACAACTGCACGCGCCAAGGATGTTTAATTAAGTAAACAGTATCGCGCACAGAAGGCGATTACGTTTTTATTACTAAACTATTTACCGAGGAACGACGCGCCGGCGCGAGGAGGCTGGATAATGCCGTATCTGAGATGACTCGCCTCCCGACGCCTCGTAAAAATATTATCAGGGAAAGATAAAAAAATCTAATTTAAAGAATTTAAGAGCGGCTGAGACAGCGGCCGTTGATACAGGAGGGCGCTGATTCAGAGATAATGCTCGGCCTCTGACGGACGCCCCCTCCTAAACTCACAGATATAGCGAGCGACGTCGACACCCACGGGACCACCGTGCGATGCGCCAGACTTACACCGTCATTATATACATGTAACAATACAAAAACCCTAAGGGGGTTGACAATGACATTAATTAAAAACATGACGCAAAATTTGACTGTGATTGGACCTCACTCACCATGTCGTCTCGGCCCGGTCAACGAGCCGAGCTACCGACGTAGCTCGACGAGTCAGTAAGCTGAAGTGCTCACTCGAACAACCGATAACCGACGGGGAAATATTCATACACTCTCTGCAGGAGAGTAGGCCTGAGCCCCTGCAGTGGGGACGTATATAGGCTGTTGATGTTAATGATTGATAATGAAATGTATTATCTTTCTTTCTTAGTAAACTGGTCAGGAACCACGGATGTGACAGTGTGGTGTGGACCGCGTGCCGGGACGACTACCTGGTTAACCTCGGCACAGGTCAGCACAGCACTAGAACGTTTCAAATCAGTTGAACCAGCCAGAACAGTAACCACCAAGAGACAGTATATGGTGCGACCGACACGGGCCGGCAGCGAGCTGGTGCAGTTCCCACGCAACAATGGCGCCCATACGTTACATACTGACGACACACTTTCCCCGGACCACGAACCTCACTGCGTACACACAACAGACGTGAGACGTGAGGTCCATACTCCTCGACAGTACCGCACATCTCCACGACGGTGACCAACAGACGGGGGGACACCGGAGGTTCATCATAACCTTACATCCTCATCACAAGTCATCTCACTCACATCGTGACACCTGACACGTCAGGACGTCGGACATGACACATTTAAAAATTTTAGTTTCTCACATTGCACGTTTAGAAGCATGCGAATATTTCAAATTGTGAAACATTTTAACAATACGGTTTAAATTTGTGTGACTATTTGCAGAGCTGAGCTAGCTGACTATTTTATATCGGATTCAATGATTTGTATGTGCTATAAATATGAAGATATGACTATCATCTTCGTAACTACTATCCTGGAATTATTTAATTGTATAGAAACTTTTTCCTAATTGCCAATCACGCAATTTACGCTCGAGAAAGGCTGCGGGTGGGTGGGTTGTGATATACAGCTTATTAGGCAATCTAACTACGACATGTAGAGAGGTCGCCACGACGCGGGACGATCCCTGGCCGCCTGAGGCCGGACACCACGGAGGGACGACACGGGGTGTAACTGTAGTAAAGCCTCGAACACACGGCTACTATTGTACAGAGCACAGCTGGAGATGTCCCGCGGCGCACGCGCATGTTATTCCTGTGAGAGCTCGCTCGGTGCCATGACGCCGCTGGTCGTGACCTACTTGATGCTTGCGACGAGCGGAATGAAAACTGATTCAAGGACGAAATACCAAAGACCACATATCTCTAGCATCTCGAAGGTATGCCCTCGAACGGTTGATTCCTGCACCACAAACCCTCCCTGATAAGTATAAGATCAGACGACAAGATCGCGGTCTTGTAGAAATATTCATACAAATTAAAAGTTTAGCCAAGCCGAAACTTACTTAGTCATTACAGTTCCATAGACAAACAAGCGGCTTACCGGCGAGAACCTTTCTACTAGAAAGCTGTAATTTGGTACGGGTATACATATTAATCACGCCAACAAAGTGGTAGAATATAATCTTGAAAAATATTTTTTTGGGGGGTGACTCCCATACACGTAACTTGGGGATGGATACGTAACCTTCCAGCCAACATTTTTGGAATCACTGGTCTATATCATAAAAGAGTAGGCATAGTCAATAGTGAAGTTTTCCTTCATGGTCACATTACGAAGTGCATGACAATATTTCGGTGGAACGGCCGGCAGATTTCGACCTCTGCTCACGGCGAATCAACTCGACTGATTTTATTATCACAATCAGGAATATAAATCCCCACAAGTTCCACCGACCAGAACCCTTGATATTGTAATGAAGAGATTTGATCGAGTGGTGGCATCTAGTGGACACTGTGCGCCTACAGAAATGTTAGTTCAGGCGATGTCCAGTAAATAATTTGTTATTTTAAGTTATTTCCTTATAAAATTAGCATATCGATATTCATTTTTGTTATGAATGGAAATTACATCCTCCTCGTCATCCTATGTATTTTGAAGAACTTATTTTTTATGGAGTTGACGAAACTTTCCATGCGGGGTCTGTCATACCACCACGCGTGGGCAAGCGGACTGGTGTTCGAAGTAAGATGTTGTTGTTGAATGAATTATTATCCCCGCGCGATGTCAAGAGTTGGCCCTGAGACCACGCCCCTGATGAGCGGGGATCCTACTGTATGTAGTATACTCGGCACTCTGACATCGGTCAGTAGTGAGCTCATGACAACTCATGTGCAAGGGAGTGTTTTGATCTAAAGATCCAACTGTGACTGTCGACTCCGGCTTCATACAGCCTGCGGCTTGCGTTCGTGAGCACTCGACTAGCGCGAGGAGGAAATACTGAAAAGGCAGTATTCAAGAGCCACCAAAATATAGCCCGGAGTAATTTAACGGTCGCAAGGGACGCGGCAAGGGAATTATAAAATTTATACATTTCTAAATAGTCGGGTTTTACTGCCGTGCCCGGCGGAGGCAGAGAGATGCCAGGATAAGTAATCAAATTAATTTTCAAGAAATGTGTTTACGAGAAATATTTAGAGTGTTGGCAGGCGGGCGTGACGTCAGCCCAGCAGTGGGCTTCATCTCATCTGCCGAGTGCTTCGTAGGGTATGTTTCAGTAAGTAATTGCAGCAGATGCTCGCTCTACAATCAATTAGCGCAAGTGGTGGATTTTTTTAGTCTCGTGCTCGTAATAAATGTAATATTTGTTGAACAGAGCATTCACGTCGTATTTGAGGTTTGCAAAACTGTCCCAGCAATGCTTTAAAGCAGCAATGTAATCCAAAGGTTAACGCAAAACACCAACCCTCCAATAGAGACCTATTCGGTGGTACTGAGGTGCCGGCCGGGGTAATGATACTTTTATTTGTGGTCCACAACACGCCGCGCTCGCTTGTTTATGTTACGTGCGGGACCCTGCGGACAGAGGGGCTAGCACGTGTACCTCAACCTTTACAGTATACTTATACATCGACCTGCAAACGTCTTACAAAATGAGAAAAGAAAACTTTTAGGGGCGGGCCGATGGCTCCGACAAAAATTATGATAAATGTGCCGTTACATCGGAGCTGACTGAATAGGTAATTACTTTCTGTAAGTTACAGTATTGACACGGGGATGACGATGTGTTCGCGGGGGTTCGAGCGCAAACTTCCGTAAGATATGATAATGTTATTCATAGTTATTTATGTCTCGATCTCTCATGTACACTACAATATACTATAACGTATATTGACGGATCCTCCTGCTTCGCTCACTCGCACCACAGAAACTGAGCTATTATTGAACATCTGCAGATCCGTGGGAATAAGAATAAAATTATAAATCAACGTTCAAATAAATGGCTTACCGACAGAATTGCTCCGAAAGTGACCGCGTCGCTGGTCGTTCGGACACTCGCAACGTCGTCCGTGTACACTCACAACACTGTCACGACACACGGGGTAGCGTGGGATACTGACACGGGAGCGTGGGTTAATTCGGAGACTCGTCCGCGCTCGTCAGACCGCGAGTAGGGCGACACAACCACACCGCACGGGCCACCAACCGACACTGAGCCGACTGTCGGTCGGCACACGAGGCCGCCCGCCCCACTCCGCCCAGCCGGCGCGGGGTGGCGAGCCTTCACACGCTGAACGGAGCTTTACAAAGCGTTGAATAGTTAGGTAAAATGAAGTCTATTGGCAGTGAATACGCCAAAACACTTCCTGTCTCAAATCTCTTGAGTGTTGATAAATACAGTGGTGGTCATTTGATTAAGAACAATTTGTAGTAACACACATTTAAAAAAAAAACAATGTCATGACGTTATGGAGCTCTATTTTTGATTCGCTCGTGTGACATAGCTTCGTCGCACACGACTTAAGTCACGATCGACTACAAGTCGCATGAAAACAGGTTTGACCGTATTTTTGAATCATTCGCCTCAGGTGTTGCCGATATAACTTTAAATGTTTAATTTTATCCGTTTTATGCAGAAAAATAAAACCGGTAATTCATGCAAGGAAAACGGAATGCAAAGTACATAGAAGTTCAATGTCAATAAGTGGTAATGTCAGTGTTCGACAATGGCGTTTAGTCTATCGCTCGCCTCCGCAAAGAGTGGTCCCGACCACTCGTTGCAGCAGAGCGATTCAAAAATACCAAATTTCGTAAGTCGAACGAAAATCAGTAGAATACGAGCGCTCGCGGCGCGTAGAGCGAATCAAAAATAGAGCTCCTGATTTTCTCTGGCCCTGCGGCAGGACACTCCGCCTCGTGTTGTTCACCTGTAATTTCTCTTGTTTTGAGTGTGAACTTGAGATATAAATCCACTCACGAGATTTATATATTTATAAGTAACACCCGTCTGTATCTGTGGTAGGTTGAGTTACTTGTTCTAATAAACATATGTCAATTTCACCATCGTCCACGTTGTTTTGTTCCTGATAGTTTCAGTGAAGAATTCCTGCTCAAAACCTCGAAAAGTTCTAGCTCAATGTTGTAATTATGCCCTGAAAGAATCAAACCGACTGCATTTTGGATGTACTCGTTTACTCTGAGGTCCAAATATATCCTGTAAACCTAAACTTTTCTAGATCTTTAAGAACTTTCTAGCTTCCAGACATCACACATTTATTCACAGTTGACAATAATACGATCTACTCTATTAGAATGTAGTGATTGGACAGATCAGTATGGGTCGGTGTTGTGGTAGATGCGCCAGCTCGGGCTGCGTGCCGGGAGCGGAGGCTGGCCACCCCGGCCGGCGCCCCGCGGTGTGCGTGCCCGGTGCCCCACACCTGTGTGCGTCACAGGCTCGGGAGACAAGCGCCGCGACGCGGGGCGCCCCGTGCCCTATATTCACAAAGAATTACTATCAGTAAGTTTGTCCGCCGGTTGGAGCAGCGCAAGTGCTGGTCTATACCGAGCCTGGACGGTTTGCACTATTGTTTATATTGTAGAGGGTTGCGAGTTCGTCGGGTTTGCTTGCTGCGGCTTGCGAAATGATTCATCATAATATACTTTAATGAAATATCCATCGAATGTACGTACATTCAATAAAGAATAATTAACGGGTTCAAAAAGAACGAGCAACTGCCCTAAAATTCTACAGCATTCATACTTTACAATTAAAAATTAAAAAGGGTAAACACCCATAAGAGGTAGAATTAGCATATTTGTTTTTGGTTGATTTTCTCAAAAAGCGCTGAATTAATTTCGATAAAAAATTTATGGGACCACCTCTGAAGTATACTCTACCAAACCATAAAACATCATCAAAATCGATTGATGATCGTCGGAACTATCGCGCGACACACACACTGGGGGCTGCAGTTCTCCAAAATGATACGAATTATGCAACGCTGACAGTAGACTCGCATCCTTCAGCATGTTGTGTTGTCTGCAGGTAACGTTTGTTCATTCTTCTCTACGTGAGAATTTGATGACCTGCAGTTTTTAATACACTATTTACTAATATTGTCTAAGTCATTTCGCAGTTGACTAGTGTCGACTGACTTGTCAAAGCTCTCATAAATTTGTAAGTCATCCGGAATCATGACAATTTTGGAGCTTATAGAGTTAACAATATCTTTTATTTACTTTGAACTATGCACTCTCTTTTGTGTCAGGCGATGAGAGAATTGATATAGTTCTTATTTTAAAGGTTGTGGTTAGAGAGGGGCCAGTTTCCACGGGTGTGGGAAACTGACTGGTTTTACAGATGCATTGTAAAGTAGCTAGTGGTTTAGATAAGTTTTATAAACTTTTACGTAGAAATAGTGGAGAAATTAGATCTGGGTCGGACCCTCTGTCGCTGTCAAATTCATTCTCAACGATTTCCAGATGCCAGAAGGAGAAATTATTACTATTAGGAATATGTAAATCAACAGAGTCGTCATTGCCTTGATTGACCCACGGGTGCTAATATTGTGTATAGCTTGCAAGTGTATTGCCAGCCTGGCCTGGCCTATGGCACCTGCGCTGTCCAGGTACTACCTCGTTAGACAATTGTAAAGAGTAATAATGTAAACTGGTATGTAGTGGTGTGACAGTGGTAGCAGCTTCGACCCCCTCCACCTCACTGACACGTGATACATCTGTCTGGACACAGTCACACCCTGGTCCGCGCCGTGGTGGCGTGCCCAGCGCCCTCACATGTTTCACCGTTCTGTTACTTACATCATTGTTGTCAACTTTCTCGCACTTATTTACAACTTGAATGTCACTTCGTAGTTGGCGATTACTTTGAGAAAAACGATTTATTTAGTAATTTAGTTAGTTTAGTAAAGTTAAGTAACTGGAAGTTAGATTTATTTCATGTCTGTGTTTAACGATCTTTTCAAACGCGCCTAAATACCATTTTCGATTTAGTTTTGCTACTCGTCACTAGACGGTGTTACAAATGCTTTAAAAACGCACGTTTCAAATAAAATCTCGAGTGTGTATGGGAGCTACATTAAATATTTATTTTATTGTGGTTTTTAGTATTTGTTGTTATAGCGGCAACATAAATACATCATCTGTGAAAATGAGATACAGCCTGGCGACAAACGAACAGACAGACAGCGGAGTCTTAGTAATAGGGTCCTGTAGGTTACCCTTTGGGTACGGAACCCTAAAATGTAACTCTCTGGGAACATGTTACTGTTTAATTCGCGAGATGCTGATAGTCATTAGTTTACATTGTGGCGGCGCTTTGAATATAGTGTCTTGTTATTACAATGAATTTATATTTTTTATTTATTTATTTATGTGAAAATCTTCCAGACGAAGAAGTATAATCATTTTGTTAAAATAGATATACCTATATATATCAGGCGTCGTCAGTGTAGAGCCCTGACCTTTGTCAAGGGTCGTGCTGTACACAAAATGATACAGCATGCTCGTATTGTTGCGGAGCGCGGGTACCTGCGACAAATGTCAATGAAGGTTACTATTATCAACTATTATAGAGTGCCGGTGTGATTTTACCGTAAAATTGTAAATATCGTTAGTTTACAATCTATCTCGCGAGATTGTAAACTGTCGAAAGATTGTAAAACCGTAACATACTGCTTAAAATTTACCAGTCGCTGGGAATCCAATAAACATCATCTGTCCGTAGTCCGCTAGAGAGAATAAATGAATACCCAAGTGACCTCTAGTCACACACACACACATACACACAAACATCACCTTAACTTTTTGTCGTTTCACGGTTGAGGGCACGCGTCTCCCAGCTGTTCCCACGGGCGCAGCCTGCGCACGCTGCCTACAATCGCAGGCTCTACCTCCCAGTACACAACTGCACCACAGTCTGTGTGCTCCAGGCTGTGGCCGCGGCGGCCGGCGCTCAGTGCAACGGTCCCACGCACCTGCCGCCCGCCGCCCTCCGCGCCGCCGTGACGTCACGCGTCAGGTGCCTGCCTGTTGCTGTCTCGCTCGCACCACACACCTGGCTCCACAAGGTGTGAGGGAATCTCGCCGGCGAAAGTGTTGCATTTCTTTATCATCGGTATTGTGACGTCAATCATCATCATCCGGGAAACGTCCACTGCTGGACACAGGTCTCCGCCATGGTATGTCACCTTGTCACTTGCATACAGCGACTACGTCGTCGGTCCATCTACTGGCCGGCTCATTTCCTCTTCATCTCACTGACTCGTCGAGCTATGTTTGTGACCTTAGTTCGTCTCATTATCCGTCACGGAATGTTCACTAAGTGAGGCTGCATTTCATCAACGCTATCTCCAGACCTCCGAGACCCTTCGACGTAATCTGGAGAGGTCGGCGATCAATGTGCGACGCGGTGGTAGGTGCTCGGTGGTAGGTACACGAGGACCGGGGACTCGACTGTGCGACTCTGATACCGCATAATCCCGTCGTTTGTTGCTCCCTTCCCCACTACCTACCCCTGTGACGTCACGGCGCGGCTCCCTTGTACAATACGACAAGATATTGGTATATCTAGTAACTTACTGTTGGATCCACGTCTGTTCCCTGAGACACGACGGCTATGTTTTAAACCACAGCATATTTTTTATTTACGACAATGACAAATTAGTAACGCTTGTTAACACCTAAGTTTAATCGAACCAAAGTGATGACCAAAAACGTGTTTTTGTTATAGCAGCCCCAATAGGTCAAGCCTGTAGCAGGGCGAGCTATATCAGAAAAGGGTTGTTGCGTCAATGTAACATACACCTAGTTGATAATGAAAACATATTATTGCTTTCAAATAATATGTAACTATTTGAGTAACAAAACAAGACCAGTCATTTTTAATACAAGCTAAGCTATGTTACACGACCAAACCACGACAGTCTATCATGGGCAGTATAGGAGTTGCTATGACCACCATCCGTCGCCAGCATCAGACCCTGGGCACCACACACGATGTACAAGGTTGTCATGTAATGTTTGTCTGCACAAATCAAACGAACTTAAACACCGGGTTTATCATGAGAAGTTTAATAATTACCTTCCGTCCCCGACAAAAAAGGAGCTCATGGTGGTGCCATACAATGCACTGTCATCGGAACTGAACCAACATGCAGGAATTACACTCCGTGGTATAAGAGGAAGTGGATTTCAATGATTGTTCTTGTAGTAAGTAGTCCATAGTTATGTGAAGGGTTGTCCATTTCTAATTGATTCCACGCGTTCTGGGTCGAAAATGAATGTCATTTCTTAAAATTCTCCAATTTCCTGTTAACCGACTTTGAACGCAAAGTTTATTGACGTGTTTATATGACGAGAGTATCATGTGTCGTGTGCCAGTGTGGCCGGAGCGCCAGCCGGTGGGAGCTGCAGATTCATCTCCGAGGACGTACTGGATGCTGCGGACCGTGAGACGCGCCCGCCCTCTGCCTCCGAGACAGCGACGCTAACCAACTGACGGATAATGAGACTAACTAGCCGTACTCACAGATAACGATAACTGCAGTCCGCGCGCACACCGATATCAAATCAAATATACTTTATTGCACACACATACACACACAAAAACAGAACAGAAAACAACATAAAAGGCACAATGAAGGCGGCCTTATCGCTAAGAGCGATCTCTTCCGGGCAACCTTGAGGCAGAAGAATCATATAAGGAAGGAAGGAATAATCTGTTCAAGGAAATAATAAAATAATAATATTATATTAAAACAATACAATAATGTCCGACTTGTCTAGCCGCCTGGTGGAGGCCACAGGTGATAGGAGAGCTGGTGGCTACCTCCGACAAAGGATCAGCCTAGCTATCCAGCGAGGTAACGCCGCCAGCATCCAGGGCACTCTATCCACCGGAGCGGGACTGGACGACGTAGGTATATTATGGACTAGGTTTAGTTTAGGTTTAGTGTTTAAATTTAAGTAGGTTATAAGTAATTTGTAATTAATTACCTACAACTAACCCGGAACCCTGCTATTCGTGATCTGGGGGTGTATCACGATTCTAAGCTACTGTTCGATACGCACGTGGAGAAGATGATCGCTCGAGCGTCGAAGGCATTAGGATTTGTAATGCGTAGTTCGAAGGATTTCAAAAAAGTTAAAACAATCAAAATTTTATATTGCACATTCGTAAGAAGTCATCTTGAATACGCATCGCAAATCTGGAATCCTCAATACCTAACTTACACATCTAGATTAGAGCAGATTCAAAAACGCTTTCTTAAATACATATCGTTCCGAACCAAAGACACTTACACCTCGAGTAAATACATTGAGTTCTGTAAAAAGCACCACCTGCTAACACTTGAGAAACGGCGAGAAATTGCGGACCTCACTTTCCTACTTAAAATTGCCCAGGGACAGATTGACTGCCCAGAGCTCCTAGCTCGGTTAACACTATGTGCCCCACATAAACCTATGCGGGAAAATGCTGTCTTGAGCCTTCCTGCAACTTCCACCAATTATAGGCGTAACTCTTACCTATGTCGAGCGAGCAGAAACCTGAACAGACTCTCTAATAGTGACATAAACATTGACCTATTCCACTCCAGCGTTGCATCTGCCAAGCGATTATTAAGCAATAACTTCTTTGCGTGGCTCTATTTCTTCTATTAGTTTACTCTCTGTATCTGTACTGTAATTCTACCATTCTTATTCTAAAACTTCTGTACTACTTTATTTTTTGTGCTGAACCTGATATTCTTACTATTTAATTTGTATCTATCTGTGGAGATCTCTTATTGGCTTTCTGTTTCTTATGATTTATTTATACTCTGTATCACTAGCTGTTGATCTTCCTTAAATAAAATAAATAAATAAACAAGACTCAATACGAGTAAACTTCACACATTTGTATTAGAGCCATGTCAAATTGTAAATTATTACACAATTTCTTCTCATACACACTTCTAACTTCAACTTCACTCTACCTCTAGCATAGATACCAAGCTCTAACACATTTACAAACATTACATTACTCTTTTACTTACATTATATTCACTTACATTAATATTCATAAATATATACAATTTATCTAACTGCATCTCATTCATCATCACTCATGCATCAACTAAAAATTAGTTTCTATTTAATTAGTATAACAGTGTTACTGAATATCTCTGGGCCTGTCTGAAAATCAGCGCTGCAGCTACTGCTGCCGCATATGCTGAGACAGGTCCATTTCGGCGTTGCAGTGCAGCAGAGCACATTGCAAATATATGTATGAACTGTACTGTAATAACTGTATGTATGCCGAATAAACTATTTCTATTCTTCTATTCTATTCTAATTATTCACTGAAATTTTTAATAAATGAACTAAAAACAAAAAATTTTAGAAATTACAGTTAAATAAAACTACTTACACTAAACGCAATACTAGGAATACGAGTCTACGCTATTTTCGATTTGCATCCCGGTGCACGGAGAGCCAGTTTTCGAACTGGCCACCCCCTCCACTACAGCCTGGAGGAGGGCATTATCTGAGGATCGCAGTTCGTAGCCTCTCCCAGAAAGACGACTCTTGTATCCTGATGACGCAAAAGAAATCAGGAAAACATGCCCGACGCGCTGCACCAACGCGGCAGCCCCATCAGAACCCTGATGGTGCTTCGACCTGCTCAGGAAGTTGGTCCAGAGTTGACAATAGGAGGTAGTATCTAAACGTAATTACAACTTATAAAGGTAATAAGTTTGCAGTTGGCCCTCGTATCACCTGATGGTAACAAGTGACGATAAGTTGGTCACCGTGCGCACCCAAAGCCGCAAGCTAAGGAGGCGCTGGCTGCTGCCGTTCACAACGGAGCACAACGGTGTCGCGCAGGTTGCGCGTGCGCCGCGCACCGCCCCCCACGACCCTCGTCCACCAACCACAGCGGGTCTCACGCGCGGGGGCGCGCTCATTGGTCGATGAGCGGGACGGGGTGGGGAGCGGTCGCGAGAGCAGTGAACATAGTTCAGAGATAAGGTCATGTACCAATTTGTGGTACCTAGTGATACAGACGCGTACCAGCTGGTCGGGTATGCTGGTTTATTTTGGCAGCTGCTGTTGCATTAGTTCACTCGCAAGGTACTTAACAAAGTTAAACTTCATCGGGATATACAGACAGTTGCCTCCCTCCAGATTCAGTTGTCGATTACATATTTAATTAGAATTAAAAATAAGTTATTTTATTTTATAAATGTTTATTTTGTCGGGTTCACTAAATACCTACATAAAGAATAATTGATAGTGACTTCTGTCTCTCTATGGAATACTCGCGTTCTAATTCATTGAACAATGCCCGCCTGATATGATATTATCAAACAAAATGTTAAATAAACAAACAGGAACTAAAGCCGCTTTGAAGTCTGTACGCCGCGCGGGCCGCGTGTAGCCAGTGCCTACACCCAGTCGATGTAGTGTAGTCTACAGGCTACAGAGGCCTCCTCGGCTCTATTGAGGCTCTACATCCATTATTTTCACGCTCCATTTTACATTTATAACGAGCCCCCCTTGTCCCGCGGCGCTCCTCCAAGCGGAGGAATTAATTTTTTTATAGTTTCCCATCGATATGTAAATATCAAGTAGGCATTGTCTGGCAGGAACACAGGGTTCTGTGTGTGTATACTCGTAGAAGAAGCTGGACCCGCTGCTTCCAGTTTGTCACAGCATACACCTTACCTAAGATATCATATGGAAGAAGTATCAACCAAATGACACATACGTAATGTACCTCCTGAGGTACTCCGTACAGACCGTACGTCCACCTCCGCCCGCCTGCCCGCGATACCTCACCTCCCCCGCAAGAGAGAGACCCGCTCAAGCACAGAACATGTAAACCGTTCCATTGTGCGAATAGGAGCCGATATCACTTGTATGAACCAGTACATTTAATTTAAGTAAATTTGACTTCATTAATGGAATGTCTTCATTAATGTATTATATTTTTTTGTTAAATTTGTGTGTCTCCTTTTAGTCTTAAGAGGGAACAGCAGATAAAAAATTTCATATGAAATTAAGGGTTTGGGATATAGCTGTTTTCTCAACGAAACGTTAGCCAAATTCAATCATTTTGATCTTATTCTCTTTATCAAAGAATAATCTAGGCCCGTTGGTTTTGCTTTTTTCAATATTTTGTCTACAATTAGAATTATGGGCATCTCAAAACTCAAAATTTCAGAAAAAATTTCTTTCAACTTATGGTACTCATTATTTAGAGTAAACGTAACATTTTCAGAAAAAGCAAAACCAACGGGCCTAGATTATTCTTTGATAAAGAGAATAAGATCAAAATGATTGAATTTGGCTAACGTTTCGTTGAGAAAACAGCTATATCCCAAACCCTTAATTTCACGGCAAAACTAGGCAAATACCAAAAAAAGCTTCAACTGTCCTTCTCGCACAGTTCGGTTCGGGAGGCAGGGTACACTATATCACAACTATATACTGTGTATTATATGTATAAAAATAAAGTAAGCATGCATTAGTGATGTCAATAAGCTTTATCGATTTTTTCGACTAATAGTGGTGGGAAAAATATATCGATAGATACCCTTTCTCGAGCTATAATGGTTTTACCTGTTAGTTTTAATGTTTAGATTGATCTAAATAAACAAATATAAAGACAAATAATTCTAAGGAAATTTATTTTATCTCTAGAACAGAACATTTTCCCTGAAATTCTTAGTTGTTGTTACGTTTTGTTACGTGTAAATAATTAAATATGATTTATGAATAAGTGACTTATGTTTCAAATATTTTTTTAATGTTAAAGTTCGAGTCGGACTCGCATACAAAGGGTTCCGTACCACTGTAAAATATCTAAACAGAAAAAAAACACAGAAAAAACATAACATTTATTGCATGGACATCCGTTTATTTATAACTTTTTTAAAAGCTTTTTTATATTATTTTTTGTTATTTATTATTATTGAAAGTCTTGAGAGAGAACGAGAAGTTATATGGACATCGCATGTACAAATCGCTACGGAGACTATATGACCCGACACAGATATCCCGGAGATCAGCCAGCAAGAGCTTGAAATGGCTCTCCAACAACTCAAAAACCGGTCAAGAGCAAGTCGGACTCGTGCACCGAGGATTCCGTACAGAATATGAATTAATGACATACTGAAAATCATAAATAATAGGTATGGTAATATGCACCCAACAATGCTCTACCGAAAATGAAATTCTAAGCTAAATTACATATTACGAAGTTAAGTTTGTAAACATTAAAAAATCAATTTTACTGTGTTACAATTAAAAAATTCAGATTTATTCCTATGGTTGTGCTGTAAAACCTTTCTTCTTGCCAAATTTCAAGACATTAGGTCAACGGGAAATACCGTATAGATTTTGGGTTCATTGCATTTTGTACGGAAATGGTCTAAAATACAGCTATATCTTTTTATTGCGTTGACCTATAAGTTTCATTATTTGACAGATCTAAGGGACAGCAGACTGGAGTATTCGATATCACAGTGATCCTATAAGGATTCCTTTTTTCCTTTTGAGGTACTTAAAATATAATAGTATAATATGAAGTATGACAGTAGGAAATACGATAGATTTCGACGATATTATTATTCATGTCGACAAATAAAAACTTGAAATATTTTTTCCCAGTTATACATCTCATACACTTAAGACGGGATTTTTAACTCGTCTATTCTATTGTGTGAGGTGTCGTGAAATTACAGTTTTTTAACCGACTTCAAAAAAAGAGGTTATCAATGCGACCTGTATGTATGTAATATTTCCAGAACTGCCCAGTTTTCATATATGTTAGTCTATACCAGCTTCTAAAGAAGTGTGCCAAATTTCTAAAGTGTATGTTTGTTTGTCCTCGCATATATCCGGAACACACACACAAAAGAAAAACACACATAGGGTTCGTGGATTTCAACAAAGCATTCGACACACTCGAACATAGATTTATCTGGGACGCACTGGAAAAACAAGGCGTACATGCAAAATACATAAGAATACTGAAAAACATATACACAAAAAGCACCGCACAAGTGAAGCTAGAATCTACAGGCGAAGAATTTTCGATTGAGAGAGGGGTACGCCAGGGAGACCCAATTTTACCAAAAATATTTTCAGCTATCCTGGAAATGATATTCACAAATCTGGATTGGACGAATAAAGGACTAAATATAAATGGCAAAAAGCTGAGTCACCTACGCTTTGCAGACAACCTGATCTTAGTTTCGGAAAACCCGAAAACCCTACAGACAATGTTCCAACAGTTAGCGGAAGAGAGCGAGAAAGCAGGCCTGTCAACGAACTTAACGAAAACAAAAGTAATGTCAAATTCCTCACAAACAGAGCCCATAACAGTAAATAATGGAGAAATAGAGTATGTAGAAATGGACAAGACTAATAACTGAATGGCAACCACGAGATAGCAAAAGAAAAAGAGGCAGACAGACTAGAAGATGGGAGGACGACATCAGACAAGTGGCGGGTCCAACATGGACCCGCATAGCGAAAGATAGAATAGAGTGGAAATCCTTAGAGGAGGCCTATGTCGAAAGACAAGCTGAAATGTAGGAACGACCGGTTACTGATACTTAATATAAAAAGATAAGTAACGTATAAAGTAAGCATATTTTTAAGAAAATTAAAACAAAAAATTAGTTCAGCAATAAAGGCTATTTTATTTAATTTATTTTTTATATATCCGGAACTACAAGTTCGATTTAAATAATCCCTTTTTTGTTTACCTAGGTATTGTAAAACTTAGGGAAGACTGCAAGTTTCATCAAAATCGGTTCAGTAGTTTTTGAGACTGGGAATGTTAAGTGTGTATTTCGGCGTTGCAGTGCAGCAGAGCAAATTTAAAATTAATGTTTTAACTGTACTGTAATCTGTATGCCGAATAAATTATTTCTATTCTATTCTATTAGTTAAATGTTTGTTACCTCAGAGCTTTTCACTGGGTGAACCGATTTGGATGATTCTTTATTATTTGAAAGCTGATGCTTTCCATGTGGTCCCATTTCAATTTGGTCCGGTTCTTAGAATGGAATCCATGAGAAAACAATATACATCTTAAATTTTCCTTAATAAAAGTAGACTTTTAGGGCAGTTGAAGTCGGTTTCTAGTTCTTTTTGAACGCTTTAACTTGTTAGTCCTTAGACTCTAGCACTCTAGGTACTAAAACACCTCTAGGTCACCTAAAGTATCGTTGGAAGACGAACGTTCGGATATGGTGAAACTAAAAGGTTTCTTTGTTGACCGTAGAACCCTAAAATAGCAACGCCATAATTTATATTGTATTTATATGTGATAGGTACTTACTAGTCAATTATATCAAATACAACCACAGTATGTCGAGACTAAACCAATATGCGAACAATAATTTCTCAAAACGTAAAACAAGGGTTGACGCACGCTCACGTCAAGTTTATTATAATTTTGAAAAATACACTCTAGCCCAGGCGGAGGGGTAGCGACTATGCGCGGCTCGCAGGGGCCTCTTTGGGATGTTATGCAGCGTTATTTGTGTGAGTGAAAGCATGTGAAAGGCTGTATGTGTGCGTACCGAATCGCGACAGCAATAACATATTCAAATACCTACTATTCTACGGAGACTTTGCTTCATTGGCGTCTTAAGTCAAACGCAATGTATATCGTTCAAGACTGGATAAACTGAACTGAACCGTACTTTTTATCTAGAACGATCTCCATTCAGACCTGAAGACCCCCAAAATTAAGTCGTCCGTAACTATCATTGAAGTATACCTCACAGAGATGTCCGACGAGCGTCCCTGCCGCCGCGGGGAGGCAACAGGGAGGGAACGGTTCCAGGGTCCCAATACGACAAAGACTACTGTTTATCACGATCAAACATCAAGTCGTTACCGTGAGGTACATCTAACTAAAGCCCATTTAAAGTCCAAGCGGACTACTCAGACCTACTCTCCTGCAGAGAGTGTATGGGATAGTGCACCACGCGGGACCAGTGCGGATTGTTAGACTTCACACACACCACACGCGAAGCGTCGGTGGCGCAGTGGATAAGGCGCGGACTCTCAATCCGAGGGTACCGGGTTCGAATCCAGCCGTGTACCTATGAGTTGTTTTTCAATTCAAGTTTATTATCCGATTGCTTAACGGTGAAGGAAAACATCGTGAGGAAACCTGCATGTCTTGAACAGGCATGTGAAGTCCGCCGATCCGCACTGGGCCCGCGTGGTGGACTACGGCCCGGCCCATACACTCTCTGTAGGAGAGTAGGACTGAGCCCCTCCAGTGGGAACATATATAGGCTGTTGATGACACACACCTTTGCATTTCAGGAGTGTGCAGGTTTCCTCGCGATGTTTTCCTTCACCGAAAAGCCAATGGTAGATTTTTGACATTCGTACATAAATTCCAAATAACAAAGTGGAACTCATTGGTGCGAGCCAGGATCGAACGCAGACCTCGATTGTTCAAGGACTGACGCTCTACACAACTGAGCTACCATGGCTGTTACCATGTGTAAAGATTATAATAATTTTGCGACGTTCCTGAATTCGCCGCCAACCTCCCACACAGGAGTAACAGCCGCCAGTTTATAGGAATATGTATGTGTGGAGGAAACTCGACCCCGAAGCTAGAAGCTATCATGCCGCACGACCTCTGACACACGGACGGAAGAACACAGTTGATACAATCAGTTTGGGGTCCAAACCAGAGTTCAGAATCCGAGTTCAGAATGAATGGAACGTTTTGTGTCAGAACCAATCATCATCACCAGATATTTATACATCCACAATGTTAGTAGTCTTAGATGGATGTTAGTAAGTTAATTATATCGTCCGACATGCTACTGAGACACTGGTGCATGTGATGACAGCCAGGGTCGCAGCGTCGGTGCGTCGGTGCGTGCGACGACAGCGAGCAGACTGCTGCCCCGCCCCGCACCCCGCACCCTGCGCGCGCTGGAGGACGCACTCCTGCGCATCGTGCTGTAGAAGCAGTCCACATGTGCCTCCGCAAACATACACGAAGCGCACACTCCCGTGAACGCGGCGGAAGACTTTATTTAGTGATATTTAAAAAACAATCAAAAATAAATCCTCGTTTATCCGTAAACAGATTAGAAGTTATTTATGACTAAATAAATTACCTACTTCATTTTACTGACGTGTAAATATTTGGGAAACACTCTCTGCCGACCTTCTCTTTAACAAAACATCAATTTGTCTACGAAACCTCTGACCGCTTGCTCATCCCGCGCAGCATCTCGGTGCGAGCGCCGCGCCCTCCCTGGGCATGGTTCAGTATTCATGTTGCATGCCGGGCGGCGTATATTCATACTGGGCGCGGGACGTGCCCCGCATACCGGCACTGTCACCGCGCGGCAACTAGCAGACGAGACGCTATCATGTTGTCCTGGCGGTTGGTCGTGCAGGTGACAGCTCGGTGCAGGCGAAACGACACACGCTGCAACATCACATACAAAAGCAGAACTTGCAATCGCCTTCCGTTTCCTATACAATCCTACTAATATTATAAGTGTGAAAGTTTGGATGTTTGGATGTTTGGATGTTTAGATGTTTAGATGTTTAGATGTTTAGATGTTTAGATGTTTAGATGTTTAGATGTTTAGATGTTTAGATGTTTAGATGTTTAGATGTTTAGATGTTTAGATGTTTAGATGTTTAGATGTTTAGATGTTTAGATGTTTAGATGTTTAGATGTTTAGATGTTTAGATGTTTAGATGTTTAGATGTTTAGATGTTTAGATGTTTAGATGTTTAGATGTTTAGATGTTTAGATGTTTAGATGTTTAGATGTTTGGATGTTTGTAACGCTTTCACGGAAAAACTACTGAATGGATTTGAATGAAACTTTACAATAATATAGCTTATACATCAGAATAACATATAGGCTATAATTTATAAAGACATAGTGTGTAAATTGTATAAAATCACACTTATAATATTAGAGGGATTACACGGGCAATTTTGGCATAACAAAAACGCGTTGTCTAGCAACCGACCATAAAATATGTAATTCGTATATACAAACTTTCGCGATAATATTATATTAGTGTGAAGACTATTTGAATGTACTACGTCAGATATGGAAATTTCTTTTGTTTCATTAAACTATTAGCCTACGTAACAGAATAAACACTATTTTGTACCTTATGCTGGAAATGGATATAGATGCCATCTATGCCTATCGAACAAGTAGAATAAATCCTGAAGTACACGCGGACAAAGTCGCGGGCGGAAGCTAGTAATATATAAATGAACATTTTGTGTTTGTCCTGGCTAGCTACCACCAGTTATCTAACAACGGGTCTTCTGCGAAGCGGTGTTGTTTTTCAGTAATAAAAGCGAAACCTGGCGGAGCGGTGGCGGTATGACGGGTATTGCACTTGTCCTTCATCTCCTGATGGTACGTGACGGCAAGGCTGTTGGATGTAAGCGTGAAGCCTCAAATGAAGCGCTGGCTCTGCTACCTTCCACACATGGTGGTAGCCAGCCAGGCGGACATAGAAAATGCCCTACCACCAGCCACACCGAGCATCCATAGGTACCAACACTGGGAATCGAACCCGGGACTTGCAGATTTCGAAGCGTGTAGTATCCTATGTCACTCTCGGGTGTAATATACAAAATATAACACATTTTAAATACATCCGTCAGTTGGTGGGAGGAGGAAGGACATGCCAGCTTATACAACGTACACATTTGTAGTAATTTACTGCTTTGTTTGGTCTTCGTCGCTTTAATTTGTAAAGTAATTGAAGTTGAATTGAGAAGTCGGTTACGTCGGCACGCTCTGGTTTTATTTGGTGTCGCTTCAGTATTCACTATTCCGCCATCGGTAATGTATTTACATTGGGTTTAGTGCGCGCGTTTGTCGCCGCCAATTACCTTGTGCAAACACGGTACGTATTAAATTCTGTTGGGAAGCAATAACGAGTGGAAACCACACCGCGGGCGGGCGCGGGCGGGCGGGCGGAGCGCGGTCATGGAGGTTAGTAAATACGCAAGTGTCGCTGAGACGCGGTGCATTCTGAAGGAGGTGCAGCTGCAGCGCTTAGCGGAGCTCATGTTAGTACTAAATATAGAAATTACTAGCGGCTCGCCCCGGCTCCGCACGGATGGACATTTATTTTTTAAACATTTTGGAATAAACTTAGTAAGGTATCTTTATGCAGACAAAAATCATCAAATTGTAAATCTAAACCATTCTCGAATCCACTCGAACACACAAAATTATCGAATTTCTTGATTTGTGGTACACACTAGCATAATTAGTGCTCCGTCTCGTGTAATTGTGCGCGAAATATTGAATTTGTGCGTCAAAACATTAGCGCCAACGCCAGCTCCAATCGCATCCTGAACACCATAGCCTGGAAATTTGACTGTACCATTATGCGACATGTAAATAGTATGACAAACTCAGTTATGACATATACTTACTAACATAGTTATAAGCAGTACTAACAATTATATGGATCTGTGACATCTGATAATAAAATGATTTTAAATATTTTTTTAATTACTGAAATATTTCGTCGAATCTAAAACACTTGCCGCCGATCATCATCATCATCATCAGCCTATATAAGTATATCCCCCATTTTCCCCTATGGTTGTTCTATAAGACCTTGCTACTTACCAAATTTAAGGATTCTAGGTCAATCGAAAGTACTTTGTATGTATGATGCATTTTCTCGGGAAATCGTCAAAATATGGCTGTGTATTTGTATTGCGTTAAGCTATAACTTTGATTTTGCACAGACCCGAGGGACGCGGACTTGAATTTGATACTTCTTCGCGTAAAAAGTATGTTGACACACAGACCAACGGATATATAAGCTATCCTTATACAATTATAATAATTTGTGGGGAAAATTCATATAAAATATTGATGTTTGGAAAAGTCTCAGTCAAATCAATCAGCCAACACAAATAATAACTCTATTTGAATCGTTGTTTGAGCGCGCCTCGCCTCGCGCCGCCCCGTGACGTCGACGCCCGGGAACGTTGTTATACAATTGAATCTCGATCTGTAATGTACAAAATCTAATTATACAAGCAATCGTCCCTCCACACACACACTTGCAGGAATTGTTCGTCTGCGGAGACCCTTTGTCTGGGAATTGTTCATTTCCTCCGGAAGCTGGTGCGGCGTCGGCCACGCTCACTGCAGACTTGTGCTGCTGAGTGCTCGCGGCAAGTCTCCTGGCTCCTGGCGATGAGACGTGAGCTGGTCTGCATCAGACGATGACTCTTGATGGTCTGGTAATTGTTGAAGGTGTTCTCAACGGACCCTGGTCGCTACAACTGTTGTGCCGGTGGTTCGACAATAAGTTTAGGTTTGTAAAGTGCTAATAAGTTTTGTGAAGTGTTGCTGTTGATAGTTTAAACAATATAAGTTTCTATATTCGCTGTTGGTTGTTATTTCTGAGATCTCCTAAAACATCAACATCAACAACAACAACATCATCGCAGCTCGGGGATGTGTTTGCTAACGTCAATAGATATTGATCCTTGCTGCTATAGGGAACTAGTCCCTAGTCCTAGGATCCTCAGCCAATAGTTAAGCCAAAGTTATAAGGATGAATGAAAATGAAGGAGGAAAAATTCCTTAGTGAATTCTTGCTTCCAGGAACACAACAGTGCTATTGCCATTGCTGTTTGGCGGCAGACTTGGGTACCACGTGGGTACTTGTCGACGAGTTCCCCCGCGTGGAGGTCCGCACGATGCGTGGTGGAACACCAGACACTCTCCGACGACATTACTCAATTTCCTCAGCGCTCCACCTCCGCACCGCACGCACCGCTCGCCCTCCACGTCACACCGAGATGAGTGAACAATCGAACACCTCCCCCTCCCGCACCTCCTCCACTCACGCACTAGTGCAGAGGAGCTGGTGACTCATTGAACCGCTCCCTTATAAACCGTCGATTCCCAAAAGAATAACATTCAATAATGGTTATGTTTGGTGGTGGCGCTATTTAGTGATATCTGTCTGGGTCGCTGCCACCGTGTTATCCGAGTTAATGCCCTGTTCCTGCCCAAACGTTAATAAGCAGCCAGTTACACGGTATATATCTAGATGGTTATGAGCATTAGTCAATGTTGTGATTCTCTCATTCGCACGAAGTAACCGAACTAATTAACTAACTTTTAGATTCGGTCTGAACAAACACAGACAAACCTCATTGCCTCACAGTGCCTCACAGCCATTGCTGGAAAGAGGCATTCATCAACCGGGAACGTCCACTGCAAGATGACTGCACATAGTCCTCCCACGTAACTGCCCACATGGTAGTCCAGGAGACGATTGCATACAGCGACAACACACCTGCTGCTACGTGTCCTGGGTGCCCTGGATCACAATCGCGCTTAATTATAGAGCACAATTTGGCTTCACTGTATGTAATCTTGTCACTTGCTGGTGCAACCTCCCGACCTCGGCCAGCTCCGGGAGCAGATCGCACCATGAGTCAGTTCAGCACGTCCCCTCCCTGCAGCCCCTCCCCCCTGCCCTCCACCCCCGCGAACCGTCAATAAAAAGGGGGAATATTTTATTTGTTTGCTTGTTTAACGGCAGTTTTTATTCGTCGATTGAATAGACTCCATTATTGCTCTCTCGCGTCGTCTGTTGTTGTGCGTGTCTCGAGACTCCTCATCTATTTACTGCCGCTGACATGTCTGTACTGATGGCTCCTATATCCACAGACAGTCAATGTATACGTGCTGCGGCTCGGCCCGGCCGTCGCTCGCCGGTCAGCGCACGCGGGCACACTGACGAGATGGTCGCAGAGAGACTGCAAAGTCTGCAGAGCGACAGTGTATCTACATACTGTGATATGCAATAAATAAATGCCACACAATGGTTACGGTACAGGAAGAGAGTCATTCGGTGAACATAAAAAAAACCTTAATATGATATGCTACCCGCCGCATAGATCTTTGAAGCTCAACTCAATCATAAGACAAGTCTCGGAGCCTACCATTTATGGAGGAGCATGTCGGGTCACGGTCCTCAGGAGGGAGGGCGCGGGGAGGGACGCAAATAACAAATAGTAACAACAAACACGTCCGGGTGCACGCGGCACAATAACGGGCAAATAGTCAAGTGGCGCGCAAACTAATGTCAATTATTACATTCACCTATAGCTGCCGGTGGTTCGTTGCGGAGAGGAGCACGTTGTTACGTGTGGTGCTGTCGGTTACAGACGTGACGCTCTTGTCACTACGAGGACAGACACAAGTGGTATGTGATTGCACCTAGATCAATTGCAGAGTCGACGACCAGTGGTGGCAGGTGAGACAGCCTCCGACGTAGTTTATAGAGATAACCCCTGATGGCAGGTGACGAGATGGTCGGCGATGATACGCGTCGTCCCAGCAACGGTCTAGTGAATACCGAAGACCAGACTTCTATAACATTGAAAGGATCATACAATCCAAGTACAACAGGTCTATCTCACGCATAACTGAATCTGTTCCTGAGGTATGGGAGCGGTGCGGGAGGATGAGTTTACGGAGCATCAAAGGTCGCTATTCGGGTGTCCTTTGACGTTCCGTCACGACACCTTCCCTTACCGCTCGCATACCTCAGGAACAGATTCAGCTATGCGTTAGACCTCACTTACCATCAGGTGAGATTGAGGTCAAGTGTTGGTCTATCTTCAATAAAAAAAATTACCCATACGCATGCTGGTGAAACAAAAATTCCGAGTAACTATATATAACTAGGATCACATTAAAAACTGATCCCTCAGTGCTAGGCGAGCCAGCTGCTGCCTGATCCCCCACCCTCGCCCACGACCTGACACAAATGACTTAATTCTGTGCAGAGCTGTGCCGCGATATATAACTGTGACACCGTAAACCTCAGCTCGGAGGCCCTTCCCCGACCGCAGCGGTACTCCCGGCGCCACACACCCCTCCGTTACGTCACCACGGCGAGATAAACTCGCTACGTTCTCCCTGTAGTCGCTCAGAGAGCTCCACTCCCACCGGCCAGGCTAGGCTTGGCACAGCCCGCGGACGCTGTGATATGCGCTTGCCAACAAAAACTCTCGCTGGGTGTTGTCGTTAGGCAGTTTTCGCTTCTAAGATAAATTCGTAATGTTATTTAAAGTTCCCTGAGATATTGTAGGCGTGTTTCACCTGTCGAGTCTGTTGCTATAGTTACATACGAACGGTAGATTTATTCTGCTGTCACACTTAGCTTAGGAAGTGTTCTGATGTTCTAGGTAGACACATAATGAGGGTATCATAGTTTTGGGGTAAGAAAATTCAGACACACTATGGGATCTAAAGCCCAATGTCTATCTCACCTGACGTAACTATGCGACCGGTAGTTGTCTTGTCGCTCAAACCTGGACGCTAGCCATTCTACGTGGCATCATCAGCTGCCAGCAGGTCCACAGCTGCGTGCCTGCGACCCCCGCTCACGCACTGCCGCTATCGACACATTCACTTCGACAGGCTGGTTTTCTAACAATTCTCATTCGTTGTCTCGGTCTGTCACCCGCCCACGCCGTGCGGCAATCAATTACTCTCATCGTCCGACTACACGTGAGTGTGAGTGAGACGTGTTCGAGGTGAGAGACAATACGAGCCGGTGGTAGCACTGAGCTCAGTTGCCAATAATACAAATGTGCCTCCGCCGTGGCGGTCCGCGGGCTCCGCTATCTTATCGCGCCTCTACCCTCCCCGCCTCCCCCGCGACACCCCTACACCCGCACCCCGTGGAGAGGCTGCGGTCCATCTCATCCAGGAGTGCGGGTAATAGTGGCAGCTGTTATTGTTTATAAGGGGTCCGAGAGTACAGTTAATGTAGGGTGTTACTGCAGTATAAAGTCTGATTATTTAGTTGTCACGTGTTCTTTAACTGCACAAATTAGTCTGTGTTTTGAGAGGAGATGATCAAAACAAACCACGATACTCAGTTCACGAAACAATACGTTATTTATTCAGATATTACACATTTGTCTTAGATTAGACGAGAATAATGTATGACGCAATAATATAGCGCTGTGCGCGCGTGGTTGGCTAGGGGCGCGGGGAACGACTGGCGAGCCCCGAGTCCAAAACGTCAAGTCAGCATACTGTGACGTATGTGCCCCTACATCACACCCCCCTAGAATTTGGTACGATGAAAAATACATAAATTTTGAAATCACAAACCAAATTATAACTACTAAGATATGACTCGATACAAACAAAGAATGCGCTGCGATAAACCTACAACAACAATGCGTAACATGATAGCTTTGCTTACATCATGACTCTGTAACAGTTCAATGTTCATGCTAAATCATTAAGTATACATTGCTGGCAATATACATTACTGTTTGTACATTATTAAATTTAAACAATCAAGTTCTTATATACTAGATCAAATATATATTTTTTACCAAACTGTGAACGAAATGCCTTTTATTAAAACGTAAGTAATATTTGTGAACTAAAGTGAGAAAAATAAGTAAATGCTAAAACACTTATGAAAATATCACCTTAGTGGGTGTGGGCTGCTCTGTGCGTACTGCAGACAGCTCCTGCGTCTCGATGGCCTTACCCACTACAGCACTCACTCTTCGTCTGATCCACTTTCCCGTACACTGCTTGCAACGTAGTAAACATAGCCAACACATAATGATTGTGAAAACAATTATAGCTCCTATAATCATAATTCCAACGAATTCCGTTTTGCCTTTGAGGTCCTCAACCTGTTGACTCATCTGCTGGTTGACGATGTTTACTTCTTCGTTCTTAGTGTTATATTGTCCCATTGCAATTTATTTTAAGTAGGTGTAAATTTATATTTTAAATATGATTATATTTTAGGCGTGTGTCACCGCTGCTTTACCAAATAAATTTAAGATTAAAAGAAATTGCAATAAAGTACGCACATGCTTAAACTATTTTGCTTACCTAGTATGACCTTAATTACTAGAAACGTGCTGGCATCTTTGTTACGCGTCCACTGCGCGTTTTCTGCAGCGGTGGTCTATCACCGCGTACATTGCCGTGCACTGCTTCCGAACCCGTCTTGATTTCTGTACTTGGTGGCGCAACCGTGCTTTCCGAATCATTAAGAACGTATGCCGGTTTCAGTCTATCGATAGAGATATTTGCCCGCCTGTTTGGTAGCTGCAGTTCGAAAACTTTCGAACCTCTTTTAATGACCTCGAAAGGACCATCATACGGGGTTTTCAAAGGCTTCCGAACTGCATCATCTCTGACAAACACATGTGTGCAAGATTTTAAATCTCGATGCACGAACCAGTTTTGGTTACAATGATGATTAATAGCGATAGGTCTGAGCCTGCTAATTGCTTCGCGTACGTTCTCAAGGACACCACTTGAGCCACCATGTACAGAATTACCTGTTGAAAAATAGTCACCTGGTAATCGTAACGGCTTGCCGAACGTATATTCGGCTGCACTGACGCCGTTGTCGCTACGTCCCGCAGCGCGAAGTCCTAATAACACCGTTGAGAGTTCGTCTACCCATGACCTTGAGTCTAGGCGAGCCATCATCGCTGCTTTGAAACTGCGATGCCAGCGTTCCACGATGCCGTTAGCCTGTGGATGGTAACTAGTGGTCCTTACCTTTTCGACCCCTAAGTACTTCATCAAATCGGTGAATAACTGGCTTTCGAATTGCCGCCCTTGATCCGTTGTTATTCGGCAAGGACAACCGTATCGCGTGATCCAGTTATCATATATTACCTTAGCGACAGTTTCCGCCGTAATATCCTTTATCGGTACTGCTTCCGGCCAGCGCGTACCTCTGTCGACCATGGTGACAAGATATCTATACCCTTCCTCAGTCGTGAGTAAAGGTCCGACAATATCAACATGTAAGTGTTCGAAACGCTCTGCCTGTTTAAAAGCTCCGTATTCTGATATTGTATGCCTACCGATCTTTGCTTTTTGACACCTAATACAAGACTTGGCCCACTTACCTACGTCTGTGTTCATACCCGGCCAAAAATATCTTTTCGCAACCAATCTGCGTGAAGCTCGAATTCCTGGATGGCTTAAGTTGTGCAAATTATCAAATACCTGACGCCTAAATTCCTTAGGTAGGTAGGGTCGAGCGGTCGATGTTGATATTTCGCAATACAACTCGTGGTCACATGTAGGCACAAATATGCTTTTAATGCATACGCTGGTGCCGTCGTCTGTATGACGTCGTTGCGAAATGTAGGTGTCCAATTTCTGCGAATCGGCCAGCCGTTCCAAATCTAATGGTGCTGGGCATGAAATCGTCGCTACACGCGATAAGGCATCGGCCACACTATTGTGTTTACCTTGTACATGCCGAATATCGGTTGTAAACTCGCTAATGAACAATAGCTGCCTTGTACGCCTCGGCGTCTCCGCGTCAGTAGCTGATTTTGATCTTGAGAACGCGTGTACTAGCGGTCGGTGGTCCGTATATATGACCAGCGGTCTGCCTTCGAATATTTTTCTAAAATATTTTAAGGCAGAATAAATGGCTAATAATTCTCGATCATACGTACTATAACGCTGTTGCGGTGTCGTCAACTCCTTAGAGAAATACCCAAGAGGCTTCCACAAACCTTTTTCCATTTGTTGTAGAACTGCCCCTATGCACGTGTCCGACGCGTCGGTCATTAGCGCCAACGTAGCGTCCGCGCTCGGGTACGATAACGTCGCAGCGTTCTCCAGTTGCGACTTACATTCTCGAAATGCTGATTCCGCATCCGGTGTCCACACAATGGGTGTTTTGTCGTTCTTCTTGGCGTTACTTAGGTATTTTGTTAAAATACATTGACTTTTTACCGCCTGTGGGATGTGTTTCCTGTAAAAGTTTACCATTCCTAAGAACCGACGAAGTTCATTGATGTTCTTTGGTTTCGGATAGTCACAGATGGCTTTGACTTTATCGTCCAAAGGCCGTATCCCATTGGAAGTGACGCGGAAACCAACGAAATCTAATTCGGCAGCTCCAAAACAACTTTTCGCCAAGTTGATCGTTATACCAAACCTGTTTAACCGCTCGAAAAGTAGCCGCAGGTGCTCTCGATGCTGTTCCTCGTTGTCACTGGCGATGATGATGTCATCAATATAGCTGAATAGAAAATCTAGCCCTTCTAAAACGGTATGATTCATGAAGCGCTGGAAGGTCTGGGCCGCATTCCGAAGTCCGAAGGTCATCCTCGTGAACTCGAATAATCCGAAGGGCGTGATAATCGCGGTTTTGTCGATATCCGCCGGATTAATTGGAATAAAATGATAGGCCCTGTTGACATCGATTGACGAAAAAATTTTCTTACCTGCCAAAATGTATGTGAAATCGCCTAAACGGGGAATGGGGTACCTGTCTGGTTTGGTTATAGCGTTCAGCTGCCTGTAGTCACCACAAGGACGTATATCTCCATTTTTCTTAGGTACCACGTGCAAAGGACTCGCCCACGAGCTCTTTGATGGTCTGCAGATGCCCATTTCCTGCATATTTTTAAACTCATCTCTAACCTTTTTGTAGCGGTCCGGTGGCAGCGGACGTGCCCGTGCGAACACCGGTGGCCCCGTGGTCTCTATGTGATGTTTCACTGTATGCTGTGGAGTCTCCTTAAACGAAATTGGTTTTGTTATATCTGGAAATTCATTTAGTAATTTACTATATGGGTGGCATTCGTCTACAGTTTTGATTGATGATACCGAACTATTTACGACACTTGCAATTATATTTTTTTTAGTATAATTATCGATAAGCCTTTTTGTTTTAAGATCGACAAGCAAACCATAATGGCTTAGAAAATCCGCTCCGATTATGGGTTGCTTGACGCCTGCAATAATAAACGTCCATTTAAAAATTTTACCTAAACCCAAATCAATATTCATACAAGTTGTACCATAAGTATTTATACGCGTGTCGTTTGCGGCGTATAGATTATACTCGCTTTTGTCGCAACTAGCTTTACGCCTAACTACACCAACAGGTATCACTGACACGTTCGCTCCTGTGTCAATAAGAAAACTTTGACCACTATTATTGTCTTGCACACATAGACGGCGATTAACATTGCCTATGCAGGGTCCCGTCGTCGACTGCACAGCTTCTAGTTTCCCTGGTTGACTTTTCCTTTCCAGCTGCAAGGACTCCTGCACTTAAAAGCCTTTGCTCCGAAACGCTGATGAAAATAACACAGCTTCCTGCCCGACGGTCGTCCTTGCTGTGTATCGTAGTCCTTGCGGAACTGTGTCCCGACGCGGCGATCCTCGTTCCAGCGTCTTCTCTCTCTACGCAGCTCCGCCACTTCCATGCTGAGCTCTTCCATCTTTGCTGTAACACTGCTCGCTTCGCTACTTCCGGTCGACACGCTAGCTACTTCTACTGGCTTCAGGCTCTCCATAACCCTATCGGCCATCGCTGCCAACTCCGTCAAAGCCGTTACACTGGAGGCTGCTAACGCCGTTCTGACTGCAACCGGTAGGTGGCCTTGCCATAGCGTTCTGAGCGCGTTATCCTGGAAGCTAGTGCCAGCCAGGTTCTGCATACATCTAAGCAACTGAGAAGGCTTCTGCTCACCAAGCTGCATCTCTCCAACGAGCCTCTGTATTTTTCTATCCTCTGACTCCTGATAGACGCTCAACAACCTTGCTTTGATTGCCTTGTACTTCTCCTTTTCCGGCGGCTTCTGAAGGATGTCCGTTACCTGAGGTAACACTTGCTTGCCCAATTTCGTGACAAGTAGCTGGAACTGTGCGGCATCACTGGCATGCTGCGGCAAAACAGCAGCTTCGTACTGCAGGAACCACAGCTCCGGTTGATCCGTCCAGAAGTCCGGTACGCGTGCGTCGACGGAGATTCCTTTGACCTCCTTATTCTCTTCCGCCATTTTTACACGCGCGGTGATAAAAAAGGTAGTTATATATCTAATATAGCCTACCTAGCCAACCGAAAGTGAGTCGCCCCCTAATAGCGTGGAACTGAGTATGTACAACACTGGAACAGTTCACTAAAACGGGTCACCAATATAAAGTCTGATTATTTAGTTGTCACGTGTTCTTTAACTGCACAAATTAGTCTGTGTTTTGAGAGGAGATGATCAAAACAAACCACGATACTCAGTTCACGAAACAATACGTTATTTATTCAGATATTACACATTTGTCTTAGATTAGACGAGAATAATGTATGACGCAATAATATAGCGCTGTGCGCGCGTGGTTGGCTAGGGGCGCGGGGAACGACTGGCGAGCCCCGAGTCCAAAACGTCAAGTCAGCATACTGTGACGTATGTGCCCCTACAGCAGTGTCGAGCGTCTAGCGCGAGGTGATAGGTGAGCGACAAGGTTTGTCTGCAGCGCTGGCCCGCGCGCGGCAGTCACATGAAGAGGTAAACGTTTCACTAGACTTAAACACCTCCGGTCTGTAACAATGTGGCGCTAAACAACATTGTTGCGCGAATACGAGGGGCATACCGAAAAGATCGGTAATCGAGTACTTTCGATTTAATTAGATTAAAAACTCTTTTTGATGAATAAACACTGGTTAGTTGAAAATCGAATACAATTGACAGAATTAAAAAAAAAATTTTTTTTAAAGAACAATATCAGTTTGAAATTGATAGGTCGATAAAAAAATGGAGCTTACAAGAGAAAGTTTCCGTGCCATAATTTTTTACAACTTTCGACGAGGATTATCTCAGGGACAATGTCTCGCTGAGCTTATATCTATATTCAAGAGTGAAGCGCCTAGCCAGACGACAATATATCGCTGGTATTCTGAATTACGGCGTGGACGTGCTTCTCTTGGCACCGTACCTTCCACAGGCCGGCCAAAAACAGCGGTTACACCAGAAAATGTCGCTGTTGTGCGCCGAATGATACAGGATGACCGACATATTACATATGAGCAGATTCGGGCTACTTTAGGGATAGGTATGACTGCGATACAAACTGTTTTACATGGTGAACTGGGAGTGAGAAAGCTAGTTTCCCGCTGGGTGCCCCATAATTTGTCCGAAGAGCAAAAGGCGGCTCGTGTCAATTGGTGCCGGTCTACTCTGCAACGCTTCAACGGAGGAAAGTCAAAAGCAGTTTATAACATTGTCTCTGGTGATGAATCATGGATCTATTCATATGAGCCAGAAAGAAAGCATCAGTCGGCTGTCTGGGTCTTCGCAGGTGAGATCAAGCCAACAAAAGTTGTCCGCTCTCGCAGCGTATCGAAGAAAATGGTCGCTTCGTTTGTCGCGAAAACAGGACATGTAGTCACAGTTCCCTTAGAGGAACGGAGAACGGTTACCGCTGATTGGTATACAACGGTTTGTTTGCCACAGATGATATCCGAACTCCGTAGAGGTAACCCGAAACGACGCATAATCCTCCATCACGATAATACGAGCTCTCACACCGCTCAGAAAACAAGCGAGTTTTTGAAGCAGGAAAACGTTGAATTAATGGATCATCCTCCATACAGCCCTGATCTGAGTCCCAATGATTACTTTACATTCCCTAGAATCAAAGATTTATTGCGTGGTCAGCGGTTTCAAGGTCCAGAAGAAGCAGTGGAAGCATACAAATCGACGATTTTGACCATGCCAACTTCGGACTGGAATTGCTGCTATAATAATTGGTTCGAACGAATGCAAAAGTGCATTAACTGCAACGGAGAATACTTCGAAAAGCAATAAAAATAAATTTAGTTATTTCCTGTATGTATTGTTTTATATTCCCGATCATTTCGGTATGCCCCTCGTATCAAGGAAAATGACAAATTGATGTTTTCGTGCTTTATAAAGGTGTGTTTAGGTAACGTTAGTTTGAGGTGTGTTCAGAGCCCAGTTAGAGCGGCAATTCGTAATAAACTGACATATGTCAGCCATTTTAGACTTATCGACCAATCAACGGGCACGAAGGGCGAAAATGCCATGATCACATCACATCACTCGTTGCAGTTTCAGATTGTGTTGATCGTCGAGATCCTTGTTGTGTCTCCTCCGGATCCGGAGGTCCGGATGCTGTATGTCTGCTCTGCCCTAAACACATCTCCCCGCGCGCCGCGCGCCGCGCCCTCACCTCCGCATGATGACACGTTTCTTTACACGGATGGGGAGTACACTCATCTTATCTATCCATTGTACACGCCCGCGGTCCCGCTGCCACAGGTCCGTTGTCTGGTGTTGGTATATCAAAGATAGTGAGTGGGTTATCTGGATACTTGTAAACTGAACGAATATACCTATGGCAAAAGGCAAAAGCTTAAAACTGTAGATATAGCGAATTGTATCCGTGTGTACTGGACACCGCTCCTTCACTGCAGACCCTGGGCTCGTAGATCCTTCCTCCTTCTTTATTATTTTTCCTTAATATTCTAGTATTATTCGCCTTACAAATTTGTCTTTATATAATAATAACTTTATTGCAAACTGTTTGACTTTTCGATCTTCCTCCATTTCTCTTCTTTAATTTTTCTTAATCCTTCTTCTTCTTAATTCCATCTTGAGCTCGCAGGGTCGCCGTGAAACGTGCTCTGTTTCGTGGTAATTAGATGTGAAAACTAATACAGTCATTATAAGCTAGTGTCAGTGACCGGAGGACCTCGATGCACCCGGTGAGGCTGCACTAAGTTTTGCTCTCGTGCTCTCCCAGCGGGAGCAACTATCGGTAGACAGCTCGGCCAGCGCGTCACTAGCTTATTGCTTCTAGGTACGCTTACCATCCAATGGCCTTCTCATCAGGTACGATGATGGCCAAGTGATGGGCTATTCCATACAATCTTAGTTCGATACTACAGTACTACGACGTTCAGCGAGTTTACATAATAGCTGAACTGTAACTCGCGGAACTGAATGAGCCTTTTGTAAAACAGCGTGAAATGAAAAGTCACAATGAAACATATAGTTCTCAATTTAGTCGTTAGTGGCTCTGTATGACAAAAATGGCGTCCAAATCAGAATGTTGTTCGTCAAAATAAACGAATAAACCCAGTAATAGAGTGAAAAGGGCCCAAATTTAAATGAAAACAGTTATTGAAAGGTTATTTATATTAATCATGGTCGTCTAAACATCGGTAACAATTTTGATAGCTGGACATTGTACAGCTGTTTTACAATATTGAGCTGTTTAGTGAAACAGCTAGAGGTTATGTAAAACAGCATATAAGCAATCCGACTGCGACATTGACACCGTGAAGAAAGAGCCGAGCATGCGACGTGCGGGCGGTGTCGGGCGGGGGTGGTGGGGCGGTGCATCACAGACACCCCATGTAGGACTGCTTGCAACACTTGCGGCAGCAGGGGTACCCGCTCTGGCCCTTCTTCTTCTTGCTGCTTTTGCTGCCATACCGCGGACACTCCTCCGTCGGACCCCTCTTCACCTTCACTCTCTTCTCTCTGACCTTCTGCACGCGCGCCTGCTCGCGCTCTGCTATCCACTGCTGCACCTGCGGCACATACAGCATTATAAACAATCTTCACAAGGACAACACAAAGACGTGGCCCTCTCTCTTCTATAATGACGGAGCTACCTACGCCAGGAATACACCGTAACAAATTACTCGTGGGTGCAATCACGACGCTCGAAGCGTGACGCTTCTCGTTTATCCTATCCTATCCTTCCTTACAATGAAGAGTGTGTTCACTGAATTTAGGTCTCTTGCCAAGACCATAGAGAATATGTATAGCTTCTAAACAAGCGTACACCAGTCGCCAACAGCTCACTCAGGTCATCTAGTTCCCCAGAGACACCCGGCACCCGACCACCACCGCCTCGTTGATCGGCGTCTACTCGTTGTAATTTTTGCCCATATAAAGAATAATAACCGCACTATGCGAGGCGGTGCGGCGCCAGGGCCACGCGTGGCTCTGGTAGTGAGTCAGAGTGCCTTTACATGTTTCAAAACAATAATAATGTCATGAGTAATATACAATGATCAGTTGTGTGTGTGTACCTCCCCTCGCACGCGCTCCTTGTTGATCATCTTCTCCCGCCAGTTCTTGTGCTCCTTCTGCTGACTGATGTACGCGGCCAGGTCTCCCGCTAGATTGTTTGTCCCTAGCGGCTCCTTCTTCCTCTCTGTCTTCTTCATCGCCTTGCGCCCTGCGCGAGCACGCCTCCATTACACTCACGTGGTGGCAGTGATATTTGTTACACACAATGAATATCCATTCTCGTATAGGTTTCGTCAATAAAATGACAATGTCATTGTGGTTTGTCTCACCTACTAATAAGTATAGCTTACCACCGTCACTTACCATCAGGTCAGATCATCAGACAAGTTCATGTGTATGTGACGGTTGCTTTGTGTGAACGCACCACTGCCGGCGGTGTCACCTGCACGGACCATCGCGCGGCGAGCGTCGTACGTGACATCCTCGATGCTGTCGGTGGCATTGAGCTGAGCTAGCTGTGTCCTCAGCTGGCTGACGTGCCTCAGCCCGCGCGCCGCCTCGCTCGTGTTGCTGCGTCCGAGCGCCGCCTCGCTCTCGTCCAGCGCGGTCTGGATGCGCGCGTACAGAGCTCCCTTCTCCTGCTCCAGGTGTTCTATTTCCTTCTCCCGCATACTCTGCTCCGTAGAGTGTCTCTCGTCCGCGAGCGCGAGGTCCTTCGCAGAACTAAACTTATCCATTGTTTTCGTAGTTTCCTGAACGGATTCGTCTTTGGTTCTCATAGTGGTATCGTCCTCCGTTATGTCGGTGTATTCAACGTTCGCCCCCGAGTTGTCACGGCGCAGTCTCCCGCGGGAGCCCGCCTCCAGCTGGCAGACCGAACACACCACCACCACCAGTGCGGCGGCTCTCATCTGTGGATCGAAGATCATTCAATATTCGCGCCATATTCACACTGTATTGCTGCGTAGATAGTATTAGTAGTATAGTAGATAGTGTGACAGAAAACATCGCGGGAAAATGCAAACTTCTGAAGATACATTCAAATGAGCCACTGAAGTCTACCAATCAGAACACACAATAGATGCTGCTGATTTTTGGAATAGTCCTGTATGGCAGAGGAGTGGTGGACATTATCAGGAGTTGCCACCAGCTAAAACCTTTGCTTATCCGTAATGTGCTGCGACTTCACCACTCAAATATTACCTTACAGGTCCAGCGACTGCTTGACGCGCCACATCGACATAAACTCGCAATCTCTGCGTCCACCTGAATGTACGAGAGAAGTTGTGCAGTAGGTTAGATGCAAATGACGTAGTAACGTATTGTGAAACAGTTGGTAAATAAGAACGCCGATATGGTTTCACAACGCAACATAAACAATCGATTGGTAATCATGTTTACGACGGTCGGGGTCGGTGCAGCGCGAGGGAAATGGCACTGTTGCACTGTGGGCAAGTTTTACACTTGTGTACCATGTCACATTCACCATTGCATGTTCCTACGCAGTGTGTTGAGGGAATTGTCAATTAAAGATGAATGTGACATGGTTCAAAATAGCTGAGATGAGTGAGCAGTTCCTCAGGCCGCTACGAGCAAGGGCGGGGGTCGGGAAGGCCCAACTCGTTGACAAGTTCCTCATAGTTCGTGGATGAGAATGTGTTTATTCAAATGTCGCTCTGCACTGGGACAGTAGGTACCCGGCGACACATTTGCGTAATGGAATGTAATTAGTAATGTCAGAGAGAGACGTAGGACCATATTAATGATCGCTGCTTAATCTAGAACTTAAGGCAATCTCGCTAGAGATCTCCTTACCGTTGAGCAGCTCCTTAAGTACTTTGAGTTCCACTCATCTCTATCTCTAAAGTACGGTCGCGGAACAGAAAGAATTTCGTACGATAACCTATTATTACCCATCTCTGTCACTCCCGCGTAAATATAATGCGTCTCGCTCGCACAGATGCAATGACCGCTGTCACCAGGGATTGTAAACCGTTTCATTGAGACCGTAAGTTTTGTTCTTGTTTGCGTCTGGTTTTTTGGTTGGGTTTAAAGGGGGCAGGGATGAATCTCAGAAAATGGTCTGCAAATGATAAAGAACTTTTGAATGATCTGTCTACTGAACAGTTGAACACCTCATTTGAATTTAAATGTTCCGAGTCCCGTAAAACACTAGGACTTATATGGACACCCTCGTCAGATTCATTTTCATTTGTAAATAAAATAGAAAACGCCGATCAGTGCAATAACACTAAGCGACAATTACTATCTGAAATATCAAAAATTTACGATCCCTTAGGGTGGCTTTCACCATTAACTATTCGAGGAAAACTTTTATTCCAACGAACGTGGGAATCTAAGACATCGTGGGAAGAAGAAGTACCAGTCAGCATTCAAAGGGAATGGGCGCATCTATGCGAAGACTTAAAGAAAGTAGAAAGCTTCAGCATACCTCGATACTTAGGTGACGCCGATATAGTGTATTTACATGGCTTCAGCGATGCCTCAGAAAAGGCTTACGCCTGTGCTATTTACTTAGTAACAAAAAATGATAAAGGTGAGTCCACATCGAGACTCGTCACAGCAAAAACAAAATTAGCGCCCTTAAATAAAAAGGTCTCACTGCCAAGACTCGAGCTTTGTGGTGCCTTGTTGCTATCAAAGTTAATGAAAAATGTTATAAAAGCTCTGAATAAACGAAACGGTATCATACAAGCTTGGACAGATTCCATGGTAGTCCTAGGGTGGCTTCATGGAGATGTCAATCGTTGGAAACAGTTTGTTGCTAACAGAGTGCAACAGATTACAGACGTCATACCCGCCGCACGCTGGAGTCACGTACGATCAGAAGACAACGCTGCCGACTGTGCCACAAGGGGGGTCTCGGTGGCTACATTACAAGATCTTCCAATTTGGTGGACAGGGCCAGAATGGCTCTTAAGTTTCAACCATAATGATTCCAAGCGAGTATCCTACATAGCGCCAACCATTGAAACAAAAAATGTTAATGTAAACGCAACTTTACAGAAATCAAACCAAATTAATTCAGCGTTAATTGCAGAATTGTTAATAAACAATAGTTCAATAACACGAGCTGTAAAAACATTGGCATGGGTTTTACGTTACATTTCCATATTGCGACGTCAGCCGCGCCAGCGCATTGCGATACTAAGTGATGTCGAAATAAATAACGCATATAATATTTTCCTTACACATACACAAGCGGAAAATTTTGACGATGATTTACTAGATTTGAAGAATAAAGGCCACGTGCGACCCAGTAGCAAGCTAGCGAGCCTATCTCCGTTCCTAGACGAGAACGGGATAATGAGAGTCAGTGGCCGACTCAGTCAATCAACTATCAGCAGTTCAGCAAAACATCCTGTTATCATCCCTAATCATAGCCGTTTTACGGATTTGATAATAAACTTGGCGCATAAAACTACTCTACATGGTGGACCCCGCCTGACACTAGCTTACGTAAGAGAAAGGTACTGGATCGTCAGTGGTATGCGTACCGTCAAGCGACAACTGCGGCAGTGTGTCACGTGCCGAAGATTCAGCTCGGAAACAAATCAACAGATCATGGCGGACCTTCCTACGCCGCGAGTCACACCGTCTCGCCCGTTCACACACACCGGTGTGGATTTTACTGGTCACATGGACCTCAAACTCAATAGAGGTCGAGGAGTAAAGACATACAAGGGCTATGTTGCAGTATTCGTGTGCTTCTCTACCAAGGCAGTTCACTTAGAACTAGTTTCAGAGCTCAGTACTGCAGCCTTCTTAGCAGCTTTCCGTCGATTCTGTGCTCGACGCGGGACGCCCAAACGCATGTACAGCGACAATGGGACGAACTTTGTTGGTGCGAAACGTGCACTGGATAAGGAATACCGAGCTATTCTTGACAGCTTCAACTCAGATTTCTTTAACAGCATTAGCGATATGAACGTCGAGTGGTCGTTCAACTCTCCAGCGTGGCCCAGTGCTGGCGGTCTATGGGAAGCCGCAGTCAAGGCCTTCAAACGTCATTTGAAACGAGTTTTAGGGGAGCAAAGACTCACATACGAGGAATTTACTACACTGTTGCATCAGATAGAAGCGTGCCTCAACTCTCGACCATTGTTCCCTTTGACAGAAAATCCTGAAGACAGTTATTTAACTCCTGGTCATTTCTTGATTGGTGACTCATTATTATCTAGACCACAATCAGATCCTGATAACATCAACTTACCTGCGAGATGGCAAATGATACAGAGCATGAACAAACAGTTCTGGAAGCTGTGGTCGTCACATTATCTTCAACAACTACAACAGCGGTCCAAATGGAGGTCACCTAGAAAAAATTTTGAGCTCGATGACATCGTGTTGATCAAGGAGGATAACTTACCTGCTGGTAAATGGGCAATGGGACGAGTACACGAACTGCATCCTGGGAAGGATGGATATGTAAGAGTAGTGTCCGTGAAAACAAAACCGATCCGTTTGCTTGCTAATTTAACACTGATTTAATTATGCTAAATGCTAGCTAATATTAGTTATTGCCGGCGCATGCTAATGCCGGACAGCTGTCGATGCAGTTTTGTACGTTGGCTCGTACAGTTGGCCTTGAGTCGCAATGAAAAGTATTTGACATGATTCATAATTTTTGAAAAACGAACGACATTCCATCTTGGGATGCGTTAGTGCTCGTTCAATTTTGAAACACAGTTATCTTAGTTTGTTGTTATTTGTTAGTTTTTGTTGTCGTGTTTTAATTGTTAAGTGGTTTCGTTGATTTGTTAAGTTTAATTTACTGTTTTAAAATGGAACCAGTGCCGTCTACCTCGTGTCCATTCAAGGAGTTTGTTTCTCCGCGGAAGAAAAGAAAAATGACACACTTTAGTGAATCTGAGAAGGTAATGATTATTAACGTGTTTAAATACGTTAAGGAATCCTGGCCTGCCGATAAATATCCTTCAAAAAAAGAAATGAAGGACAAACAGCCGATATCTTGGGCATTTCAAAATCGGCCATATATCGTATTTTAAAAGAATATACCGAAACAGACACCGTCAAGCCGGCTGCTTCACCGAAAAAACGACTCTCAGTAATTGAAAAGACTGATGAGTTCGATAAATCGTGCATTAGACGAATAGTGCACAGCTTTTATTTAAAAGGAGAGTTACCTACAACAAAAAAAGTACTACATGTCATAAATGCAGACGAATCCTTACCAAACATGGGCTTGACATCGTTGAAAAAATTACTGAAACATTTAAAGTTTAAATATGTCAAACGAAGGCGAAATAATTGTTTGATCGACAGAGATGACATAGCATTGTGGCGTATTAAATATTTGAAAAATATAAAAACTTACCGACAGCTACAACGACCAATATATTACTTGGATGAAACTTGGGTGAATGCGGGTAAGACCTTTTTTATTATCTATTTACGGACTGAATTAAATCGACACAGGCAAGGCAAGGCAGGCAGGCAGGCAGGCAAGGCCGGGGGGAACAGCTAGTATTAAATAAATATACTTGGTATCAAGAGCAAGGACAGGATCGACAGAAGCGATTGTGATCCCCTAAGTTGTTTGCAATATTAAGTGGTTAAATGTTTAAACTTATGATAATTATATTTATTATCTTTTTAGGGCACACTGTAGGCAAAGTGTGGGAAGATACTACAGTGCAGTCACGAAAACAAGCATTTTTGGAGGGTTTGTCGACGGGTGCCAAGAATCCTACTTCCAAAGGCAACCGGTTAATTATTTTACACATAGGAAGTGAAAAGGGATTCGTCCCAGAATCGGAATTGGTGTTTGAATGCAAAGGTACAGGCGATTACCACGAATCGATGAATGCAGTCAAGTTCGAAAATTGGTTCCAAGCAATGCTACCGAAACTTGAACCAAACGCAGTGGTTGTAATGGATAATGCCAGCTACCACTCACGGCGCCAGGAGAAAATTCCAGTAACACGTTGGAAAAAATCAGAATCCAAGAATGGCTTTCATCAAAGCAAATTTCTTTTGAAGCAAATGAAACAAAGGTCCAGCTCTTGGAAAAGGTGAAAGACGTTAAAACTCAGTACCAATCGTATGTAGTCGATGAGATGGCAAAAGCAGTTGGTGTAGAGGTATTGAGATTACCTCCATACCACTGCGAATTAAATCCCATCGAACTGGTGTGGGCAGACGTCAAGGGGTATTTGGCTCGGAAAAACACAACATTTAAGATGGCAGATGTCAAAAAGTTGCTCCAGGAGGCTTTAGGCAACATTACAGCTGAAAAATGGCAAAATTGCATAAGTCACGTTAAAAAAGAGGAATCGAAACTAGGTGGACTAGATGATAATGTAGACAAAACTGTCGATTCTTTTGTTATAAATGTGACAGGCGAGACGTCATCAGAAAGCAGTAACTCCGATACAGACGAATCGGATTCGGATTTATGATTTTTTTTTTCTACCAAATTGATAATTTTAAGACGATTTTGATACTGCTGTAATGTAAAATCTAAATAAATAATTGATATACTTAATAAGCTAGTTTTTTTCTATCCTTTAAATATTTCATGCAAACCACACATAAAAATGTTTGTGACCACTGTCAGTAGGTAAAGAGGTTATTGTACGAAATTCTTCCTGCTCCGTGACCGTACTTTAGCACATCTAACGCATTATTCGTCGCTCAAAATTATGTACTGAAATAACCGTAATTCAATTTCAGAAATTATTATTTCGAAATCCTTGATAACTTTCTGACATATAAAACAAATAAACGTTGAGAACGAAAATCTGAGAAAATCTCGTGAAAACACCGCGAAAAATATCTTGCTTAAGTAGCTGTTTGGCAGCTGCGATTTGAGAATTCTCGAATGAGACCGAGGTTGAGAATCGGGCCTCAAGGGATATTTATTAATTAGTGAGTTATCTCTACGAGCTAGAATTCTGACTGAAGCAACATTTATTAATACGAGCCGAAGAGCGAGTCCTTCATTCACAATCTCTAGACTGACTTACACCAGTTGCTGTCCACTGTTGATCACAGGCGAGGCTCCCCCACGGTACGACCTGATGATCGTGCACACGACCACCGACCAGTGTATTGGTACCCCGGACATTTCAAACAAATGTCCTGATATCGGCTCCTACTACCGTGCTCCGAAAGGATGACATATGTACATATTGTACATATGAGCGTGTGTGAGTGTGCGCGCGCGCCGTTGTAACGATCCGTTTCTGTGTCACTTTCCTGCGGGGGAGGCGAGGTGTCGCGGGTCGGTGGGAGGTGGTGCTGTGTTATGTTCTGTCGCTCTGTCTAATAAGGGGAAGTCGCGTCGTGTGACGCCGGTTCTTCGTAAGCAGCAGGATGTAAAGAATTTTGAATCGTAGGAATAATTATTTGCGCTCGGAAAACTTTCAGTACTGACGTCAGCTCCTGCGCATGTGAGCAACACACGTGACGTCCTCGATGTCCCCCATTGTTTAATTTTATCATTTATCGACACCGTAAATAATAAGTAGACTTCCTGATCTACATTATTAACAGCAAGCACAGTGTACTAACTCATTGCTAATTCAGCTTTGTCAGGCACATTGTAATTTGTTCAGACAAAAAAATTGGTGATTGCTTTGTGTAGGATAATTATGTCCATGTGCAACGTGGAGCTATGCATACACTGTTTTATTTGGAAGTTTACAACAGTAGTTCATGACTTCATTCATGTACCCACTAACTTTCCTAAACCCGTCATGTTGTTACGGGGAAGTCACCGCCCGCTGCTGTCTGCGAATAAAACACTTTCATTTTCTACATTTCATCTCTAGATGGTACAAACAAATGCTTCAAGTATTCATGTCTAGGTAAGACGATCCTTCAACGCAATCGTAACCGGCCCTTGAACATCCAAAAGTGCTGCCATACATATGAATACAGATATGATTGTGCGATGTTGTACTTGTGTGTTGCTGACTGCACCTCGACCTCTGTGATGATGATCCACCGGCTGTGCATGAAATATATGAGGAGGTGAAAATGAGTGAAATTTTTTATACAGTTTGCTCTCATAAAAATTGACCTAGGACCTTGTAATTCGGTACAATAGGTGCCACATACACAACCACTGAAGTTGGAATTTCCACGCTTATCTTTTCCAATTTCACACACAAACCCTCGGTCGATATGTATACCACAAAAAATGTTATTAAATGTGAACATAAAATAGGTGAAAGAAATTTAACAAACGGCTTGTAAAACTTTAACTGCTGCGTGTATATTATGAGGTACAGCGCCCCCCGCCCGCTCGCGACGAGATGTGCGTCGCGCGCGCAGCGCTGGTGTCCGCGCTCGCTCTGGCCGCGGTGACGTGCGCGCTGCAGGCGCCGGGCCGTGAGTACCACCGCCAGCCCCGGACACGTCGCACCCGGGCACGGAGTGGGCGGCGCAGGTTTCATACACACTCAAGAGAGTCAAGGATTGGTTACGACATTTTCCTACATCGGCATCATTTTTTATTAGTTCCAATTAATCTGCGCTTCATACTCTGTGCTACGATCTCACTTGATGGTAAGTGAGGATGTGGTCTGGTGGTATGGTCGGGGATGTTTGCTTGGTCAAGTTATTAGAAGCCTTCTAATGCACTCTCTACTTCAAGGTTGCTACTGTCTGAGAGATAATACATTAAAAAGTCTACCTAGTGTGTATCTATGTACGTTACGCCATAGTGTCGGTGGTCTGCAGGTCGCGCTGACAGCTGCGGTTGTTTCAGCGGGTGTGGAGGCGAGCGGGGAGGGTGGGGAGCGGGCGAGGCGGGGGTCGTCGCTGGCGCGGGTGCTGCGCGCGCAGCTCATGAGAGACAACTACGACTACATGTCTAGCAGTGTCAGCGACGAGCTGGTGCCGTCCGTCCCTGCCCCCCGCGACCATACCCCCGACACACGGAGACGACGAGCCTTCGACCCCCCACATTACACCACTAAGGTCAAGAACTACAAATGGCTGAAGGTGACCAAAAGTTTCACTATATACTCGCAAAACCAAGATCCCGAAATTTTCGAGCTCTTTAAGTATCTTCTCCTTCCAGTTTCACTTGATGTTCAGTCGCGACACGACTGTTATAGTCTTGTCCTCTCTTATGTATGAGTATAGTTATCGGTACCAGTCATTCGTAGATAGATGACGCTAGTATACATATAAATGGCGATATAGACGTGTATTCGCCTCGGAATGACCTTCATTTTAAATTCCACAATAAATTAGACTTGCCACAGAACCTAAAGTTGTTTCATTGAAACGGGGTTCATCTTGGGGGTTTCTGGAGATTTTACATGGTCCTTCGAACGCTGGAATAAAAAGGCGCGAAGTGGACTGGAACGCATGTTCCATTGCAACGCTGGCTAAGTAGTCAGTGGATTGTCGCTTGGAGCCCGAGGTGGCTTCATCCAGCGCGGAAGGCAAGCGCTGGCTGAGGTGCGGGCGGAGCACCCCTGAAGGCGGAGCACCCTTGGAAGCGGAGCACCCCTGGAGGCGGAGCACCCTTGGAAGCGGAGCACCCCTGGAAGCGAGGCACCGGCGCGAAGAGTGCACCAAGATGCAATGGACTTGTAGTGTGAGTGTGACGTAGTGTAACAAATTTCGACCTTATAGACATTCAAAATTTCAACTTTAAATTACATAGATAGTTTCAACTTTAAATTTCAAAATTAGAATAGGGACTTAGAATAATTTCAAAAAAAGTGCACTGACGGGGAACCTATGCCAAATTTTGTTTTTGTGACGTATGGATGTGTCAAACACTTAGAATATTTTCTGCGGATTTTTCCCTTGAAATCGTTAATTTTTGAACTGTTTATTTATATTTAGCATTGTAATACTGATATATTTTGATACTGTTGTACTATCATCATGGCTGATATTCTGATTAGACTTCAAAGACATGTTTCTTCCATAATTATCAATGGGAATTCTAACTTCAAGAAATCTCCCAAGGAACGCATCACATGTCCTTATGTTGAATCGCGTTTAGAAGGTTTGGAACAACAATGGAAGGAATTTTTGAACAATCACCATAATATTGTTGTTAAAATGACCACGGAAGAATATAAAGATAGTAGCTATTATGTTGATGATGTGTATGACACAACACAAGAAATGTATTTTGATTTCAAGTCATTTTTAAAGGAAAAATTGTCGAATTTGAAAGAGACCAGCACGTCTCAAGAATTTGTCTATTCTAAGGTTGAAAGGAAGGAACAACTCAACTGTACAAATGTTGCGGCAGCTATCATAAGTTGTATCTTTTGTAGAGAGAACCACAGCTTAAGCGCCTGTATAAAGTTTGTTCAGGAAGGCACTGAGGACAGACGTAAGTTTGTCCAAACCCACAATTTATGTTGCAACTGTTTCAGTCACGATCACTCCACTCGTAAATGCGACCAGCCTACAAACTGTAGTCTTTGTACCAATAACCATCACTCTCTACTGCATCCCAGAAACCCAAAGTCTGTCGGTAACAATGTTGTTGCTACTGCACTAGAAGCAACTCCACCACCGAAGACCTCTCTCAATGGCAATGTCTCAAACTCAACTTGTTTCTCCAGCATTCACGGTCATGTGGTCCCATCCACATCCAAGCCTGGTGAAAACAAGTCCACTCATGCTCTGCAAACTCGTCTGGATGAAGGATCTCAGGCATCCTTTACCACTGAGTCTGCATTGCAAACGCTAGGCCTCCGGACTATACCCGGTGTCAGCTTAGCTTCAGGATTGTGCGGGGAACAGGCGACTTCATCTGCGAAGTCGTCCGTCTTAGTAGACATTCATTCCCGTCATGATCCCAGCTTCACCATCTCGGTGGAAGCTCATGTTGTCGACATCAAATCATCACTCTCTGACGAGAACAAGCAACACAACAGATCTGGTGAGCTAGAATCAGATCCATCCTCTAGGCTCACACTTACGATACAGGAAGAGAATCTCTTTAAGTGTCAATCTGACACCACTGCCTACTGTGAGACCGATGTGTCGTTCAGATCAAATGATGGTTCAATGCAAATTGATATCATGCATTCGTACGAGTCAGACGAGAACGTCAAAGTGAAGTCTCTATTCGCTTCAGAGAATCAATTTTGTAAATACAGTAGTTCAAACAAAATGGCTCGCCTTCGTTCGACAAATCTGTCACAACACGCAGTCGATCCGACTCACCAACCAGAGTTGCAACCACTAACAAACACCATCAAAATGTACAGACAAACAAGCGAGTTCCAGTGCACTATCACCAGCATATCATTTCATCAACATACAAACACAACCGCGCAAAGACTTTGGCTATCTCAAATTAAGTGGGACCCGGGTTTGAACAATCTTATACCTGTCGTCAGCCTTAAATATAAGAGCAACATTGAAGTTGAATCTGCGTTAGTTTTTAGTTTGTTAATAAGATGTCATTATAGTGTTGTGTAAATAGTTTTATTGTTAAGCTTGTTTGTATAAATATTGTTTAAGGAGATGTGTTTAGTTTCGTTCAACTGTTGTGAGATTTATTTTTATTTTAATGGACACCGTCCATAGCGGGCGGTATGTTCAGTCGCGACACGACTGTTATAGTCTTGTCCTCTCTTATGTATGAGTATAGTTATCGGTACCAGTCATTCGTAGATAGATGACGCTAGTATACATATAAATGGCGATATAGACGTGTATTCGCCTCGGAATGACCTTCATTTTAAATTCCACAATAAATTAGACTTGCCACAGAACCTAAAGTTGTTTCATTGAAACGGGGTTCATCTTGGGGGTTTCTGGAGATTTTACACTTGACGAAAATAAAATCCGTACGAAAATTAGGTCCACACCTCTGAGACCTGTTTTACGAGTTCATTGGTCAATAGGTCACTAGATTCCTGGCACTTGCAGCTGGTGACGTCACTAGGCAGCTCAACGACCTGGGAAACGAGCACGAGGAATATAAGATTCTCTCTGAGTAATTAAACATTCATCAAGCACTTCGTCATATATCCGACCAATATGTCAGAGGTTTCCGTACGCGCAGACGGTCTACAAGTCTTATCACGGAATGCTTCCACAAGAATCGACTTACTTCCGCAGTATTTTAGGTCAGTGGTATACAGATCTGACTTGATGTGTCGTGTGCAGGTGTCGTCGGGGGTGCGGGTTCCTGCAGCAGGAGGACAGCTCGGGAGTCTCCGTCCTCGTGCTGGACGAGGAGCCGGTGCCAGAGTTCCGTCTGCCGCGTGACCGTCGACAGTACATGCACGGCGAGACTGAACACAACGACGTCGACTAAACACACACATATATAAATCTTCTAGACATACCACGACTGAGTTTGCTTTGAGCTCTCATTAAAGACCCCGCACCCATAATGCAAGGCTCAGTGATGGCTCTGTTTTATACCAAAAAAAGCCTATAACACAGTGCCTGTCTGTGGCACAAAGCTACAATGTGCACGTATTTTCAAGAGTGAACAGACAGGTATATACAATGTAATTTGCAGAAGCAATTTTAACGGGTACGGTACTAATCATGCGTGCTTAATTACTTCAATTACCTTAAGTATATCATACAAATTGTAACAGCCTTTAACACCATAAAATTTAAATGAATATCTTAGTAGATATCGTAAATCAAAAATACGCGCGAGAAAATGTTACTTATCCCTCAATTCAAGAAAAGATAAAATCAAGTTACTCTAGGTATGGTTAAGGTGCCACGCGGGAGGAGTGCGTGGCGGGGGGAGCGAGGTAGCTGTCGTGTGTTTTTCGATTTCGACAGACGAAGTATCGAGCAGTAGTAAAACATAAGTGATTAACGTCGTCCGACGAACCGAACATAGTGCACGCGCGTGCCGGCCGCTGCGGACGTAGCCTGCAGTCGTGCGTGCGGTGCGTGCTGCTGGCGGACGGGGCGATGCGCGCACTAGTGCGAGGGCTGCTGCTGGTGCTGGTTGTGTACGGGGCGGCGGGGGCCGGACAGCACGGTGCAGGTGACTTAGAATGCTGGCGGTCGTGGTCATAGAACGTACTCGAGACTCTGTCGACCTCAAAGTCAAATAGTATAATAATATAAATGTTGTATTGAGATCTACTTAACCTTGTGTGCGATAAACACGTGCCTTAGTGTGTCGGTGGTGTGTAGTATAAACACGCGACCGACCGACGCCAATTCACCGCGGGGTGTCTGTCCGCGCAGACCTCAAGCAGTTGGTGGGCGCGCTCCGGCGGAGCAGCGCGCTCGTGCAGCTGGTGCCCGGTGACCCCAAGCACCTTCCGGTCCTCCCACCGGACCCCACCACGTCTCCATCGTCGCACAGGAAAATGTTTCACTACGGACAGCCTAGCCCACCACCCACGCGCTTTAGGGGCAGGAAAGCGGCCAGCAGAGGCAGCACGGTGGGCTTCGCTGTCAGGGTGCGCAAGAGGATCGGCGACCAGGCTCAGAGGAAGGACCCGAGTCGGTTGCTGGAGACCGACAAGCCCTCCGAGCCCCTGACGCCTTTCCTAGAGCCCCCGGGCAGCGAGGACAGCCCGGAGACCATGGAGGCATGGTCTCCGGAGCTCCCCGCCACGACAGCAGCGTCCGGGCTGCCCCCCGCGCTCCCGTCACATCCCCGACGCCTGCGAGACATTCTGCGCGAGCAGTACGCACATTTAAACAGTACAAACGTCACCAAGGCCACGAGGGGGCTAGGGATCCTAACACCTCCTCCCGTGCGGGACCTGCGCAAGCTGCGTGCCATGTTGCGCAACAAGAGGACGTTCCTGCAGCAAGTAGCGCGCGCCTCGAGCCGCGAGCTCGCGCTGGTGGCGCGGCACTGGCGCGAGGAAAGCCGGCTGCGGGCAGGGGGCGCCGCCGCGCTGCCGGACCTCGCCCCGGACAAGATCGACATGGTGTTTGCTATGAACAAGCGCGCAGTCGACATGCGCCTCAAGGTGAACGAACATTTTAAAAATATCATTGGACATGAGGGTTGACGTCTGTACATTTTGCGCGTGACTGCGACCGATCTATTGTCATATTTTCCATGCGTTTAATCACCTTGGCAAAACTAACCACAGTCAAGTTTTCCTATTGGATAATCTCACAAATCTGCACATGATCCGCAATAACATTCTCTGATTCACGTTCACCGATCGGATCCTTAGCGCGCGCAGTTAGTAAGTAAGTAATGTTTGTGTTGAGGGTCGCCTGTGCCAGCGCCACGTGCTGCTGCGCGAGGGTCCCAGGCCGCGTACAATGCGAGCCAGCAGCGGCGGGGGCGGGACTTCGCGGACACCGGGCCGCCCTACATGCTGCTGCCTCGGTGTTGCAACTGCTGCCGCAAGTCCGTGCTGGGATGCCAGTGACCTCACCGGACCCGCTTCTGTACACTGCATACACAGTTTAGATATAAAATTTTAGGAAATAAATAGCAAGTAAACCAGTGCGAGTATATTACGAAGTGAACGGTAACGGAGGAGTATAATCGGCCATTATGCCTGGCGTTTGTGGACTACGAGAAAGCCTTTGATTCAATCGAGACTTGGGCAGTGCTTCAGCCTCTCCAAAGGTGCCACATTGACTATCGCTATATCGAAGTGTTGAAATGTTTATACAATAAGTCCGCCCGAGTACAGGATGAATGCACGAAACCGATCCAAGTGCAGAAAGGTGTAAGACAGGGTGACGTTATATCCCCGAAACTCTTCACCACTGCACTGGAAGATGTTTTCAAGCTTCTGAACTGGAAAGGACTGGGCATCAACATCAACGGCGACTACATCACTCACCTTCGATTTGCCGATGACATAGTCATAACGGCAGAATCCTTGGAGGATCTGAATGTAATGCTCAATGACCTCAACAGAGTTTCCCAACAGGAAGGTTTAAAAATGAACATGGACAAGACGAAAATCATGTCAAATGTCCATGTTGCACCTATGACGGTAGTGGTTGGGAACACTACAATCGAAGTTGTAGACGAGTATGTATACCTGGGACAGATCGTTCGATTCGATTCGTTCGGTTCAGATTCGACAAAGAGGTCAACCGAAGAATCCAACTCGGCTGGGCAGCGTTCGGGAAATTACGGCATATCTTCTCGTCCAAAATACCTCAGCGTCTAAAGACAAAAGTCTTTGATCAGTGCGTGTTGCCAGTGATGACATACGGAACCGAAACGTGGTCTTTTACTGTGGGTCGAATAAACAAGCTCAAAGTCACTCAGCGAGCAATGGAACGAGCTATGCTCGGAATTTCTCTACGTGATAAGGTCCGGAATGAGGAAATCCGTAGACGAACGAAGGTCACCGACATAGCTCGACGAGTCAGTGAGCTGAAGTGGCAATGGGCAGGCCACATCGCTCGAAGAACCGATAACCGTTGGGGAGTAAAGGTTCTCGAGTGGCGACCACGTACCGGGAAACGTCTACCAGGCCGTCCCCCTACTAGATGGACCGACGACCTGGTTAGAGTCGCGGGGAGTCGCTGGATGCAGGTGGCTCGGGACCGGTCGATGTGGCGTACCATGAGGGAGGCCTATGTCCAGCAGTGGACGTTACCCGGCTGATGATGATGAACGGTAACTTATTAACGAACATATCTGTACCAACAGGCCCATACACCCACACGATGCATATCACCAACAGCGTCTTTCCATTCTGTACAAGGCCAGAACGCAGGGGTGTGAAACTAATCACGTTTCGAACTGTACACGAGCAGTACTCAAAATTGATGTATATTGTAATCATAGATTTAAAAATGGCATTACAATATATACGCGACCAGTTTCCTACGGCTGCGTTTTGGCCTTGTATAGATTGTAAAGACGCACACCAGCATAGCGAACACTTTAAGACAACATATGAGATCAATTTGTCTTGTACACCGCCCGGCGATTTTCTGAACGTGCCGTGCCAAACAGCTTGTACTTCCCTTCCCCCGCAGACCTCATCACATATCACATGGTCTGTCCGTAACTTAAAGATGTATATGTGGTTAGAATATTTCAAGTTGAATAAGTTTATCGATACTGGACACTCGTCATTTTAATAACGGCATTTCATGTATTAAAATAAGATGACAATAGCTACATTTGCACGCCCAGCATACAGTATGCTAGTTCTACTGAAGGTGAAGAGTACCTAAAAACTCTATCTTATTTACAAACCTACGTGATCTGTGTTCGCAGATTATACTTTTACTACCATCCTAATACAATCAGAAAGTTTTGGAACAATGTTTTGATTTCTATATTCAACTTAAGACTGGGCTGTATGTCACGTTACACTTACTAGTTATCAGTTTTAAAAGTGCAAAAAACAACATGGCGTCCGTATCTGTCTGTGACAGAATAAAGATGGTTGAAGTGAATCGGTTTGTGAAAATCGTATAGCAATGGATTATTTAAACGTTTTAATTAGTTAGATGAGTGCGTTGTTGTTGGAGGAACATTAGTTAGTTGATCGTGAGTGTTTGCCGTGAAGTTGTGAGTATTGTAGACGGAATTTGTGAAGCAGTGTCGCGTCACTGGTCCCGGAGCAGAAGCAGCGACAGCACCCCCACGCAGGCATCATGTCGTACCCGGGGCGGCCGCCGCTCGTGCCCTACGGCGTCGTCACCATGCCCATGGCCACGCATGTGAGTCCTTGCCGGACGCGTCGGAGCGCCTGCCCTCACATAACCTCACCCGCGCCGTCTGACAACTTGACACATCCGTCATGTCTAATATCTCGTGTTGTTTCCAGTACACACACCGTAGCTTACATCCACGCCCTCCTATCACTAGCTTATGTAAGTGACAAGAGCTTTGTAATGGGAATTACAAAAATAGCATAAACTAGGATGTTGTACAGCTGCAATACGGAATATCTGAATTGCAGTTGCACTTTACTTCCCAGCAGTATAGGACCTTAGAGGACCTCCGAGAGTCAGTAGTGTAGTGCTGATGTAGAGTGTGTCATGGGTTCAAACAGGTGATGTGGATGACATAGTTCAAGTTGAACAAACAAATATGTTGATATAAACACGATGTGATGGGTGATGCTGGAGTCAAGTAACTTTGACAGTCAAGTATGCAGTGGATAGTATAAGAATGTGTGATAGTATATGAAGGACAGCAGGATTGCTTTTTCTGCTCATGGCATCGCTGTTAGATTAAGGCTGTGAGATTGCCTTTTATTTATTTGTGTTTATATAAATGCATTCATGATTTCTTATATAATACATTCTGTGATTCTTAACAAAACCAGGTGATATAAACTTTCTTGTACATCATGGTATAGCGAGGTGTGGACAGCAACAGAGAAGAATGTGGCGGGTGGCAGGGAGTGCTGCTGCAGCGGTGTGTGTCAACATGGTGATAGATCTGTACATACATTTGTAACTCAACCGGCACAACTGATATTTTTATAGTTTCATTATTATATCAGCTGTTACACTCATTTCTGTAGACCACTGTTTTTGAACTTGTGACTGTCTGTCACTCACCATCCTGTTTTGTTTGTGGGCTACCAATTATAAACTGGAGAAACATTTAATATACATCTTCAGGATGTATGTGCTGTTCTAGAAAGACACCGGTGGTAAAGTTGGTTCATGCATTTAGAGATTTCAAATACAAAACCCTTTTAATGTTTTTTAATTACCAAAAGTATGATATTCTGTCAGCAATATTCTTCAAAATCTTTGGTTACTTTGAAAACTGTCAATTTACTTCTCACACTCTGTCTCTTTGGTTCACCAACAAACTAAATCCAAATAAGTGAAGTGGGTTATAAATGTATATCCGCTTCAGACATGACATAACTATGGTTGTATATTGTTGATCAAAGGTTTCAAATTATTTTATTGGCTATTAAAAATGTTGTAACATTAGTTAATTGCTTTCTAAGTCTGCTGCCAAACAGCAGTGTCAATAGCACTGTTGTGTCCCAATTCTAAAGGAAGCAGAGCCAGTGTCCCATTAGCTCGAGCCGTCTGGATGAGCACATTTACCCAACTGCCTTTTCATCACTTACCATCAAGTGAATTGAAGGTCAAGTGAAAATTCTTCCATCATACATAAAACAAATAGATATTGTAGCTTAAATTAGTAAAACTCTATCAATATGGTACAAATTAATGACATGAATAAAAAAATAGAACAATTTCAACTGTAATTACTTGGCCAGAGAACTCTTCAGCCGGAGATGTGTCTGTCCTGGATTAAGTGCAATATATTACAGTGACTATACTGAGAGCAGCAGCTATAACACTTTATTTCATTGTTTCTGGTAATGGGTGTCTTACAGCTCTCAGTAATAACATGATCACGAATCTAGATCCTACTGCTATACTGTATTGTGCAGTACTAGGTGTATCTTGAACTTGTTACTCTCTGTGCCTGACCCCATGTCACCATCACAGTCTATTCTACCACATTACACGTTTACATAGTAACATATACAGTCAAATAATACATTTTTACATTAAATAAATTAGAAACATCATACTTGTGATACAGAGCACATGTCAAAGTTTTGCCTTTGTATATACTTTCTACCTTTTGGCCAGAACTTCGTCTGTGTGTAAAGTATCCCACATAAACCACTTGTTGGATCAGGATAAATGTTGCCGCTGTCTTATTCCGGACCTTCAACTATCCCAATACAAAAATTGTAGTCATGCTGACTGTCCATTGTGATGTAAAGCAAAGACAGTATTAGTATGGATATTTAAGTGAGTGAGTATATTTGTGTGGTCAGGTGATGGTGGGTGCGTACGGAGCGGCGGCGGCTGCAGCTGCTAGCGGGGGCCGGGGGGCGCTGCTCCCGGCTCCGTCGGGAGGGGGCGCGGTGATCGCCCGCGGTCCCACCACGCGCACCAACGGCTCGCTGGAGCCGGAGGGCGCGGCCGTCACCGTGTTCGTGGGGAACATCTCCCTGCGCGCGCCCGACGCCATGGTGCGCGCGCTGCTCGCCGCGTGCGGGCCCGTGCTCGGGTGGAAGCGCGCCGGGACGTTCGGGTTCTGCGAGCTGGCCGGCGCGGAGGGAGCGCTCAGAGTGTGCCGGCTGCTACACGACCGCGCACTGGCCGAGAGACGACTCGTCGCACGAACCGACGGCAAGATGCAGCATCTTGTAGACTCATACAAGTGTATGTATTATAAACAAACTATATTCGGGTACAATTATATTATCTAAGTGTGCGCATCTAACGGCCTTACCGTCACTTACCACCATGTGAGATTGAGGCCCAGTGCAAACCCATCATACATTAATAATAAATACAAAGCCTACACCAACATAAAACGCTATGGCGCGCTCGAGACTCAGTCTCCTCGTGCAGGAGGCACCAACTAGCATACAGAGAGCTGTGGTGAGACATTCACTAACAGCACATGTACCTCATGTCATCAACATAATTACCTACTGTTTAATCATATAACACCTATATACCATTAAGTGACTCTTATCGAATTTAGTTAGGAACATCAGGAACTCCGTTGACAGTGTGACCAGAGGTTTCAAATTTACAGTTACATTTAATACAGAACAAATTACTTAGGATAGTGATACTGTTTGTTTCTATATTACAAACACCCTCACACTTGACACACCTACACCCTCTCATTTTCGTTTTTGTGCAGGTCATTGTCCGCAATGATGAAATAAATGTCTTATGTCTAAATTGGTGAACATGTAACTTGCTGATCTTGTAGGTTCACATGAAATAAAATAATGTACACGTTTGTAATTGAGTTGCATGGAATCTGAAAATAATGAACATGACATGGATTTTCAAACACAATGTTCTCGTAATTATATTGAGTTGGCTTGAGATGTGTATTAAATAATGTACTTATATTGACATAAAATCTTGGTTTTAGTCACATGTTGACATAAATTTTGTTTTAATTTGATTATAGTTACAATATTGTATGTCCTGTACTGGCGCATCACGCTTGTCCTTTATAATTTTGACATCTTGTATACCTGTGTTTGAAAACAATTATTCTATTATTACATACTATATTATTATTAATCTGGTAAACACGTAACATTATGTTGCCACAACAACAATCCAGAGAGGAGGCGATGTCCTGACATGTGTGCGGGGTGTGCTTGCAGCGGAGCAGCGCTCCCGTCTGTCGTCCGCGGAGCAGGCGTCGAGCGGCGCGTCGAGCGGCGCGGCGAGCGACACGTCGTACATGGACGCGGCGCAGCGGGCGCTCGACGAGGCGGCCGAGCGGCGCATACAGCAGATCATGAGGGACTACCAGCACGAGATCAACAACTACGAAGCCTTACAGAAAGGTAACATACAATTAGAAGCTTAGTGTAAGCCATAGGGGTATCAACTGTGTACAGGGAGCCTTGCTCTTCGTCTGTTAGATCGGTACTTGAATGGCGACGGCGGAATCAACATGCTAGCTATAGAATATAAAAAGGCAGGCCACTTTTCGCTTGTGTTCAAGGATTTGGAGTTTGTCCTCCGCGAGCGAATCATTACTAATGAGCTCTTTTGCGCGTCGTTCATGTGCGGCGCTACTGTGTACCCCAGTACTGCAGGTGCCTAATGCACTGTACGGTGTTGTCCCTTCCCCCGCAGAGGAGGCGATCTCTAAGACTGCTCGCGTGCTCGAGGAGGCGGACATATCCGAGGAGAAGCGTGACGTCATACATCGCGAGATCGGCAAGTTCCGTGAGAGTATGAAGGTACGCGGGGTTGGGGGGGACATGTGTGTGGGTGGGGGGTGTCGAGGGTGGGTGAGGTAGAGGTCCGTGTGGGTGGGAGGGGGGTCGATGTAACACGTACATTATCTGGAGCGTCACATCACAGGGAGGTCTGGGAGACAGGCGCCGTCGCCCGCCCGCCTCGGTCTAGCGCCCTGGCCGGCCGGCCGCGCGCCCACGCACGGTGAGTACGTATACACGCACACAGCACACTCGTCACATGATCACACTTACAAATGATCATACTAGTTACAGTATAACAGAGAAAACTATTTAAAATATATCAACGTGTTTTCGACGTCATTCAGTGCGCATGACCTCAGCTCCGACACCTGGCACAAGTGTCACAGCGCATCAAAGGTTTTGTTATTTTGTGACAATTAAAGAAGAACAATAAATATTCTCTCCGAATGTAAGTGCCCCAACGTCGCCATATTTATTTATTTAGTACCAGTACAAAAGGGAAAAGATGCATATCCCTGTGATGATGGAGCTCGTGCCGCAGTGTCGTCGTACTTAGGTGCGTGTGACGTCACCCGCGAAGACACTCGACGACTTCATTACACCGATCATCTCGTACACAACTGGTTGTACTCGGTTATATTGTAATTATACATTTTGGGTTATAGATAACAAGTAGTTCACTATAAATACATATAACTATTGTTATTATTTAATCGAATATATTGATAGCAATTGCACAACAAAAATAGATGCAACTTGAGAAATAAAACAGTTTTTTTTATTGAACAATGAAAAATACGGTGAAAAAACTGTCAAATAATATAAACCATTGCTAAAGTTCAAAATCTTCTCGCAACATAAACGGTGCTTACATTTACCGGTATATAACTGAAACTCCCGCTCCGGACGTGTTAAACGTTAGCCTGCTGTCAGCCTGTCTAATGGACGTTTCGCTAAAAAAACAAGTGAAAAAAAGTCTTGCGCGCGCCGCCTCGCGCTCGCACGTACACGTTGCGTCCGTTATTTTTTTTTTGCGTCTCCTTTAAAGACAACTTTTATAATGGGGCGGGGGCCTGAGACAAGGGAAGTAGGTGTGAGTCCATGTTTGAGGCACGCATTATTCTTACGGTAGTACCCACCCCTACTGACAGAGGAGGGTGCGTGTGCGACGCACACTGCACTCTGAGACACGAACCACTCACGATGCTCGCTAGAAACTACGTACTACTACTACTATTAGAAAAAGCTACTACTACTACTATTAAAAAAAGGTATTTCCCTATCAAGTTGATGTTCCTTCATTATTTAGATATAATGTGTGATGTTACACAGACGCTCTCAACTCAGAATGTAGGGACACACACACCGCCACTAGCACCCATATACCATATACACGCACACATGAGGGCCGCGCGGCGCAGTGGTGAGTGGCGCCGCGCGGCCGTGCCTGCGTCCCGCTCGCACGCGGGCGGGCGCGGGCCGGCGGGCGCGGGCGTGCGAGCGAGAGACACGCGCCGGACGACGCAGTAAGTGAGCGAGGTAACGCGTGTCGCGCGGCGTCTTATGTAGCGAGAGTGTCTACGGCAGGAGGAGGCGGAGGTGGTGGGGAGGCGCAAGACGAGGGACAAGGACAAGGAGACGGACAAGGAAAGAGAGCGCCCGGAGAGGGGCGAGCGCGAGCGGGACAGGGAGAAGGAGCGGCCCGAGCGCGAGCGGGACAGGGAGCGCGACGTCGAGCCGCCGCGAGAGAGAGAGAGGGAGAGACGTCGCCGGAGCCCCTCCAGGTGAGTACTGGTGTTCTAGACCCGACGAGTGCAAGTACTGTTTCGTACATTCAGAGATATATACAGTTGAAACTAAGTTTATAAACAGTTTCAAAATTTAATGTACAATTTGCATTGATCATACAGAGCAAACAGTACATAAGTTGTTATGATTTACTTGGTCAAGGTGGGATGTACTTACGCTACATCGTCTCGTACAACGTGTGAAGACAGTTTAAAAACAAACAAATAATTATAAAATGTGTACTTGTAAGAGATGACCACCGGGTGAAGCATCACGCGCGCCGCGATCACTATTTCACCTCACGAAGGTCCCCACACGGCGAGCACGTGCAATGCGACAACATAATGATACTTGTCAGTGATGATTGTACGTGTGTCTCACGCAGGGGGCGCGAGCGAGACGAGCGAGAGCGGGACAGGGAGAGGGAGAAGGAGCGCGAGAGGGAGAGGGAGCGCGAACGAGAGAGGGAGAGGTGAGACTGGACACACACAGCTATATAGACAATAGCAAACTACATTGAGTTTATCCGACAAACTGGACTTGATCAGTGATTGCCTAAAATTATAAGTGTCGCGAAATGAATATCACTAACATACAACTTTATTCATCTTCTTCATCTTATCGTGCAGGTTGTAAGGTCTATGTCTGACGTCACACTCCCTAGTGTCAGAGTTGTTTCACCGCCACAGTCCTCTGCCACGTCTCATGCAGCTACTGCCTGTCGTAGATAGTGACCGGTGACGACGGATTAACGTGACTAACGAAGCACGGAGTCATAGCACTGTTCAGACAATCTCGTGATGCAGACTGTAATGTACTAAACAAACTGAGGAGAGTCTCTCAAAGTGATATTTGTCCCCACCGGGAATGGAACCCGGGACCTGCGTGTGTTGCGCGTCTAAGTCTAACGCTCAGCCTACAGCACCACAGAGGCTAACTTTATTGTCAGCTGATGGTAGCGTACGTAGCTAATGGTCTCTAGATGGCGTTTTAGAGTAAAAATAATGTGTAAAAATGAAAATTGTGATTCACTGTGATGTTGTATGTTAATGATTCTGATTTTGCGACATCACAGTCCGATGTCCTATTATTTGATAATTACTGACCAAAGCCACCTGTCAAATATTAAGATTATGGTAAAAAAATTAGTATTATTATAAATTTTTTGCGTGGAAACGTCACGAGTTGATTGATAGTGGTTGCATCTATGCACCTGACAAACCGCTGTGTTCACATCGAGTGCAGCAACCATACATGCGTGTCACAGGCGGCCGCGGCCAGGTCCGAGGTCCGAGAGCGACTTGACCGAGCGCGGTCTGGTGACGTCACCACTACAACTTCCTATACACAGCTACAAATGAATCGTTAAAACATAAAGTCAATAAGAGATCTCTACAGGGATGCTACAAATTAAACAGTAACAATAACGGTTTCAGCACAAACACAAAATAGTACAGAAGTAGAATGACAGTGTAGATAAGGTGTAATAAAAAGGAGCTAGGTAAATAAGTTATTGCTTGGTATACGGGGCGCGGGCGCGGGCGCGGGCGCAGCGCTGGAGCGGAGGAGGTCGATGGTTGTATCACTGTTGGAATGTGTCTGCTCGCTCCACACGGGTAACAGTTTCCCCTTTATTTGTTGTAGTTTGCAGGGAGGCGCAAGACATCATTTTCCCGCAGATGTTTAACTTTAATGATATTGTAACCGTCTCCTTTGTGTACAGGGAGGCGCGCGAGCGAGAGAGAGAGAGAGAACGTGAACGCGAGAGAGAGAGAGAGAGAGAACGGGAACGTGAGCGGGACAGGGAGATGCGCGAGAGGGAGCGAGACCGCGACAGAGAGAGGTAAACACATTTATTTGTAGTATTATACGGTTTAAAAACATTTATTTTTCATTAAGATTATAAATCACTTACATGAAAAACATAAACTAAATATACATTAAATGTAGGGTAGTCCAAAGGTAACACAGTGTGTACGATTTATAATAAAAAAAAGTTGAGGGTACATATCGCATAGTTGCTTTAGAGAACAATGGCGAGTCCGACGGGCATCATATCATCATCATTATAATTACATTCACATTGCTTCTTTTTTTATATACTGAAAAAATAAATAAATTGTAGAACATACTGATTTGATATTTATTTACTATTAGGATAGCCTTTTAAAATGTAGCTCTTAAGTAATTTGTTGAAGACAATGAGTGACCGACTTTCTTTTATACTGTTAGGTAACTTGTTGTATAATTTAGCTCCTTCATAGAATATATTTTTCTTGACATAGTTTGTTCTTGGTTTATGAAGACGCAAGTGATGAGCATTTCTTAAAATACGCTTTTGGACATTTAGATTCTTTGTAAAAACTATTTCAGAGTGTATGTCTTATATTATATATGTCACCGGAAGATAACAAGAACCGCAAATTTATAAATTTCCCAGGAAATTTATAAACTTTCGTAGGATTCTAAACGAGATATATATTGTATTATTTTACGTCCACATTTTGGCAAATTGATAAATTTGCGACGTCTCGTGGTAAATTTATAAACTAACGGACATCCATTCGTAAAATTCTAAACGGTTCGATCAATCACAGAAGAGCTTTTAATTTTACGCTTTTTTAAAAAACGGCAAATAACACACTGCTCTCTGATTGGTCGATCTTGTCCGTGGCAATGCTTGTGTCCATAGACTAGGTACAATCAGACTTGCCAAACCATAAATTTATCAGTTTTAATTACCTATCTATTAATATTTTTACTTTAAAGTAGGAAGGTACCTATAATACAGGATTTCTTTTTTACATAATATGCTAATGACCCCTACTTCACTCTAACAAAATAAAACAACAGAAATCATGTTCTACGATATTAAAGAGGTTTATTAAAAAGAAAAAACACTCATAAAACAAAAAATGAGCGATTCTTTTTCTGTGGGCTGACGTCCCAAAACTTAAGCTTTATTAAAATCTTCAATCATTTTAATGTCATTTTTAATTTTTTTCTGACCATTCCGACTTCTTACTATTTTGGTCATGGCCACTATAAAACTTTCCTAGCTCTGTGGTAAATTTCACTTCGTCAACAAATTTTCTATCATTTACCATCTAGTTTAGTAACCTTAGCAAAATAAAACCATTCTCACAGTTCCAATCCAACATTAAAAACATTACAAAACACACGAGCACAGGTTTGTTTATGTTCCGCGGCGAACAATGGCGGCGGAGAGGAAGGAGACGTGACTTATTCGATCAATCAGAGCGCACACGGCGCTTGGTTATTGCTTACTTATTATTTTACGCGTGAGTTCGGTAAGTTTATCAATTTACGAAAATGTGGACGTAAAATAATACAATATCTCTCTCGTTTAGAATCCTACGAAAGTTTATAAATTTCCTAGGAAATTGATAAATTTGCAGTTCTTGTCAGTTTCCGGTGACATATATATTGTATTATAAAATATCTTACCTCACCTCACTAGCTCCACTGGGAAACGTGTTCCGAGCCATCCCCGTACTATTGTACCGCCGGTGTTGGTACGGTCGCTGGAACCATCAATGTGTCATACCATGTAGAAGGCCTGTGTCCAGCAGTTGACATTTACCGGCTGATGATGGTGCTCGCGAGCCGCGAGATGTCATTTCTAGGTTTATATTTGGTCTGTGCATGCGAGCTGTTATTGCGGCCGCTATCGTTAAGAGGCTATGTTGATAAGACCACGTGGTCGGTTTCAAGGTCAAATTGTTTTGTAGCTGTCCCTCTCCGAGCCCTATCCTACCCGAGCGCGTACGGTGAGACAGCATACATTATGCGATGTTATCCACCCGTTATTTGGATGTTTCGTAGTCCAGGGATCATTTGAAGGATACAGTATATTATGTAACCATTTGTTTAATACAGTATACTAATGAAATTTCAGATGTCGGTGGTTTTTCCAAATTGTTCTAAATTGATTCATACTCTTGTAAATCAGGTTCAAAGTTGGGGCTTTTTACTACCGAAAAATACAATACTTTGACGCCCTGTAACTCTGGAAGTATATATTTAAACGAAAATCTGACTCACCACCGACACAGATATTTGTTTCTAGATTGTGTCTTGAAAATTTCATAGATTTTCATAGCTTAATACTCAAAATATGACTGGACTACGTTTGTATGGGTGCTTTGACAACAGCATAGCCTCTTAATGTTTATGGCTCGCGCCGCTTTATCGCGCGGGGTCGCGGCAGTCGGCGTGTCCTCATTGCTGCGTGACGTCACCCGCATCACCTGCATGCCTGATCAGCGGGTGTTCCACGGAAATACATAGTACACTGTGATACAAGGGTGATGGCAATAGATGGCAACAACAAGTCAGATAATTAAATATGTTTAGTGAGAATTCAATGCCAAGACATACTCTTATGGGCTCAATCATTTTGTCGCAGTTGGATTGCTTAAAAATCCGTTATACATAACCGCTAGCTGTTTCAGCGTAAGTTTGTCTCGCGGAATGGAATGAGCGCCTCGCATTCATCAATGAAGCGGGGCAATGATTAACGATTTTGTGAAAAAATGTAAAATTTTAGTCATAAATTTTGCCGTTCGTGTCTCTGTATTGCAAAAATGGCGTCGAAAGCGGAATGTAGTTCGACCGAATAAACCAAGAAGAAAATAAAAATAAAGTGAAGGTTGTTTATTCATGACAAAAATGCTTTTTGCCGTTGCAAATAATCCATTCTGCAAAACATCTAATGGGTAGCTACATATGTTGTTAAATGCAACGCAGTGACAATCCAGCTAGACAATGTACAGCTGTTTAGTATTACAGCTAGGGGTGATGTAAAACAGCTTATTAAACAATCCAACTGCGACACAATACATTACAATATGTGTAACGTGGAGCGCAGTGCTCGCGCGTGCGCGGTCGTCCGCGGGCGATAACGACGCGCGGCGCGCGCGCACCGCCCCAGACGATCCCACGTATTACAATCGTCTATGTTGTAACTTTATTTATTTTCTCCGATAAATCGCGCAACGACCGTAAAATAACTGCAAACCGGACTAGTGTCGTTAGTGCGGAGCGCGCGCGGGCGTAGCCAATCGCATTATAATTGAATAATTGAACATTACAAGTGTCGATGTGAGGTGTGGTCACTGGCCGTGTCTCTATTGATGCTGGTGCTGCGGCTGTGGCCGTACATACGCACCAGGAGGGAGATAGAGAGAGATGTGCGCAGGTGGGCGAGTGAGACAGAACTATTATCACGACTGCGCTACTTCGGGCATTTCAAAAACTTCATAACTCACAGGAATACTGTTTATCAGAAATCAATAAAAACTGTTTCATACACAAACGAGTTTTAAATTACTTTTTATTCTAGGAGTTACTTAATTTATTATCGGAGTTGAAAAAATTTCAATATCGCGTAACCAGTTAATTAATAATAACAATGTATCCTAATCCCGATATCCCTTCCCTTCTGTACAATATCCTAAATAACCCTTCTTATCCTAGACACCTAAGTGAGCGATGTACATACTCGCATCCTACTGACCAACCTTGTCGAGCTCACATTAGGACAATCCTGTCCATCCCCTCCCATCACTCCGATTTCTTTTCCTACTCGTTCACGGTTCATGCAGCCAGATTGTGGAACTCGTGGCCTCACACTGTACGTGACAGTAAATCTGTCTCCATCTTTAAGAAAAACGTCAAGGAACATTTGAATTTAAAGAATAAGTTAATAGTTCCCACCGCGAGACGTTTATTGAGAGAGCAGTTTTTCAAATATAACGTGACACGTTGGTGGGTCCTTGTTTCAGGGAGCGATCGTCGGGGGGCGGCGGAGGCGGGGGTAGCGGCGGCGGAGGCGGAGGGGGCGGCGGCGGTAGCGCTCGCTCGCGGGAGGTGGAGGAGGAGTCGCGCTCGCGGCGGCGGCTGGAGAAGCGTGCGAGGGAGAAGGAGGCCGCGTACCAGGAGAGACTGCGGGCGTGGGAGGCGAGGGAGAGACGACGAGCGGGCGAGCACGAGAGAACGAGGGAGAGGAGCAGGTGCAGGGACGAGGAGAGGGAAAGAGAGGCCAAGCGGCTCAAGGAGTTCCTAGAGGACTACGACGACGAGAGGGACGACCGCAAGTACTACAAGGTAACGTGCCGCGTGCGGTGCGCGTGCGCGGGCTACGTCATATGCGTACACGCACGCACCGCCTGCACCCGCCGCGTCGGTGGCGGTACAGCGAGATGTTGAACCTTTGGATCATTATCAGTGTGCGCGCGCGTGTGTGTGTACTGTTGACGTCGTGTCGGTGTCGGGTGTGAGAGTGTGTTGTTGTGGGTGTGTGCAGGGCAAGGAGCTGCAGCGCCGGCTGGGGGCGCGGGTGCGCGAGGCGGAGGGGGACGCGCGAGACCGGCAGAAGGAGCGCGACGAGCTGGACGCGCTCAGGCGGGAGCTGCTCGGCGGCAGGGCAGAGGACGAGTGCACAGACGAGGTGAGTCATGGTCACGATAAACATGGAGAGTGAAGCATAGCCGAACGTTAAAATATTATGGTAACGAGTAAATATTTGGTCTGTTTCAATATGAAATTTTTCCCGTGAGATTTTTTGACATGAAAAAGTATTTATACGAACAATTTTGTATGTTTGTATAACAACTACTGCATGTACTGTGACGTCACGCGGTGCTCGAACGAGTATTTCCCGTAAATTTCCCGCGGGTACTTATTGCATTTTCGTTTAATTAAAATGTATTATTTTGCTAGAATTTGTATAGGAAATACTATTTAGGTACTAATCAAATTTTTGTGATGAACAATATTTTTTTGTTAGATGTTGTCTGCGTGGCGGGCGGCGGTGCGCGCGCGCGAGGACCAGTACCTCGTGAAGCTGGTCGTGGACGCGACCGCACCCGCACAGGTAAACAACGCACGCACACACGCACTGCACACGTAGTGACGTCCCCCGTTTGTTTAGTACATTGCAGTCTGCATCACGTGATTGTCTGAACAGTGATATGACTCCGTGCTTCGTTAGTCACGTTAATCCGTCGTCACCGGTCACTATCTACGACAGGCAGTAGCTGCATGAGACGTGGCAGAGGACTGTGTTTGTAATTTAACATTCACTGGTATCTTGTTCAAGAACGATTACTTAGAGCTGATTTAATATTGTGTGTAGTGACGTCACAGGTTGGTGTGAGCAGACCCGTGCACGTGTAGACAGAGACAGACATACAGACACGGTGCGCGCCGAGACCACCCACTGTTCATTTGTGTAGCGTGCGCCGACATTCGCGTGCTGTCGTCGGTGTCAGCCCCGCCCTGTCACAGTCCGACACAGCCCTGTTTCATAAAGCGACATTTTGCAATATCATCATTTTCGCTGTTTTCTGTAGGTTGGTCGAAAACGACTGACATATTGTCATTGTCTCTTTATGAAATAGGGCCCGGGCTCCACTAGTCTGTCACCAAACAATAATGTCAATAGCACTGTTGTGTTGACGTAATTACGTATAACATAGCCAGTGTCTGAGGTGAGAGACTTCTGTGTTGGCACTCTTCTGTACTTCACTGGTGTAGTCACGAGGCCCCGCCGCAGGTCAACCTGCACCCATCGAGGTTTTAATAAAATTCGCAGCTGTTTATAATAAAAAGTCAAGTTGTTAACTTTATTTCATAAATGATGTTATTGTAATTAGCTACGTACCCTACTCTCTTGTATAATTTGTGCGGACCATAGACCAGTAGGTGTGTAGGTGGTGTGTGGTATGCTCTGTGTCCGTCCGCGCACCGCACGCACGCGTGTGTGTGTGTGTGCGCGTGTGGGTGACGGTGTACTGTCCACTGTGGTGAAGGCGGGGTGCACGCAGGCGCAGCGCGAGCGGGAGGCGGCGCGCGCCGCGCAGCGCGAGGAGGCGCGCCGGGAGGCCCGCGAGCGGGAGGCGCGCGCACGCGACCGTTACCTGAGGGACGCCGCCTCGAGGCAGCTGCCCACCGAGGCGGAGCCCATCGACTCGGACTCGACGTCGCCCGCGTCCCCCGCACCGCCGCACTCACCCTCCCCGTGCCCGGAGCGCGAGGTGACGCCCCCCCTGCGCGCGGACACACCCCCGCATCCGCCGCACCATCACCGGCACCACCACCGTCGCGAGCACCGAGAACACCACGACCGTGAACACAGACCAGACACGCCCCTCGTGAGTACTCCAGGACAGTTATAAGTTTGCAACTATCCGCCGCGTGCGCTGTCCCAGTCCGTCTGTCAGCCGCACAGAGGCTTCTAGCTAAAATACAGACAATCATATTCAAATAGATGCAGTCATACTAGTCACAGCATGAACTGTGCGCGCCCTGCGTGTGCGAGGTTGACTGGCTCGAGGACAATGTTTAGTTATGATGTTGATTACAAATGACTCTGTGCACTCAACAACACTAACTCTCATTGGCCATGCCTCGAACATTCGTCGTTCAGAGTTGGTGTTGGTGGTGTGTTGGTGGTGTGTTGTGTTGTGTAACGCGCGCGTGTTTCAGAGCTCGGACGCGGACGCGGGCGGGGACACGCCCCCCCGGCCCCCCTCCCCGGACGACCACGCGCACAGGCTGGTATGTACACACGTCCCTTGTATTACAGCGGCACATTCGTTTGATGAACGTGCATCGCAATCAACATGAATTTATATTGAGAACATTTTCACTCTATGGTTTATGACGACTTTAGGCGATGGAGCCCTATCCCGTAGCTCCGTGTACAGTTCCCGGCAAACTAGAGAAATGACCTAGACTGCGCAATAGACGATGTTCGTGTCTCTTTGTCGGGGAGCGGGAGGGGAATGTCATTTCGAATTAGTCGCGCGATTGTCCGAACTGTCCCCCTGGCGCCCCTCTGTCGCCCGCGATGCGCGAACTCAGCCCCATTATGCCCATTACTTGTGTGCCGGGGACTATACACGCGCATCAGTGGTCGACGTGATCACCTACATGTCGCATGTCATGTACGCGTCACGCGACGGTGGAAGTGTTCCGTGCTGATACTCTGCGTGTAAAATCTCCAGAAACCCCCAAGATGAACCCCGTTGCAATGAAACAATTATAGGTTCTGTGGCAAGTCTAATTTAATAAGCAGTAAAGAAAGAAGGTCATTTCTGGGCGATGACACGTCTATATCGCCATTTATATGTACACCAGCGCCATCTATCCACGAATGACTGGTATCGATAATTATATTCATACATAAGAGAGGATAAGGCTATAACAGTCGTGTCGCGACTGAACATACCGCCCGCTATGGACGGTGTCCATTAAAATAAAAATAAATCTCACAACAGTTGAACGAAACTAGAGAGTGATGGTTATTGGTACAAAGACTACAGTTTGTAGGCTGGTCGCATATGTGAGTGGAGTGATCGTGACTTAAACAGTTGCAACATAAATTGTAGGTACTGGACAAACTTACGTCTGTCCTCAATGCCTTCCTGAACAAACTTTATACAAGCGCTTAAGCTGTGGTTCTCTCTACAAAAGATACAACTGATGATAGCTGCCGCAACATTTGTACAGTTGAGTTGTTCCTTCCTTTCAACCTTAGGATAGACACATTCTGGAGACGTGCTAGTCTCTTTCAATTTCGATAATTTTTCCTTTAGCATTGATTTATAATCATAATAAGTTTCTACTGTGATGTCGTACACATCATCAACAAAATAGCTACTATTTTTATAGTCCGTCGACATTTTAAGAACAATATTACGGTGATTGTTCAAAAATTCCTTCCATTGTTGTTCCAAACCTTCTAAACGCGATTCAACATAAGGATATGTGATGCGTTCCTTGGGAGATTTCTTGAAGTTAGAATTCCCATTGATAATTATGGAAGAAACATGTGCTTGAAGTCTAATCAGAATGTCAGCCATGATGATAGTACAACAGTATCAAAATATATCAGTATTACAATTGATTACAATGCTAAATAGAAAATAAACAGTTCAAAAATTAACAATTTCAAGGGAAACATCCTTAGAAAATATTCTAAGTGTTTGACACATCCATACGTCACAAAAACAAAATTTGGCGTAAGTCAGTCAGTGCACTTTTTTTGAAATTATTCTAAGTCCCTATTCTAATTTTGAAATTTAAAGATAAAACTGTCTACGAAATAAAGTTGAAATTTTGAATGTCTATTGACTATGTGCGAAGTGGGTGGTGGGGAACGGCAAATCGATCGTAGCGCACGACGTGGCAGAAATGTGCAATAATTCTGGGCTGTCATGTGTCAAATTGCTTTATTTTCATAACTTCCTTTATAATTTTAAGTAAAAACGTAAAAATTTGCGATATGGCTCATAGTACATGCTGTGTCGTAAATTGTAAAAACAATGAGAAAAACAGTTCGTGCAAGTTTTATTCGTTTCCAATAACAAAGTGGGCATTACAGCAAAGACAAAAATGGATAGCTGCTGTGAAGAGAAAACACAGTCGCACTTAACATTTGTAACAACACGTTCATCATTTATCTGGAATTAAAATAAACAATAAAATAATTAATATAAGTAAGCTGACATGAAGCTAACTCAAATATACTATTTCTATAACTTGATATGTAGGTAGGTATGTACTCACATTTAATGATGTTTTGTAGGGAGTTTGTGTGACAGACGTTTGTCTTATGATCAGAGCTCTTATTAAGAAGCTTTTCCCGTTCGTTCTAAGCTCTTCCACTTCTCTCACATGCTGTGCTAATACTAATTTTTTCCCTTTTTGCTCAGTTTCAGGTTGGAAATGTATTTTATGCTTAATCGATTCAAATCCCGTACGTATTATAATATCCATATTTTTCACGTGGAAGAAAATCGCTAGGTATAATATACACACTCACTTTTTACACTATTTTCTTCAATTTCGTTGAAAAACTAGTCAAAAATCAATATCACAAAAATATCTTATCATCTAGTTGACATGATTTGACAGATGACAAGTCCTGAATAGTTGTGGCCACTAGGGGCGCTGTCATCGCGCACACAACGAATAAGGTCGAAATTTGTTACACTACGTCACACTCACTACAAGTCCATTGCATCTTGGTGCACTCTTCGCGCCGGTGCCTCCCTTCCAGGGGTGCTCCGCTTCCAAGGGTGCTCCGCCTTCTGGGGCGCTCCTCTTTCAGGAGTGATTCACTGCTGAGGGGTGCTCCGCCCGCACCTCAGCCTTCCGCACTGGATGAAGCCACCTCGGGCTCCAAGCGACAATCCACTGACTACTTAGCCAGCGTTGCAATGGAACATGCGTTCCAGTCCACTTCGCGCCTTTTTATTCCAGCGTTCGAAGGACCATGTAAAATCTCCAGAAACCCCCAAGATGAACCCCGTTGCAATGAAACAACTATAGGTTCTGTGGCAAGTCTAATTTAATAAGCAGTAAAGAAAGAAGGTCATTTCTGGGCGATGACACGTCTATATCGCCATTTATATATCCACGAATGACTGGTATCGATAATTATATTCATACATAAGAGAGGATAAGGCTATAACAGTCGTGTCGCGACTGAACACTGCGTCAATCAATTGAGAACATATATGTTGTATGCGCACCTGAAGGCGCGGCAGCTGTGTAATATAGTTTAGTTTATTATATTACTTATTATAAAATTAATATGTTGTGTTTGTAGAGCGGCGGCAGCTGCGCGGGGGGCTCCCCCATCACCATCAGCTTCAAGCACAAGCACAGCCCCAAGCGGGAGCACGCGCACGGTGAGTGCTGCACACACGCACACACACACACACACACACACACACACACACACACACACGGTCTACAACCGACAGTTGAACTACACATGTTCTGTTATTGGTTGCAGATATAAGGGGAACTCGCTACATCATAGTTTCATGCTGAATATCTGTTGCCATGATCTTTTAAAATGGAACAAGATATCGTATTGTAATGTCGGGACTGAGTATCATTAACAAACAACTTCACAGTGAATCGCAATTTGCATTTTAATACAGTTTATTTATTTATTGTTCAAAGCGCCATCTAGGGACCAGTAGCTGCGTAGCGGTAACGTAATGGTATTCATTTCGCGACACTATAATCCGATCTCCTCTGCCGAAACTCTACTGTCTGGCAATGGATGACGTGATTTCTATTACTATTCTATAGAAAATATATAAAAACTGAGATTTACATTTTAAGGTAACTTTAACGATTTTAAGGTACGATTTTATACACCTTTCCGCCCCGCCACCTGCCGTAGTACCCGCGGTCCGAGGTGCATAGTCTCTGATCGTTCTTATCTGTATTGGGCAAATGCGCCCTCGCAGGCGCTTGCTCCACGATGTCAAAAGGCGAATCGTTCCACTGTTTTCTAGCAGATGAAGATCGACCATGTACATTTCTGACTTGTGTTAGGTAACCGGTTCATATATGTAGATCCAAACACTATTTAAACTCCAATGACTCCATGTGCATGAATGCAAATAAACCGATTTGATTTGCTAGAGGTACAGTACTCGCAAGCTATGTTTGCCCCTCTGAAGTTAGCCACAAAAGACCGAGAAGTATCAATTAAGTAGGTAACAAAGTAACGTATATGGGAGGCGAGGCTAGTTAGCGGGTGCAAATAAATGTCCTAGTGTTGTATGTCATCTAGGGATATTTATTATAGAAATAATACGCACACATTCCGTCTGTACATGTTTGAAATTGCGGAGAGCTACTTCAGAGGGGCAAACATAGCGTGCGAGTACTGTACCGTCGGCAAAGAAGCAGATGAGCCTTGAGCCGGTGGTAAATTGACTGCGCTGTAATCGCGGGACAGTTCTACAACACTGGTGATGTGCTTTGTGCAGGTGACCGGGGCGTGCGCCGCGTGCACGCAGCGTTCACCCAGGACGAGGACGAGCCCTCGCCGACGCCCCCCGCACCGCACCCACCCTCCACGGCCCCCGCACACCAACACAAGGGTGAGTACTCCGCGTGCTGGCGGCGCGACGTGTGCAGCGTGGCCCGGGTCCGCGGCCTCTGCTCGTACCTACATGCGATTGATAAATCAGACTGGTAAAATATGCGGAGAAATTGAATGCGAACATTAAAATACGCGATGTGAAACGGACATCCTTTTCTGAAAGTTTCCGGACGAAGAAAATTTTGTACGTTTTATTAGACCTGACCGTGTGTAGCAATAGTTGACGTGTCGCAGCAGTTGACGTGTCGCAGCAGTCGCAGGAGCGCTCTGCACCAAGCTGTACTGTACTCTCGATCGCGCGATGATACATACTGTTATTGATTTCAAAAGAGACATCAAATAACGTTTGATATTGCTGTAACTAATGATCTGGAGCAATTGTCGTTATGGCGCGAAAGCTGTGTTCTGTTATCACCATCATCATCCGGGAAACGTCCACGGCTGGACATAGTCCTCCTCTAAGGTACGCCACATTGACCGGTCCCGAGTTACTTGCATTCAGTATCCAGGTCGTCGGTGCATCTAGTAGGGGGACGGCCCGGTACGTGGTCGACACCCGAGAACTCTTGCAATATCAATCATTATTCTATGTTTCCCAGCACATTCTGAAATCAATAAATGTATGAATCATCGAGCTTGTGTAGCTTGGTTCAGAGATTTCCTGAATGATCTCTTTTGCTACTATGAAAAAATGATTTCGCGAAAATTATGTGACAAATCCTCACATCGTCTTCGTACGTATCTTTAGTTAGTATCACTAGTGCCGTCCACCCAATGTTACCACTGTCCAGGATCGCACCCGGCCTAGACCGGTGTACGAGTGACTCCGCACAGAGGTACCTTGTCAATAGACAACGCGTACATCTGACATGTGCCCGACACGTTTCAGGTAAAGAGAAGAAGGACAAAGACAAGAGCAGGAAGCAGGGAGGGGGCGGTGCGGGGGGCGAGGGCGGGGGTGGCGCCGAGGGCGGGACCGGCGAGGAGGGGGGCCGCGGGTCCGAGGAGAAGAGGAAGCACATCAAGAGCCTCATCGACAAGATCCCCACGCAGAAGGAGCAGCTGTTCCAGTACAAGCTGGACGCAGCGCAGGTGAGGGTGTCCCGCTCCCACGCTGGTGTAGTCAGTAATGGGCGACAGAGGGGCGCATTTAATGCGATCGAAATGACTTCCCCGCCCGAGCGCCGCCACAGAGACGCGAAAGGCACTTGTATGGTTAATGATTGTTATGCCCGTATGTGTGCTGGCAGCTTGCTGGGGAGGTGGTCGCGCCAGACCCGATCATACGCCTTTGTTATACTAAGTGACTCGGCTAGAGCCTCGCGTGTGTCTCCTTACACTTGACCGAGTCTCGCGGCGCGATCTTATGTACACTACAATTAACATCCGAGAAGATGCGCGTGCGGCAGATATCTTTAAATGTTCATCCATATGCAGTGTATAAAGTAGGATGTGTTTGATGCTGGCTCATGTGACGGCGTGTGCCCCGCGGGGGGCGGGGGTTGGACAGTATTGTGCAGCGCGGGGTTGGTTGCAGATCGACAGCGTACTGATGGAGAAGAAGATCCGACCGTGGATCAACAAGAAGATCATCGAGTACATCGGAGAGCCGGAGCCCACGCTGGTGGACTTCATCTGTAGCAAGGTGGTGGCGGGGTCCGCGCCGCAGGGCATCCTGGACGACGTGCAGATGGTGAGTGCAGGCGGGAGGCGGAGCCCACGCTGTTGGACCTCGGGGTCCAGGAGAATCTATCCAATGAGTAAAAACTTGGTGGCGATATTTCTCTACGTGGTGATAATGCAGGGTGGTGTTTCAGGTGCTGGACGAGGAGGCGGAGGTGTTCGTGGTGAAGATGTGGCGACTGCTCATATACGAGGTGGAGGCCAAGCGCGCTGGCCTGCACAAGTGACTGCCCGCGCGCGTGGAGGCGTGCCCGAGTGACCACCCGCAATAGACGGCCTGTATATAAGCGCGCGTCTACGTTAAGTTTAATATTATCTGCTAGCTAGTGAATAAAGTGATATTGTGAATACATGCACGTTTCATTGTTGAACCCCTCCGGTCGTTGCACAGCGACACCGCGCCGCGCGCGACGAGCGTGGCCAGTCATCTCTCTCTCTCTCTCTCTCTCACACACACACACTTTACAATTGTATACAGATTATGGATGTATGGAGCAGGATACAGTTGCGAGTGGGCAGGATTTAAGAAATTACGTCATGTCGTATCGTCGATACCACAGCGCCTGAGGACAAGTCTTCAATCCACTAATCCACAAATTTAAAGTCCCCTCAGCGCGCTATGGAAAGGGCTATGCTCGGAGACTCTCTGATGGACCGCATTCGGAACGAAGTGATCCGTCAGAGAACCAAAGTGACCGACATAGCTCACCGTATTAGCAAGCTGAAGTGGCAGTGGGCCGGTCATATTTGACGAAGGATCGGCAGTCGCTGGAGCAGACGAGTTCTGAACGGGGGGAGGAAGTTAACATGTCTAGGTCTTAGGATCTAATATAATTAGGACCTAATTAGCTAACTTAGAACTAAAAGGATTGTTTGAAATGGTTCGTTTCAGCCCACACTGACGCACGCAGAAGTGACGCGCGAAGCATGCGACTTCATACCATCATCTTTTGCATTGCTGCCTGGTGACGGACGGACGGACGGACAGCCAAGTCTTAGTAATAGGGTCCCGACGGAACGTACCCAAAAGGTAAAAACGGGACCGTTCCGCACGGAACCGGAAAACGTAAGAAAAGGGGCCCAGAGAATGTCACTGCCTAGGGGCCCCTGATAGGGTTAATCCGGCCCTGTTAAACGCCTACACTTGTGCTTCCTTTATGTGGCACTACTATAGTTGTAACATAAATAAAATAAAATATAATAAAATGAATTTCGTTAATGATCTCTTTATTACAACAATATACTTATGCTAATTACAAAATCTCTTATAAAAGATAAATATCACTAGAAGAGCGCACGCGGGTAGATGACGCGACTCGCCTCTTGAGTGCCGTATGTAGGTACACTAGGTAGGTTATCATTTATTATGCTACACATAGATATGTATGTACACGCTCTAAGCTTTAGATGATTCCTTTTTTCGATCACAGATCAGATTATACACATAGTACGCGCTTGTTGCACGAGTGCCGCGCGCACAGAGCGGCCCGCGCCGCCCAGAGAGACAACTCTCACGCGGACGCTAGTCCGTTTTGTCCGCCGCCGCCGCGGCCCCTGCAGCTCCCCTCCCCCGCAGCACGCGCCCCCCCGCGTACCCCAGCGCCGCCCCCGCCACCACGGCGGCAGCCCCAGCCTTGGCCCCCACCAGTAGTCCCAGCGGCCCTCCCACCAGCGCTCCCACTACGGCTCCTACCCCTGCCCCTACTCCGGCGCCCCCCCACCGCTCTGCCCGCGCCAGCTCCCCGCGCGCCGCCGCCACGTGCTCCCCCGCCGCCTCCACGCTCCCCTCCACAGCCGCCACGGCCGCCCCCTGCGCCCGCGCAGCAGACGACACCACCCGCCACGTCTCATGCAGCGACCACACCTGACCACGCACACACACTCAGTCATGTAGGTGACATGTACGTATTTACCATGTCATATTCACCTTCAATTGACATTTCATTGAACACTCTCCACAGAAACAAGAGAGTGAATGTGACATGCAATTATTGTTTTCACTTAACGTCATTTTGGGAGAAACTTTTAATATTGGTAACCTGATTTTAAACCGGCACACTGTGCCTGCGCACCCAACAACGCTACACAGTTGACCAACATTGATTGATGTAAGACTTCAAATATTGAATAGCTAAACATACACACTTTGACACTGATGTGTACCAAACCAACACAGTGAAACACGAGACACGCTATAAATATTAAAAGTTTTCCCAAAAAAAGTATATTCGTTGTAGTGACCTCCTCCTGCAGGGAGCGCCATCCCTCCAGCACTCGGGCCCGCTGCTCCAGGTCGTCTAGCTGTCCCTCGTGCAGCTCCGCCTGCAGCTGCAGCGAGGGGGGCTCGTCACCCACTAGACCCACCGAGTCCGTGGAGAGCACGCTGCCCCCCGCCCCCGCCGCCTCGTCCCGCACACCACCCCCCGGCACCTGCATCGACGCCGTCTCTGCACACACGACACAATGTACAAACAACTATGGTAACACAGCTTCCGGGTCAACTGAGCCCACAGTCCACTTATAGCCCGCGGGTTCAGTTGACCACTTAGATTTCTTTGTGGACAACTCGACCCATAAAACAGCTTGAGTGGTGAGAGGCTTCAGTATTTAGAAATGAAAAAATATATTTAGTTTAGTTAATTATGCTAGATAACAATGTAAAAATAATCACGGGCGGGGCAGCAAACAATGTGGGATGATTTTTTTATTAAAATGTGAAATGTTGTGACTTTCAAATACATCAGTCGAGTTAGTACTCATCAACATATTTATGTTTAGAATGGGACCCAGCGGACAATGTCTACACATGTGGTAGATATAGATGAGGTGACGTCACACAGGATGCTGTTAGTGTCATCTGTGAGTGAGCAGACTCACGCGCCCGGTGCCCGGGGGGCGTCGACAGCGCGCGGCATCCCCTCTCCACTGCACCTACAACGTCATACCGAGCATCACTCACTACCCGGGGACGGCACACTGGCTACGTTATCATTGCTAGCTGGGAAACATAGAGCTGTAGCTGTGATATGTTATTGTTCAACTCCACAATCGTCCAAGTGTGAGTCTAACTTGTATGAAGGCACGTGCGCCTGCTCTGGTGAGCATAGTACAGTACCGAGGCAGTCCTGTATGGCGTCGCGGGTGTCGCGCACGGCGCGCGCGCTCAGCATGTCGAAGCGCGCTCAGCATGTCGAAGCGCGCTCGGTCGGCGACGCGCACGCGCGCACGCAGCAGCTGCAGCTCGGCGAGCAGCGCGCGCAGCTGCCGGCACACGCGGCGAGCACGAGCCTGCTCGTCCGCCGCCAGCCGCCACGAGCCCGCACTACTCAACTGACGACACACACATCATTATTACATATTCATTCCGGACACATACACTCTTATATAAATAATATTTAGTTGTGGGTAATTCCATGTCCACGAAGGTTATCGAATATCTGAGTCCTGGTGCGCTCTCAGAACTGATACCTCTTAACCAGCTCCGCTTATCGTACCCAAGTCTTTTATAGATTTCGAGGCCAACATGCGTAATCTGAACATTACCCGAGCTGATACACTTCCCGTACCTGGTGCCTATGATCTGAATGTTACCTGAGCCACGCCGGGCTCGATAGTCAAACCTGCACCTGTTTGGAAAGTTTCAGGACCGATATGGCTATTAGATTCGACTGGGATTTACCCACACCTATTCTTATATGTAAGAATGTATGACTACCAATATACCACAAAACAAGTAAAGGCCAAGTGTAGAAGCACTAGATTTATGGAAGGTGACAAACCCCTAGGTAACATTTCATGTTGTAATGATAGGAGTATGCGACCAAAACTTAATAAAATACATAAATTACTGCTGATTTCCACTCGCCCCTGAACTGAACAGTATTCACTATACATGGGGGAATTTTAAAAAATCAAAAAAATGTGCAAAATTGTGATTCATCTTGCTAATTTTGATTTCCCAGCATTATAATTTGGTGCCCTATAAATAGGGGAAGATAGAATTCCAGTTAAAAAATAAAAAATATCAAGGTATAAGTTAATAAAATAAAATTCTATATATACAAGTGAATTAATTTAAAAAAAAACCTATGCAATAATCACACACACACACTAATATTATTCCATTTTATGCCGAAAATGCCTAACAGTTAATACTCTTCAAATGCTGAATCGATTTTTACCAAATGTAGGTAAGAACCACCAAAAGGGAACTTGCATTCATGTTAAAAAAATGCATCCATTCAAATGCTACAATGCCAAAGACATTCACACAGACATTGGCTTCAAACTTTTAACATCCCAACTACAATTCTTCACCAATATCAATAAATTTTTTAACTTAAATATTTAAAAAGTGTGTGTGTGACCTAAAACTAAACACATGTGAACACACCATCAGCAATTGAGCTCAGTATTTATTATTATTTGTATACTCGCTTTAGCAACAGACTAACTGGATGCAGGCAATGTCTGTTGTAGTCAGATACAATAATATAAACCTACTATTGTACCGTGACACATTCCCTCTTATGTGTTGATTAGGGTGTACAAAAGGGGGCGCTGAGGGAAAAAACTTAGAAAATTCAAAAATCATGACGATCACGAAGTCCTGCCTCAGCACCCCCCTGTGTGCACTCCAACCGATAACAAACAACACAAAGTGGGGGGAGACCTTCACAATAGTTGCACGCGTGTATTAATAGGTAGGTCGGTGGTAGGGACGTGACGCGCGGGCGGTGGCGACCTGTGACGTCACCGCTCACCTTGACGATGTTGGCGCGGTGCTGTCGCAGCAGGTCGAGGTGGTGCGGGACTGCCACCTCGTTGAACTTGGTCAGCGACGCCTCGACGCGCTGCAGGGGCACCTCGCCGGACTCCATACTTGCACTGTGTCACCGCACTACTGACCACATCACCCTACCCCAACAACTCACTGAATACTTGTTATTTGGCAACAGCTGCCAGTGTTACTCAAAACCTTAATTCATAACAAAGAGCTTTTGCGCGACAAGTGCGTGTTTGGGTTTGCCTGTTAACATCTAGTTAACATATGATTTTGACATTGATGTGTTTTTTTTTGGAAGTACTAAGCCTATAGAATAAGCAAAGGCAAACAACCATACAGACAAGCAATTTCTTAAGTTTTCTCAAGAAAATTAATATTATGTACGTTTTATCGCTAGCTTTGCATTCTTGAGGAGAGTTTCAAAGGTCAACCTTGGTTCCAACACACAATTTGAAAGAATCCATATGCCGATTATACTCGCCGCGTCCCCGCTACACCCACTACATCAAGCTGTCTTGATAATGATATGAACAACATACTCACTCAGTCATCACACCTCAGCTGACCTACTCTGTGCTTAGAATCTAGTTTCTAGCACAATACAGGGGTTAAAAGTAATTTAAAGTACTTATAGCACTGTATCTGCACATGTTTAGTTTTTGCTGTTAGTGTTTGGATATTTTTTCTATTGGGTTTCAATTCTGCATTGTCCAGATCAGTTAGAGAGTAATACAACGCTGTCTTCAAATTTATACATATTAATAATAATAGTTTGTTACATTTTAAGAAAAAGATTCACAACTACTATTTTAAATGCCAATAGGAATGTCAAAAAAATTTTTATTCCCTCATTTCGAGAGACCGTGTGAAAAGATTTTTCGATATAGTTTATAGTTTTCCTAATATAACCTAACCCGTCAAAAAGTGATTTTAGTCAAGTGGTGCAAAAACGCTCCATACAAATCGGTACCAAGGAGTGACGTCACATCACCTTATTGAAGTAGATAATGTACCGTGTGAAACTTTTAACAATATTACAATATTTTAGTTATCTCGTAAAATAACTTTTTTATGTGACCACTCCCTTACAAAAAAATCTTTACAATGTAATTTAAAAGCAAAATGTAAAATAAAAAATTTGATTCGAGAAAGTTTTTTTTTAATTTTTGAGGGTTTCATAAGCTGTAAAAGTCCATAAAAAATTAAATAATATACTATATATTTAAAAAAATATATATGAGTTTCTTTGTTTTTTAGATAGCGTTGTTTAGTGGCCTTTTATGGTTTAAAATACTATTTAACCCCTGTTAAATAGAATTATTCATGAATTATGCGCCTTAGCACACCGTTCGAAGTCATCCAGTTCGATTCTTTTAGGCCGGGGACCGATTGTGCGTGGTGTTGAAGAGTCGACCTTCACATTACAAATCAGTTTAATTAGGTATTATTCGTTGAAACACACTCTAGAACATCTCTAGATCTCTATAATTGAATAGTCAAGGATTCTTGGCGCGAACTTGAATAATGGTGGTTGATTGCAATTTTTCGTAATTCGTTAATAATACTGTTATGTGTGTTTTTTGTGTTATAATGGCGTGATATAGTGCAAAAAGTGTCATGGACGGTGTTATAGTATCAATTACGCGAAATTGCGAGGGTTTCAACGCGATCGAAAGGGTTTACCATGTGGAGTACATTCGGCATATGGATTCTTTCGAATTATGTTTAAACCAAGGCTGACCTTTGAAGTTCTCGTCAAGAATCGTCAAAACAAGCGATAGAATGTACAAATTATACATTTTATTGAGAAAACTGAAGAAAATATATATTCAGAGTAGGCTGTATGGCTTTGTTCCTTTGCCTTCCCATTCGGGAGAATTAAACTACTACTACTGTGCCCATTGTGCCTACTCTGTGGCATTCATAGAGTGATAGAGATGGTTAAGAGTTGCCAGCAAAAAAAGGTGTCATTTTATTTGACAAACGGGACTAGCTAGCTAGAGACTTGCTTTGCTAAATAAAAGCGAGCGCTGATCAAAGTAATCGATCACAGTGTAGCACCTGTGTTTTAAAAAGTATACAGCAGAGACAGATTTGTTGCTTTGGTCGTTGGACTCGTTGGTTGATTGATTTGTTAAAGTGATCTGCTTCTAGTATTTTAAGCTTTATTGTGGCTTTATTGTAGACAATTTATATCAGAACATAGTCCGTGCAGCGGGTCGACGACGATGGATGTCGATACAGGTTCGTTTTACATCGTATTTCTCGTATATAACCTTGTATATAAAATTTTGGGTTGTTACGATTTTTCTGGAACCTTACAATGTTTTGTGCACCCCAACCGATATTCACTAGTTCTCATTGCAGACGAAGGCTATACAATGCCCGGTGAATAGTATACGCTGAACGGGTTTTGTACTTATCGATGCAAAGATATAGCTGTGTCCGTAGTTTGTTTGGAAGGCAGCTTGTTTGTGTTTATGTGTCGCTATAAATGATGTGATGTTGTCGACAGGAGGGCGGCGCTCGCGCTCGCGGAGCGGATCTGTGAGTAAACATGATGCTGGATGGTGGATGTGATAACAAGGAGGAGGACTGCGGGGGTCGCCGCAGCGGGCGCTCCGTGTCGGGACATGTTGCACGACATATGCTATATTTTATATGTTGAGTGTTACTGAAAGGGTATTTGAATAAATTGGGGGAAAATTTAACAAGTGCTACCTGTACCTGAGTTGGCAGCTAATTATATTTTAATATTTTTGAAAGAGCTATAAAATTTCACTACATGGATGCAGAACAAAACGACCAAGTGCCACTGTCATGCTGCTGGTGCCAGAAATGCATAGTGTTCACGTGACTCATTAACAGTCATTAGACATATATGGGTTGTTTTTTATTATTTGACCAAATTTGTCGTGGTAGAAAAAAGTACCATTTTCAAAGCATTACACTGTTTCCACCTTCACCCCATTAATATCCACTTTGAAAGTGCTGTTCCAAAAATCTAATAATTATATTTGTTAGTTTGGGTAATGAACATGTTTTTAGAGTTATTTGCCTCACAAGGAAAAAATGTAACTATTTAGGATCAATGTGTTGTCAGTCCGTCCATCTATCAAGAAGGATTGAGCTTCTTAATTCATCATCAGCCTGGAAACGTCCACTGCTGGACATAGGCCAACTTCATGGTACGCCACATCGACCGGTCCCGAGCCACCTGCATCCAGCGACTCCCTACAGCTAGCAACCTAACCAGGTCGTCAGTCCATCTAGTAGGGGGACAGCCAGGTAGACGTTTCCCGGTACGTGGTCACCACTAGTGAACTTTACTATCCAACCAGTTATTGGTTCTTCGAGCGATGTGGCCTGCCCATTGTCACTTCACCTCACTGACCCATCGAGCTATGTAGGTGACCTTAGTTCTTTTATGGATGTCCTCATCCCGGATTTTATCATGTAGACAAATTCTGAGCATAGCTCGTTCCATTGTGCGCTGATTTGACTTGAGCTTCTTAATTAACACAGTCTAAATATGTCAATTGTTCCTTGATCTGATTTACCTCATTGTTAGAGCATTCTTATAATATATAATATGTGAAATCACACAAAACAATTGAACTTTACATTCTTGCACCAATGTTTCCATGTCACAGTGCACTCAAGCTGGATATAATGACGTGTGCAGGTCGCGTCGCACTCCAGCAGCGCCTCCCCGCCACCGCACGCCTCCCCTGCCAGCTCCGACCGCAGCCGCTCCAGGAGCCGCTCGCGCTCACATAGTGGCTCCCCAAAAAAGTCTAGATCCCGAAGTAACTCATCCCTCAAGTCTAGGTCCAGATCTAGAAGTCATTCTCCAGCTAAATCTAGATCAAGAAGCGGATCTCCAGACAAATCTAGGTCCAGGAGTGGATCTACACATAAGTCCAGGTCTAGAAGTGGATCTCCTGCTAAATCCAGATCAAGAAGTGGATCCCCCGCTAAATCCAGATCAAGAAGTGGATCCCCCGCTAAATCCAGATCAAGAAGTGGATCCCCCGCTAAATCTAGATCAAGAAGTGGATCACCCGCTAAATCCAGATCAAGAAGTGGATCACCCGCTAAATCCAGATCAAGAAGTGGATCACCCGCTAAATCCAGATCAAGAAGTGGATCCCCCGCTAAATCCAGATCAAGAAGTGGATCACCCGCTAAATCTAGATCAAGAAGTGGATCACCCGCTAAATCTAGATCAAGAAGTGGATCACCCGCTAAATCTAGATCAAGAAGTGGATCCCCCGCTAAATCCAGATCAAGAAGTGGATCACCCGCTAAATCTAGATCAAGAAGTGGATCTGCTAGATCTAGATCGAGTGGTGGTTCTCATATTAAATCTAAACGTAGAAGTGTATCTGCTGCTAGGTCAAGGTCCAGAAGTCGGTCTCCCATTAAGATAAGATCCAGAAATGGTTCTCCATCAAAATCGAGAAGTGGTTCTCCTGCTAAGTCCAGATCAAGAAGTGGTTCTCCCGGGAAACGTAGATCTAGAAGTGATTCCCCTGTCGCGGTCGGTGCGGGCTCCGCGCCCGCCAGGACAGCAGGTGAGTGAACCGTTGACATAGAAGACCACACCCAGCACCAGGCATGGGTAACTTGTAGATTACAGTTTTGGTTTTAATCTCAGCTAATTGAGCAGAGCGTGGGCAAGATATCAGTTATGATGAGTTAAATATTCAAACGGAAGTATATATTTAAACTGTAAGAAATAACAAATAAATAAAAACAATAAAACTACTTCAAGTTGTATTTGGAAATTGTGGTCCAGAGTTGAACTGTCTTAAATTATACTAAACAAAGAACTCTTAGCAAAAATATATATATTTAGGAACTTGCTTTCCTAATGTTTATCCTATTTTTGACGATTTATAATACACCCCTAATAAAGCATTAGGTGACATCGGTGGATATTTCAGCAACTAAAATTCATTAGTATTATGGGCAAGGTTTATAGTTCCTACATATTCCAATAAAAGTTTATCTTATGAGGACTGTGGCAGTTAATTCGTAATCTCTCATCAAAGCGAGTTTTATTATTATTATTTAAACAGTTTATTGTACACGGAAAATATTTACATAACACAAAAATGAAAAATATATACAAAAGGATCAGCTTATACTTGTACTGTACCCACCATGTTGTTACAGGCTCGCGCGACCGCTCCGGCGACAGAAGCCGCTCGAGATCACACTCCCGGTCGCGATCGAGGTCCAAGTCTGGATCCAGGTCGCGATCCAGGTCCAAGTCACGATCCAAGTCACGCTCGCGATCCAAGTCGCGCTCGCGATCCAAGTCACGCTCGCGATCCAAGTCGCGCTCGCGATCCAAGTCGCGCTCGCGATCCAAGTCGCGCTCACGATCCAAGTCGCGCTCACGATCCAAGTCACGCTCGCGGTCCGGTTCAGCAAAGTCGAGGTCCAGGTAAACACGATATTGTGTATTTATTGTGCCACTTGGCATGCTATGCCGAGAGGGAATTGAATTTTTGTAAGGGTTTAGAATATTCAATAAAAATTTCATTTCATTTGTCACAGCGGATTATCTCAGCAACTATTGTAGCTATTCACCTTAAAGGGGCTCGATATTTTTGCCTTCGTGACCGGCCGCCATCTTAGCTAGTGATATATATCACTATTTATTTTATTTTATCGTTTTTGGGTGACTTACAGCTACTATGAATTTAAAAGCTACAAGCCTCTGACAATATGACATTTTGATTTGAAATAGGAATCACAGTTAATGATTTACTTACTGATATGAATATATAATGAACATAAACAATATTGAAAATAGAATCAAGGTGTATATAAATAAAAGCACCGAACTAAATCTAAAATCACAACGACGAGTAAACATGTTCAAATAGAACTAGAACCGCGCCCTAAAGGTCTACTTTGATTAAGGCAATGCCTGTAAGTCAGCTGTCTAATACACACTTAGCGTTCCCTGTGTGGAAAAGTACTGAACCGATTTTGATGAACTTGTTATTTAAATAGAACTTGCAGTTTCGGAGATATGCGAGGACATACATACATACACTTTTGAAACTTGTCACACTTGTTTAGAAGCTGATGTAGACTAACATATACTGAGCAGTTCTGGAAATATTACATACAACATACAGGTCGAAATGATACTATCCTTTTTTGAAGTCGGTTAAAAAGGGTGAAAAGTTCGTTATGTCCAAACCACTACAGCTAGAAACTCGATTTTATATAGTTTTATCGTGATGTCCTCAGGTCAGGGTCGGAGGGTGGTGCGGGGGTCGCTGGGGGAGCCCGGCGCCGCACGGTGCGCCTGCACTCGGACTCGGACGCGGAGGATGCCGGGGGAGCCAGCGAGCAGGGGGCCGGCGAGCAGAAGGCCGAGCCGGGGGGGCTGGCGGCTGTCACCGCGGGGGACTCGAGCGACTCGGACGACGGCGCGCCCGGGCTAGACTCCAGGTGTGTGGTTCCGTCAGACTACCGGCACGACCACGCCAACCAGCGCGGACCGGCAACCTAGCGAAACCGATATTTGATACAAACGTTTGAGGGCTTCCATGACACGAACATATACTGTATATAATAATGTTGTCAGGGCGGAGGCGTCGATGGGCGGCATGTCAGACTTCGACGCCATGCTGTCGCGCAAGCGTGAGGAGCGCCGCGGCCGGCGCAGGAGGCGCGACATAGAGATGATCAACGACAACGATGACCTCATCGCGGAGCTGCTGCAGCGCATGCGCAGGGCGGCCGACGAGGACCGCGAGCTCAACAAGCGAAACCAGCCCGCCGTGCGCAAGGTGACAGCGGCCGGTCACGCGGAGTGTCGGCGGGCGACTTGAACCTGATGTCAGGCTTGTATGTGAAATGAATATATATATGTTGTTGTGTGTCAGGTCGCTCTGCTGAAGCAGGCGGTGAGCCAGCTGATCAAGCGGGACCTGCAGCTCGCGTTCCTCGAGCACAACGTGCTCAACGTGCTGTGCGACTGGCTGGCGCCGATGCCGAGCCGGGCGCTGCCCTGCCTGCTCATCAGGGAGTCGATCCTCAAGCTGCTCGCCGACTTCCCCCCCATAGACAAGCAGCTCCTCAAGCAGTCCGGCATCGGGAAGGCGGTCATGTATCTCTACAAGCACCCCAAGGAGACGAAGAGCAACCGCGAGCGAGCAGGACGGCTCATCTCCGAGTGGGCGAGGCCCATATTCAACCTCTCCGCTGACTTCAAGGGTGAGCGAGAGAGACAAAACACAAACATCTCTCATTGCTTACAAATGTCTACTGATATAGCTGTATACGCCCTCCACAACTATTTCCTATTATTAACCGACTTCAAAAAAGGATAGTATCAATTCGACATGTATGTATGTAATACTTCCAGAACTGCCCAGTTTTCGTATATGTTACAAAAGTGTATGTTTGTCCTCGCATATCTCCGGAACTAGAAGTTCGATTTGAATAACTAGGGAAGAGGGGAAGTTTCATCAAAATCGGTTCAGTACTTTTTGAGACACAACTTACCTTTTTACTTTTTACCTCACAATTTTTGACTGGGTGAACCGATTTGGATGATTCTTTTTTATTTGAAAGGTGGTGCTTCCCGTGTGGTCCCTTTTCAATTTGGTCCAGTTCTGACAATGCGTCCATGAGAAAACTATATAAATCTTAAATTTGCCTTAGTAAAAGTAGACTGTTAGGGCAATTGAAGTCGTCTATTATTGGGATGTGTCTTGTACCACGTGACGACGTGTCACAGGAACCACGCAAGTGAACTCATGTGGTACAATTCAATTTGTGTTTTATATTACCTTGCCTATTATTTATGATTTTCAGTATAGTTATTCATATTCTGTACGGAACCCTCGGTGCGAGAGTCCGACTCGTACTTGACCTGTTTTTTTACACCATCATCACCCGGGAACCTTCAACTGCTGGACATGGTCCTCCTCCAAGATACGCCACACGGACCGGTCCCGAGCCAGTTGGATGCAGCGACCTTGACTAGGTCGTCGCTACACCCAGTGGGGGACGTGGACGTGCTCCACACTCGAGAACCACGGAGTCCGACCAGTTGTATAAGCATTAATGATGTTACTTAATAACTGTAGTACACGGCCGTGTACAGTCGAGGTCATCCATCAATGCACAGTTGTGTTCCGTCAGCCATGACGCGCGAGGAGCGGCAGGCGCGGGACGAGGCGATGGCTCGGCGAGCCCTCGACCAGCCGCCCCCGCCCAAGCGGCCGCGCGACGACGCCCCCGGCAAGTGAGTACAGCACCCCACCCGCGCGCACGCCCCCAGCGGGCTGGCGACCTTCCAGCGTTGGTTCTGAGGCAGCTACCGGGGTTGATAGATCTGTTATGAAGTGAAGCGTTGCTAATGTTAGGACAGCGCGGGGACGTCGGCAATCAACGCATATTAGATTTGTTGTTTATCAAAATTTGAATTCAGAACTGAACACTTTATTGTTGTTTCGTACGCTCCCAGCACCACAGATGAACGAGTGAAGTAAATCGTCCAGTTGTTAACATTGATGCCTCTAATGTGTGCGCAGTCTGTATCTGGTGTGTGTGCGTGCAGGACGGCGCGTCCCGGGGAGCCGGGGTGGGTGGCGCGCGCGCGCGTGCCCCTGCCCAGCAACAAGGACTACGTGTACCGGCCCAAGTCCACCTGCGACGTGGACATGTCCCGGGTAAACACAACACACTCATCCCCTTCACACACGCACCTGTCGCAGCGAGAGAACACACACCCGCACCAAGTCACTGCCAAATATATGTAAATAATAATCAAGACACTTGTACACACATCGGTGGTAACTGTCATCATTCATAACTAATATCTATTCTTTAGTCCGCCGTATACACAACTTAGCGAGGGAGCTCAGTTGTGTAGAGCGTCAGTCCTTGAACAATCGAGGTCTGCGTTCGATCCTGGCTCGTACCAATGAGTTACAATTTGTTATTTAGAATTTATGTACGAACGACAAAAATTATTGCCATTGGCTTTTCGGTGAAGGAAAACATCTTGAGTAAACCTGACCACCTCAAGCGCACGCGAATTTCTTCTCAAATTCAAAACTTCACACACAGTGAAGTCTACCAATCCGCACTGGTCTGCGTGGTGGACTGTCCCACACGTACAGGCTGGCGGTGACACTAACAACTATTCATTAGATACTGTTCGTGTGTGCGTGCAGGCGAGCAAGAAGAAGATGACGCGCTACGAGAAACAGATGAAGCGGTTCATAGACCAGAAACGCATGCGCAGCGGGTCGAGGCGCGCCGTGGAGATCTCCATCGAGGGCCGCAAGATGGCGCTGTAACCACCGACACACGAGCAGCAGGCGCGGCTGTCGCCCTGCCACCGCTGCCGGCACGACGAGAGAACAGTCTCAGATATTAAATGTTATATTGACGTGACGATCGTAGTTTCATTTGCGACACACGCGCCCCGCCCCGCCCCGCACCGCACCGCACCGCACGCGTGCGCCACGACCCCACACCACACCAACGTAACAAGGGTACTGAGACATTACCAATTACTGTCGCCCGATCTCCAAGCCTGCTTGTTGTCGGAGGTCTGCAGTCATTTAGTCCCTCGCAACATGCAGGCAGGTCGACTGTACCTAATGCTGGGTTGTTAGGTTTGGTTAGCAGGCACTGTGTACTCGGGGGTGCGCTTCACGGCCCACATTGAGATGGGGGGCGGGATGTCCCTTTGCGGATGTGGTAAAGTGCAACAAAGATGATGAGAGACAGCATGAGCGAGAGGGAGGCAGAGCGACCAACGAGGCGGTGTGGGGGAGACGGAGACGAGCGCGCAGGTACACCCGGTCGGACGACGCAGGTGCAATGATTTAAATTGGAATGCAGTCATCCCAAAGATAGAAGAGCCATTGTAACCATTATAAGAGTTATTCTCGTGTGGACGCTTAAGAATCACATAATTTCCTATATAATAACAGAAAATGCAATGGTTGGTTGAAAGAGAGACAAAATGTTTGTATTTCCTTGTACGTCCCACATATTGATTCAATCTTAAAATAGGTCCTGGTAAAACGTAAATAACAAGAAATTTAATCGAAACACTTCAAGATGCCTATAGAGTGCAATAGGAAAGTAAATCATTTCTTTCATTCATTTATTTATTTCTTACGCTCATTTTTGTTGTGTGTGATTAGCTTCGCTCGTCGTCATCATCCGATCGATCGTTCGTCCTTTCGCCTTTCTGAATTTTTCGTCGCCGATTTTCATCCCGAGTAGCCTAATTGGCGACAAATCGCCTACGTTGGCAACACTGACCAGTGTTGTTCCAGTCAAATTTTGGATCTAAAATTGCCGTATTTTATGGGAAAATTTAAAAAAATTTGTGAATGATATATAAAAAAATGTACAATGTGAGTGTGAAATGTTGGTGATTTAATGATTCGTAAATTACAATTAAAGCCTAAATACTTCAATAACAATCATCATCATCAGCCGGGAAACGTCCACTGCTGGACATAGGCCTCCCTCATGGTACGCCACATCGACCGGTCCCGAGCCACCTGCATCCAGCGACTCCCTGCGACTCTAACCAGGTCGTCGGTACATCTAGTAAGGGGACGGCCTGGTAGACGTTTCCCGGTACGTGGTCGCCACTCGAGAACCTTTACTCCCCACCGGTTATCGGTTCTTCGAGCGATGTGGCCTGCCCATTGCCACTTCAGCTCACTGACTCGTCGAGCTATGTCGGTGACCTTCGTTCGTCTACGGATTTCCTCATTCCGGACCTTATCACGTAGAGAAATTCCGAGCATAGCTCGTTCCATTGCTCGCTGAGTGACTTTGAGCTTGTTTATTCGGCCCACAGTAAAAGACCACGTTTCGGTTCCGTATGTCATCACTGGCAACACGCACTGATCAAAGACTTTTGATGATGAAGACAATAACAATACCTCACCATATAGATTGGAAATACTTTCGGAAGCCTCCAATTCTTTTGTATTCAGACCATATTTTTTTCCGTTGAAAATTTTGTGTTATCTCCCTGATTCCTGATTGTTTGACCAGCAAAGCGCCATAAGCAATTTTTACATAGAGGAACATTGAGTGTGCATTCAGTATTTTCAGTAATAAAACTCTTAGTTGATTCAATCCATCAGGCATATATAATTGTATGTTATTCAATATATTCTCAACACACAGTCGGGCAGAGTAACGTTTACTAGTACTATTTCAACAGAATTCACAACAGGAATGGTCTACAAAATGAGTGTTCATCAGTTTTATAATACGATCTTCATAGCTCCCACCATCGTCAGTTCGTACTTCGAAAACTACAACTTCGTGAATCAAAACAGGCACAGTTATACAATATTAATTAATCCCTATAACCAATTACATTAATAATGAAATTCCAGAATGGATAATTATATTCAATATTTGTTACTAAAGGCTCACATTATTTAAATATGTACATGATTGTTCCTATAAATTAGATAAACAGAGCTGGTTGAGGCAGCGTGCATCACCTTCTAACCGGAAGTAATTGACGACGACATATTATCTTTCTCGTTAATAAATTATAGAATCGCACATAAAATATCAAAATACTAAAGCAGTTATTGTTTAAACATTTATAACTAAATATAAATATCGTTCAGTCACGTATCCGAGTAACTTGTGGTAACTTCATTTTATGTGAAGTCGTTCCGGGCACCTGCTGGAGGTGCTTGTCATGCCTCTTCATATAGATGTCGCTGGTAGCACTTGCACCGGATGTTATTGCCGGTAACACAATGTTGATAATTTATTTTCCTGTTTTGCATTCATGTTTGTAATAAACTTCACTAATCACAGTATGCATTGGAATCTATTGGAATGTGGAAGACACAAAACATTTAGAGAAAATGAAGTTCACTATCACCGATCGTAAGTATAAATAATGAAATCAATCAACGCTACGCTGATGGTTTCTAAAGCAGGCGCTGACAACGAAAACTCGTCAAAAAGTAATTACATCCTTGGCAAGAATTGCATGATCCCGATCCACTATCTATTCTCGTCTATCGTATTGTTATCCCACACGCAACCAGCAGGCCGGCAGGGGCAGACCATCTTTTCTGTTTTTCACTTACTACTAATACGTACTATTAACTGATACTACGGCTAATTCTAGGACTTTATGTATTTAAAAGAATTAAAATTATAACTAAGGTTAAGCCTGGTGTGCATAATAACAGTAGGTGCTGTACAGTTGAGACTACAGTGCCGAAGATGTAAGTAAGTTACGTTGAGGTATAATTATATATACTATACATTTTTACTAATGTTAAGGCTGAAACTACAAATGAAGTTGTACATTCCATGTACACGCATTAACGCAACATCGCTGATGATGTAGGCCGATCAAAATTATACTGGAAAGGAAGTTTACTTAAAGCACACTCGTACAAAACAACAAGTATTTAATCAGTGCGTGTTGCCAGTGATGACATACGGAACCGAAACGTGGTCCTTTACTGTGGGACGAATAAACAAGCTCAAGACCAACGCGCACCACCGTAGGCCACATCGTCGCTTACCTTCAGGTGAGATGGTGGACAAGCGTTGATCTATACACTGTAAAAAAAGAAGCTCAAAGTCACTCAGCGAGCAATGGAACGAGCTATGCTCGGAATTTCTCTACGCGATAAGGTCCGGAATGAGGAAATCCGTAGACGAACGAAGGCACCGACATAGCTCGACGAGTCAGTGAGCTGAAGTGGCAATGGGCAGGCCACATCGCTATAACCGGTGGGAAGTAAAGGTTAGATCTGGTTAGAGTCGCAGGGAGTCGCTGGATGCAGGTGGCTCGGGGCCAGTCGATGTGGCGTACCATGGCGGCCTATGTCCAATGTACAATATTTACAATATACACCACCATCGCTGGTGATATATGCCAAGTGGCTTTCCCCCGCATCTACGCAACGCGACGTGTCGCGATGATCAGCATTTAAGGTTAGTGTAACAGCACACCAATATTTAAAATAATAAATATTGGTAAATAAATGCTGTATAGGAATTAAAATTATTTATTTTAGTAGTAGAGCACCTGACAAAATTGTACAGGCAATATAAAAATTTACTAAATTTGCGAACTCAATAACTTCGCTGCATTATAAGAAAATAACATGAAACTTTGTATTTAACATATTAATACTATGCGCACACAAAGTTTCAAAGCGCTGGAATGAAATCTTAGAAATTCGAATTTATAAGGGCCGAGCGCCAGCGCTTCGCGCGGTGTCGTTGCGCGCGTATATATGTGAGGGCGCCCCGAGCGAGGGCAGCCTGGAGCGAGGCGAGCAGGCGATGCGCGCAGAGACGCGATCGCAGTATGGAAAGACAAAATATGAGATGCATAGTGAATCATAATGAATGATGCTGGCCTGAGCAACCATGCATCTAACTACATTATAAATGTAGTTTTTAAAAGTGTCTTTGGTGGTGGGACACTATAAACATCGAGCCCTCACATTTAAGTATGGATAGATGTGAGAAGTCTGTCGGGACGCTATTAGGCTAAAGCCGAAAGCGATGAAGATGGCCGACTTACTGCTAACGATACGTGTGTGCAGTATACTTGCTGACGGGTGAAAGGCCATGCCCGGAAAGTGTCTGTATGCATTTAAATAAATTATATGGCATCGAATAGATGAGGCCCATGAACGCTGGTAGCTGACTGTGTCATGCTTATGCGTCACGAGGTAGTAATCACAAACATATCGAATAGATGAGACCCGTGAACGCTGGTAGCTGACGGTGTCATGCTTATGCGTCACGAGGTAGTAATCACAAACATATCGAATAGATGAGACCCGTGAACGCTGGTAGCTGACGGTGTCATGCTTATGCGTCACGAGGTAGTAATCACAAACATATCGAATAGATGAGACCCGTGAACGCTGGTAGCTGACTGTGTCATGCTTATGCGTCACGAGGTAGTAATCACAAACATATCGAATAGATGAGACCCGTGAACGCTGGTAGCTGACGGTGTCATGCTTATGCGTCACGAGGTAGTAATCACAAACATATCGAATAGATGAGACCCGTGAACGCTGGTAGCTGACTGTGTCATGCTTATGCGTCACGAGGTAGTAATCACAAACATATCGAATAGATGAGACCCGTGAACGCTGGTAGCTGACGGTGTCATGCTTATGCGTCACGAGGTAGTAATCACAAACATATCGAATAGATGAGACCCGTGAACGCTGGTAGCTGACGGTGTCATGCTTATGCGTCACGAGGTAGTAATCACAAACATATCGAATAGATG